>JALPQD010000230.1:2324966-2924966 GCA_023101885.1 Typhlomys cinereus | reverse complement strand
CATTTCCTGTCCTCAGACTGATGTCTACTCACACCCCAAAAGGCATGGCTAACTGAAGGATTTTTAAAAATGTTTTCTGAGTGGTTTGCTACTGTGTATAAACAGTCCCAGTGTTCCATGATATTATGGAATTCCAGGATGGGAAACAAATGTACCACTCCCACCTGTCTAGAAACATGTATCTCTTTCAAAGAATGCTAGTTTGAGTTCATACCGGACAAGGTCATTGACACAGCTCAGATTCTTGTCACTTCATATCCATCACCATCTTCTTTGTTTAATATTATATTCGTATTTGGGAAGGAGGGGAGAAGTGCTGGGACAGGCACACTAGTTCCGTAGCATGAACGAGGAAGCCAGAGGACAACCTTCACTGGTCCGCTCTTTCCTTCTACCCTGTGGGCTTCTGGGCATCACACTCAGGTTTACAAGCAGCCTCCTCACCTGCTCAGCTGTCTGAGGTGCCATCATTATCTTCCCAGTTACACCATTTGTTACATTCTCTATCCTACTCCCTTTACCACCTTTCTCTATGCCTCCCAAAACTGACTGCCGCTGATCCTTCTCCCAGGATCTTTTGCCAATGGCTTCCTAATTGGCTTAAGTAATAGGAGGCAGGCACAGATGCAGGTCAGCATCAGCCCTTGGGGATTTCTCACCCTCCTGATTGACCTGCTGCCTCCCTCCAAGTACAGATTCTGTCTCTGTTTGGAGAACCCAGCCCTCTCGGACTCTGAAGCACTGTGCTTCTTCAGGGCGGAGAGGGGCAGCGATTTCTTATTGCTGTTCACCGCTGGGTGCCTCGCATTTATGTCATATCCTGACTCTGTCCACTGGGTCATCCTTTCATGAGCATCTTTGGTTTCTGCATCCTGCCAGGATTTTAATGACATCATCATCTTTTCCCGAACCATAATTTATTGACTCCATCTTACCCAAGAGATGCTGTGCTAAGTGTTTTACCAACATGAACTCATCCAGCCTTGGCACTAAGTCCTTGAGGAAAGTACGATTTTACAGATGAGAAAGCAGATGTTGTTGCAGTTTATCCCAGAAACTACAACTCAAAGGCACAGTCAGAACGCAAACCCAGCTCTTTCTACTTCAAAGCCTATTTTCACCACTCCTAGCAATTCCTGAAGGCAGTATACATCAAAATCACCAGGAGCATTTGTCAAAAATTCACATTCCAGAAACCTTACCCAAAGTACCCTTCAAAATAAATCATCTCTAGGTTTGCTTGTGTTTGGGTTTTTATGAAACAGAGTCCTTTTGGGTAACCCAGGCTGCCTTCTAAACCATGCCTCAGCAACTTGAGTGCTAAACTTCAGGCATGCACCATCATGACTGGTTCAGACAAGACTGGCCCAATTCTAGGCTTGATTCTGAGCAATGAAATTCCCTTGGTGTCAGTCAATACCCTTGTGAACTAACCATGGAGAGAACTGACCGTCTGTGGGGAAATGGCACTGAAATTTGCCGGTATAAGAGCAAAGAGTGGGTCAATCAGACTCACTTCTTTTCTTGCACGATAATCTGAGTGAAGAATGCTAAAGAAAACAATAAAGAGGGTAGAGGAGAAAAAGAAAGCCATACCAAGAAGCAAGCAGTAAGAGAGTGCCGTGGTCACACTGACTGTACAACAGGGACCAGTGGTAAGAAAGACCTGTCTCGGGGCTACTAGCATCCTAGATGATAGCTATGATTGGTCTCGCCTGCACTCCCTGTCTCTCCTCCCTCATTTGTTCACCAATGATATCAGCAATCACTGGCCATAGGGTCTCTGCATCAGACTCATTCGACAGACTTGATACATCCTCCAGTTCTTATAGAAGGAGATCTTGGGAACAAAATTCCTTCCTGCATTACTCCTATAGAAACTGCAGTGATCTTTCCAGAATGTAAATCTAACTTCATTTGCCTCCTAGCTGAAAGCTCACAAGATGTTTCCCAGTCTTTTGACTTAGAGGAGGGATCCTGCAGTGTACACTCCTCAGGATCCTACACAGCCCAGCCACCTTGCTGCTCCTGAGCCACGCTCTCCATCTCAGTTGTAGTGGCTTTAGCCCTTACTTCTCATGCTGCCAATAAATTACTGCGAAATGGCTTTATTTTCTTTTACAGTTGTCTGGTCACAGTCCTTAGACCCGCTTGGCAGGAGAGCATGCATGAGCACCGAGGGCCGAGGGAATTGGCCATACCTTCTCCATTTAATGTCTGAGAGAGGGATGATCCTTATTTGTCAGCCCAGCATGTCTGGCCAAGTATACACAAGGATGCCCCCTTTCTCTAACAGCTCCTTCCATTTTTGTCACCTGCCCTGGGACTAGTCCCCACTGTCATAGTTAGGCACAGGTGTCAACTTGATGGTTGAGGGTTTGAGCTCTGGGCACATGTGTGGAGAATTAATGGTTGGATTAAGCCCAGAGCAAACCTGCAAGAGATTGTCTAACTGATGAGGAAGGCCCAGTCCATGGTGGGTGGGACTAAGCTCTGAACAGGTGAACAAAATACTGAGAGCTGGTTGAGGAAGTTGGCATCCTTCTGTTCACTTGGCCACCCATGCTGATCTGGCAAGTAAAGATTATCCATCTCTCAGCTGTTATGTGCTGATGGTGTGGCCAGTTCCCTTGGCCCTGGTGTTGGTGCGTGCTCTCCCATCAAGTTGGACTGAGAACTGTAACCGGATTGTCAGTAAGGAAATAAACCCCCTTGTTCCTTTAAGCTGTTTGATGGTCATTTATCAGCAACAATGCAGGAGAACTGCAACACCCACCTACCATGGGCTGGGCCTTCCCCATTCACTAGACTAGATCTGTTCTGAGTTTATCTCAACTATAAATTCTCTTTAAATGTATCCAAAGTCCAAACCCCCAACTGTCAAGCTGACACCTTGCCTAACATGACAGTGATCTTTGTTCTGTACATTCAGACCCCCCCAAGGCACATGTCACAGGTTCGTACCTTCTGCCAGACCACTTGCCCTTTCACTTAGTTAACTTCTACCCATTCCCAAGTCACTTCCCTGGGCCACCTCCCTCAGCTCTCTGACTAATGTTTAAGCTCCTAGCATCCACCCCGCATATTAATAGTCACAGGCAGGACATTTTAACCCTTCCTTAATTAATGTAATAGTTTTAGTAAAGCCTTCAGCATCAGGATTTATATCGAAATTTGATCACCCTCATGTCCCCATAACTTTGCATGGCACCAGATCCACAGCAGACACTCAAATATTTATTAAACACATGAATAATTTAATATCTCTATATAATGACACTGGGGGGAGTTCTCCTGAAAGTCCATTGTATAGTTGTCATGGAGCGAAGGACAACAGTAACCGTGAGCAGGGGACCGTTACTAAGGAAGTGCCGACGCTTAACAGGAGAGTGGAGAATGGGAGGCTGTATGCACAGCACCCGCGACCACAGTGTTCACTCTCAAGGGGAGCCCAGACCTTCTGCAGCCCCAACATCCACTTTAGCAACTAGCAACATGCCCAAAAGGTCAGTGACCCTCGGCTTTCCTTTACTGAGTTCCATATAACATTCTGATACATTTGTAAACTGTTCATGTCAGTAGCTTGGCGCAAGATATTAAAATGTTGCTGCTAAAATTGTAGCTAAAATATTAGGGACCCAAGTCCAGTTTTAGGTTTAAAATTTAAATTTTGGAGAAACAAAGAGAACAAACTTGCAACTTTGATAGGAAGCTTAAAAGATGATGCGATTAGCACAAATATCTTTGCATGCCTCTGGAGAAACATATGTGAACTTAACTTGGTAAAGATACACGCTGTGTGGCTCATAATCCACGGCAGAAGAAAACTTTCATATTTTTCAGATGTATAAATTAGGTCTAAACAAATGAAAGCTGTTTGTCAGTGATGTAATCCCATTTAGGATTCTTTTTGGAAACTTAACAAGTGTTAGGTGGACACTTAACAATGGCTAGCAAGAAGTGGGAAGTGAGAAGGTAAGCCTGGCTTGCTAAGGACCTCACTATCTGGAGAGATAGAAAATTCTTTGGGCAATAGGAAGTAATCCTGCCAACTTTAGTTGATGAGCTGCAGAGGTTTTAGGAGATCAAGGACCTCACAGAGAACCATGTGAAGGTTCTAGCATGTCCTAGAGTTCAGCATCTGCTTTCCATAAGTGAGAAAAATGAAGCTCCCCCACAAAGCAACAATGCCTCAAGCTACTGAATGCCAAAACAAGATCGCAAATCCAAAATTCCTTTGAAAGACATATCAAAAGTATAGTCCAAATATGTTATTCTTTCTTCATTCCTGGCAACTACCCTAGCCACTGGAGGTTGAAGCATCACGCATTGGATTTGTTCTTCATAAAAGAGCAAGATACCTCTTCCTGCCTCCTGTCCCACCCCACTTTATCTACTTCAGGTTAGCAAGTGAAATAATTTCTCAAATGCAGATCTGATATGTAATTCCCACTCTCTTGGGACACTAATAGTGGTCCCTTAAAAAGTTCCGTGTCTTACGTGCTCTGGCCCAAGCTCAAGACCAAAGTCTTGCTTCCCTCAGACTCTCCCTTTCTCCAGTTTCCAATGATACTTCTGCCTCGGTTCTTCCATCAAACCATGCTTTCTCTTGCTTTAGGACCTCAACACACTGTTCACCCTGTTTAAAACGCTTCCTTTCTCCTTCTTTACTCTTCCATTGGGCGCATTCTATTATCATGGCTAAAGTTTAGCCCTTCTTTTTATACTCTATTATCTGCTTAATATGTCTTCTGAACTAGACTCTAAGCTGTGAAGGAACCTGCCTCTATCACCCACAGATGCATCTCTTCTTCCCAAATATATAGGTAGACTAAGAAGTTAGAGCAAAGAAATTTCAACATCTTAACATCTTATAAAACAGGAAGATGGTTTTTATTTCTTTTTTGCATGTGAAATTTAAGAGTGGAGAGCTAATGGTCTGCAACAGCTGAACTCACACAGCTATACAGGGACGTAGGATAATAGTTTCCACCATCTCCAACAAGAGGTTTTCATATGGTAGAAAGTGTGGATCACTTCTCTCTGCTATTGCAAAAGCTTACAGAGAAAGCATTCTTTTTTGCTCCTTTTCCAGTTGAAGGAACTTAAGCTATAGGACTACATCATGGCCAGAGAGATGTGGACATGTGGGCTAGAAATTCAGCCACTGGGCAGGCAATTTTTAACTAAGTGGCAAGAGAAAAAAGAACTTGAGTAAAGATATGGATGCCCCACCGGTATGCTTAGTAGAGATCTACTGAAAAACAATGGTTTTCTTCAGGTCATCGTATTGCTTTACTTCAGATCAATGTAAAAGCCTTCAGACTCATTATGTTTGTTTTATTTTGTTGGCAGCGTTTCAATATCCAAACAACTAGCTTCAATAAAAGGTAAGGCATGGCATGACTGAGATGACTACATGCGAAACATTAAAACTAATAGGACATCATAGAATTCCTGAGAGTCATGACTATTTTCAAAGGTTTTGGAAATGGGATCCAATGATAGAAATTAGCTTGCCCAAATTTAGACAACCTGCTAAAGGCAGATCTAAGATAAGATAATGAATACCCTGACTCCTAATTCAATATTCTTCCCACTGTGCCCCCTTGCTTTCCTAAGGGCAACACCATCAGATTATCCAGAGAGAACTGACTATGTATGTCTGACTCACACATGTTCAGTGGATCTCTTGATATGATCAACCCCCAACTACTCTAGTTGACTGAACAAAAAACACCTAGTCATCAACACGCAAAGGACGACTATGCTATATGGCAATTCTTGTTGACCAGTCTCTACGTAGCGGTCCTTGGAATATTTATTTCAATAACTCCCTTCCCAACATAATAGATCATTGTCTTCTTATTTTTTTAAAAAAAGTATATAATTTGAGGTACATTTGGGAGTGGCCTATTGCTAATACATCTTCCTTCTCTGAGAGGTTGAAATAGCAACAGGTCACTGTCTTTGTCCCAAATATACCATTCCTAGCAAATGACACCTTAAACTGGATCATGGGCTCACATTTACTCTCAAGTCTATGAAATCGCAGGATAAGCATAGTTTGTCTTCCTGGAATAGATTTCCTCAATAGTAGGTGTTTTCAAGTGCTATTTACTAAAATCCAACATGGGTGGATTGCAAAATTGAACCTATGTTTTTTCTACAAGGTCCTTGGGCTCATGCATTGAGTGTTAGGGGAGTAGAGACATAAAGTGAGAACACTCGTGTCTCCAAAACTCTGGGTATATTTGCAGTGAAATGTCTGAGAAGTCATAGACTGGGAAGAGAACTGTTGGCCTAGGACATAGGAGAAGGGATGTTCTGGCTGCAATTTCTGCCATACGCTGCATATGTGAGCTTGTGCAATTGATGTTGCCCTACAGGAAAAAAAATCTAAGTGGAGGTTTTGTCAACACCTGACAATATTAAAAGGGGGGTTTCTCTGACACTGATATGTTAGGAATTTACCAAATAGAGTGCTTAGTGCTTAGTGTTTTGTGGCCCAGAATGGTGGAGGAGGAAGAGGAAAAAAATTGCTCTGACGTTCAATTTGGTTCAGCTTCACACAAGTATACTGAGGCCCACACACATCAGTGCCTGGGAATATCTGTAGAGAGAATTATGTGTGGTCTCCTCAGAACACACACAGCATACTGTCCAGTGTGGCAGCTGCTAACCTCATGGAGAATTAGAAAAGTGATTATTCTGAAGAGGTACAAGGTTTAAAATATAAGGGAATTGCTAAGGAAAGAGGATATAAGATTTCTTAATAACTTCTTAATGCTGAGTATTTGTTGATATAATATCCCAATATATTCCAATGGATCCACAAGAAATTTTGAAATGATGACCATGGCATACATTTTAGTTCCATGGGGCAACATTAATCTAAAAGATAGATAAGACAATACGGAGTGTTTCTGTGTGAGCATTCAGAAGTGTTGTGTTTGGGGAATGATGAGAAGCACAGTGGAGGTACCTGTTGCTTCTCTGCACATTTGGAAAATCACCCACAGACAAGCCTGTGCCTGCGAAGCAACACTTAGAGACTGTGTGTATTGAAGTAAGAAGCCAGTTTCTTTGTGTGGTTTTGGTAGTTTATTTAATCTCCATGTCTCAGTTTCCTCTTCTGTAGGCTAGACCTATCTCAGAAGACCAGCATAAAGATTAGATGAGCCATCTCATATCCATCCATCCAGGGAGAAGCACTAGTATGTACAATACAAGTTCTGGAATCATTCACTGCTGTTACTCACCAGAAAGCACATTTCAAAAGGCCATGGATTGGTCTTTTGATGCCATTCATCTGTGTTCTATCTCTGGCAATAAATGGTCCATTATACTTGTGAGGTGCATGACGTTTGCACAGAACAGCATAAAATTCAATATGCAATTCCAAGTCTATGGAACTGAAGGAGAAGTCAATGTGAAGTAGCCACGCAAAGACATCTCCCTGCCAGTCTACTGCAAAGTTAAGGGAAGCAATAAAAGAGGTCGACAGAGAGGCAGCAACCCCTTGTCTTTCTAAGTCTGCTTAGCTCCTTATGAAATGCTTTGCCACAAGTCCACAAAGCACACAGTGAAAACATTAAGAGACAACATGTTGGAATTAAAACAAACAAACAAACAACAGGAAACCGAACAACCATAATAGAAGACTCCCCAACTTAAAAAAGAAAAAGAAAAACACCATCAGTGTTGGTAGGACAAACAGAACTCTTTGTTATCTCTTACTTTCCCACTTTAAATATTTCCTGGTTCCGTTTTTATCCTAAGTATATGCCATTTTATAGTCAAGAGAGCAATGAAAGCTGTTTGTAAGAAGAGCAGAAGGATTAGAAATTGGTCAGTCCAGATGGACCCCCTTCGACTACAGCCAGACTTGAACTTTATCAGTGGGTCAGAAAATGTCTGGGTTTCATGGAAGATCGTGTCAACAGATATTCCAGACTAATTGTTCTTTCCATAGGCTTTGTAGTCAGCCAGCCAGACCTACGGGCTTTTCATTTCTTACGTCTTAGCAAAGGAACCACAACATTCTTACTCTCTCCATGCTTAGGTTTCTATGGACCTTAGGACTTGTTAAACGGTATTCTGCTTGAAAGGGACCTGTCCACACATGAAGTAACATGAAAGGTGTCTCTCACCATTTGCAGATGTATTTACTGGGACAGGAGAGGGGGATTGTCACACTCTGCAGAGAGACGGTGTTGCTGTCCTCTGAGAAAAATCTCAGATCCAATAGAAAAGCTCATCGTTAAACCCTTCCTAGCTATTCTTAGTTATCACTCAAAAATCCACTCATTCAAATTACACAAGAAATATTTACAACCCCCTCAATTCTTGTGTTTTCTCCTATCAATATGCTTCTTCAAGACAAGCCTGTGTTTAAATACAATTCATTCTTTAGCCACTTAAACATAAAGTTACCATCATAAAAAAATGAAACAGACCAAGAGAAAGCATTCTATACACAAACACACACATACACACACACCACTACAACATGCACTCTCATGATTTTTGAGAAAGGCCCAAAAATAGTTCAATGAAGGATTGTGCTTTCAATTATTGGTGCTGGAACAATGGTTATCCCCAGATTTAAAAAAAAAAAAAAAGGAAACTTAACCTTAAGTCTCATACATTACTCAAAAATTAAGTTACAAAGACTTATTGATTTAACTGTACAACAATGTAGCAGTTTGCCTGCATTATTGCTGATAAAATGACGAAGTTGCTTAAGGGAACAAGGGACTTATTTTCTCTTACTATTGTCCAGTTACAGTTCTTGGTCCAGTTTGGCAGGAGAACTCACACCAGCACCAGGGGGCCAAGAGAACTGGCCACACCATATCCACGTAACAGCTGAGAGAGGGACAATCCTTACTTGCCAGACCAGCATGTCTAGCCAAGTGTACACAAGGACTGCCCCCTTTCTCTAATAGCTCCCTGCATTTTCTTCACCTTCCCACCATGGGCTGGGCCTTCCCATCTACTAGACAATCTTCTACAGGTTCACTCTGGGCTTAACTCAACTATTAATTCTCTACAAATGTGCCCAGAGCTCAAATCTTCAGCCATCAAGTTGACACCTGTACCTGACTGTAATAAATATAAAATTGAAAAGAGGATATTTTAGGGGGAGAAAAACATGTCAAAGCAAAAACATTGAAACACTAAACCAACAAATAAAAGCTTTTCATCTGCAAAAGACTCCATTAAGAAAATATAGAGAGAATTTAAAAAACTGAGAGGTTCAAATCTCATCTCCTAAAAAGGATTTGTATCTTAAACAGAAGCAAAACTTTCAAACTTCAGAGTTTTAAAACTTTGCATTGAAAATGTGCAAAGCTCACGAACAGACCTCAACAGGCATTTCATCAAGAATACAGACAGATGGCAAAAGACACATGGGAAGACTCACAGCATCGTTAACCATTAGGAATACAAATTAAAGGCATCCAGAGATCTTACTGACACCTTCCAAAATATCTAAAATAAACTATAATGACAATACCAAATGCTGAAAAGGCTAAGAAGGCTAGAATTTTCTCATGCATCTTTGAATATAGATAAAATAGCTATATATGTATGTACTTGCATATCCTCTCAATTACTATGCATTCTCCACTAGATCATAAGATATACATGATCAGAGATGACTTTCAAAGTTGTTTCCTCCACGTGCTTGACCTTAGGGAAGTTCCAGGCACATAGCAAGTGCTCAATGCCAAGTTTACTTTCCTCTACTGAACATTATTCTTTGAACTCGTGATTGTTGCACATAACCCAAGCTGAAAGATTTTGTGTTTCTTTTCTTCTTACTCATTCATTCAACAGCATCAATGATCATTGATTATGTAGCAGACATTAGGAATAACCTTAATCTCATGGAAATTAGAGAGAAAAGGGTAAGCATGTAATGGCTATTATGTATTACCAACTATTCTAGCAGGTGTATGGGTGACTCTGAGTAGAGTACAGTGCTGTTCTCATGGTACTTTGCACATGTCTCTGTATACACTGGGTGCTGCCCACCAGGAAGAAGTGGAACACTACTTTCCTATTAAGATGTCAACAGTTTGGAGTTCGAAGCCCATAGTGTTTGAGGAAAAGTCTTCTCATCTACAGTTGCATCCCTGGAAATCATTCTTCTTTATCATGTTTTCATGAACTGATATGATAGAACATATTGACGTGAAATGTTTTTCTCTTTGCTTCTGATAATTCCCGCCGGTTTCTGCATCTGTAGCCTAGTTTGCCCAATTGCAGCCTCAGGTCTGGGATGCCTGTAAAAAGGAGACGGTATTGAGCATGCTTGGGTAAGAATTATCAAGGCCAGAAAATTACATTTAGAGAAAGAGATTTTCCCTGGGCTGTACCAGTAGTCACTAGGTCACACTGTGTGTGCCTTGTGGTCCACAGTCGCTAGGTTCACAGTGTGTGTGCTTGTAAACCACGGTTCCCTTGTCAGACACAGCCCCACGTCTGGACAAAGAGTCTTTCTCCTCAAGGCTATGTCACTGCACGTTTCTTCTCTCGCAGCTCTGAAGAAGGGCTCAGATCTGGAAAAGGCCATTGCCACTGCTGCTCTGGTTTTCAGAAACTTTTCGGACCCTGATGGTAAACTTGGAAAAGCTGCTGCCAAGAATCTGCTACAAACCCAGTTTAGGAATTTCACAGAGGTAAGAGAACCAGCTGACAGGAATAGAGAGAGCCCACAGCAAAGTGAATGACTACAGATTTAGACTACTATAGTATTATTTCAATCAACAAATCTTTATTGCGTACCTACAATATGCCTGGCAGTGAGTTAGGCACTGGCCTTGATGATCAATGTAACAGTTCAGGAAAGGATTGTAGCCTCTGGATGTGGTGGCTGAAGCCTGTGATTCCAGATGAACAGAATATCTACTGAAATAGTAAAACAGAGAGAACATCTTGGAGCCAGAGGTCCAAGAACAGCTTCTGGAAAACTAAGATTTGAAGAGTGATGAAGAATTAGCTAGGTAGGGAGGAGAACACTGGGATTCCAAGCAGAAGGAGTGGCATATATACAAAGGCTCCCAGGGAAGTCAAAGACCAGGAAATGAGTGCACAGTTGGTAAGGATAGGGAAGAGACATAGGAAATGATGGGAGAGGAACCTTCCTGAAATTTTGAGAAGAGAAGAAAGGCAGAAATAGTATCCAATCCAGTTCTGAGACATCCTATCACATGTAGAAACAGAGAGAAAACTGGGGTACAGGTAGGGTTGCAGCAGGAAAGAAAGGAGTAGCCATCAAAAATGGGAGATGATGAGGGTGTGGGCTGAGGGATGAGGATGGATTGAAACAGGCTAATGTGAGGGAGAGCTGGACCAGAGAATAAGTAAAGCCTGCGAAATGATTGGATGTGAGCTAAGTCTGGTGGAAGCATGACAGTTTCTCCAGAGAAGAGGAAGATGGGAGAGTGAGCACATCTGAAGAGGACAGAGAGGTAGGGAAAAATGATTTCTAATAGGTCGGTCAGTTGACGGTTGTCATGTCACTTTCCAGGAGATTCAGTGGCAGTATATATGAATTGGGAGAGTAAAGATTTGTATTTGTATAGTATCTGTATTGAAGTGTGGAAATAGGACTTGACAGGATGTAACCAGTCACTGACCTAAATTTAGGTTTCTCCTAATTTAGGAGACATACAATTCTCAGGCTTGAGTCATGTGAATATCACTCCCCCTTCCATATTTCACACATCTGTCCACACCCTCCATTACCATTACCATCAACTTTTTCTTTACATTTTCTCTATACTTTACATAAATTTATTCTATAAGAATACTTTACCACATTCTAAATGTGAATTCAGAGGGTAAAATTGGAAATTCACAGCAAAAAAAAATGGCTACTATTTTTTATTTAATATTTTTTCTTCTAGCCTCTAAAATTGCCTTACATTCTATCATCAGTATGTGTTTCTACTTTAGGGAATACTGACCCAGGGGAAAACAGGTAAGAACAAAAGAAGGCTTCATCTAAGACTAAATATTTATTGATAAGTAGAATAAGAAAAACATAGAGTCTGTCTCTAAGTTATGATGAGTGATTTAAGATATTAAATCACTGGGGCCATGGAGATAGATGCCCCCATGGGTAAGGATACTTACTGTGCAAACATGAAGACCTGAGTTCAAATCCCCAGGACCCACAACCATCAGTCACAGTTACATATGCCTGTAACCCCACTGGTGTTATAAAGAGGATTGGCACTTCCCAGCTCCAGGTTAAGAGTGAGACCTGTATCAAAAGAATAAGACAAAGAACAATGAAACTCATGTCCAACATTCTCTTCCATCTCATCATGTATAAATGTGCATACACATGAGCACATACTGTATACACACACATGCCACACTTACAAACATACACACACATACAAAAAAGATGATTATGGCTGGACAGATAGCTGCCTCCCAAGCAGAAGGTCCTGAGTTCAGATCCAGGTCCCATGTAAAAACACCAGGCCAAAATGGATGGCAGCAGCCTGCACTTTTAGCCCTGAAAAGTGGAGCCTGGAAAATCACAGATCAAAACAAATAGGAGGTCGAAGTAATCCAGAGTGATTCCCGAAGTCACCCTTGGGACTCCACGAGCACACACAGAACCATTTGATGCATACAGAGCACACATGCCAAAATAAATAAATACATTTTTAAAGATGATTATTATTTTTCTCTAAATGTACATGTTATATACACACTTGTATGATTCATTTGATTTTACTGTACTAAGTCACTAAACACTAAGAAATCATTTACTAGGAGGAACTAGATCAACTTCCTATGAACCTATGATTCTTTCAAAGTGTGTGTGTGTGTGTGTGTGTGTGTGCGCGCGCGCGCGTGTGTAGCATCATATGCATATAAATGACTGGGGAGGAGCTGGAGAGAGTTCAGTAGGTAACAATGCATCCCTGCTCCCAAACCTGGTAACCTCAGTTTGGTCCCCACAAGCCCACAGAGTGGAACAGCACAGCTGATTACCCAAAGCCACCCTTTGACTCCACGTGTGCACTTTGGCATGCTGTGCACCTTCCTCCTTTTTATTCCCCCCCAATAAGGAACAATAATATTTAAATATTTAAAACAAATATTTTTACTTTAATAATAAATAACCATTTAAAAATTACTAGAGAGAAATATTAACGAGGGCTAGCTAGCTGTTTTGTGGAGCTATGTCTGCATATTTATTCTTAAAATATTGCTCTAAATATCCTATATTATATATGCATCATTTTGAAAATACTGTTCTTGGGAAAACTATTTTCTAAGCAGTAATCATAGGTAGAATTTGACGAGAAGAACTGTTTAAGAAAGTGTTCTAGTAAAATGAGAATAAATCTTACAATATTTGCTTGCATCTGCTGCCAAAATAAGTAGCACGTCCCAAAGAGAACAAAAGGCCCTTATCTGGTGGCTCAGGTCTTCAGAGGGGTTTAACAAGCACAGAAGGGACCTGGTGGGAACATAATCTTGGACGTAAGTTATCACACCTCTGAGGACACCAGAGAGAACAAATTCAAACTGTTCATGAGGAAAGAAAAATGTCTTCAGCCTCATATCTCTCCTTGTGGGTAAACCCAAGACAGGCATCAATTTCTGCTGCCAACCCAGGTGGGCTTAAGTGTAATCCTACTCTGCTCATGGAGAGAGGCACCAGGAAGTAGGGTCATATTTCAGGGGCCTGGGGGAGTTTGGTGGGGATCAACGATGACAGTATAGGCCCAGCAGCACAGCTTGGAGTGAGTCCACGAGGGTCCATGGGAAAGGCAGAAGAGGCTACCCTTATTCCTAATGGAGTGAACCCTCTGTGGAGTTCTCTGACAGATTGTGCTAAACCTTTCAGCTTAAGTCTGTGTCCTAGAGGGACCACTTCCTTTCTCCTAAGTCCAAGCATGATTTCTAGAATCTTAATGCCTATCACCGGTCAGATTTAATAAAGCTAAACCCTAAAGGTATTGCTAAGAAAATACAAAAATGAGATTTCTGTTCATAGAATTTGGCCTCAGTCAGCTCCCTGATATTTCAATATGCAGAAAAAGAGAGAAGACAAATTTGCACTTGCATCTGTGACCTGGGAGAAAAATAGACTGGCCCGTTAGTGAAGTTACGTTTTTGTCTTGGAACCTGACTCTTTCTTGGAGCAAAGGAATAGAGTGTTCCCTTGGCTTGCAATGATGGTGTGACTGCTGAGAGTCAGCCAGCCTAGAGAAGCAGGGAGCATCTAAGCCTCTATAAAGAAGGGCCCTTTATCCTAAAAGTGCCCTGGGTGTTACATAAGGGTTTCTGTAGCCAGCACATGTTTGATCTTTGGGGGTCAAACAAAATGGAAACCCAGCTCAGCGTATCAGTGAATCAAATGACTTTTGCATTTTTTAATGTCCCGGGTCTCAAGCTGTGGTTTGAAACTGAAAAAAAAACAGCCTCTCTATTTATGCACTGCTCGAATACTTTCCTGCAATCTGCATATGACAGCTATGAGCTCGGATGTGAGTTACAATCAGACTAAATGCTGAGCCATCTTCCAAAGCAACCAACCAACCTTTCCTTTCTAGCCGTTTACCCTGCATGTCTGGGTCACCCTATGGCTCAGAGAACGCATGAAGGATGCCTCCCATAGCAAAGGATTTGCTTTCGCAAATCTGAAAGCATTGCAGTGCCGTGTCCACAGAAGAGCAGAGTACCAGAGCAGTCAGGAGTTCAGGCTCTGGAATCAAGTAGATAAGACCACAAATCTTGGCTTTATGGCAGAAGCTAATTAACTTGGGGCAGGTTCCTTACTTCTCTGATATGGTATGTATAAAATGGGGATAGTAAAGGCTCACGCACAACAAGAGCTCTGGAAGGATTCCAAGAGACAAGACATGGGGCTTAACCTGTAGCTGCCTTGTTAATAAGGCGCCTCCTATTGTTCATCATCTGTAAATACAAGGTTGACCATTGGATTTCAACTTCACAGGGAGAAACAACAAAGCCAAAATACCAAGACATCATCTCCGACCTTGATGAGCACGTAGACAATAAGCTGGACTTTGAGGACTTCATGATCTTGCTCCTAAGCATCACTGTAGTGTCGGATCTGCTACAAAACATATGGAATGTGAGCATCATGAAATAAGCAGTTGTAAATACGTGTTGGACATAGTGCAGCAAAAGACAGTGTTAAATGGCTAACAATGTTTCTAGCTTATTGAAATTAACTGAATATTGATCCCGCATTTAGAATAGCTCATATTGCTGATGTTCAGACCCAGTATAACTCCAAAAATCTTCAGAAATGGATGCACTCTACAGAAATGTTTGAGTAATGTGGTTAAGATGCTTTACCAAATAATAAATTGGGCACCACTGACCATCGAATCACTTTTGTTGAGTCAGTAGTAATGCAGATCATTTTTCTTATTGACGTGAAGTCACACATTTATTCACTGATTCAAGTAATGAGATCTGTCGGGCATCTGTTCGGTAGCCTTCTTGAAAATACAGTAGTGAACAGGCATTCCTTCCCTCATTCATCATATCATCCCAGAAGAGAAGATTGACACTGAACAATGTATAGATATGTGTGCATATAAGTGCATTGCAGGTGTGCTTATGTGTATGTGTGTGGATCATGTGGAGGTCAAAGGTCACCCTAAGACAACATTACTCAAGTGACCCTGTTTGTGTGACACTTTTCCTAGGCAATACAACCCTATGTAGAAAATTGAGGACAGACCAAAAACCCAATTGGTACAGTGAACCAGTAAGCTTATTGGGTTATTTACAGGAGAAGGGATAAGGGTTACTCACAGAACCAGGAGACGCTCAAAGGCAGCTACAACACCAGAATTTACATTCCAACATAGGTAAGATTCACAGAAGCTGCAACCCTGGAGATCTTTGCTTCCACTTAATGGTCCCTTTCAAGTCTTCAGTATTTGAAGGAATTACAAACTAAGCACAGTTAATGTATCAGTTACTCTTATCTGTTGTTGTGAGAGAACAACCAGAGTCAAGCAACTTAATGGGATAAAGGGAGATTTATTCAGCTTATAGTTCCAGAGGGGAGGTACATTCTTTCATGGTAGAAATGCCATGGATAGTGGCAGAAGCTGGAGGAGACCTAGGTCATATCCATTCAAGAAGCTCATAACTGCAAGACTGTCAACTGCAAGAGCAGATCTCTCTCGGAAGTATAGTGGACCTCAAGGTCCACTTCCTCCAACAATAATCCACCACCTAAAGGTGCCATGACCTTCCCAAACACATGAGCCTGTGAGGGACATACTTCAAACCATGAGATTATCAACCACAAGTTTAATACTAGTATGTTCATAAAAGAAAAAAATGTGACACATTTGTCTTTCTACGTCTGAGACATCACAATTAATATATTTTCCAGTTACAACCATTTAACATCAAATTTTACAATTTCATTTTTCTTCCTGACTGAATAATATTATAGCAGTCTCAGGAATCCATGCAAACTGCAAGCTGTAAAATAACCACCATGGCAAGAGGCAAACATCAGTGTAATAGTGGCATGAATGTCAAGGGGAGCAACCAATGGCTTTCTGATGGGTTTAAAGCCCACTTTCAGCAGGGATCACATTCCTGGTACTGTAAACCAGAATAAGAACCTATGAAAGGGATGAACATAAACACTAGGGAGGGGGTGCAACCTATTAAGTTTTAGTTTAAAAGATACTATATCAAACTGCCTTTTAAGCAGCTATCATTATAACTATAGATCAGAGCAGAACTCAGCACTCAGCCTGATAACTTCTTTCTGTAATGAAAGATATTTATTACAGAAAATCACAACTTGCCAAAGTGCAGAAAATAAGTGTCATAGTTAAGTACAGGTGTCAACTTGATAGTTGAGGGTTTGAGCTCTGGGCACATTTGTAGAGAATTAGTAGTTGAGTTGAGCCCAGAACAAACCTGCAGGAGATTGTCTCACTGATTGGGCAGGCTGTTCCACCAAACCTCTAGGCTCACCAATTGTGGCATGTCTTCCTCCAGCAAGACTCCACCTCCTGAGGTTGCCACAACCTTCCCAAACTTGAACATCAGCGAAAGATGCAAACCCTTGTGAGCCTGTGGGAGATAACTCACATTTAAACCATGACATAAGCATCAGTATTTCACAGAAGATTACCAGAGGTTTGGAGAGAGAGTAGACACAGAGTGCTGTGTCTACTCCCATTTTCCCACTGTGTTCCAGACCTTGGCTACATGCTATGGTGAGCCCATCACCTCACATTACCACACTCATCCTCTTCCTGCTGGTGCAAAGAAGGTTCCATCCTATCTTTCCTAAGTTTACAGCTAGCATGCAGGGAAATGTGAGCATATTATACTAATCACTAAGTTTCCCATTCTCCTGAACACCTAGAAAGACTGTAACTTCCTGTTTCCTTACAGTTGAGTACATCAAAGCTTTAGCCAGCATCATCTGAACCAAAAGGTTTCAAACCACTTCCAAGTGGAGGCTTAGACAGCTTGGGCTCTACCCATCCCAGGTCCCTGGGTCTTGACAACTGAACTGAGAAGAGATCACATGGAGGTCATTTGGTCTGAGTCCTGAGAGGCGCCAAATTAGAAGTGCATCTCAGACAAACACACAGACTGTGCCATGTAAGGAAGAAAAGCATCTTGTCTCAAATAGATGAAATGACTCCTATCCTTTTAATCTTATTGTAACTTCCCAATTCTATTCTCGTCTACCATGTTCTCCCTGCCCAGTTTTATAGGGCTCAGATATGTATCTTGTGGAAAAATGCTTGCAAAAAAGAGATAACACCTAAAAAAACCTTGAATCTTGATTCCTTGGCTTTCTTATTCCCAAACCACGCACCTGGTTCTAAGTCCTTAACTGATGTAAAAAACATAAAGAGCACAATGACAAGAAACAACAATCCTGACTTTCTCCTCTATTGCTTTCAACCCAAAGGTAGGTGTGTTGAACTGGAGCATTCAAACTCAATTGCCTAACAAAAGGAGAAAAGCAGGGACTGGAGAAATAGCTCAGCAAGTAAGGTGACTGCTCACAAACCTAGAGACCTGAGTTCAAATCCCGGAAATCCACATGGTAAAGGAGAGAATTGACTTCCAAAAAAATCCTCTGACTGTCACACATGCACCACTTCTGACTGTCACACATGCCCCATGGCAGTGGTATGTATCTCTCTCTCTCTCTCTCTCTCATACATAAATAAATTAATTAATTAAATAAATGTTGAGTCCACTGATACAGATTTGATAACATCTTTTTCTCCCACATTTTATTTTTTTCCTACTCATATCGGCTCAATAGGTACCCCTGTCCTCTCCCTCCTTCCCCCTCTTCTAGGGCCTCCCCCTTTCTCCTTCCCATCCCCTGGAGCATCCTTTTGTGTGAATGCCAAACCTCCCTCTGAATCCTCCACCCTAGTGAGATGTAAGGACCCAGTGGCATATCCTGGAGCCTCTTCTTGGGCTCCCCATTGGTATGGGAACTCTCTTATAACTGTTTAATCCCTTTCCTCTCAGGATCCTACTGCCTAGAGCCTTCTCCCCTGTGATCCACGCTATATTTGGGGGGTCATTGATATGTCAGCCATTGGGCAGGTCAGGCAAAGTCCAATTCTGGCTGCTGCAGCCCTAACTTGTGTGGAGTATCTTGTATATCTTTGGTCTTCCCCATCTTTAGGCTCTAGATTTAATAAAATCTTTAGTGTCTATTATCCAGTCTTTCTGCTTTTAAGTTTCTTGTTTAGAATCAAGTAGGAGAGGGGAAAAAACATTCCTTTTTCTATCTTTTCTCTTTTGGAGACAAGAGGGGTGCCCCTGTTCTGGAAGCTTAATGAGTAATCATTCATTTGACCCCCAGCAGGTCCTGTTATCATCATCTTATAGATGACAAAACAGAAGCACACTGGTTCTGACTTCCCCAAAGTCACCAGTTTGGAGAGTTCTCTGCCCTCTCTGGGGGCAATGTAAATTCTGCTTTAATATTAGATTTCATTGTGAACAATAATATTATAACTTGACAAAAATAGCTGTGCACATCTCAGGCACTGTGCAGGAGAGAGCAGTACCAGCTGGCCCCAGAGAACCATTTGGCATTCCGCAAATAGAATCCTGTGGGCTGTCCTGCCGCGAAGGCCTTTGTGTCTCAGTCACATGTAGCTGAATACGGAAATCTCAGTGACCAATCAAAAGGTCAGATTCACACCTTTCAGAGAAGGAAAAAGACGAGAGCTTAGCCAATGATGTGATGAAGAATTCTGGAGTCATTCCAACCCTCTGGGCTCCCACGAAGAATTTTCAGATCTCCATCCCAGATGGAAAGTCACGGTCCGCTGAGGGGGATATCAATTATAGAATCTATTTTAACTGATGCAAAGATTGAAAACAGCAAAAGTACATGAGCATGTTGAGGCTTCAGTGACAGATAAATCAAGGCATATGATACCAAGACAATGGGTTGTCACCAAGTTCCAATTCTTGAGTCCAATCCCAAGAGTGTGAGCACCTATATCTATAAGGTCTATCTGTGTTGAAAATATTACACGTGAAATATATCACCGATGGGGCTGTGCTATAGACATCCCTCATAAGGAGAAAAATCCACTGTGGTTATCCATGCGTACAAAGAGAAAAGAGAATGGGTGAAGTTATAACGGAACTAAAGCTTATAATGAAACAAGGGGCAAAGAATACAATGAATGCTGTTGTCACTCTGAATGTTGCCAATAAATTTGTTTAAAGAGACAAGGATTTTACTTTGGCTTATTGATTCTTGGCTACAGTTACTTGTCCAGCTTGGTGGAAGTGCCCACATCAACACCAAGGGCCAAGGGAACTGACCACACCAAATCCACAGGACTGCTGAGAGGGACAATTCTCACTTGCCAAACCAGCATGTCTGGCCAAGTATGCAGAAGGATGCCAACTTCCTCAACCAGTTCCCTCCATCTTATTCACTTGCCCAGGAACTAGCCCCAATTACCATAGGCTGGATTTCCCCATTGACTGGACAAATTCCTGCAGACTTGCTCAGGGTCTTTCTCAACTACTGATTTCTCACAACTGTGCCCAGAGCTCAGAGACTTCAGTTTGGCAAGCTGACACCAGTATCTAACTATGACAAATGCCTGCAAATTACTGGGAGCAAAACTACAAAGCTAAGCTGAGTCTCTCTGCTTCTTCATACAAGAGCCAAGCACAATGCCATGGTTACTGACTTTGCTTTTCTTTACAAATGCTCAGAAGTCCCAACGCCAAGCCCTGGGAGAGAGCTCAGTTAACTGGGTGTGTTTAGGGGCTGTCCCCATTCTCTTGTTGGCCAAGCCAAGGGGACAAATCATATGCCCATTGACAGAACACTATGGGAGCCAGTTACTAAAAGATAGGGGCCGGGGTCTTTGCAAAGGAAGAGAGAAGGTGAGGAAGGAAGGGTTCCTTAAGGAAGTTACAAGGAGCTCTGGAATGAAATCCATAACGTGTACTAAAAAGACAATGTGATTTGCTTCACAGACGTGGCCTTAGCAAAAGCATTTTCATGGACCAATTTCACTTGCTAATCCCAACGAAATCTTCTTGTGCATTGTAGGAAACCAACCTGTGCATCCCTGGGAAGCTTTCCTGTGATTAATTACAGCCAAGATCCTCCTATACAAGCGCCGTGACACCCGTGCAATTTGCTAAGCATGACAGGAACATACCCAACCCTAGAACCCCTTAATTTTCTTTATTTTAGCATCTAAAAATGGGGCCATGTATGAGATCAGGACTTGTGTTTTAAATAGTCCTTTCGGAGAAAGAGGGGAAGGCTGGCAGAGAACCAATGGGGGCCTGCTCCTCTGCTGACCTTTGACACGCATCCCTGCAACTCAAGAGAGCTCTTGGGAAGACCAGCCCAGTGAACACAGCCAAGGAGACAGCCGCTGGGAAATTTAGGTCTGAGAAATCCGTTGTGCAAATTCAGTCTGGGACACTTGCTTCACATTTCTCTTCCACTTGTTAGGAGGCAATTTAAAAAAAAAAATCAGATTTCAGAAGGCAAAGAAAAGTTGTGAATGTATTTTCTAATATTCCGATATTAGCTTTTAATCTGATATTATGTATTATAAATATTATACATGATTCAAATTTTTCTAATATTTTTATTTATGTTTATTAAAAACCACTTTTCTTGAGGTATGCACTCCTATAATGGGATCTCTACACTTTAACCACAACCTAACTTGAAGAACAGTGACCATTGAAAAGAGACATTCATGTTCATTCAATGACAAAGCATGAAATACAACTAAGTAGAGGCTACTGTGCTCTTTGCTTCTACTGGTATGAGTTTTGGCATGTAGCTGGGAGATCCATGCTTCCAGAAGTTGTGAATCTAGAGAAAGGAGGCAGGCAGAGGCGGAGAGGTGAATTCTGATCCTGAACCTGTCACCCTTGCAAAATCTTCCACTTCTCTAAGCGAGTCTTAGATTTTTTTTTTCAGATATAAATTTGGGATCAGAAAAGGGCCTCATTTCTTGACAAAATTCCTGGGAGACTGCAAGAGGCAATTTTGTCTAATTGCCTAAATTATTATCATTATTTTAATTAGCGGCTGGCCCTTATAGAATGTCTGCTATATTTGAGCATTTTGTGTGGTCTTTTATTTAATTCATCTCACATCTTCAGGAGATTGAGACGGCCATCTCTGTTTCACTGCCCAAGATCGGGTGAGTCATGCAGAGTCACAGGGCACTAAGCAGATGGAACTCAATACTGCAACCCAGGTTAATATCATGTGAAGCTTCGCTTTGCTTGTTTGTTTGGTGTGTGTGTGTGTGTATGTGTGTGTGTGTGTGTGATATGTATGATATGTGTAAGTGTATGTGTGTTTGTGACATGTATGTGCATGTGAGATGAGATATGTGACGTGTAAGTGTGTGTGATGTATGAGTCTCTGTGTGATGTGTAAGTCTGTGTGTGTGTGATGTGTGTGAGTGCATGTATGTGATATAGAGTGTGTGTATGCATGTATGCAGTCTTTGTGTGAGTGTGTGTATATGTGAAGTGAGTTTGTGTGTGTGATGTGTGTGTGTGTATGTGTGTGATGTGTGTACATGTGAGAGAAAGAATGTGCGTGTGCATGTGCTTATGCATGAGAGTGTATGTGTGTTTGTGATGTGTATGTGCATGTGTGTGAGGTGTATATGTGTGTGATGTATGAGTCTGTATGTATGTGTGAGTTCATGTGCGTGTAATGCATGTATGTGTGTGTGATGTGCGTACATGTGAGAGAATGTGCGTGTGTGTGCATGCTCAAGTGTGCACATGTGTGCTTGTGGATGAGGGCAAGCATGGTCGCACAGTGGTCATGGGAGGCAGCAGACAGCTCTCGGGTAATGTCCCCCGTCATTTACCTTGTTTGAGTTCTTTTCATGGTAGCTGCACAGGACAAGCTGACTGCACCAGAGTTTCTGGAGAGTCTCTTGTCTGTGTGTCCTGTTCCCTGTAGACATTCTGGGATCACACGTGCTTGTGCCATTGCTTCTGGCATTTACATGGGGGGCTGGGGATCTGTAGTCCAGCCCCTAAGTTTGTGCAGCAAGCACTTTACCCACTAAACCATCTCATCTCCCCACCTTCCTATCCCAGCTTCAACTCTTTCCATGGCAGCATGAATAAAAATAAGAAAGTCTGCCCATTATGTATGGCTCATCCTGAATTGCAATAAATTGTCTTCTAAAATTAAAAGAAAGAAAACAAAAGTTGATGTTTCAGATGTTCAGAAACCAAAAGAATCAAAACAGAACAAGTCTTTTTTAAAGGGGGTGTTAACTCAGTAACATAACATGTGGGCCCTTGCCTGTCTGTATTGTTTCTTTTAGCTTACCAGGGATTTGTTCCTTTGGAGAAGACAAGAGAATTTTAGAATTGGTTGCCCATTGTTTCCCTATAAGAGACTATGAATGACATGAAGAAACTCATGGCATAAGAGAAGAAAGAACTTTGGGCCTTTGGGGGAGAAAAGCACGCATGGGAGTATTGCACATGCCAACCAAAGTATCAGATATTCTCAGAATCAAAGACAGGGAAACTAGGTGGTGCACTTGTCACTCAGCACTTGGGAGTCTGGGGCATGAAGACTGAGTTCCAGGCCAGCCTGGGCTACAGAGAGGGATCAACTCTTCAAAACAACAACAACAATGTACAAAGGCAGAAAACAAAAGTTCCTCATTGTTAAAGGTTCAATGAAGAACACACAGGTGGGCAACTTACCAGGACATGAGGTCTCCAGAGACCAGAGCCACACGCTCGCAGTGAAGAGCCACAGGACGAGCCCCATAAGCAGTGACAACCCCTCTGTTTCTCGCTGATTCGGAGAGTTCAGGCGAGCCATGTTATCAAAGCAAGCTTTTATTTACAAGATAAATCCATTTTCAAAGTGCATGTTGTGTGCTTATCCTCATCATCCTCGCTGCTTCTCAACGCTGTCTCTTGGCCTTTCACCCTAAGATGCGCTTTGATCTCAGACAGAGTTGCAGCCCCCCTCTCAGGACCTCGAGACCCCTCGTCCTTAGGAGAAGGCTGGGTGCTGCTTGATGGTGAGGTTGCTGGATCACTAATGGCCCATAAGCCCTCAGAGTCAGCTGCTTTCTCCAAATCTCTCTTTGAAGGCAAGAAAGCCAGCCGTAGGGTACACTAAGGGAATCTGGGGGCTTAATGAAAATCAATAATGAAATTAAAGGTGGGAAAAAAAGAGAATCACAAGGTTTCCAAAGGCTCTTCGATTTCTCTGGCACTTTGTTCTTCAAGGAAAGAGTCTGACACTCCCCCCACCCCCGTTGGAAAACAGCCCAGAACAGGGAAGATATTCAGTGGAGCCTGCAGGAGAAAGGCTTGTCACTCAAGAGCCAGCCTTGCTACGGTCCCTCCTCTTCAATCCCACCCTCACATCAGAACTGTAGGAGAAAAACGGAATCACTTTTCATCTCTGGAGTCAGTATCTAAGAGAAAACTAGAGTTCCTTGGCACCTTGGAATCCTTTGGAAATAAGGCTGCAGACAGGCTTAGAGAAGTGGGAA
Organism: Typhlomys cinereus; assembly: GCA_023101885.1. Lineage (NCBI taxonomy): Eukaryota > Metazoa > Chordata > Mammalia > Rodentia > Platacanthomyidae > Typhlomys > Typhlomys cinereus. The sequence continues at coordinate 2,900,871 of JALPQD010000230.1, read as the reverse complement.
GCATTTGTCTATGCCCTATGACTGCACACAAAAATCTACAGCCAGCAGGCAATTCCTTAACCTCTACTCCTAGTGTTATGGGGCCAGTCCCTCAGTTTCTCAGATGAGCCCCAGTTGAATGTGGTGGCAGCCTACTCTTTGATACACCAGCATTGTTTTGTTTTGTTTTAATCTCCCTTCATTCATATTCCCAAGGTCTTCACTTTTGCCTCCTAATGTATCCTGCAGAAGATCTTGAATTCGGATCCCAAGATCCACATAAAAATGCCAGGCAGAAATGGCAACGGCCTGTTCTTTCAGCCCTGGTGGGTAGAGCCAAGGAAATCTCAGAGCAAAGCAAAAAAGGAGGTGGGAGCAATCCAGGATGATTCCCAAGTCACCCTCCACAGGGACACACAGTGCCCTCTGATACACACACACACACACACACACACACACACACACACACACACACACACATTAAATAAATAAATAAATATTTTTTTTAAAAAGAGGCAAGACCAATGTTTGATTAAGCTGCTGACATATAGGACAAAGACAGCATTATGAAATTCAACTCAATCCCAAATTAAATAGTCAAGGAAGGATTCATTCAAATCCATGGCAGCTGGGTGAGAATCGAAGCTCAGTTCAACTATGAGTGGGAACAGACAGACAATAAGCAAGGCGAGAGGCTTCACGGAAAAGTACTAAGAAGACTAGTTAAGTATTAGGGGTGTGGGAACTTGCTTAGATACCAAATATGGGTTTTGGTGCTAAACTGGGCTTGATAGGTAAAGGAAAAGGCCCGGCAGAGATAAGAAGAAAACTGATTTCCCTTTGGCTGAAGCCTTGGTTCAGGAGCTGTATGGGACCTGTGCTTGAAATCAAAGACTGCATGAAACAGTGGGCTCTGCCTGCAGTAGGTGCTTGTGAGGCGTTCTGTTGGGTCTGGGATAGAAGGGTGCTGGACAAACATGGACTCATATTTTTGTAGCTTCGTGCTTTAGAAAGTGGATTGCTATAGGCACAGACTAGGAATCATGTAGCTCACAAACTGTTCTGATGACAGAGACGCGTGCACATCCATGTCCTCTGCTGCACTGTTCACAGAAGCTAAGACATGTGACCAGCCTCCATGTCCATTGAAGGATCAATTTAAAAATTTTTTATTATTATTTATTATTTATTCAATTGTGCGTATATGCATGTGTGTGCGCGTGTGTATGTATGTGTGTGTAGAACCACGGACAAATTCGGGAACCACCATGGACGCCTCCACCTCCTTGTTTACTCTGCCCCAGGATTCACAGGCTCCGCCCAACCAGGACCAGAAACGCAGGCCGCCCCCGCTTCCACCTGGCATCTATACGTGGGCCTAGGATCAGAACTCGGGACCTTCCGCCTGCAAGGCAGAGGCTTAACCCCTGAGCCACCTCTCCAGCATCAATTTAAAAAAAACGAAAATTTGTACATATGCACAATGGAATTTTAGTTACCATCGAATTAAAGCAAAATCATGTCATTTGAAGGAAAAAGAAAGACCTGAAGATTATCATGTCAAGTGGCATAAGCCGGACTCAGAAAGTCAAAAACCCATATGTAGAATCTAAAGTTGTGCAGGTATTATTAGTATGTGTGCATGTATGTGTGTGTATGTGTGAGCAAGTATGTATGTCTCAGTGAGTGTGTATGTGCTATGTGTATGGGTATGTGTCTGTATGTATTATACAAGTGTGTATGTTTGTGTGTGTGTGTGTTTAGATGTACTTGTATGCATTAACATACAAGTATGAATGAACATATGATATATGAGCATGTATTTATGTGTGGGCATGCGTGTGTGTGTTTATGTATGTGTGTATGAGAAAGTGTGTGTATATATATATGTGTATATAAGTATATGTATGAAGGTATGCATGTGTATAGATGGATTTGTGTGTGTGTGTGTGTGTGTGTGTGTATACAGGTGATGCTAGGTGTCTTCCTCAATTGCTGTCCACTTTTGTTATTAAGGCACAGTCTCACAATTGAACCCAGAGTTTACTAGTCAGCTAGGCCAAGTATCCAGCTTCTCCTGGGGACACCCTTGTCTTTGCCTCCAAGTGCTGGATTCTAGACATTCACTATGCCTGCCTGGGTTTTGCATGGGTTCTGGGGACCTGAATTCTGCTCCTCACACTTGCAAGGGCAAGTGCCTTATCCACTGAGCCATCTTTCCAGCCCTAAGAATGAGCTCTTAAGGGACAGATAAAGAGAGAAAAGAGAGAGCAAGAAAAAAAGAGAAGTGGAAATGTATGAGTCATGAAAACAGAAAAGAAACTCTTTAGAAGACAAAGGTGACCAGCAAGAGGGAGGCAGAGTAGATATGTTAAGGATGTGGGGAGAGGGATGACTAAGAAGCAAGCGTAATAGCATTTATGTATGAATATGCCACATTAAAGTCTATTATTTTGTGGAAAGAAGAACAAAAAGAGAAGCATCGTGGCGGGAAGGATCCAGCGCCACCTCTGCTTTCGTTGGGATCCAGTAAGATGGCATTTCATCTTTGACCCAGGAGATGAGTAGGAGTTGGCAAGGCAGCAAAAATAAAAGATGGCATCATCAAGAATCTGACAGGTTCAATTCACTGAGGGGGAAAAAAAGAAGTGTGACGTGACATAAATGAAGCATAAGGTGAAGAGCCTGGGAACAAGTGAGAATTAGACTGGGAAACTGAACGGAGGCCATGTTGGAAAAGGCCTTGAGGCCACAGTAAGAAAGCATGCTTTTACTGCAGGCCTTTGCAGACCCTTCTGTGAGGCAGTATCTAACTTAAGCTTCCCGGAATAGTTTAACCCAGAGGTGATCTACAACCACCCCCTTAGGGGAAGTGCAGCTGCAGGGGAAAATGTAGAGCACACTTCACAGTGTCCTAGTCAACCCCCCAGGAAGCCTCAGGCTTTCCTTACAGGCCTTCTGTCATTGGTTAAAGTCCGCTTTGAAAGACATTGCCTCTCAGGGACTTCAGCTTTCCCATAGGCCACCACAGGAACTCCAAGACCAGAAGGAGCAAAAACCAATAATAGAACTAGAACCTTGGATGAAGCCACAGGAATTGGCAATATTCATAACAGAGGATGCAGTGGGTGTGGACAGACCACCATAGTGACTCCTACAGCTTGGTTTAACACAGTGCATAAAGTTGCAAGAGGGAAGATAAAGCCATAGGTTTTACAAACACATTTGATCAGAGAATCTGCTAGCTGGAGGGATTAGGGCAGTTCCCTGTGAGGGTTTCCTGTCAAGGTCAATGATCAACCAACTTCATTAAAGGTCGGACGGATACTTAATATTTTTGACTTTATAGGTTGCATGGTTCTTATCATGTTGCTTACTTCTATTACTACACTCCAAACAAGACAGTATGCAATACACAAACTATGTCTGTGTTCCCCGTAAAACTTCAGTTACAGAAGCACATGAATGCAGTTTGTTGATCCCTAATCTAGGTCATTCCTATAGCCTGAACCCAGCTCTAGGATTCTAAGACTTGTAGACCTGTGATTGCTGTACCAGAAAGGTCAGCATGACTGGCCTTAGCAAAGTTGTCCCTTCCCATGTTGATACAAACTCTTTAAGCCTAGTCTCTCCATAGCCCCATTCCAATCAGCCCTCAGTGACAGCCTGTTCCTTTTGCCTACAGCCTATCAGTTGAAGAACCTGAATTTAATTATTCTGCTGGGGAAACAAAAACAGTGTTGTCTGATGCCAAATGCTTTCTGTGTCATGGGAGGAGAAAAATAAATAGCAGTTTAAAATGAACAAGTTCTGCATGTCACTCATGAGGACCACCAAGAGATGTAAAGATTGGGATGACAGGAGGGAGGTAGTAGGTAAGAAAGCAAGCTCATTTCCAGCTTCTTTGTTGTGAAGTTAAAAGACTTAAGATGATCATTTCCTCCTGTACATAGCCATTTAGACTGTGCTTATTAGCTACCTACTGGATCCTAGACACTTTAGCATTCAAGGAAAATATACTAAATGCCTACTTTAAAATTCCAACCCAAAGAGGTAAGAAAATCAATGAGATCATGAGGATGGAGACCTCAGAGACACAGGAAAGAGAGGAGTTCTCTCAGCCATGTAAAGATGCAAGAAAGGGGGTGTCTAAAAACCAAGAAGAGGGTCCTGAATAGATATGACCACTACCAGCACATTGACCTTGGAGTGTTTAGCCTCCAAAGTTGTGAAAGTAAATGGTAAGTTGCTCAGTCTGTAATATTCTATTCTTACTAACTGAAATGACTACACTAAGGATAAGGTACAAAATGTAAAGAGGGAAAAATCTGAGACTCAGCACAGAGGGGAAAAGTAAGTCCTGCTGACAGTGATATGGGGAACAGGGAGACACAGCATTCACTAGGTCTGGACTAACAAATAGCATTTCAGAAGGTTGAAATGAATCATGGAAACAGGAGAAGACCTTGGACTTGTTCTCTGTGTGGCCCTGCAGGTCTCCAGATACCTCACTCCTTCCAGACATGCTGTGGGTTTGGGGGAGTGGGGGAACCCGTATCAACAGACAACCTGGCCTTCAAGCTTCTGTTTGCATTAAACCTGAGACCTTATAGATAACAGGAATTGGAGACATAGGAACGATGAACAAATAGACAAGAGGAAGGATAGACAGATGACGTCAGTGTGTTCTTTGCTAGTGTCAATGGTTTAATCTTAACTTTGTAACACACACACACACACACACACACACACACACACTCACACAAATGCTTCACTATGTCCTAAGAAATATTTCATCAGGTGAGTTCATCATTATCTAGGCATTATAGACCACACCTACTTTTATGACACACACTATTGCCTTCCTAGGCTATATGGCAGCTACCATCTGTACCCTGTCATTTGTCAAGCCATGCTTACACAGAGCATGACTGCATCTGAGTCAGTTTTCTGCAATATTTCTCTGGATCTTTTTAAATTCTACACCCCACAAAGTTGGTGTATCTGAACTATTTACGCTCTTACCACAAAGGGGAGTGCTGAAGGGAGGATATGGTTGAAAAGAAGAAGGAATTAGGAGAAGCACTTTGCAAAGCAAACATGAAGGGGAGAGAAGGGCAAAGCGCAAATAAAATGAAATGGGTCCTTGTTGGACCCTACTTTGTTTGCAGATCGCGAAAGGGTTTGATTGGACTGCATGATGCTGACCAACAGTTTGAAATTCACTCCTTTCCCCTGCTAATTTTTAACTAGCATGATGAAAGTTTTGTGTAACTGTCATGTGATGGTCCCTGTTGGCATGCTGGGAAAAGATGAGACAAGCCCCCCCCCCCAAAGATGCATCTGCTTTGGAGGAGAACCAAACTACCGCACCAAACTTAACTGTACATATTCTGTGTTAGTCAGTCGAGGTCCCATGGACCCAGCTCAACATGCTCAAACAGGCTGACCCAGGGGGACTAGCAAAGAGATCAGGTCAAAGGATGGGCAGTGAATGAGAACTGGTGGCAGCTGATGACCAGCTTACACCTAGAGTGGAGAGTCATGGCTACCACTCTACAGCAACATCATTGTCGATGCTGACATGTCGGTGGGAAAACCAGAGTTGACTCTCCTACCCCAAGGATCCCAGGGTGGCCCAAGGAAACTGTAAGTGACAAGGCCCAACCTTCTCTGATAACACTGCTGCTCCTTTCCACTCCTCTGTCCTCACTGCTCCACTTCCATTGCTTCATTGCTTTAGGTCTTCAGACAAAACATGCATTCACAACTCTTCTGTCTGAAAGACGAGTCATCTTATTCTGGAAGCTTTTCACTTACCTTTTCCACCATTCCAAGAGCATATATTTGTTATTTGGCTTCCTTAGTGTAGATGCCCCCTACCTGTAACCGTGCCTCGGTTTCCCTTTGAAATACACTAGGTGGTCCACTCATGTTAGGTAGCCTTACATGGCTGCCTGAAAGCGAGTTGGACCATAAATTATCACAAGGAAAGACTCAGGGATAGACATGCTTCTAATTCAGATGAAGGAGCCAATGCTTATTGAGAAGAAAAGGTCTTCTCTTTCAGCAAGGTTCTCTCAAGCTATTGTGACTTTTCCCTGCAGAGACCTGCCCAGGAATGAAAGCGACCTGAAAGGAACAAGAGTCAGCAGAGGCAGAGAGGGGACTCGAGAGCAGCATGGCACGAAGCCATATCACTCCCGTGCCCCTCAGTCATGTGCTTTACCTTGGGCCAATTGAAGTTAGTGGTCACATGTGCAATGTTGCTCTTCCGTGCCGTCGTAGGCCCTGATCTCGTCCCTGCGGGGGTTCTGGGCCCTCGAACAACCTGCTTTGTCATTATGGTCTACCCCACTATACTCTGGGTTCTTCCTTTTCCTCTTTACAAATTTACAAAAGTGCTTCATGGATAGGGAAAGCACGTGACACAGACGGTTCGCAGAATAAGGCAGATCAGTATTTCCATGGTAATGGTAATGATAACAGCCTCTTAATAACAATAATAAGAGCAGTAATAAAAGTTTCTTAATAACAGTAATAAAGAAGATGGCAGTGGTGGTGAGATGATGATGATCAACAAGCCATTTGAGGCCGTTGTGACTTCAATGTGTTTTCCAGCATGTTCTTTATAGAATGTCAGAACCTCCCCTTCAGGTGGTTATAATTAAATCATGCTCGACATGTGGAAACATAGGTTCAGAGATTTCAAGTAACTCACCCGAATTATCCAGCCAGAAATAGCAGACATAGGGCACACATTCCAAAGTCTGTCCATTTATCCAGCATGTGAATGGTCTCTAGAACTCGCTCCTTTTCCGTTTCTCTGAATGAACTCTCCACCAAGAGTTCAGATCGAAGTGTTCAGGAGAATATGACCTGTGACTCCTAATCACCTTTGGAATGTACCTTTAGAATCCCGCTCTCTCCAGGATTCAGAAGCAATCAAGAGACCACTGCTGCAGGGTTAAAGCCAGACCCACCCACTTGAGTCTGAATTCTAGCTGTAATACCATGTTGGTGACACTGCTCAAGTCTCATGACTTCACTCAGCTTGAGAGTTCACCTGTAAAACAAGAAAGTCTACCTCGGAGCAATGTTGAGACATTTGAGAGAATTGGTTTCGCTGGAGTAGAATAGTAATATCTAGCAAATGGCAAATATTCCAGCATTCACTACTATAATTATTGCATAAATCTCAATTTGCTCAAGGGACTAGAAGACAAAAATACTTCCAAAGGTCTTGGTGGAGGTGAGGAGTTAAAGTGCCCCAGACTCCACACCCATTGCCTGTTGTTGCCATGCAGACATTAATAGTTCCCCAATTTTTATAGGCACTTCTCCAATAAGGCATTTGAATCTCCTTCCACCAGCAGTAACATTAGCCCTTATTCTCCAAATGAGCATCTACTTGTAATATACACAAATAAATATGTATTAACCAGTAAATTTTCAATGGCTGATATGCAACAAATATCTATTTTTACTGAGAATATGTCTTGTGAAATATTTTGAACGTTCTTCATACAAAAAAAAATATTGTTCTATCTGGTATGACTAGATGGTTTAGCAAGCAAAGATGCTTGCCACACAAGCCTGACAAACTGAGTTCAATCCCCCCTACAACCTACATTGAAGAGAGAAAATGGACTTTCAGAAGAGAACAGAGTCCTGAGAATTGTCCTCCAATCTCTATGCATGCTGTGGCATATACACGTGTGTGTGTGGGTGTGGGTGTGTGTGTGTGTAAACACACAAATAGTATCTTTTAAATTCCAGTCAAAACAGTTTAATCTAAATTTCATCTGTAGTCCCAAGGCCATACCTTCCAGGGCAACACCTTGTGAAGTGTTTACATGTCATAACCACATGTGGCAGGAGCTGTTTCCTATCATGCCTAGCTCACAGATGCCTCTAAGATTTGTAGTACTAAATAAAGACTTAGTGTAGATGTTAGCAGGAATAACAGTTGCATGCGGTAAGCTTTTAAGAGTTTTATCTTTTAGGATGCATATTGAAATAGTTAAGAAACAGGTAGCGTCATGTCTAGGGTTTGCTTCAAAATACTAAAAGGAGCAGAGACATGAATGAAGACCAATTCATCATGAGTTGTTGATTTCTGACACTGTGTTGATAAGTGCATGAAATTTTATTGCAGTCTTCTGATTATTTTGCATGTGTAAAATTTCCCATTATAAATTTGTAATATTTACTGAGAGAAACTGGTTTTAGAAACACACACATGGACGTATACACAATCACACACACACACACACACAATCATTAAATAACTTAGGGACATCCAGAGAATCACTTCCTCTCTCCAGACCTCAGTTTTCTTATCTGGTTGAAATAGAAAAATTGGATAAAAGAGTTCCTACAACAACCTGTGATTCTCAGATAACCACACTGAAACACTTCTAACCCTCTGTAAGGTTACAATATCTATGTGCTACCCCAGCATCCCTTCAGCCATCAGCCCCACCCCTCAACTACATGGGATCTAATAAGCTATATACCCTTCAGTGTAACAGGGCTTCAGTGTAACAGGAACCCCAAACCTCCGTCACCACCCTTTCCTTCTGCTGCAGACCCAAAGCCTCTTTCATGTACAGCCCCCTTACAACCTTCTGTGTCTCATTCATCCCTGAGGAGGAAGAAATAAAACCATCCTTTTATTAACTCTTAGATCTCATGTTTTCATGTCTATGGGGTACCACCTCATACCTACCTTCAAAGTTCCCTGAAGGTGCCCATGTAAGTCAAAATCACATTCCTTGAGCCACCAACAGAAGGGTGAAGAGTCTTCTTAGAAGCATGCCATTCAGGGGCCGGAGAGGTGGCTCAGGGGTTAAGCCTCTGCCTTGCACACCGAAGGTCCTGAGTTCGGATCCTAGACTCCACGTATAGATGCCGGGAGGCCTGAGTTTCTGGTCCTGGTAGGGCAGAGGCAGAGTAAACAAGGAGGAGGTGGAGGCGGTCCATGGTGGTTGGTGGTTCCCGAATTCGTCCGTGGTTCTACATACCCACACGCGCACACACACATACACGCACAATTAAATAAATAATAAATAGGGGCTGGAAAGGTGGCTCAGGGGTTAAGCCTCTGCCTTGCACGCGGAAGGTCCTGAGTTCGGATCCTAGACCCCACGTATAGACGCCAGGCAGAAGCGGGGGCGGCCTGCATTTCTGGTCCTGGTAGGGCGGAGCCTGTGAATCCCGGGGCAGAGTAAACAAGGAGGAGGTGGAGGCATCCATGGTGGTTTCCCAATTCGTCCGTGGTTCTACACACAGAGACACACACATACATACATACACACGCACACACACTCACAATTGAATAAATAATAAAAAATTTAAAAAAAATAAGTAAATAAATAATAAATAATAAATAAATTAAAAAAAAAGAAGCATGCCATTCAGAGGAGCTTTTCATTTTGTTGACGTATTGAACTTCCTTGCAATTTTGAACAACAAAAGTAAAAATGTTAACACTGGAAGCTTCAGGAAGTACTCAAGGTAGCACATGAGTTTGACAAAGGAATTGTACATATGAAAAACCTCTCTCTCCCCCAAGGTTGGGGGTGGGGGTAAAGCAAACTCTCCAACTGGGGGAAAAGGACATTTCATCACAGAGAAAAATCAACAACTGAGAAGATGCCTGCATTCTTGGCCATCTTGTTGAACACTGAGCAGCTAGCTCATTTCTAATCCTGGGTGCTCTGGGAGGCACCAGCTGAGTTATCCTTCTCCCACATATTACTGCATTCCTCTAATCAAAGGCTGCAATCTGACTTTACCACTGACACCTGAACAATCCAGGGTTTCCATGAACCTCTGCAGCTGAGCACATTCAGCAAATTTCAATGGCTTAAGTGTCAGTACGCCCACATTGAATCTGCAACAATTCCAGCTTCGGTTGTGTCATGGCCAAGGCTACATCTAGCCTGGGACTCTTAAGTAGGATTTCCCCACTATTTCTCCTCAGCAATCATGCTCACTTTTTTTTCTGTGCCTTGGAGACTGAAAAACACTTATGGAAATCAGATTTTTGCCTCTTCTCAATATGCAGAAACATACTCCAAACCTCTCATTTGTGATTGAATAATGAAGAAAAAAATAAGCTAGGAGGAAAGAAGACAACATTCTCAATTCTGAACTTAATTTAAAGCTGGCTTAACTCATCCTGAGCCATGTATATGAATAAAAGCAAATTCTCATTAGATACCAATTAGAATGAACCTCTCTCATAACATAGGATATAAACCCAATGGATTGTTTAGAGTCAGTACTTGATGTGACATGCTTATAATTTTTTCTTTATTCTTACATATAATAGCAAAACCCAACATGTTCTTGTGCTTACCATGTCTGTGGCAATTCTTTCATTTTGTCTTCTGACATTCCTCAGACTCATTAACCAACTCTGCATCTGCAAATGTAATGCACTGATAGAGTATTTGCCTAACATGTACAGGGTCCTATGTTAAATCCTTGGCACCTGTCCACTTTATAAAGTCTCTGAGAGGCTAAGTAATGTTTCAGAACAAGGAATTAGGTGAAAGGATTCTGGCTCAGGTGGACTGGGGACGTTTTAATTTGGGGGCACGTGAGAGCAAATGTCTGTTCACTCCAGGCAGGACAGTTATGACAGACCAAAGTGAGGATTCCATCCCAGCCTTGCTCGGTGAATCAGTGAGTGTGCTGGGCTTACAGGAATTACTTATAGGAGCACAAGCAGCTCTCAACCAGCTGTACCACTGACCCACAGTGATGACCTCAGAGAAGCTTCGTCATGAAGCCCCACGTTCAGCTCACCTCCACCTCCTGTGTCCTCTGGCACCTGCCAACACCTCCTGCAGTGGGGGCAGGAAGGAGTAATAGCTGAAATCCCCAGTGAGGGTCCCATGGCTGCTGTTCTCCACCAGAGAGCATAGAGTATACATAGCCCATTACTGCTGTCCAACTAATCACTGCATTGAGCTTGAACTCAGAAATTTTGCAGCAAACAACTTAGATGGATCAGTTTATTACATTACCATCCCAGGAGGTCAAAGCTATCTCAGCCTCGTGATGCCTGTTCCAATCAGGCCAAAAGGACATCACTTCACCCCAACAGACTGGTTCACGTGTTTTCTTAAACTGCTTTTTACAATCTCAATAATAATAATAATAAACTTTTTAATCCATCTGGAATTTTTATTTTGGAATCTAACATGAAGTGAGACAAATATTTTTGTTTTCCAAACATGTAACTAACCAGGGGATCTGCCTTAAAGTAAAATGCCATTGTTATTTAGTATTTCAGCCAAAGAGGAGTAAATATGCGGGAGATGTGTTCAGTAGAAAAGAAAGGAACATTAAGCTTGGCACAACTAAGTTAAATATAAAATACAAGTCATCAGTATGACCTTAAATTGTATTACCTATGTGGAAATAGAACTCCACTGATAGACAAGACCCTGAGGTCAGAAACTTTGACATCTGACAATTTAGATGGGTCTGATTGTCATAGCTATATCTTGCTTCCTATGGCCAGTCTTGTGCAAATTACCTAACTGTGTGCCAATGACCCATCTCCAAACTGTGGATGGTAGTATAATTTATCTCCTAAGGTGGCTAAAAGATTTAAATAAATGAGCCTGAAAAGCAGCAAAACTTTTAGCACTTTAAACAAATCACCACACATATAAATATGTCAGAAATATTAAAGGTTGTGATGACCTCTTGATGGAATTATAGCTATTCAACTGTTGTATTTAAATATTTGAATTTAAAGATTTTTAAGTCGTTCACATTTTTTTTTAACATTTTATACTTCGGGAGAAAGTACCTCATTTCTCAAGACTCAATTTTTCTTTGAATATTTTAATTACTTGTTTTGAAAGGAGACAGGGGAGAAGGCTTGAGAGAGAGAAAGAGAGAGAGAAAATAGATTTCTGCATGCCCCTGAACACTGTGAAAGTCAAAGGCCAATGTTCAGAAGTCAGTTCTCCTCTTCCACTATGTGAGCCCCAGGGATGGAACTCAGGTCAAAAGATTTGCATGGTGGGAGGCCAAACCCACATCGGTAGTCAGGAAACAGAACAAGAGAATAAGAGGGGCCAATGGGAGCCATAGTTATACCAGTTTGTAAAGCCTCCAGCATGGTTGGAATGTGGTAATTCAAATCCAACCACACACTCTAAATCCCTGTCCTTCCCACCCTAAGGCCCTTGAGAGAGGACTGGCTTCATTTGTACATTCTTTCACACGCCAGCCTGCGCTACCTACTTCCCTGGCAATCCTTAGCAATACTGGAAGGCTATAAAAGCTAGATGCCCTTTTGTGTGTGTTGGCTGTGCAGGTTTCCCCCCACCATGTTGACCACAGTGGCTATCTCCCTGTCTTCTCTGACTTTAAGTTCTCTTTTCTTTTCTATTGCTCTCCCACCTTAAAGCTAAACTATGGTTCCCTTGGCCACCAGGACCTCGGCCCTAATAAACCCATATTTCTAAAGTAAAAATAAAAAGGTTTGCATGCAGCTACCTTTATATGCAAGCCATCTCGCTGGCCAAAAAAAAAAGTCTGACTCTTTAGTGTGTGGCTGATGTTAAGCTACAATGAAACCCAAAAGTAAGCTGCTTCCACTGTTGCTCTGGAGCTAGGAGAACCCCTCCATCTCTTCATGGGAAACCAGCTCCACGTTTTTATTACATGATCCTACAGAGAGCATTGGGGCAAGAATTCCATTAAAAAAGAAGAAGAAGAAGAAGAATCGTTGACTAATAAATTAGAAATAGTTGGCACTATGAAAACAAGAAACAATAAATGTAAATAACTCCCAGGTAAATTATCTCTTCAAGTCCCCGAAGTGCTGTGAGAATTGGGAATATGTTATATTGCATTATAATTTATAATTGGATTTTGAAGTCTGTTCAGCAACAGGCCTAGGAACAGAGCTGGAAAATTAATCCTCAATTCATACCTCCTCACATTGCTGGGAATGCTGCCAAAATGGACTCCATGTGAGACAGGTTTTCATGTGTATAAATTAAAGGGCCAACCAGAGACCCAGGATCCTCATTCCGTTGCTTCCAAAACGTGGAGAGAGGTTGGGCTAGGAATTGATTATTCAAAGTGATGCCCAGCTTCCCACGGCTGTAGATGAAGCTAATGAGGCAGGATTTATCTGTTTCTTCTGAGATGACTGATGAAAAACTCAGCCGCAGCAAACTAGAGAAACAATTGGGAGGAAGGCTTGGTACATTTCCTGCAGGCAAGAGTTCGTCATGGCCAAGCCATTGCTGGTGCTCAGAAGCGTAACCTGTGGAAGAAAAGGCAAAGACGTGAACCCTTAGGGACCTGGTAGTTCTTCTGGAAAATACTTCATAAGGAGAGAAGGCCAGGATTCAAAGACCAAAAATAAAAGGGGTCCTTATCAGAGCTTTTAGCAGTGCAAGCCTGGAAGCGTCCCTAGTCATGCCATCAAAACAAGGACTTCAGGCTGCTGAGATGGGTGAGGTGCCTGTTTACAACCTGGTGACCTGAGTTTGATCCCCAGAGGCCCACATGGTGGAAGGAGAAAAACTGACTCTGAAAGTTGTCCTCTTACATCCACCTGTGTGCCATGGGGTCATTTCTGGGCTATCCAAGGCATTTTAAGTGCACCCTAAGCCCAAGGAGCACTGTAGAAAAACTTGGTTAGACAGACTATCAAAACTAGCCCTGATCTTATAGCACAGAGCTGCTGTACTGCAAATCCAACTCTGGCCCAGAGTCAAACATCAGCAATTAGAAATGCCCCTGTTTGCATAGTAGGTGCTACAACCTGAAAGCAGACAGATACTACCCAAATAAAAACCACATAGTCCTGCATCTCAGGCCAGCCAGTTCTGTTACTGCCCTGCCCACAGCTTGCTTGCAATATAAGCGACAAACTTCTCTGCTTCTCTGATCTAACTTGGGTGAATTATTCCACCACTCATGACTTGGACTCTCTTCTTCCATTTCTCCCAAGTCAGTGAGTCACATGCAGGCTCAGAGACAATGGCATCTGATCTGAATGAATTCCCAGGATGACCAAAACATCTCTGGCCTCTGGTGAGGCTGATGAAGAGTTATGACAACTCCCAGCCCGGGCTTTCTACTGGCGAAAATGAAATATTGGCCCTCAAGGCTTAAAGACACAGCTCCTTCTACCCATCTTTCAATAGAAAGGTCCTCTACCTCTCCAAGGGGCTTGAGTCCCACCCCCACCACCAGAGAACTGTGATGCTCTCTTCCCATCACACACCACTGATAACCTCTGCTTATTTCAAAAGCTTTGACAATGTGGAGGGTCACAGTGTGCTGTCTGAATTCCTTTCATTGAAGAGCCTGTTTGCATTCTGCTATGAGAATCGCAGCAATTTACTTAAACTCGCACTAGCCAGGTTCAGAGGAAGAAAAAGCAAGTTTTTGCCTGCTTGTTCATTAAGCAGTGTTTGAAGCCAAGGTTTACAGTGGTCCTCTGGGGTAGAGGAAAGACCAGCCTGCAGATTTGGGGGATATTCCTTTCTTGGCTTGAAATGAACCACCTGACTCATGGTTCTCCTTGGCTCAGAGCACTTCCCACAGAGCATAAGCACTTGTGATGACCATCAAACTATCGGTGACAGATGTAAACAAATTGCTACATCTCTATTGCTGTTAGACTCTATGTAAATCCATGTCCCTACTTCATCCCACGAGGTTGGGAGGATATTATATTCTGATTGCCATTCCTCTCTGATCTTCTTTGCTGGGTTGTTTTACAATCCAACAGACTTTCGTGGCAGCCAGAAAGACAGAAAAAGGTGATTCCCACACCTACGATCCCAGCCAGCCCCCACATAGCTTGCATGGCCCCTTCCTACACGGAAATGCTCCCCTCCCTGAGGCAGAGAGTCTGGTGTCAGGAATCCAGCCACACTGGGGATCTTTCTGGCTATAAGAGAGGCCAACACTATGCAAGTCCGCCACTGCCATCCTTGGCCCAGGCTACACAGCACTGTCCACGCCTGCCACCTGCCAACTCCTTCCACAGAGCACCAAACAGCACATGCTTAATCTCTGTAGCTATGTTACTCACATCCTGGCCACACCCAGATGTCCACCTGAGGGCAGAGCCCTGTCTGGTACTGGCAGCCCTGGGGAATGAAGCCCAGATATCTAGGGGGATTCAAACTTTTCACATTCCAGAAATTCCTGAGGTAATAATAGAAAATCAGACACCTCTCAAATGGGTTAGAAAAACTGCAAACAATTCTCCATCATCGTGGTTTAATTCTGTGGTTGCTGTTGCAGTTTGCCTGCATGGTTGCTGATAAATCAACATCAGATAGTTTAAGTGAACAAGGGCTTCATTTTCTTCTGGTTATGATTTTTAGTCCAGCTTGGACAGGAGAGCACACACCAACACCAGGGCCGAGGGAACTGACCACCATCACCACATAATGGCTGAGAGGGACAATCCTCACTTGCCAGACCAGCATGTCTGGCCAAGTGTACACAAGGATGCTGACTCTCTCTACCAGCTCTCTGTATTTTATTCCAGGGCCTAATCCCATCCACCTGGGCCTTTCCCATCAGCCAGACAATTTCCTGCAGGTTTGCTCTGGGCTTAACCCAACCACTAATTCTCCACAAATGTGACCAGAGCTCAAACCCTCAACTGTCAAGTTGACACCTGTGCCTAACTACGACAGTTGCATTTAGGAGTTCAGCTGGGCTTCATGAAAAAAAAAAAAAAAAACTGCATCTGTAGTCTTTAAGAAACATGACGTTCATGCAAGAAGTTCTTCCTTCCACTACATCAGAGATATAATTCTGCTTCCTCTTCCTACCTGTGGACTCCAGTATTAAGACAGCCCACCAGCACCTATCTGCCGTTTTAGCACCTTTTTTTAAAATCAGGGATGACCCCACTTTAAGAGGGCAAGACTACCTGTCAGGTTGGTAGATGATATACAGGCAGGGATCTCTGCCACCTTCATACCTTATGGTTAGGCAGCTTTACACAGCACACAACCTACACAGTGGCTGTAATTCTCCATGTAAAATATGCTAAATGACCCCAAAGTTCTTTGTGTTAAAAGCTTGGGCCTCAGGGTGGCTCTGTGCAGGGTGCTGTGGATCTTTAAGAGACAGGCCCTTGTGGGAGGTGCGATTGAGGGACCCAGCTCCTCATTCCCCTCTCTCCTTGCCTCTCCACTCATGGGATGAACATTTTTTTCAGTTACATGTCCCTCCCACAGTATCCTATCCCACCATAGTGTAAAGCAAGCCAGACCAGTTATGGGACTATGATTTCCTAACTGTGAGAGAAAAAAAAACAAACAACTATTCTTGGGCTGGGAAGATGGTGTAGCAGGCAAAATGTTGGCTGTACAAGCTCGAGGATGAGAATTCACATCCAGGCCCCCAGATCCCACGGAAACACCAGACACAATGGTGTGTGTCTATGTAGTCTCTGTGACCTACCATAAGTAAGAGGTGCAGACCGAGGATCGGCAGCCTGGCTTACACAACACACAGCAGCAGTGAAGGGACTCTCATCTCAGACAAGGAGGGAAGTCAAGGAGCAACACCGAAAGGTTGTCTTCCTCTCTCTCTCTCCCTCTCACCCTTTTGTTGCAAATTATCTCAATCTCAAGTCTCCTATGGCAGCATAGACCTAACAATCCTACTATTTAGTCAGCCTGACATGGCTGTACTTACTCTTAGCAAAAAGTCAGGAAAAAAAAAAAGTCAACTCCTAGGACGACTGTGTGCCCAGCCCACCAGCAGAGTGAAGAGACCCTTTCTAGAAGCATGAACCACTAAAGAAGAGTAAGTCTAATTATTTCAGACAGCCCGGCCCCATCCTGCTCCATGCTCCCCGATCCCCAGCTGCTTCTCTCGGACCCCAAGGCAGTGCTTTGGGTGGTAAGAAGAGATCTCTGTCACCCCATCACTGGCGTTTTTGATAGTCACTGGTTCTTGCCTATCACGCCCTCCCATACTCTCTTCTCAGAAAGCATCTGCTAAGGACCAGCTGAAGCTTAGACTGGCTGAACTTTTGAAAACCCGCCAGACAGAAACACAGAGGTCTTCATGAACATAATATTTATTGCCCTGAGTTGGGCAGCTGGTAGGGCTGGGAAGAATAAGAAACTAGGAGCCCTAAACTCATCCCAGTAGGAGGCAGTTTCTGGAGTCCCTCTAGTTGGTGCCTGTATACATGCACCATTGTCCCCCACAGTTGGGCACTGTTCGTGGGGTTCACATGGTAAAAGCCTGCTCAGCACCCAGCCTGGCAGCTCTGTCTGATCACATGTAGTCAGGTTGCCATGTCAACAAGAATACTCTACTGGGTTTTGTTTACTCGTAGCCCAGTTCTATCTGCATTAGCTCTGAGATACAGGAGAAGCTAGAGAATTGAGCTGAGATTCCCAGACAGCCTCCCTGGGCTCAGCCATTCTTTCGGCCGCACTGGGGAAGCCTGGGAACTTGCGAGGCACCCAGAGCCCAGGAGGCACGTAAGAACGGCTGGACTCTGAGATGAAGAATCCTGACTCTTTCGTTGGCAGAAGGATTAGTGTTTATAGAGAGTCTAGCCATATTTCAAATCCCACTGGAAAGCACATGCAACTAGTCATGTGTTCTTACAACTAACCTGTGAATTGACATGAATCCATCCTTCTTCTAGATGAGCGAAGAGAAGCGAATGTGCTAGACAGCAGAGTGATTATTAAGTGATGATATATACATACCACTGGATGCTACAGGGCCGCCTAAAATTCTGCCTGAAAGCTACTGACACATTTGTCTCAGATATTGCTAAGGAAAAGCCAGTCAGAGGGAGAGCTACCCAGCACAGCTAAACCAGATGACAGAGTATGTGAGGAACAGAACTCCCTAATGAGATTTCAGGTGTGTTCTGAAGGGAACCATGCAGCAGGATGCCGTTAAGTGGCTAAAAATGAGACCTGTGCACATTCACTTCCTAGTGCATATCCGGCTCTCTCTGATTGATTCCCAATCAGAACCAGAGGCTAAAACTGAGAAGTTGGCAATCACCAGCCAATTCTTAACTGTTTCAGGCCAGTTGCGGTAAAGCTGTGGTTTGGCTTCCTGGGCTTGTTGCTGTGGGGTGGATGTCACAATTTTATTTATATGGGGGTTCTGGAATTTTCTACTTGTGTATTCAGTCTCAAAATGCAAAATGATAACCCATAGTTATGGGCAGGATTTGGAACGTCAAATGATAGTCTATTTGTTTTCTATCTTCTTCCTAAACTTTCTCAGTGTTTTACAATAAGTGAGCATTCTGCATGCAAACCAATGAGTTGTTTTTAAATTGGAAAAACTGGAGTTTCGAAAAAGCCTAGGTAATTTTCCTGAGGGAACACAGCTAATGTCTGGAATGGACTGTAACACGGGCTCTGTGGATATTAATGCTTAGAGCTTTTACTATCCTGAATCTTCTAGAAAGTTTTGCAACTTAAGTTGTTTTGAGACCTGAGAACTCAGGCTGTGCTGAGGACCCTATGCACATCTTCACTCTGAAACATCACCTGAAGGATCTCTGGTCCAGGGTCATTACTGAATAGGTGACAAGGTTTTAATGCATAAGCATTTTCCAGGAAAATTTGAATTTAAAAAAAGTTAATAAAATGAATATAATTTGTTGTGAGTCCATCCTCAGATATCTCTGATGAACTGACAAGCACTTTGTACCCCCTTCCCAGAAAAAAAAAATGTCAAAATAACAAAAGAAGTCTTGTTCTAATTATGGAGACCAATAGGCCAAAAGTCTGTGTCTCAGTGGTAGATGTATGACATTTTTTACAAACTTATTTACAGGAAGACATCAGAGGCTCTGTACTTTGTATGCACTTCACGAAGGTATTTTGTGTACAATGAGGTGTGTCTATGTTTGGTGCTCTTTCCAATTTGCAAATCCACATGGTAGATCAATGGTGAAGAATGTAGAGGCCAAGGCAACCAGCACTCTAATTCGGACACAAGTTACTTAGCCTATCTAGGCCTCAGTTTCTTAAATTTTTATCTGTATGTGTGCATGGGGTCCATGCATATGTATATACATGCTTGCATGTGTGAGTGCACATGTGTGTGCAAATGTATGTGCACATGAGTGCACATGTATGTGAAGAACTGAAGGTGATATCAGAAATCATTGTGAATCACTGTTTTGAGGCTGGGTCTCTAAACCACAGACAGGACTAGTCTAGTTAGCCAGCTTACTCAGGAAATTTCCAGACACCACATTCTTGACACTGGAATTACATGCGGACCACCATGCCCTCCTGGCATTCTTTTACATGGAATGTGAAGATCCAAGAACTCTGGTTCTTTTATTTGTTCAGGAGCATTCTAACCACGGAGCCACCTCCCCATTTCGGAGCCTCATTTTCATCACCCATCAGATTCAAAGAGAATTTAGACCACATGCTGAAAGATGGCAGCGCTTGAGCTGGTTTTATTCTGGGTTGTGTTGCCCTGAAATAGGTCCTGACTCTAGATTCAAAGGCATTTATTTGCATGGGAAGTACATGGGTAGGAAGCAGAAAAAGAAGCTAGGGAAGAAAAAGCACCCAGAAAGTGCCACCAGGCACCGGGTTCAGGTCTGCCAGGAAGGACAAAGGACAGCATACCTCGTGTTTTAGAGCTGTATGACATAGGAGTGAGTAGGCTGGAGCATTTGTCCATAGTCTTCCCTGTCTATCAATGCTACAGAACAGCATTTTTGTGTGTTTGTTTTACTCATGTTTTCCTTTCCTTCTCTGAAAAGATGATATTCACACTTCCATTTCTGTCCTCATTTATTTCAGAAATTTTTAAATTAATCATCCAGCCTGGATTCTGGTTCTGAGTTTGTTGATTTATTCTCTCTACAAATTTAATCCTCAACCTTTTCTGTTCCCATTTGCTGTTCAAATCAGGCAGAAAAAGACAAAGATACCCTAGTGGAAGCTCTTGGTTCAAGTACAGCTGAGATAGACCTTTTATCTGCTAAGCACAGGCCATGAGGAAGTAGAAAAACAGGAGAGTGGAGTTTCCTCTAAAATAGGACATATAAACAAACATCAGTTTTATTCATCAGTCATTGTCTTACTAGCATACATTAATCTCACAAAATAACAAGTTTCATCATGAAGTTTTTATACACACATGGGATGTGCTTTATTCCTATCTTCTTCCTTATTGCTCTTTGTTTCTCTGCTAGTTCCTTTTCTCTTCCTAAATAGTTCTCCTTTTTCTTCTTTCATGCATTCGTTTTGTTTTCCTTTTCATCTAGATGTGAGGGCAGCTTTCAATAGCAATAACTCAATGATACTATTGATCAGCTCTGGCAAGTCTCCATAGCCAGAACCCAATCTCAGGCAGAGAAATGTGTTGACGTTCATGATGAAGTTCTTTGTGTGTCTAATAGTGAGCATACAGAAGTTATGTGCAAGATACCATGAGCACATGTTACCATTTCTAAACAAAAACAGGATCCTGAAGCACTGAAAGGAATAAACGAAGTGGACTTTTTTTTTCAAAACAGAAAAAAATTTAGTTGAGAGACTACAGTGTTTAGATTAACACTGAACCTATTGAAAATGCTGAGTATCACAATGGAGTACTACTCAGCCATCAAAAATGATGAATTACTGGAATTTGCCAGGAAATGGATGTCATTAGAAACAATTATATTAAGTGAAGTATCCCAAACCCAGTAAATTAAGTGCCGTATGTACTCCCTAATAGGTGGCTCCTAGTACCAAACCCACCCAGCCCACCTTGAGACACTCAAAGGTAAATATATGTAATACCTACAGTAATTGCAAGGATTAGGAACAGGAGGGATGGGGTTGGAGGGCCACACCAGAAACAAGGAGAGAAGTCCCCATGTTACAGCAGAGAAAATAGGCCTCCATCACGGACTGCAAGTAAGTAATGTGACACCTGGTTAAGTTCACAGACTTTCATTCCTGATCATTTTCAACTGAGGGGGTATGATTTCACCAGAAGGGGAGGGCATATAGTCTGGCAGATAAAAAGTAACCATTTTGCAAATGGGTGATTGACCCCTCCCTCACTGAGGTTTCCTACTTTTATTACATCTACCCTTGAATGTGCTCTTATAATAAGACTCCAGTTTAACAGCTTTTTGTCTCTGGCCAGGGGGTGACATACAGTGCCCAGCAGGATGGAGTGAAGGGCATTGCAGGAGCAGCAAAACTGCAAAAGAAAATCAACAAACCACAATCCAGAACTTCAGAGACTCTATATCAACCACCTAGAACTAGGCCAGCCTAATCTCTCCCCATCCTGAAGCTCAGGGAAATTTGCAGAAGAGGGGGCGGTAAGAGTGTAAGAGCAAAAGGATGGGAGGAGCAATGATTTGCAAGATACTCCACACAAGTTAGGGCTGAAGCAATCATAATTGGACTTTGCATGCCCTGCGCAATGTCCAACACACTATTGACCTCACAAAGTCTAGCATTTGCTAAAGGTGCCAAGATCCTTGGAGGCAAGGGATTGACAGCCACAGTAGTGTTCTTATGCTTAAGGAGAACACAGGAAAAGGTTCAGGGAAATGCCATTGGGTCCTTGTACGTCATCGGAGAGGAGGGCCCAGAGGAGAGTCAGGCATGCACAATAAAGGACTCTCTGGAAATTGGGGCGGGAGGCACTGGGGGATGGGGAGGGAAGGGGAAGGGGAGGGGGAGCAGGGGGTTCGGGGGGGGGGGAGAAGGAGGGAGGGAGGGAACTGGTGTACCTATTAAGTTTGTATGAGTGGAAATAATAAAAAAATGTATATAAAAAATAATGCTGAGTATCAGAGCTTTCTCTGGACCCCAAGTGGATTGCCCTGAAGAAGAAAGGATATCTGTTATCTTGAGATTACCCTTGGGAGTTTTCGCCTAAGGCAGTCAGACAACATATGTCCAAATTCCCAGAAGACCCTAAACTAATCCTGATACAGCCATACTTTGATCCAAGACTCATTTTTCTTGCATGGAAAATTAGAATGTGATCTGCATACATTCTTTCTCTTTGTGAATGTGAATTTCCAGAGCCCCACTGTGTATAATACCATATAACTGAGACAGGATTACAGCCATGCTGGGATGGGTCTCTCAAAGTCTTTGAAGGTCTTTGCAATTCCTGAAGGTCATCCCCCATGCTGGAATCACCCTGGGGGAACACTCCTGAGGAAGTGACTCCAATCCTCCAGAAATAAGATGGCCAACTTCCCTATGAAGTGATTATGGAAATGAGCTCTCCTTATCAAACAACTTGACCTTTAGCCCAAGAGCAAGTGTATTGGGCCCCAGTGGGAATTAACCAATGGGAAAAAGCCAGTTTCCCGGGCTTGTTTAGGTGTATAAATATACCTGGCCCTGGCAGCCATCTTTGGTGCCCTAGCCCCTCATGGCACTCCATGTCTGGAGTCCATGAGTTCCAACCTTTCTCTTCTCTAATAAACTCTACCTTAATCCTCTACACCGTATTCTGGTTTCAATCTTCGACTCTGGAACACAACCCTACATCATTGGGATGGTCTTGTCCCTGCAACATTTGGCAACCACGAAGAGACTGTCCTGATTGTCCCACAACACAACCATGTGTCTAGTGGGAAATCTGAGCTGGGAGATTCTAAGAGGGTGAACATGATCAGGAAGAGCCAATCAGAAGGCCAGTGTGTCTGTTTCCTGATGCTCCTATAACAAATGACCACAATCTCAATGGATTAAAACGTTCAAATGTTTCATCATGACTCACAGCTCTGGAGGTCAGACATCAGAAAAAGATCTCACAGGGTTAAAATCGGGCTGCTAGCATAGCTACAAAATTTCTGGAGACCTTAAAGAGAGGATCTATCTCTTCTCTTTTTCCAATTTCTAGAAGCCATGTAGCTTGGCTTAAAAATTACTTCCAGGAAAGGATTCCTTCCAGAATATTCTAGCATAGTCATTGCTTTTATAGACTAGATATGAAGCATATCCCACCCAAAGGCCTGGAACCAGACAGCTGAACCTTTTCAACCCTCTGAAACCATGAGCCAAAATAAGTTTTCCCTCACGTGTGTGTGTGTGTGTGTGTGTGTGTGTGTGTGTGTGTGTGTGTGTAGAAGAAGGCACTGTGTGTGCCTATGGAGGCCTAAGGGTGCATAGGGAATCCAATCCTGGATTGCTCTACCGCCTTATTGCTTCATTCTGGAGTTTCCCAGGTCCATCTTCCAGGGCCAGAAATGTAGGCAGCCTCCATTTCCACCCAGTGTTTTTACATGGGATCTAGTATCTGAACTCAGGTCCTTCTGATTTCAAGGCAGAGGCTTTAATCACTGAGCCATCTTTCCAGTCCCAGTCTCTTTCCCTTTTCTAAACTATCTTCTTAGCTCTCTCAGATCATTGGCGGAAAGCCTAGTAGCACAAACACATTTCCTTCTCTGATTCTGACCTTCCCATCTCCCTCTCACTCTAATTGAGAGGCCCTGTATTGTATCTGACCCATTGAGATGATCAAGGATTATCTCCCTATCTCCTGGCTCCTAGTAGAACCACACACTGTCACAGATGCAGTCACCAAGTAAGAGAGTACAGGCACATGTTCCCGGAATAAGGACCTGGACACCTTTGATGGTCATTTTTGTCTGCCATAGCCAGCACTAAGCTCTAGAGGACATGAGTATTATTTATGAACAGGAGCCTGGAATATAATAAGGAAGTTACCAATGACATCTTCAGTTTTGAAGATATAAATAGTTTTGTTTAGAGTTGCAATGTTGCAAAGTTAAGTTTGGCATTTTTTTTTGCTCTTTCCCTTCCTGCCTGGTATCTACTTCACCAGTTCAAGAGTAAGAAGCTATTTTGAGTGTAATAAAGCCCTTTAGATTGCACAGGGATATGCATAAAGAAGGATCACAAAGCCCAGAATAATAATGCAATTATCATGCTGAAGCCATTTTTCCTCAGAGAGAAACGTCTTTTCTGAAAGCCAAACTCCCTCCCTCACCGAAGAGCTATTCAGCGTGGGTTCCACTCAGCCCAAATTCTGTTCTGTGTGGGCTCCTCTCAGCCCAAATTCAGTCCCACTGAGCTTTTTTTTCTCTCTGTGTGAGGGTGGAGGGGTGCATACTTGTGTGTATGTTTGCATGCATGTGAACTCACTGCATTTGAGCACATTATGTACAAACATATGTGGAGGTCAGAAGTTGATGTCAGTTGTCTTCTTCGCTCTCTGCTTTCTTTAAAGACAGAGTCTCTCAACTGAACCAGGCTCATCAATCCGCAAAGCTAGACAGTCAACCTTCCCTGGGGATTGACCACCTTTGCCTCCCAAGTGCTGAGATTGCCATACTTGCCTGGCTTCTACATAGGTTCTGGGGATCCAAACTCTGGTCTTCACAATTGTGGGGCAAGTGCTTTACTCATTGAGCCATCTCCCCAGACTCTTGCCCTGTTTCTTTGAAAAGGCCATCACTCTACATATAATGGATTAAACAACACCTGCTTCTGATTCTCAACATAGTGATAAATGTTCATGAGAGACAGCTTGAAAGGAGAAAGAATTTGCTTATTTCATCGTGTCAGTGCTGATAGTCTATGGTCTGCTGACTCCACTATTTGTGGGACTGTGGTGAGACAAAATGTCATGGTGGAAGGGTGTGGTAGAACAGAGCTCTTCGTCTCATGGCAGCCTGGAAACAAAATGAACCTTTCTAAAAAACCTACTTCTCATGACCTTCTTCCTTCAATGAGGCCCTGCTCCCTAATAGCCCAATTCAGTGACTAACGCATTGTTGGGTTCAGCACCTTCATCCATTAACCTCTCAATAGCACCACTGGAGATCCAACCTCAAACACATGAGCATCTTGGAGGGACATTTCATATGCAAGCCATAGCAGTAGCCATGAGGAGGGTTGTCACATTCTCTTGCAGACCCACAATCTCTACTGTATAACTTGGTTGAAAATTGACTGGTTCCAGTGATAGACTGCATACTATATTGAATTGTTTTCTTCCCCATCTTCTACAGTAGGGAATCTGATCTTGGCAATGTCCATGTCTTCCTAATTTTTCATTATTTGAAACTGCATAAGTAATGGTGATAAGAAGGCCAAGGTGAATCTTAGGTCAAATTCTCCAGAAGTCAATCCCCAGAGAACTCATTTACAAGTAACTCACTAAGGAGAGGGAATCAAGTCAGGAAAGGGAAATGCTCCTGGGCAGTCCAGCAAGACTGCAGTCAGATAGAAAAACCAGAGTGGGGCTGGAGAAATGGTTCAGGGGTTAAGACTCTGTCTCTCAAGAAGAAGGTCCTGAGTTCAGATCCCTAGTCCCACATGAAAAAAAAAAAACACCAGGCAGAAACTGCAGCAACCCATACTTCTGGCCCTGGTAGACGGAGCTTGGGGAATCCCAGAATGAAGCAAGGAGGTAGAAGCAATTCAGGATGATTCCTGACATCACCTTTAGGCCTCCACAGAGACATACAATGTCTGCTGATACACACATATACACACACAATAAATAAATAAAATACATTAAAATAAATAAAATAAAACCCTATATCTGTTTAAAGAAAAGAAAAGAAAAGAGAAAAGAAAAGAAAAGAAAAGAAAAGAAAAGAAAAGAAAAGAAAAGAAAAGAAAAGAAAAGAAAAGAAAAGAAAAGAAAAGAAAAGAAAAGAAACCAGTGGGAACACTAGAGGGGAAGTTATATTTCCAAGTTTATCTTGCTGAAAGCAAAATTGCCAAGTTTTCAAAATCTTCCTACTTGTCACAGAGGGATGTGTTCTCAGCCACTCCCAGTTCTGCTTATATATACTAAACATAAAATTGTCAGCACACAGGAAGTACAATAAATATTTGTTGAATAATATTAACACCATAATTACAGCAGGCATTTATAAGCTGTTTTAAAGAGCATTGACTATTCAGTTGGATGGACCCTGTTGCAATCACTTTTCTTTTGCTGTGAGACTGCATTTAGACTCAAGCAACTTAGAGGAGAAAATGGAATTTACTTAGCTATGGTTCCAGAGAGCCTATAGTTAATCCATAATGGCTGTAATAGCATAGCAGAAGGCATGATTAGAGGCAGAAACAAGAGGAAGGTTCAGATCACCACAGCCAGCAGAAAGCAGACAAGAAGCAAACTAGCTGAGAGGAAGCTGGGTTGGACTATCAAATTTCATGGCTTGCCTATGGTGTCTTCACCCAACAAGTCTCTGTCTCTTAAAGGTACCATAACCTTCCCAAGCTTTAACACCAGCTAAAGATTCAAACCCATGAACCTACAGAGTTAGAGGGAATGCAACTCGCAATCAAACCATAGCAGGACCACAAGGTGACAAAGAGCAAGACAAAAACCTGGCAACGTGGGGGTCTCTGAGCTGATCCATCCAGATTCAACCACCAACACTGTCTTCATATCTTGACCACCAGTCAACCACTACCATGATTTTAACTTCCTATTTCAGGACCCCAAACAGATCCAACTGGTATTCTTTACGTGAAGTGCCTGTCCCTCCCAGAGCTAGCTTCCTGATCAATTGACTGAGCTATGGGCCCTCTCAAATAGATACCCTGCTGGAGGTTCAATTCCTGCTCAGGAAGCTGGCTAAGTCAGTAATGCAGTCCACCCAGGCAAGCTGAGCATGAAACTAACCAAGCTGATAGATCAAGGGGCCCAGCACATGGACTGCTTCAAGCTGATCCCTACCACACTGAGAGCCAGGGCTGCCTGCCCTTCGTTTTGAGTTGCCCTCACCACCTACACCCCACTCCTCTTCCCCAAAAACAAATGACACCAACTTCACAATTTCTGTATCAGAGTCCCCTCATCTTTCCTGGAGCTGGTCGCTGAGCTTTTGGCCTCTGCTGTGCCACTCAGACCTTTCCAAGTATGACGAAGAGACTTGAGATGTCCCACACAAGGACAAGCACGCCATTCAGAAGGGACATGAGCTCAGGGGTCTTGGAAGGACCTCTTTAGTCAACCCTTAAGCTGGAAGTTGCTAGTAGAAGTCAAAAAGTCCATGTGCTTTATTACCTACATAGCTATAAGGGGACAAATACAGCTCACACCGTCACAGTGAGCTGCCTGAGAAGTGCCCTTAATCTTCTAGGACGTTTGACTCGAATCAACCCAAGATGCATGGCTTCCGTGCTGAATAGAATTTCAGTAGTCAGTATGATGAAGTAGAGTTGAAGATATTGTTAAAGATTTGTATACAGGCTTAGGCATGAGGGATGAGAGAGAAGCAGAAGGAGGATATCTTCAAGAGCACAGACGTGGGCTTCTGCAATAGAAAGTGGCAGAGAGTAAGACAAACCCAAGCATATGCAGGAGTTCATGGAAAGAAAACTGCCTATGCTCCTGGTGGCTCTCAAATTCCAATGCAAATGTTTACTAAGAAACCTCTCTCTCTCTCTCTCTCTCTGTCTCACACACACACACACTTTTTAATAAGTAAGGTTACAGGCGGCTCTGGAGGTGCCTTAGGTAGAATTAAAATCTAATTAGGCAAAAGTAGAAGCCTCAGCGCTTCTTGTGAGGAAAGAATGTGCCTTTTCCCTGTGAACAGAGCTGCTGGTGACATTCATAGGAAACAGCAAGCTTGCATCTGGGAAGGGAGAAAGTTCTTTAACATCCTTGATCATGATGCTGGATTTTTAATTCCTGCTGGCAAGACTCCAATCCTGGAAGAAGGGGTCCTTTTCCCCTTACATGTCTCCCAGACTTTCTGTTTTTCTCTCCTGCCTCAGGAACACGATTGCTTACCTATACATACCCCTTGTCCTCCACACAAATCCTCACGTTAAGGACATGAAGACAGACTTGACTGGCCCCTGGTTCCCTTCATGTATTCCTCTCGATGGGATCGCGTTGAATAAATCTCCCTCCTCTGATTTTTCTCTATAAATTGTCTCTTTAATTGGTGTATTAGGGATGGGTGACCAAGTCCAGCTTCCTGGGGTTTACGTGACCCAGGCTTTTACCCCTAAGACCAGTAACAAGAACTTGGTTCTTATTAGAAAACCCAGCATCAGAAAGATTAAAGTATTTACTCAAGGTCATATGGCCACAGGATAGCACAGAAATGGAACTTTGGCACTCGGGTTCTGGAGTGCCTCCTGTTAATCATAAGGGAATTCTATGCTCCCAGCCTCAGAATTCTGCCAGGCATCAGACGACTCACCAGTTAGTGAGAAGAAGTTATTTGCCAGTTACTCAGCACTAAACAAGTCAAGGAAATAACACATTTTTCCTTTAGCAGTGGCAGATGTAACTGAATGCTGGGAACTGAGCTATCCCTTGCAAATTGTTCAGGATAAATGGCTCTTCATGTTTTCATTTCAAAATGTGTCCCTTCCTGACTACCAGAAGAATCCTTCTTCCCCCAGAAACTCAGCAAAAACTAATTTCCAAAATATTTCCAAATGCTCCGTGATCATTCTTCTAGAGTCTGTATGTATCCAGGTTCTTGTGTTTGGAGTCCTCGAAGATTGCAACCAGAACACGTGTAGAGAATTGAGGCAGAGTTTATTAGGAGAAAGAACAGAACAAACAGACTCCAGACATGGAGTACCATGAGGGGCAAGGACACCCTGGAGAACTCATGGACACCAGGCATGGAATCCATGAGGGACAAGGAGCTGGAAAAGAACTCATAGACTCCAAACGTGGAGTTCCAAGGAAAAATGGGTTTTCCTCATTGGTTAGCTCCAGCTTCTGTAAACGCCATTGGAGCTTTTGGTCCTCTACAGCTCATTGGTCTGTTCACCTTGAGGTACAACCCATTGGTCTTGTGATTGGGCTCCGGGTCAGGCTGTTTCTTTAAATGGACTTAGCTTATCGGCTATGAAGAACTCATCTCTATATCCTTTCATAACCAAAGGGTTGGGGGAAGTTGACCACCTTTTCTCTGTGGAGGATGAAGCTTACTTAGTCCCTATATATAGGGGTGATCCTCTAGGATAATCCCAGAAGTGGGGGATGACCTTCCAAGACCACCCCAGCATGAATGCTCTAAAACTGCCTAACAATGACCCACCCAAACAAAAGGAAATTCCACCTTTTCTGAACGTGAGTTTTTTTTGTTTTGTTTTGTTTTGTTTTATTGTGTGAAGTACAGGCTGATGATTAACATCAAATCCCTCAAACATTGAGGCTATTGACTTTGGTAAAGATGATGAATACTTCTGAAGAGGATTGGAGGAGGCACATATCCAGGCAATTATAAGCAGCAGTCAGTAAAAAAAATAAATAAATATTTAATGAGCTGGGAAAGCTAATACAAGAGAGGCAGAGAAGAGTTTAAAAGATCAGAATGCTTGTGTGTGCAAGCACAGTAGTAAAGGGAAAGGAGCGGGGTAGGTAGAGACACAGGGAGAGGGACAGAGACAGAGAGTGAGAAAGAGGAGACAGGAATGTTGCAAGGTCACTGTCTAGAAGTCTGTATGCATCCAGGTCCTTGTGTTCAGAGTCAAAGATTGAAACCAGGACATGTGTTGAGGATTAAGGCAGAATTTATTAGAGGAGAGAAAGAACAGAACTCATAAGCAAAGAGTTGGGGGGAGTTAGTGAGGGTGTGTTCTTCAGAGTAATCCCAGCAGGGGGCTGGAGAGATGGCTCAGGGGTTGTGACTCTGTCTCACAAGCAGAAGGTTCTGAGTTTGGATCCCAGGTCCCACATTAAAAAAAACAAAACAGAGTAATCCCAGCAGTAGTGAAGTAGCTTTTCAACACCTTCAGAGACCATCCCAGCATTGCCGCTCAAAAACTACCTAATTCCCCCCTTAATTTTTATGAGGACTTGACTGTTCAAGGGATATATGTACACATACACATAAAATACATATATACATAATAAAATAATAAAATATACATATACATAATAAAAATAAATATATATTTATAAAGATATCAGAATCTATGAGATATTAGTATTTTCATATTAATGGCAGCTTCAGTCATAGTAGCCAAGACATGGAAGTAATCTATGTGTTTCAATGGATAAACAAACAAGAAATTATGCATATACTATGTTGGATATGTATAGATTTACATGTAGTGGAGCATGTTATATATAACATGTTATATATTATATATAGTTATTATATATGATATATAAAATATGATCTATCTGCATAAAAATAAATATTATTTGACTTTCAACAAAGGGAAATCTTATCATTAGCAACAACCTAGAGAACATCATGCTAAGTAAAATAAGCCAAGCACAAGAAGACAAATATTTCACACTCTCTCATTTAATTTCTACAAGTTTTTTAATTCAGAGTGGAAAAATAGATAGTTTGGGGATGTAAGAAAAATGGAAAAATGTTGGCCCAAAGCTAATATCTTTCAATTATAACTAAGTCCTAGAGAACCAATACACAGAGTGGGTTTATAGATCATAGTAATTATCTACATATTTGAAACTAGCCAAGAGAATAGATCTTAATAGTTGTCACTCTGGTTAAAAAAAGTGTCTTTGTGAAGTGGAGGTTATGCTAATTAGCTTCATTGTGGTAATAATTTTACAACATTTGTATGTGTGTGTGTATTGAAACATCACATGTACAGTTTGAATACATACGATTTTGTCAATTATGCCTTGGTAATGCTAAAAATAAAAAGGCTCCTTCCTCAGACAAGCCCACCCTAAGCCCCTGTGTTCCAACTCTAGCATTCCCAGCTCATATGCTCTGGAAGTATGGAAGTGTGTTTTTCTTCAGAGCATCTGCAGAAACTTAGCATCCCTCTCCCCAAACTACACTTTCGGCTTGCAAGGCTAGGAACTGCTTTTTAATATTGCCCAGTCAAGAGCTTGGTATACTGGTCACCCTCAGCAAATAATTATACAGTATAAAACAGATGTCAGGAAAAGTTTTGAGGCAGTGTGGTGGCACATGTCTAAATCCCAGCCCTCACGAGGCTGAGGCAAGAGAATGCATGTGATTTAAGGTTCATCGGGACTAGTACATAACAAGACTCAGTTTCAAAAACATTTAAAAAGCAATAAATAAATAAATAAATAAATGCAAGTTTTAAAATCAGAATACTTCCTGAAGATAGATTCAGTGTACAGGAAGCTGAAGCTGTGCTTAGCTAGCTATGAACAACCCTCAAACAGCAATTTACTTAGCAGGAACCTGGCTGTCATAGTTTGAAATGTTCAGGCTCATGTGTTTGAATCATTAGCTGTTGCCAGGATTTATTTGGGACAGTTGTGACACCTTTAGGAGGTGGAACCTTGCTGAAAGAAGGCAGTCACAGGAGGATGGGCCTTGAGGTTGGTTAGCCCCGTCCTGCTTGAGTGAGTTAAATCTGCTCTTGAGATTGCATGCAGCATCTCTCAGCCTCCATGATGTCTGCAGTGACTTAGGCTGCCTCCAACTTCTGCAGCCTGCCATGCCTTTTCCACCATGAAAGACTGTATCTCCCCTTTAGAATAAATTTCCCTTTCTCCCATTTAAAAAAAAAAAAAAAAAACAGACTTCAAAGTACTGTTTGCAAACCTATTCTTAATATTCTCCTCCCTATCAAAAGTACCTGAGTTTGATGTTAATGTTAACTGTTTTCTCTGTGAAGAAATGAGCTCTTCGTTTAGGAGCACACTGAGTGTTTCCCTAGCTCTCAGATGCTGTGCCACACAGTCAACAATTCAGATCTCAAGAAGGGGCCCATCTCTGCTTCTTACCATCTGTGTGACTTTAAGTAAGCAACTTTCTCTCCCTAAACTTTCATATCTTCAGCTACAGAATAGCAATAATGATGCTTCCTAACTGGTAAATTTGTGAAGATTTAGTTAGAACAGATGTTTAGTTCTTTGTCCAAGACCTGGGAAAGCTAAGTGCTCCAGATGTGCATGAGCTCTGATTAATGTTATTGCGAATATTTTCTATTTAAATCTAGATTATGCTCTCAGTGGGAACACAGTCTCCCTGCAGATTCACTATACTGGCAGAGCAAGACCCCTTGCTATTCATTAGTTGGCCTTTCAAATCTTTTAAATATTTGCTAATGAATAACTAGAACTGTATTAACAACAACAAAAAAAAACCTTGAGAATTCCATAAGATCTTTCAGGCCAGGGAAATCCCAGAGTTATTTTCAGTGGGACCATTACACACTTATTTTTATAATCAGCACTAACCTTGTTCCAAAAGTTCCTGGGTATATATTCTTATCGCTTTTGAGTTCTTTAATAGTCTATGGGGATGTGGTATGCCACAAGAGGTCTGAACCCCCACAGTGGTGGACAAACCAGAGGGAACCCTGGGGTCCATAGAAGCAGATGGGCAGGAAGATGGGAGGGAGTGGGATGGATTCATGAAAGCAAGGGTAGTTATTGTGAGGGAGGGGGAATGGAGGGGAGCAGGGATAAGTAATCGTTATGCTTGTAAAATTAGAGGGGAAAAAATGAAGTAATACCCAGTTTGCCAAGAAGAATATAAAACTCAGTAATATGTCTGAGGAACCTAGGGGAGTGTGTAATGCGAGTGGGTTGGAATAGTGATAAAACAAAATGAGTTATATAGCCAGGGCTATGAAGATAATACTGAAGTAACCATTCAGTTACCAGTAATTTGTAGTTGAAGGGAAATTGAATGTACTGCTAATAAGTAATCTTCTGGTATGTCAAAAACAAAAACAAAAAAAGCTCTTGGGAAGATGTCATGTGACTTTTCCTCGGGAGAAGAGGTAAACCATCTGCTATAGGATTGATAACAAACCAAAGAAATAATTCTACTCAAGTCTAGTTTGGTGAGCCAATGAGTTTGTTAGAGGTTACTTACAGGAGCACAGTGACTCAAAGGCACCTACCTGCCATCCCAAGAAGCCCACACCAGCATGTCCCCAGAGCAACCTGTGCAACTCCCTAGCAGTTGTTTAAAGCTTGAAAAACCTTGTGACTCTTGTAATTTTCTGGGCTCCCAGAGCCTTGTGAGTTTGACTTACTTCCTGGGCCCTGTAAGTTTCATTTATTTCCTGAGTTTTATGAACATTTACCTCCCTCCAGTAGGTACATTTCAATTGGAGAAATAGCCACACAAAATATGCAGGCTGGAACTTTTATCACAGGAGAAAAGGCTAAGAAACTCTTCTGCAAATGAAAATAAAGTTGTCTTTCTCAACTCACAAGTAGAACTAGTGTTTAGTTCACAGGTCATTATAGCAAGTGCCAAGGAAATTTTTCCTCTTTGTATCATGCTGTATTGTATCAGTTACTTTCTTTGATGGTGGAAGCAAATACCAGGCAAGAAACAATTTAAAGGAGGAAGTGGGGTTTTTAGCTCATGATCTGAAGGAATGTGGACTATAATGGTAGGGAATGCATGATAATGCTGTGTCCATCCAAACTCAAGAAACAGAAACCACTTGGCTTCCTCCTTGCTCTTTTTTATTCACCCAAGACTCCAGTCATGGGCTGGTATCAGTCCTATTCAGGTACATCTTCCCTCTTGAGTTAAACCTTTCTGGAAACTCCTTCAAAGGCATGCCTCCTTGTGTCTCTTATATGATATCAATTTAAATTACATTGACAATTAAAATTAGCCATCCCAAACTTCTTTGGCTGCTTGTTGACTGTTCAGGTTCATAACCATACCAGATGTGTCTTCATTTAGAAATGCCTAGGACGTCTGGGAATGGTGTGTGTGCCTGAAATTCCTGCCTGGAACTTATTATTGTGGGATCACTCACCTGGGGTCTTGTATGTATCCAGGTTCTTGTGTTCAGAGTCAAAGATTGAAACCAGAATACAGCATAAAGGATTAAGGCAGAGTTTATTAAAAGAAAGAAGGAACAGAACTCATGGACTCCAGATATGGAGTACCATTAGGAGCAAGGATGCACTGGAGAACTCATGGACTTCAGGCATGAAATCCTTGAGAGGCAGGCACTAAAGATGGCTGCTAAGGTCAGGTATATTTATATATTTAACAAGGCCCAGAAAAAAATGACTTTTCCTCCTTGGTTAGCTCATATTGAGGCCCAACCCTCCTGTGCCTAACCTAGAGGTAGGGTTTATCTATAATGAAGAATTAATCTCTATATCCTTTCATAAGTAAAGGGTTGGGGGAAGTTTACTACCTTATGTCTGTGGAAGATTAGAGTCAGTCCTTCCCTATCAATAGGGCTGGTTCCTCCAGTGTAGTCCCAGCAGTAGGGGATGGCTTTCCAAGACCTTCAGAGACTGTCCCAGCATGGCTGCTCTAAAACTGCCTAATTATCACATCTATTCCATAAGCTGTGCAGACTGATTGATTGAGGCATACGGCAGTCCGTATCAGTCTCCAGCAGGATCACCTCTGTGGCTCAATTTATACTTCTGTGTTCATTCTGGGCCAGAATTTTATTTCTACCTACCTATTTCCCCTTCCTTGGCTTTCTTTATATTGGTATAAGAATCCCTAGCTTAAGTTCTAGAACCTGCTTCAAAAAAGACAAGAAGGAGGAGGAAGAAGAGAAACAAGAGGAAAAGGAAGAGAAGACAAAGGGGCTGCATTTTAGCAGGATGTAGTGCCTCATGTAAAGGAGGAATGTAGAAGGGAAATGTAGATGAGAAAAATTTAAATACTTATAGAAAGCAGAAATAAGAAACTCTTTAGCCAGAAAAACTGCTGACAGGCAGCTACCCACAAAAGAGTACAGATGTCTCCCCTCCCCAGCTGGTTTTCTAGAATTTTCCTCTTCACCCAGTTTCCTGGAATGTCCCTTGGTGAAAGTTTAACATTAGGCTTAAGATATATGACATCCACAAGCAGCATTTGTGCTGATAGGATAAAATTATGAAATGCTAATAGCCAACTGCTTTTTTTTTTTTCTTGCTTCTGTAATCAGTTGCTTCAGCTTGCTGGCACCTGCACCTCTGCAAATCCATCCATTAGAGCTTGTATATCCCCTTTCCTGCCTTTTTGCTTTTAAATATTCTGTAAAATTACAGTTCAGGGATTCATATTCTAAGGACTCAGTCCTTATGTGAGCACTGGTATATCAGTTTCTTTCCAATAAACCTGTTCCCTTGTTAAACTTTTAAATTCTGGTTAGTGGTGAATCTCTGAGCAATCCTGAACCCACAACATCTCATACATGTAATATCAGCACTTAGAAGCCTGAGGCAAGGGGATTTTCTATAAATTTGAGATCAGTCTAGACCACAAAGTAAGTTTCAGGGCAGCCTAGGTGTCCTAATGAGATACTGTCCAAAAAAGATACTATATTCTCCACTTTAGGTTCTGCTTTGAAGGAATCCACTCTCCTCAGAAGCTGGTCCTCAAATCAAACTAGCAATGAACAGGGTTAATGGGGCCATTACAGAAGGGATTTGATCATATCATATTAGAATAATGAGCCAAAATATAGGAAAAGATGTCACCAGACCTAGGGTCACAGTCTGTACCCCAGGGGCCAGGTTCAGTTATCCATCCTCAATAAATCAAATCAAAGGAGCCAAATTAATTATGAATTGCAGAAAAATACTTGTTTAGTGTAAGCACTTTGGGAAGAGGAACAGGGATCCAGTGATACCCTAAATCCATCTTTGGGATCCAGGCATTAACCTAAAGTTTAAATAGAAGGCAACAGTTAGGCATAGCTGAACAGCTCTGGTCGAGGTATGGTACCAACCATTATTAACTCATAATTAGGCAGTTTTGGAGCAGCCATGCTGGGACAGTCTCTGGAAGTCTGTTCTCTGAAGGTCTTCAAAGGTCATCCCCCACTGCTGGGATTACCTGGAAGGAACATACCTTATTAATCTAGAGGAACTGATTCTAATACTTCGCAGAGATAAAGTTGCCAACTTCCTCCAACCCTCTGTTCATGAAAGGAAATTAATTCTCCATTGTAAATAAGCCCCACCAAGAGGTCTGGCATAAGATCAATTGGGTTGGGACCCAATATGAACAGACCAATGAGATGCAGAGAACCAAAAGTTCCAATTAGGTTTGCAGAAACTGGCAGCCAACCAAGGAGGAAAAGCCACTTTTCCCATGCCTGACAAGGGTATAAATATTCAGGATCCTGGCAGCCATCTTTGATACCCTTGCCCCTCATAGTTCTTCACATCTGGAGTCCATAAGTTTCTTTTCCATCTTTTCCTTGCCCTCATGTATTCCATGCCTGAAGCCTGCCAGCCATTAGAAGACTCTCTTTTCCCTCATGGATTCACATCTGTGAGTTCCATTCTTTCTCTCCTCTAATAAACTCTGCCTTAATCCTCTACACGAGTTATGGTTTGACTTCTGAACACAAGAACCTGGACACATATGGACCCCAGAAAGACCCCACATCAATCATTATCAACTAACCCCCAATTTTTTCTTTTCCAGTGCTTTGTGAATTCCCTCCCTCCTCTGGCTGGCACAAGCCCTTTTCCTATTCAAGGAATGAGATTCCTGGGAGAAATTCCAATTCCCTAGAGTGCCTTTTTCTAACAATCCAGAAAGCCAGAGGGACACAGTGTTTCTTTAGAATATTTTTCTTCCCTGCCAGTCTGGTTACAAGAGAATATTTGAAATGACTAACCAGCACCGTCATGGATCCTTAAATTTTCTCTACCTGTGTAGTTTCAAGAAGCTTTTAGGTATTCCTAAAAGACACAAGCATTGCTTTTCCCAATTTTGAAATCAATAAACTAAGACTCAATAAGATTAGTTTCTTCCTACAGAGACACACAAAACAGTGGTCACTCCTTGAAATGTTTAACACTATACCCCATATTGTAAGTTCATTCACTCAGCACCCAACTCTTCTCATCCTCTTTGGAAGCTAAAAAGCACAATTCAAACTTTTCTACATTTCTCAGTACTCAGGGGTGTCCTGTGATACATCTCAGGTCAACAAAACAAAAACTCCTTAGGAAAGCTTTTCTTCCAAAACTAAAAGAGACTTCTCAACCTGAAATGTGTATCTTCTTTCTGCCTGCCTGGAGCATGGGCCAGAAGTAAAGTAGAAACTGGGAACAAAGAGGAGGATGAAGAATAAACTCAGATGTGGGCATTGATGGAACAGAACACAGAGAGCTTAGGGCATACACGGTGTGATGTCCTGAAGCCTCTTGCCTCCTGTAATAACAGGTAGCGGAATACAGGTATTAACAAACATCTTAATGCCGAGCTGGGAATTTGGTGGAGAAGTTCAAGTGAAGTACGTAAGATCAGCAGATTGGGGAATGGGGAGAGGAAGCAAGAGTGACTGGGCCACAGTGTGTCAGGTCCACATGAAGATCCCTGATAAAGAGAAGCTGACCCAAAGGAGAGACATAAGAAATACAAATTTTCTTAGAGCTGAAGCTCTAGTGCCCAAGGGAACCGTAGTTTAGCATCAAGGTAGGAAAACATCAGAACCGAAGAGAGAGCTAAATGTTGGAAAGATTAGGGAGGATCTACCATGAACAGCATAGTGGGGGGTGGGAAGAATCTACAGAGCCCCTAGACACTGATAGGAAGGGAAGAGGAAGGAGGAGATTGGAGTAATTGAAATTTGAAATTCATTAGATTAAGGAAGTCCTGGATCTAGAGAGATAAATGGCAGTTGTGATGAGTTCTGGGAATTACCACTTTCCAGTCAGGCTGGAGTTGTTTACAAAATGATCTGGCCATAGCTAACAAGGTGTGTCTGATTGTTATTTTGTTTGTGTTGTTCTTTTATGTTATCATTCTTGCTGCAGGACACCAAACTCAGGGTTAAGCAAGTGTTCTGTACCTCCATCCCAAGTAGTCTTTTAAAACTTAGGAAGGGCTGTACTAGAGAGATGGCTCAAGGGTTAAAACTCTGCCGCCCAAGCAGAAGGACCTGAACTCAATTCCAGATCCCACATAAAAACACCAGGTGGAAATGATGGTGGTGGCTCTGGAATTGGAAATGGGAAATCCCAGAGCAAAGCAAAAAAGAAGGTAGAAGAAATCCAGAATGATGCCTGAAGTCACTTGCACATAGTGCCTTCTCATACACACACACACACACACACACACACACACACACACACAAATAGGAAAAAAGTTAGGAAGGGAGTTGTACTTTTGAAAAAACAAATTGATATATCAACAAATGTATTAAGTTTACAGAAGAGAAAGATGTGGCAGATCATGACAAATAGCTGTCATTTTTCAATGACCTAGAACTTGACTCCTCCAATCTTCTGAAACTGAATTGTCAGAATGAAGACATGTTGGTGTATATCTATAATCTCAGAATATTCAAGCTGGAAAGGAGAAGCTCAAGTTCAAGGCCAGCCTGGGCAATGAAGAGCAACTTCTCCATCTCGAAAAACAAACAAGCATACCAATAAAGATGAATTTTGTTATCTAATATGCATTTATTTACATATGTATGATATATATGTAGGCTCATATATATACACAATGTATGGATATTATGTATATTTATAGT
Source organism: Typhlomys cinereus (assembly GCA_023101885.1). Classification (NCBI taxonomy): domain Eukaryota; kingdom Metazoa; phylum Chordata; class Mammalia; order Rodentia; family Platacanthomyidae; genus Typhlomys; species Typhlomys cinereus. The sequence goes on along the minus strand of JALPQD010000230.1, from coordinate 2,862,484 downwards.
ATTTGTGTAGAGATATATTTTATATACATTACAGGTTGTAATCCTATGCAACATGTTTATTTTCTCCTCTTTGTGGATGTTAAAATGAAAACTATGGGATTATTCTATATCTAGTACAGAGACAGCTAGCTATTTTTTTTCTTAGTCACACTAGCCACATTCAAATGCTCCATGAGTGCACGTGGGTGGTGACTGCCACATTGGACACCACAGATTTAGAATATTGCATCACGTTAAGAGCGCATTCAAACAGCAGTAATCTAAGGTGGGAATCCCATCACTAACTGCTTAAACTCCTCCCAGGTCTGCTTCACGGGACCCACAGACTGTCCTCAGCATGTATTCCTTTCCTGTAGTTAGGGGCAGGGCTAAACCCACCACCCTGCTTTCCTGGGTCGGTCACCTGGGCAGCAGCTCTATATCAACTAGGGAGGTTGTTTCACCTGGAGGAGTGCCAAACAGATGGGTAGAGTCCACCCTGCCTTCCTATAAGCCACCTCTCAGCCCTGCCCCTTTCCCTTGTCTCGCAGCTGCTCATAGATTAGGAAGCAGGAACTAGGAAGCTTCCAATGTGCGAACTGTATGTTCTTCCAACTTGGAGCTCCAAGAATGAAATTCTCTCTGTCTCTCTCTCTCTCTCTCACATTCCTACTTTTTTCATTTTTGCAGAAATTCAGTTATATTTGAGTTACCATTTGAGTTCATTACAAGCTAAAATATTCCTATAAATAAATTTCCTTTCACATAGTGACTCATTCCTGCACTAACCAACTTCTATCAATTATCTCAAACAAATAATATATTTTTAAAAAAGCCAATCAGCCAAGAGAAGCTAAGATTTTTAAAAGTAAATATTCTCAACTCTTTTCCCACTTAGTAATTTTTAATTTTGTGAAGAAATGAATTGAATATCTAGACTCATATCAATTACATTGATTCAGGTAACATGTATCCAACTCAGAGCCAGTTAATTGGTATCTCAGTTCCAGCTGCAGCCTTAATTCCCTTTGCTACCTCATCTAATACACACTAGGGTATTTTTGGTAACTTTTTTTTTTTTTGTCTTTCACAGACACCATTCAGTGGTCCTTCATGACTCCCACACCACCTGTTTTTCAACCTCCTTATAATTCTTTTATATTCCTCATGGCCCAGCCACACAAAAAATGTTTGCTGTATCCCAGAAATACCATTGATTCTAACATATGAAAGTCTTGTGTTTTTTTTTTAAGGATTAAGGCAGAGTTTATTAGAGGAGAGAAAGAATGGAACTCATAGATGTGAATCTATGAGGGGCAAGAAAGCCACCAAGAACTCAGAAACTCCAGGCATGGAATCCATGAGGGCAACCAAAAGACGGGAAAAGAAACTCATGACTCCAGACGTAGCGTTTTTTTCTATGCACTTTAATTCTGATGATTTGGAACAAGTCCCTAGTTGGAGAACTTCTCCGTCCCCTTGTTTTGTATATGGTCTCTTTTCCAGAAGTGATAATTGGAAGCCCCACACACATCCTAATTTATGCCTACCTGAAACTCTAAAAATGCTGCTTGGTTACAACCTCATCCATAAGACAATGTCTGGAACTGCTCCACTACCAGAGGGCGACAGTAGATCAGCAAAGGAATATTTTTCTGCGTCTCCAAAGAAGTTTCTATAAGGTGGACGGAAGGAAGAGCAGGCAAGGAATGACTCTGCAAAACATAAATTTTATTTGAGAATAAAGTCTGTAGAAGAGATTGTCTAACATCCAGTAAAAGAACTGGATTCACATTTGCAACTCTCACATTGGGATAGATACATAGCAGGAAAAGGGGTAGAAGGAGGTGGCCAGGATGGTTCAAAAGTTCCCCTTCTTTTTGGACCTGACATTATACATGGCTAAGGATCGTCAGAAAAGAAGGGTATGGGACGGGAAAGGTTGTGAGATTAAACGATAGCTATTGCTCAAGGTCAGCCACTGTAAGGCTACGAGAGTTGGGAGGACAGGAATCTAGGAAGATGAGTCACAATAGTTTCAGAAATGGCTGCTGTAAACCCCTGTGTTCAGTTTGGGGAACTGTCATTTCCAAGCAAGATGCAGGAGTTTCACAAAAGACTTGGCTAACAGTTTCCAGCCACCCCATGTGGTAATTATGAAAGACAGAATATGGGGTGGGGAGATGGCTCAGTGGCTAAAACCTTTGCCTTGAAAGCAAAAAGATCTGAGTTCGAATCCCAGATCCCATGTAAAAAATGTTGGGCAGTTATGAAGGCTGCCTGTAATTCTGGCCCCCCAAAGCAGAGCCTGGAAAAACCCCAGAACGAAGCAATAAAAAGATAGAGCAATCCAGGATGATTCCTGATTGCAGGACTCAGGGGCCACTGCAGGTAGTGTGGCTAGGGACAACCAGACTAGCCGGGCAACCTGTGGGGCTGAGCGGGTGGTGAGTGTCGCGGCCCAATGAACACAATGGAGCCGGGAGGTCTGTCAAAGCAGGAACTCAACTTTATTAAATAGGAGGGTGAATTATATAGAATGTGCAGCAGGGGGGAAGGGTGAAGGGTGGTGTGATTATGCGGTAACCAATAGGAAATGAGTAAGTGACCAGAAGGTGATTGAATAGGTGTGACATCATCCCAGGTAAACGAAAGAGATTCGAAACCTAAAGTCAGGTCCCGAAACTCTAGCCAGGCTCAGGAAGTTCCAGCAGGCCTCAGGCCTGGTAAAGAGGCCCAACACCTGATGTCATCTTTGTGTTTCCACTGGCACACACACACATTCAAGTTCCCTCTTGTATACACACGCAAGCATGCATGCACAAGCAAAAAAATTTAAGATGGGATAGATACATCCTATAGCATGTAGATCAAAGAGTGGACTTAAGTCATTTCTGGGTTTGAATCCTATAATATACAACTTACCATGTAAGAAGAGAATCTCTTTCTCCCCCTCTTTGCTTCGGAGGGAATGTCAGAGGAGGGAATGGTGGGGAAAGAGTGGTTGTAAGAACACTGAGCCAATCATTTCTCCTTGTTTAACTTATTTTTACTCTCCTGAATGTGTGGAAGTCAGTCGTGTTCCTTCCTATGTCCTCGTCCATGTGTTTCTCAGGATGTCGCTGAGTGCTGGTTCTGTGTTCAGCAATGCCAAGGGCACTGTGGTAGTGACAAATGACTTCAGTGGAAAGAAATCTGGGTTCCTGTTACAGAGGGTGGATAGAACATAAAATCGCACTTTCCAGTGCTGTTTGTCCACAGCCACTTACGATAAGACACTTCTGAGCAGCCTGTCTCTCAGGAAAATTCAACCACCTTAAAGGGAAAGGTTGTTCTTTAGGCCACACGGCCCCAGAATACAGAATAACTACTTCATCCACCATTAGGCTGAAAACTAAGGGGTTCAGTGCACCAAGGGGAAAGGACTGTTAGCATTTGGCCTTACTAAGAAACTACAGAATATTCACAGTTAGGTTGTTGATTTTTCCTTTCAACACTTCATTGTTGAATTACAGTTTTCAAGGGTAATTTGGAGGTTACACAGTTTTGTTGTATGTGCTAACTTCAACAAGGACTCCCACTTAAGAAATGAGTCTCTCTACTCTGAAGTCTTTTAGCACCTCAGGCTTCGGATCGTTCATATTTTATGAGCTCTTTGAAAGGTGCTCCGATTCTAATAGAAACAGGTCTCGCTAAATCCTAGTTATTTGTGCTTTTAGGCAACTCACGCCTCAGAGCGAGGGGTAGGCGCTTTTCCCAGTTTGTCCTTAACAGCTCTGTCAGCATTGTGGGCCCCAAAGAGCTTGGGGTCGGTGTGGCTTTGAAGTTTAATTATTAAAGTGATAATTACAGGACGTGGAAGAGTGAAATGGAAAACAAATCCAGCAGTGGGGTGAGTCTGAGAGTTTTCTGGAGACAGAAGGATCTGAGAAACAGGGGCAACCCCACAACTCAACCAGGATTACATAACCAGATGGATTGCGTGCCTCCGAGACTGACAGTACAGATCTTTCGCTGTGTGATTTAAAAAATACATTATAAGAGAGAGAAAAAACTCAGTTTTGGAAGATGGTAGATGGCATTGCAGGCACAATCTGCTTGACTCTTCCCAGGGAGTAAATAAACTGGAGGAAAATAGATAGCTGTGAGAAAAGGTAGGTAATGGCTGAAAGGTTAGGTTAAGGTAAAATAAAGCTGGAAGTTTTTAGTAAGCATAACAGGGAGAAAAATCCAGAGCATGTGACATAAGGATTGGTGGGCCAAGGTTCGCTGTGCTCCCAGAAAGAGGAGGTGATTGGAACCACCATGCTTAAGAAAAGACAGTTGCAGACTATTGGCACTGTGTTCTGAGAAGCAGACATTTTAGAGAGATAAAAAAAAAAAAGGCAGGAAGAGAAAAAGTTGCAGAAATAGAGAGAGGAGAGACACAGAGAAAACCCTCTCTTTTCCTCCTCCATACTTGTCCAGAACAGTAAGTGAAAAGGCACCATTGTTAGAAGCCCCCTTCGCCCTCCCAGACATTCTGTGAAAGCACACTTAGAAAACGCAGCATTACAAGTGTCACTACATTCTGAAACCCGACCACCAAAATAGGTTGTAGGAAGAAACTGTGCACCAGAACCTGCCGTTTGCAGCAAGGGAGAGACCTGGGCAGAACCAGCCCAACAGGGACTCCAAGTAGCATGGATGCAACAAGGGGGGCTGCCCAGGACTGGGGCCAGTGTCCCCCAGCTGCATGCCTGAAGAACAAGCCAGATGTGTGAGCAACCTCTGGGACTTGACCCCCGGGAAGGGGGGAGGCTGCCTGTGGCATTGACTTCACGAAGGACTGTCGGGATGCTGAGATCAGAACCCTGCCTATGGAAGACCACCCAGAGCTGAGGCCAACCTGTGGTCCAGCCCAGCAAGGACTACCCAGGCCGGGCAAGCATCTGGGAGCTTGGGAAGGAAAGTGAGAGCTGGGCCTGGATCCATCGAAAAAGCGAGAGCTGCATTCAGACTCTACCCCTTTCCAGCATGTGCTCCTTCAAATTCATTCCTCCTTTATTTAAAGTCCACTGTCTGTTTAGTAAACCAGTTCTCCCCTCTCCTTCTTTTCCTTGCTTCTCTCCTCTCCTCTTCTCTCTTGCCCTCCCTTCACATCCTTTCTTCTTTTCTCCTCTCTTTTCCTCATGTTTCCTGTCTCTCTCCCTCCCTCCTTTTTTCTTCTTTTCTTTTTATTTTCTGGTGTGTGTGTGTGTGTGTGTGTGTGTGTGTGTAATCTCAAAAACTAAAATCTGGGGTGCAGTGCCATGGCAGAGTACCCACCTAGAGCAAGCTCACACTGGCCTTGAATTTATAAGGCCCAGTCTGACCTCCAACTCATGATTCTCCTCCTTAAGCCTTGCGAGGTTGAGATTACACACTTAGCTTGGCAAGGGTCAGTTCTAAGATGTCTCTTAAAATTTAAAATGCTCCCTCAGTCTAAAAAAAAGTTCTTAGCCATTGTTTTCAGAGTCCATTGCCCACCACATATGGCAGGTGAGTCCTTTGGAATCAGAACAACCTAGACTTGAATTCTTTGTCCGTTCCTTACTAACAGAATTCTATGAATAGCTATAAGATGGGCAAGTACATCCTTAACTTCAATTTCTCTGTAAGAGAAAGCTAGGAACACCTATCCAACAGTGCCTCTTCCATATTAACTGAGATAATGCCTGCAGGAGGTCTGGAACGTAGCAGTGTCTTGGCACACGGTAACTTTCTTTTATTGTTTAGAACATCCTTCCTTGTCTTCTCCGCTCTTGAAATCTTGTTCATTTTCTAGGACAGCTCAAAGCCTCCTGCTGAGAAAAGACATTTTTCCTTGGGTGCGTGACAATTCCATCTCTCTCCCCATGCAGGGAACGTTACAGGTTTCTATCTTCCTGCTAGACAGCGCTACAGATTCTTCACCTTGTAAGGGGCCTTAGGAAGAACTTCCCCCGACCAGGGAAGTACAACAAGTATCTGTTTAAGAGCTCAGAACAGACCCCTCAGTGGCCCGACATGTTACACTGGTCATCTAGTTCTGACACTGGGCCTTCAAAGTAGCTCCAGGACTTCATCTAATTCGCTCCATCTCTCTTGTCACCCACATCACAGGCACTGTACTATTCAAAGACAACCTGACCTCTTCATTTCCGCAAAGATTCTGTTCATGTCTAACAGTCTGATAAAAAGGGCTAGAAACTTAAGCATAACTCTTTCATTCTTCTGCTTGTTTACTTAACCATTCTTTCAGAGATCTTCAATCCTCAGCATGCTCCCTGAGCCCTCTCTCCTCTGTACCCCCAGAGATGCATGTCCCCTTTCTCCTTTTGACCTGCCATACCCCTTTTGCTGTTGCTTTTGCCAGCAAAGTCTTCCCTGTCAAGGCTCATCTCTCTCTTGACCTGGATTGTTCTTCCCAATGCCTTGCTGGCGCCACATTGCACCCTGATCATCTCTACACCCAAGCTCCCTTGTGATTGCATACTCTCATGTCTACACAGCCCTTGCTTTGCATCTTCCCTTTAACGCACATGCACAGTAGACCAGAGCAAGGCCATGGATATGATTTTTACATGTTCTCAAAGCCCTGGGTTTTTGGTGGGGGACACATTCGAATGATGAGAAAGTAGGAGGGAGACTGGCTAAAGGAGGGAGGAGAGGATGGGAATGGGTGGAGAGGGGTAGAAACACATGGATTCATTGTGTCTATGTATGCACGTATCAAGGAATAAAAGAGAAAAAAGCCCTGGGTTGATCCTTGTGGACCCCTCCCCCCACAGGCTCACGAATTTGCATATTTAGTTGATGCTAGTATTCAGGAAAGTTACAGTACCTTTGATAGGCAGAGCCTCGTTAGAAGATGGCACATCGCGGGGGCAGACCTTGAAGTTTGGTGGCCTTGACCTGCTTCCTCTCAGTTTGTTCTTACTGTGTCTCTGCCTTCCACATAACTTCAGTTACCCCAAAGAGTCTCCTGCTTCTGCCTCCATTCGTGATTTCTGCTATGCAATTCCTGTCATAATGGCTATATCCCCTCTGAACCATAACCCTAATTCATCTCCTTTTCTGCCTTAAGATGGTTGGATATGAGTGTTGTCTCTTGGTAGCAAAAGGAAAAGTAACTGCAAAACCCATTACCTAAATATTGCCACTTCAATATGTAAAACTTTATCTTCAAAAATCAGGTATATTCTACCCCTTTTTCCCCATACAAGTCTTAGGCATCCAATGAATATTTTAGACTCAGAATGCAACTCACTTCCATGACCAGCAGTAAGCACTGCAGGAAACTAAGTTGTGAATGATAAAAGCTGTCTGCAGGCAAAGAACATCTCAGTCTAACTACCATGTCCAAAGCAACAGACTGTGTATAGCTCAGAGTAGAACACTGTCAGAATTTAGTTTAGTTGGGATTTTTTTTTTAAACAACAGAGCCTGGTATGGTGGAGCATGCCTATAATTCAGACATTCAGGAGGGTTAGGGAAGATTATGAGTTTGAATGTCTTGGGCTGCATATGAATCTGCATGTGCACCCATGACTGACAAGATGGCTCAGCAAGCCAAGAACCCTGAGCCTTCCAGAAACTCCTTACAAGAATCTCTCGGGTCAGCCTGTGTCGCTGGAGGGAAAATATTTGCACAGGCCAGCAGAAAGCAATTTCATTAAAAACTTTACCTTGCCAGAAAGAAAAAGTTCAGTTTTGTGGGAAAACTTTTCTATTACCTTGTAAATCCTATAGATAGATGCGGCAGTGTGAGTGGTATTAACGGGCCGTGAACCAGCCACTACAGATGCTATTTCAAAGCTCTGCCATGGCGATTATATGATCAGGGGAGATTTCCTCCAAGGTGCTGCCTTCAATTTTCCCTGGAGAAACTGTGAAGTTGGTGAAAGTGAACCTTCCATCCCCACACTTGAGAGGTTCTGACTAGGGGGGCAGCAAGGAATGGGAAAACAACTTCTGTCAGCAGACTGAAGTCAGTCAGAGGGAGAGGAGGAAAGAGCAAGAAAGAGAGAGAGGGGAGAGAGAGAAAGAGAGAGAGAGAGAAATAGGATAGGGCTGGAGAGATGGTTCAGGGGTTAAGACTGCCTCACAAGCAGAAGGATCTGAGTTCAGAACTCAGATTCCATATAATAAAAATGCCAGGTGGAAATGGTGGTGTGATAGTTAATCCTGGGTGTCAACTTGACACACCTAGCATTAACTAAGATCAGCTGTGACCACCTGAAGAGATTATCCAGATGAACACATTTGCAATAGAAGACTAGCCCTAGATCCTATCAGAACCTCCCTAGATCTCATTGCAACCTCCCAGTAGTTGGCCAGATAAAAGGATCCATAAAGCAAAAGAGTGGGAAGAAGAGAAGCTCTCCAGGAATCCTCCAGCCTTCAACCACGTGGATGGGAGAGACTTAGCCTACCAGCTTCAGCCACCAGCCATGTCACCTCCGCCATGAAAGCTGTTTCTCCCTTCTGGAACTGTAAATTGAATAAATCTCCCTTTCTCCCTTAAGTTATTTGACTTTGAATATTCTCTCACAGCAGTAGTCAAAAGTAATCGTTACAGGTGGCAACCTGCACTTCTGGCTCTGGAAATTCCAGAACAAAGCAAAAAGGAGGTAGAAGCAAACCAGGATGATTCTCAAAGTCACCCTTGGTCCTCTACAGGGACACACAGTGCCCTCTGACACACACAGACACACAGACACAGACATGCACATTCACTAAACAAAATAAGTAATAACAATTAAAAAAAAAACAGTGAAGAGCTCAAGAATACTTCTAACTGTCCTATAATACCTAAGGACAGCTCACTAGAGCTAAGTACCGCAAAGAGTTGAAAATCACATCTCGACATTATCCATGCTGTCATGGTTTGAATGTGAATTTGTCTCCCACTAATGCATGGGTTTGGATTTTTAGCCCATGTTAACATTTGGAAGGTCCTAACACCTTTAGGAAGTGGAGCCTTGCAAGACGAAGGCAAGTCACAGGAGGTGAATCTTGAAGTTTGGTAGCCTGGTCCTTCTTCCCTGGTTATTTGCTTTGCTTTCTCTTCCTTCATGATGGCTGCGGTGAGCTGAACCATCTTCCAGATTCTTCCTCCCAGTCAGCCCTTCAGCTATGAAATTCTTGCCATAATGAACTCTATCCCCTATGGAAACATAAGCTAAATAAATCTCCTTTTCTCCCCTGAAGTTATATGTGAGTCCTGACCCTCAGCAGAAGTGAAAAGTAATTAATGCTCACCAATTTCCTAGGAGAGAACAACAGAAAATTATTCTTGAAAATACTAATCACATTTATCATCAGGTAGGATTATTATCATTTTTAATTTCTAAAAATTTTAATTTCTAAAACTTTTAATTTCTAAAATTTCATTTTAATTTTAATTCCTGTTTGAGTTACATTTTTTCTTTTTGCTATTTACTTTTGGGGTTTTGTTTTATTTTCTTTCGGGTGCCAGTGATCAAACGCTGGATATGCAAATGAGTTCCAACTGAACCACATCTTCAGCCTTTGGTTTTTATTGGTATTTGGTCTCATGAAGCCTGAGGTGAACTTCATTTGGAGACTTTCCTGCCTCTGCCTTCCAAGTGCTGAGATTACTAGCTACACCCCACCATCTGTAATCAGGTATGTTCTATACTCATATTGAAAGGTAACAGGGGGACATTTAAATAACTAGTGTACACATGCATCGACTCACATGTGATCCTAGCATTCCAACAAGTTTTAAAAGCCAATTATTTTTGAAAAGTCCCACAAAACCCATTTTTTTCTTTATCTATTTGTCGTGTGGTGTGTGTGTGTGTGTGTGTGTGTGTGTGTGTGTGTGTGTGTGTGTCCTTGTATGTAAGTCCTCAATTTTCTGGTATTTTCTTTCATGGAAACTGTAGGATACAGTACTTGGGCACATGCCACGGTGCACATATGGACATCAGAGGACAATTTGGAATAATTGGTTCTCTTCTTTCCACCATATGGACTCCAGGGATCGAATTTAGCCTCTAAGTTCTAAGTTCTCAGAACTTAGCTCAGTGGGTGAAGGCACTTGCTGAGTATGCCTTCTCTCTCTCTCTCTCTTCCTTCTCTCTGTCCATCCCTGTTTCTTTCACAAATAAATTTTTTTTTAAATTTAAAAACAATATTTGCAATGTAGGTATGGAGAAAGTGACTCATTCGAGATCAGTGGAATAACTAAAGGTAAATCCCTTCTAGGTCCCAATCGTCAATCCTTATTTACCATTTAAAGTTTGACTTCTTGAGTTCTAGTTAACCCCAAACATAAAAAAACTAAATCCTAGTACCCTCCGTAGCATGAGGAATGAAGACTCTTCCCTCCTCTCCCTGTTGGGAAGATAGAAACCACCACCCACCTGCAGGTTGTGTGGGGACTAAAGGTCCTTCCCTAGGCTCTAAGGGTGGGGCGTGGGAGTCAAGAAGCTTCCTGGAGATGCTTCACTGTTGCCAGCAGGCTCTTTAAAACTCAGCCTTGTTAACTAGGAGACAGGGGAATCAGTTCAGCTGCCAGAGAAGGTGTTAGAAGGGCAGCCATCCACAAATGGTGAGAGAAGGGTGTGACTGGCACTTAGTGGGTGGGGTTAGAGACACAGCTGACTGTCCTATGAGACATAAAAGCACTAAGGCCAAACGTTATTCTACTCCTATCAATAACATCATGGTTGAGAAACCATGGGTGGAAGAAAGAAAGAAATAATGTTGATTCATTAAATAAACAAATGCTTTTTGTGGCAGAAATGAGCCTGCCCCTGATTCTTGACTAGAGCCTCTCTGACCAGCAGACAGAAGGAATTTTCCCAATGTTCTCCTTGTCTTGATTTAGTGACCTGTCAGTGAGCAGTCACTGCAGGATCGACAAGGAAAGGGAACTAACGTTGCATGCCAACTCTTATCTGTTGGTAGTGAATGCCAGTTTGGGGTCTCTGGAACCACCTGCAGATAGAGTCTGAGGCACAGGGTATTAATTATGAGATGAGGGAAGAAAAAGAAGTAGTACTGGGTGGAGGTTAAACTTATAAAACAAGGCCGGTCTGATAACACTACCACCTCCCAAGAGCGCTCTGGAGTCACCGATTCCTAAACATCCAATAGCCCAGAGCAGCTCAGTCTTCCCCACCACTCTATCCTAGTTGCTCACCTGGCTCAGACCACCCTGAGGAAGGACTCCAGAAACAGCCTGACCTTCAGTTAGACGGTGCAATGAGACGAAAGTTAACCTTCACAGTGCTACCAATTGTCCATTACCAACCCTCCCTGTCCCTGGAAGGCAAGATTTTCTTTAAAAGACAGTCTGGGCTACGCATCATCATAAGTGCCAAGATGTGCACTTTCATATTCAGTGAAAAGGCGTGCTACAGCCCATTAGTAATGTCTGCCATCATCCGTGTGCAGAACAACAGCGTCTATGTCAAACATCTGCCCACTCTACATTAGAAACAGAGGACTATGGGTAAGACCTGTAGTTGTGATTTCATGGTGAGAACTGAAAAATCCGCTGAGTCTGGAAGTAACTAGCATAAAGTTTATATTGATCTATTAGTTTACTTTCTTCATTGCTGATACCTGACAGACACAACTGAAGATTTATTTTGGCTCACAGTTTTAGAAAGCACTGTCCATTTTGACAGGGAAGAAATCAGTGCTTGAAGTGAGTTGGGAATACAAAGCCTGGGCTAGAAGTGTGCCAGGCTCTTCGAAGGCCCAAAGCCGTGACCTGCTTTCACCAGCTATGTCTCCCACACCGCACTCCACAGCCTCTTCAAACAGGGAGGATCAAGTACTCAAACACATAAATCCATGTAGCCATCTTAAATTCAAACCACTTTTGAATGAGAAATTGCTTGCCCTTCCTGTGTTCGTTCTGCATTCACTTATTAAGTGCCTACTGTGTGCAAGAATTACTATCTCTAAATAATGGAGGGTTCAGCCTGAAGCTATCAGCCTACATTTCTTGATGGCTTGGGATTTTTTTTTTCCCAATGAGTTAAGTTTGTGCCATCAGTCTACACCTCAGTCTACACCTCAGTCTGAGTCTCAATCTGTCTAAGTCCACATCTCAGTCTAGCCCTAGCTAGAGAAGCCCAGTGTTACTGGTTAGTGATTAGTTTTGGAAACTCCACAGACCCCCCTCATCCTTAAGCTTTCCCTAGCTTTGTCTTTGGAAGTTAGGGAATGAGAAGGGTTATTATCACAGGTGTATTGTTTCTGTGGGCCCTGTTACAACACAGATCTCTCTAGGAAAGCAGAAAGAATGTGGTGGAGGGGAAGTATTTAGGATCCAGGGCATTGCGTTGGGAGCTACAGAGCACACACAGAGGTAATAACCCTGATGGTACTAGTGACTGGCTATTATCAGCACAAAGATGATTAAGGATTAGTTTTCAAACTGGTAAGTTGAATATTTTGCTATAAATTTGATTAAGGACTTCCATATTTACTTTTAAAAATTAAAAGGAGAGAGATAAGAGGTCAACTGATTGTCTTTATTCACAGTCTTATCTACAATCAAATATGCTGTTATCTTTTGAAATGCACACCATGGTAAATAAACAACTGTTTAGCGTTATTGCTTATTGCAATAAACACAAACCAAATTTGTCTTGGGTCCAGTGGGGTGTCTGGCCTGGCTGCAATCAAGTGTACCCGTATCAGTGTTAGCAATCTATCAAGAACACAATGAAACTGTCAGTGTTTCTGCTTTGAAGCCATCCACGGAGAGCTGAGATGATGAGCTAACAAAATGAGATGCCATTAATTACATTCCTGGGTAATTTGAATCCAGAAGGGATCATTTCTCTTTGTTCCAACTGAAAGTAAATCATGTATTGCGGAGGATGTACTGTAACACTGGGGTTGGAAAAAGTAGCAGGTAGCAACACTGAATGCAGGCTGCTATATATGCATCTGATCCATGGTGGCTCTGTCACCCACTGATGGACCTGTGCAGCCCCAGGAGGTGTCTTGGTGAGGGGACTCTCATGATTCTTAATCCTTTAGCCCAGCTTTCCCAATGGCAATTAGATTTCTGCTTCACTCCAATAAGATAATTTGAATTGTTTTTGCTCATCCAAAAAGCAAAGAGCTGCCTACAGTGAGTTCACCAACCAGGAGATGATTAAGGTGCAGAAAACAATGTCAGCATGCTGGAAGTTCACCTCAGTCTGACAAGATTTCACTAGCAATGCCTCAGAAGTTATTTATCTATTTATGTAAGATTTGCTTTCCTTCTCTTTGGCCAGGCATCAGGGGATGAGACCTTGGACAAGTCAGAATTCTCACCTTCAAACAAAATACACCTCTAAAGTGTTTTCTTTGGGTGCAAAATTTTAATGACACTTATTTTGAATGCATTTTTAAATATAGAGAGAAATGCAAGAAGACTGCACCTCATCTTCATTTCTGATACATATTATTGTTGCATAAACTCCCAGGAGTTGGTCTGGGAAGATGGCTCAGGGGTTAAAGCTTTTGTCCTCATAAACAATAAGACCTGAGTTCGAATGCCTGGATCCCACGTAAAAATGCTGAGCAAAAATGGAGGTGGCCTGTAATTCAGACCCTGGTAGCTGGAACCTGAGAAATCCCGGAGCAAAACAACAAGGAAGTAGAGCAATACAGGATGTATTGCTGCAGAAGGATGAGGGTTGTGATTCTGGTTAGTCAAGGCTGAGGAAGCTTCAGATGGTTTCTAGACAAGGGACTAATGGAGTTTAGTGAAAGATGATAAGATTTTCTCCTTCTGAACCAGAAGAAAATCTGAGGACCAGTGCAGAGCACCATGGGGCATGGACACGTGATTCAGGCTCCCCTTTGAGAGATGAAGCTCATCTGCCTCCTCTGCATAACAGAGAGAGTAAGAAGTGAACCAACAAAGCAACTCTATTTTTTCCCCCGATGCCATAGCCTGTGAAGGCCCCATCAAGGTACAGGGAAGTGTATCGGTTACTCTTAACTGTTGCTGTGAGAGAGCACCCAAAGTCAATCAACTTAAGGGATAAAGGGAGATTTATTCAGTTTATGGGTTCAGAGAGGAGATACAGTCTTTCATGACAGAGCAGCACGGCTGGTGGCCGAAACTGGAAACAGGCTGCGTTGTGCCCTCTTGGAGAGGCTGAGAGCTACCAGACTGCTTGTTGCAAAGAGGTAGGGTGAGACTAATTCACCTCAAAGCCCACCCTTTGTGTCTACCTTCCTCCAGCAAGGCCAGGACCTTCCCAAACATACGAGACTGTGGGGGACACATTTCAAATCCTAACAAATGGTTCCTCCATTTCTAGAGCTGAGGTCTCATTGTCATGACAGAGCCAATGACTGTCACCTCACATGCCTGTTTCCACATCACAGAAAAGTTCATAGCAGCCCCAACATAGAGAAAAGGGAAAGAAGCCCAAGGGACCAAAAAGAAGATGCAATCAAGAATCCTACATGAAAGCATAAAATACTTAAAATAGACTTCTGAAAAATCAAACGTTAGGGGGCTGGAGAGGTGGCTCAGGGGTTAAGCCTCTGCCTTTCAGGCCGTAGGTCCTGAGTTTGGATCCTAGACCCCACTTAGAGACGCTGGGCGGAAGCAGGGGCGGCATGTGTTTCTGGTCCTGGTAGGGCGGAGCCTGTGAATCCCAAGGCAAAGTAAACAAGGAGAAGGTGGAGGCGTCCATGGTGGTTCCTGAATTCGTCCGTGGTTCTACACACACACACACACACACACACACACACACACACACACACGCACACAATTGAATGAATAATAAAAAAAATCAAACATTAGAAGAGGCTAACAAAAACTTTAATGGACACGTGGTAGTTCAGGTCCATATATAATGTGCTTCTGTGCATTCTTTCTTCCCTTACATAGCCCTACATGGCTGTGCAGCACACGAACCTCTTCCTAAAAATTTGATTTAAATATTTGTCAGTAGGTGTCATAGTTAAATACGAGTGTCAACTTGTTCACTGAGTGCTTGAGCTCTAGGCATATCTATAAAGAATCAGCAGTTCAGTTAGGCCTTGAGCAAGCTCAAAGGTGATGGCCCAGTTGGTGGGAAAGGCCCAGGCCATGGTGCTTGGGACTAGTCCTGGGTAAGTGAGTAAGATGGAGGGAACTAGTTAGGGAAGTGGACATCCTTCTGCAAGCTTGGCCAGACATGCTGGTCTAGCAAATGACTATAGCCCCTCTCAGCAGTCCTATGGAGTTTGTGTGGCCAGTTCCCTTGGCCCTTGATATTGGTGAGGGCTCTTCTGCCAAGCTGGACAGGAAAGAGTAACCAGACGATCATAAGACAAAATAAAACTCCTTTAAGCCATTTGGCCATGAATTTATCAGCAACAGTGCAGAACAACCGCAATAGGAGGTGAAAAAACAGAAGGTGTCACCAGTGAGATTCAAACTGAAAGCCCAAAAGGTCTGTTATAGTCACTTTTCTTTTATTGCTGTGAGAAAGTATTCAGACTCAAGAAACTTAGGAGAGAAAGGAGTATTTGGAGTATTCGTTCTAGAGGGGCGTTAGTCCATTTACGGTGGAAATCACATAGCACTGAAGGCAGAAGAACAATGCAGGCCACGGTCACAATAGCCATCAAGAAGCAGAGAAAGCAAGAGCACTAGAGGAAGCAGGGCCGCACCCCTAGACTTCAGAGCCTACCTCCTGTGATGTGCCGTCCTCCAGCAAGGCTCTACCTCTTAAAGGTACTGCAACCTTCCCAAACGCTGCCATCAACTAAGGACTAAAACACATGAACCTTCAACATTGAAACCATGACATTCATCCCACATGATGCATACTCCATTCAGTCCCATTTAAAAAGTCTCCATAGGGCTGGAGAAATGGCTCAAAGATTAAGACTGCCTCACAAGCAGAAGGTCCCGAGTTCAGATCTCAGGTCCCACACTTCTGGTCCTGGTGGGTGGAGCCTGGGAAATTCTAGAGTGAATCAAAAAGGAGGTAGAAGCAATCCAGGATGATTCCTGAAGTCAACCTTGGTCCTCCACAGGGACACACAGTGCCCTCTTATACACATGCACACACACACACACACACACACACACACACACACACACACACACAATTAAGAATTATTAGTTCAGATAAGCCCAAGCAAGTCTGCAGGAGATTGATTGATCTAGGAAGACCCAGCCTATGGTGGCTTGGATCATTCCTTGGGGCAGCTGGATAAGAGGAAGGGAGCTGGCTCAGTAGAGTTTGGCATTCTTCAACATGTTTAGACATTCTTTATGTCCACTGAGTGAAGTTTGTCCTTCTCTCAACGATCCCGCATATGTGATATGTCCAGTTGCCTTGCCTCCTGGTGTTGGTATACGTCCTCCTGCCAAGCTGCACTAGGAACTGTAACTGAGAAATGTAAGAGAATCAAACCCCCTTGTTCCTCTAAGTTCTTTGGTTGTGGATTTATTGGCAACATGCAGAAAAATTGTAGTGAGACTCAATATATTTTAAGAGTCCAAAGTCTAAAGCCTCTTTTTGAGTATCAAGGCACTGTCTTAATTGTGATCCCCCTATAAAATGAAAAGCAAATTGCCTACTCCCAACAGAGCATACATTCCCATTTTAAAAGGGAGGAAGGAGGACATATCTAGGAGAGAACGGACCATAACAAGATCTAAAACTATCAGGACAGACTCTAAATCCTGAATTTCCAAATCTAGCACATGAGCCTCCATCAGTTGTCAAGTTGATGCTTGTATCTAATAACTATGACAGTCAATTTATTCATTATAGCAATGAAATAGGAAACTCAGACAAACTTGCACAGGTCATATTTTCTTTCAGAAAGATTGCATTGATTTATCACACATGTTGAGTGAGTTGAGTGAACTTTTTTGAGACAGTCTTATTCTGTGTTTTAGACCTCATTCTGTAGATCACGGTGATCCTCCTGTTTCACCCCCAAATACTAGGGTTAATAGACATGAGCCAAGAGTCTTAAAAAAAAAAAACATACCATAGTAGATTGAATGGTAATCTTGAAAAAGACATGTTTATTGTTGTAGTTTGAAATGCAGAATTGCCCCACTCCCACAGACTCATGGAACACTTGGTTCCCGGGTGGTAGCGCTGTTTAGAAGAGTGGAGCTTTGCTAGAAGTGTGTCACTGACTGAGGAAGGCCCCGCCCATTCCACTTCCTGTTCCCACTGTGTGTGTGTGTGTCTCTCTCTCTGTCTCAGTCTCTCTCTCTCTCCTTCCTGAGTATGGATTCAATGTGACCCCACTGCCATTCCTTTCCCCACCACAATGGACTTTATCCCCGAGGAACTGTGAGTCACAATAAATATCCTCTCTTCCTTAGATTGCTTTGGCAGGAGTGTCTTATCACAAAAGTAACATTTAGTGCTGTCCTAGAATGTTTAGAACTTCAGAACACGATTACCCTTGGTAGCAGCTGTCTTTGATCTTCCTGGTTATCCAGGCAGATCCTAGACCCAAAGATAAGTCTCTTTGTAATGAAGATGCAGGAACAATGACAAACAAAATAGCAGCACTGGGATATTTGACAGACACATAGAGGAGAAAGTACTTGGCAGCTATAGAAGGCAATAGAGGGTCAGAGTTACCAGTCCAAGGATGCTGTAGGCCTAGAGATGGACAAGACAGGCATGTTTTCTCCCCTGATCTTGAAAGGAGAATGTGGCCTGTCAACATCTTTGTCTTAAGGCAGGATTAGAGCAGCCATGCTGGGATCTGGGATAGCATCTAAGGGTATTGGATGGTCATCCCGCACTGCTGGGATTATCCTGAAGGAACACACTCTTCCCCAATTTCCCCCAACACTTTTGCTTATGAAAGGATGTGGAGATTAGCTCTCCTACACAAATAGGCCCCACCTTGAGGTGGGCACAAGATCAACTGGGTTGGGCCCAAGATCAAATGGGTAGGTCCCCAATTTGAGCTAACTAAAGAGGAAAAGCCTTCTTTCCTGGGCTTACGTGTATAAATAGGCCACACCCTGACAGCCATCTTTGGCACGTGTTCCTCAGGGGACTCCACAGATGGGATCTGTGAATTCGTGTCTAGTTCCTTGCTTTTCATGTATTCCATGCCTGGAGTTCATGCGTTCTCTGGGGCACCCTAGCCCCTCATGGCACTCCACTGGAGTGAGTGAGTTCCATCCTTTCTCTCCTCTAATAAACTCTACCTTAATCCTTTACATGGGTTGTGGTTTCGATCTTCCACTGGCGACCACGAAGGGACCCTGCAACATTTGGTGACCAAGATGGGACATTTGACCAGCAGAGTAAAGACTGTTCCCTGTAACAAGCTCAATATCCTGGCTTCCAGAAGAGAGTTTGCAATAACTTAGGATGACAATGTCAGGAAATGGGATGCAATCATTATTGTTAAGTTGGACATGTCACTGCTGTAGAACTGAGAGTCTAGCTTGAAGGCAAGCTGATCAGGATAGAGAAAGGTCCTGTGTTCCAGGGCCTGCCTCCAGGACAGCCCCTTTCCTCCCGCCCAGAGAATTCCCTCTAGGTATTCCATTTCAAATGTTTACTTTTGGCAGGTCTACAACTAGCTACCAAAACCAGTCAGGAAAGAAGCCTGTGTTTATATTGAAAACAAACACCAACTTACCTTCTGAAAGAAATTTTTTTCTTTTGTTTTATTTTGACACAGGCAGCTCCAATACAAATCGATTCAATCCAGACTTTGAGAAGAAAGTTTGTATTTTTTTTTTCCCCTAAAAAGCCCAGGTGGTGGCAGATGGAGACTCGCACATCTGTATCCATCAAATCATAATTGATCCAGAGAGAGCCTTGCTGGAGAGCAAGAGCACTTTTGCAGACAATCTTTGGGCTCTCCCCTGGTGCCGAGTTATCATGCCATCTGGAGAAAGGCAGGATGCTCTTTTTGCAAATGTTGTGAAGCTCATCACCAGCCAATTTCAACTTAGATTGGTCCAGAACCATAGAGTGACCCCTCTGTATTCCTGTGTCCTGCGCATCCATTCACTCAGCCACCAGATAAAACTAATCCCTCTTCACACTCACTTTGGCAGAGCGTGGCCAAGCGTAGATGTCCCAGTGGATTCATGTTGCTTCTAGCAACATAACTATAAGATAGAAATAAGGCAGTTCGGGCTGGTGAGGTAGCTCCGTTGGTAAAGTGCTGAGCTGGTCTCCAGCACTTGCATTAAAAACAAACAAAACTGGGTATAACATTATGGGTTTGTAATCCCAGTGCTGATGAGGCAGAGACAGGAGGATACCTGGGACTTGCCAGACACCCAGGCTAGCCATATCAGTGAGCGCTAGGTTTAGTGAGAAACTATGTTTCAAAAAAATTAGGTGGAGAGTGATTGAGGAAAACCCCTGACTCCTACTTCTGAACTCCGTGTATATACCCACATGGAGCTCACCCATGTGCCCATGTAACATACTGAGGCAGGATTAGAGCAGCTATGCTGGGAAGGGTCTCTAAGATCTTAGAAGGCCTTGGAATTCCGGAAGGCCATCCCCCACTGCTGGGTTCACCCTGAAGGAACACCCCTGCTGAGGAACTGACTCCAATCCTCCCAGAGAGATGGCCAACTTCCCTATGAAAGAATTATGGAGATGAGCTCTCTATATCCAACAAACAACTTGGTCTCTAGCCCCAAGTGGGCCCAGGAACAACTGGGTTGGGCCCCCAATGGGAGCTAACCAATGAGAAAAAGCCAATTTCCCCGGGTTGCCTAGGTGTGCAAATACACCTGACCCTGACAGCCATCTTTGTCGCCCTAGCCCCAGTGCCATGAGTCAGTTTCTCGTTCCTTGCTGCTCATGGATTCCATGCCTGGATTCCATGCGTTCTCTGGGGTACCTGCCCCTCATGGCATTCAGATCCGTTTCTAGCTCCGTGAGTTCTCCAGGGTGCCCCAGCTTATAGCACTCCATGCCTGGAGTCCCTGAGTTCCATCCTTTCTCTCCTCCAGTAAACTCTACCTTAACCCTCTACACGTGTTCTGGTTTCAGTCTTCGACTCTGGAACACAAGAACCCTGCATCATTGGGACAGTCCTTCCTGCAACAGGGACCCTATAACATTTGGCAAGACTGTTTTCTGTAACATTTGGCACCCAGATGAGACTATCCTGTAAGATTTGGTAATCCAGAAGGGACATTTAAACAGAGGAAAGACTGTTCCTGCATCAATACCACACACACACACATACACACACACACACACACACACACACACACACACACACACACAAAAGGAGTCGGAAAGATGACTCAGGAGTTAGGCCTCTGCCTGGAAAGCAGAAAGAATTGAATTTGGATCCCCCATGCTACATAAAAACACCAGGCAGAAATGGCAGCAGCCTGCACTTCCAGTCCTGGAGACCAAGCTTGGGAAACTCCAAAGCAAAGCCAAGAGGAGGGAGAGCAATCCGGATGATTCCCACTGTTACCCTTGAGTTTCCACAGGCATGTGCAGTTCTCTCTCTCTCTCACACACACACACATACACATACAATACATACATACATACATACATACATAAGGTCATGATTACTATATACATTTTCTAGGCCAAGAAATACTTGGCTTCAGAGAAATTACATGATTTGTCCAAAGCTCACACTTCAAAACCCCTGTTAACCCTCCATGTAGAGTCTCCTGAAGTCAAAACTCTCAAGACAGACATAGGTTAGAAATGAACCTGCCTGTTTTGTCATGTTTGTTCTTGTGGGGCAATCAGTTGTCCTTGGGCTGTGAACCTGGGCAAAGGAAGATGCATATCAAGACATTTCCAGCATTCCAAGCTCCTAATGTTGTTAGATTCAAGTATGAATTCATTGCTCATGATGCTTATTACTTTGGATAAGACTCATTAAATATAAAGATCATTCTAAGCCTGACTTCACCCTGTGTAAGAGTTCAGCCTGCCATCGTGTCTTCTGATATCCAGGGAATCATCAGAAGGCCCATGTGTAGTTTATAATTTGTCCAACTATGTAGTCTCAAAAAATCATGGTTCTGACATTTCCTTAACAAGTCATTAATAAGAAAAGTTTTCAGGTGGCCACTCTCTGTAGAGCTATAAAAGGAAATTAAAAGCAAGATCAATTGTGCTTTGGGGAAAATACTGCATTTTTAATGACTACCAGGAACAAAACAAAACAAAACAGTTTTTTTTTTTTTAATTTCCACATTGTCCCGTGAATCAGAATGGACCTAGGTGATCTGAATTAAAGATAAGAAATCTAAAATTCATACAATGAAAATCATGAGGTCACCAAATAACTATGGAGCCCTATGTATGCCAGGAATGTGCTGGACCTGCAGCAGTGGGCTTGGCCAAGTGTCTGAACTATAGGAGCATGTGATGTATTATTAGGCAAAGGGAGACAATGAATGGATGGAGATTTAATCTCTGGTTTTCAATGAGGCACATCCACAGACTTGAAGCTGCCCATCCTCCCTGCCCTCTCTCAGATATCCTAAGCTGGGAGATCACAGAAATATATAAACATAAGCAACTCAATAACACAGTGAACCTTGTGTCTGCAATTTAATTTCAGATACCAAAAGAAACCTGTTTCGACAGTCCATACACGAAAATGCAATCATTTGGAGACAGAATTGCACAGGGATTTTTCAGGGTGTTGACTGGTCCAACCACAGAGCTTCCGGGAGAGGGCTTGTGTTGTCAAGGAAACTTTCCTGTGGCTGAGGGAGCAGCTTCCACTTTCTTGCTCCTGTTGTGCTGTTATACATGTACACATTCCCAGAGACTGTGGGAAAGAACACACACAGCACAGAGAAAGTGAATTGCGACAGACAGGGGAAGTGTTACTCATGGTGCAAAGTGCATTTGAGACCTTGCCTGCTGAGGGACACATGCTCAGTTTCACAAGTCTTTCTTTACCCAAGGAAAGGCCAGAAGTGAAACAAAGCAGCAGGCGTGCATGCATTAAAAATGGCCCTTCTGGAAGCAGTTCTGTATCTTGACAGTGATACCAGCTATAGGACTCTTCACAAAGAATGTTACAGGCAAAGACTGTTCAAATATAAATAAATCCTCTGCTGCTTTGTTGTCTTGGACCAATGTCAGTTTTTGGATTTGGACAATGGATTTATTGTCATTATGACAGAAGTCTCCTTTGGGAACAGATAGGTATACAGTAAATCTGTTTTTGGGTTTTTTTTTTTTTTGATAACTTTTGTGAATCTGTAATTAAAAAGAAAGGCTATTTCAAAACTGTCCTTTCATCCTTCCTCAAAAGAAATATTTCCTAAATGACCTGAGGTTTTATCAACCAAACTTCATTGAAATAACAATGAAGTGAGTAATAAATTAGAGAAAAAGAAACAGGGAAATTGGCTTGTGGTGATAGGAAGCCAACTAGGTGTTGCTTTGTAGGGGCCTAATTGCAGGATTTGTGAGAGAATGGCAGGATTACTTACACACACAGTACTTTCCTACCCGACCACCTAAGGTGTCTGAGAGAAAAATCAAGTGAGAGATATTATTTAAATAACTTACCATTACCACACAACCTGGAAGTGGCAGTCTTAGATTTCAACCTGGCAGTTTGGCTACAGAGAACTGAATACTAATAGCTAACAGTGAGAAACCATATTCTGAATTCTCCTGATTTGGTCCCAAACAGTGCTTTATGCATCACATTTTGGCCCCACAGAGCATTTATGAAATTGCTGACATGAAACAACACACATCACTTAACCTGTTTTCCATTTTAAAATGTCATTCTTCATTAAGTGTTGTGCATAAGTTGACGCTGAGCTAGCGCTTCAAAATCCTTTCATCGAAAGGACAATTCTTCCAATGCTGCTGATACGAGCAACAGTCTTCACTGAGAAGCCCCTTTCTCCCCCTCCTCCCAAAAAATCTATACCATCCAAAAGATCTGTGCTGCCATTCAGTACTTCGTAGCAGATTTTGAAAGCAATCACTGACTCGTGCATCACATATCTGTGTATGAACCAAGCCAAACACCATCAGTTCAAACCACAGTAACTATGTGCTCCCAGGACTGAAAGAATAGGTGGTGGTGATTTTAAGGTGCAAAACTGGCAGAAGGCAACACAACAGTTTTTTGCCTTTATCAAATCTTCTTATACCTTTTCATTTTATTTGTGTGTATGTCTTGGTATGTGAGAGAGAGCAAAAGAGAGAGAATGTGGTGTGTATGTGTGTGTGCGTGTGTGTGCGCGCGTGTGTGTGTGTATGTGTACCACAACATAAGCATATGGAGATAGAGAACAACCTCTTGTATTGCTCCTCACCTTCACCATGTTTGAGACAAGGTCTCCTCACTGTTGGGTTCAGTCTAGCTGACCCTCAAACTTCCAGATTCTCCTGGTTCTACGGGTGCATGGGGTGGATCACAGATGTCTGCACTACTGTTTCTAACTTCGATGTGGGTTCTGGGGGTCCAAATTCAGGTGATCAGACCTGTGCAGCGAGCCATGTTCCCAGCCCTCCATTTGCTTTCCAATGGAAGAAACTAGAATGCAATCTCGTGATGGGCTGGTTTTTACCAGTCTTCTCTCTGGCAAGAGAGGAGGGTCTGAGTGGTACTAAGGAGGAGCGTTCCTGTGTCAGACTATCTGAATGCTAATCTTTCCTCTTAATAACTATCGAAATAT
Organism: Typhlomys cinereus; assembly: GCA_023101885.1. Classification (NCBI taxonomy): domain Eukaryota; kingdom Metazoa; phylum Chordata; class Mammalia; order Rodentia; family Platacanthomyidae; genus Typhlomys; species Typhlomys cinereus. The sequence continues at coordinate 2,838,852 of JALPQD010000230.1, read as the reverse complement.
CTTGTCTTTGGGTTTTCTCATGTATCAAATGAGAGAGACAATATTCATGGGTACTTGGGAAAACACTTTGTGTTTAAGTATTTTGATGGCAGCAAGGATTCAATATATTCTTGTCTTAGACCATCTTGCAAAGAGTCTACAACTGCATAATTACATATAAATTCTTTTCACATGCAAAGAATAATCGTTATACAATTAAATAAAGTATATAAGCAGTGTTGTTCACATTAGTGAAGATGGGAGAGCAATGCAAGAGTCCATTGATGAATGAAAGGTGCACAAAACATGATGTCTGTGTACTATAGGCTATTATTGAGCCCTAAAACAGAAGGGAATTCTGAAATATGGATGGAACTTGATGATGTTATGCTAAGTGAAGTAAGTAGTCCTAGAAGGAAAAATAAATGTTGCATGATACTTAGAGGAAGTACTTAACCTGACTCAATTCATGGAGACAGAGGAGAACAGTATCTTCCAGAGACCAAGAAGAAGAAGGAATGGGAGCACAGGTGTGTAGCATTTTGATGGGGAAGATGAAGTTCCGGAGATGGACCATAAAGATGAGCGCACAGTGTTGTGACTGTAATGTCCCCCCAAAGAACTCTTCACTTGAAAGATTAAGGGTTCTGGGGAGATGGCTCAGTTAGTATTTACCAAGTAAGCATGAGATCCTGACTTAAGATCCCCAGCCTCACCCTCACCAAAAAAAGAGCTGGAGGCCCATGTCTGTAACCCCCAGACAGAGAGGCAGAGACAAGCAGACCCCTACAGTGCATTGGCTAGCCAGTCTAGCTTGATTCATGAGTTCTGGGTACTTTCAAAGAAAATGTCTAACAGGTTTTTAATATAGGTATCACTGTAATTTCCACTTTCTTTCTAGATCCTTGCTTCTCAGCTCAGGAGGCATTCTCTAACTCATGCTGTGAAGATAAATATGCTTTTGATTAAAATATACATGATTTCTACATATCTTTTATTGTAAAAAAAAAAAGAAAAAAAGAAATTTTCCTAACCTTAAAAAAATATCCTGTCTCAAAAACTAATGTGGAGAATGACTGAGGAATGCATCTGACATCAAGTTTTGTCTCATCATGCATGTGTGCTTACCTTGGGTGCATGCACACATACACACATCACACACACACACACACACACACACACACACACACACACATCAAAATGTTTCATGGTAAAAAAATTATGCATGTATTTAATATAATATAAATTATATATAATAGAAGTCATATGCATTTATACTGTATATAAATACAATGTATATGGTATATAATATATAATATAAATTGTGTAGTATACTTAATATAATAGAATGTTAAATAGTTTAAGATTTAAAAAGACTTACAAATCTGGTATATGGTCAATGCTGAATAAATATTAATGAAATATACACCTCTTTCTCATTTTAAAGGGAAGCAAGAAATGCTATAAAGTAACTTCAATTACTTCAGTAATAATAGTAAAGTAGTGGACTGGGAGTATAGCTCAGAGAAGGACCACTTGCCTAGCATATGTAAAGCCCCAAGTTCAACCCAAAGCACTGCAAAGTAGATAAGTAATAGTGATAATGTAGAAAAGAGCCAGAAGTAAATCTGGAGGTCGATGGCCAGCTGCTTGCCATTCTCCCACAACAAAGTCTGATAAATACACTCCCTAGTAACAACAGGCATAATGCAGGCATCCTGCTTCTTTCATATCCAAAGACCTGACTCATCTTCTTATCTTCCTCCTTGTCATCTACCTCTGTCACACCATTTGTAAAGATTCATACTCTATCCTTAAGAGTTCCATCAACTCTTTTCCTCTCTATCTTTGGAAGTAAAGAAAGCCACAGGCCCGTTACACTCTCTGAGTCTCTGACCCAATGTCCATAAGATAGGGATAATAATGGTACTGTCTCTCGTAGGTGTCATAGTTAAGCACAGGTGTCAACTTGACTGTTGAGGGTTTGAGCTCTGGGCACAGTTGTAGAGAGTTGATGGTTGAGTTAAGCACAGAGAAAACTTGAAAGAGATTGTCTAGCTTCTGGGGAAGACCCAGCCCATGGTGGGTGGGATTAGGCCCTGGATAAATCACAGAGAGCTGGTTGAGAGAGTTGGCATCCTTCTGTTCACTTGGCCAGACATGCTAGTCTGACAAGTAAGGATTGTCCATCTCTCAACTGTTATGTGGTGATGGTGGCTAATTCCCTTGACCCTGGTGTTGGTGCCTGCTCTCCCTTCAAGCTGCACTGAGAACTGTAACCAGACTGTCATAAGGAAATAAACCCCTTGTTCCCTTAAGCTGTTTGATGGTCATTTATCAGCAACTATGCAGATGAACTGCAACAATAGGAATGGAAAATAAGATTTGATTCTGGTTGTTGTGAGGATGAAACAGAGGAAGAAGCATTTGGCATGTGTCAGCACTCAGTAGGTATTTATTCACACACACTTTTTAATGAGTTGCTGGAAACAAAATCATAGGATCCGATTTAATATACATCAGAGAAGAATGTGAGCGATATGTTTTCAATTTAATAAAATATTTTTAAAACGGTGACTTCTTTAGGAGAACTTAGAAGCCAATAATAAAACATCATTTATTTCTTGCCAAGATATCCAGAATTGGCAGGAGTTAACTTCCGGTGCGGTATCATGAGCGATTACAATGCCAATCAGTCTTTCGTGACTAATGCCTCATGTTGTGTGACATTTTACCAAGTAAGTTTTGCATTCATTAAAGTCATGCTTAACACTCATAATCACCCTCATGAGACAGACAGAGCCTACATCATACCACTTTTCACGTGGGAAAAGGGAAAGTCGGGGAGTTAAAACTTTCTCCAAATTCACATGGAGAGCCACTATAATAATGATCTTAACCTTTCAACTTTAGCCTTCTAGTCAATGTCTGTGTCTTGTCCAATAATGGAGAAAAGAAAAGCTTTTCATGTGTTTCAGAAAACAGAGGTATGATCTGCTTCACAACTTCAGGGTTCCTAACGTAATAAAGATGGTAAATCCACGACCCATCTGCCTACAGATGTCGGGCTGATTATAAATGGCTACAAGTTCTATACGCCTTGTCCTTTGAGAGATGGGCTGTATGTTCCTTGCTTACACTCTGGGTAGGTTTTGGTGGTTTAGTCAATAGCATATGGCAGAAATGAAGCTCTATAGTCCCTGGGGCCTGGGTCTCAAAGAACTGAAACTTCCTCTCTTGGACTCCTATCTAGAATATCCAAACTAGCATGCATCCAATCTATTACATGAACAGCATGAAGAAACCATGAAACTCCATGGCAAGAAAGAAGGACTCAGGTGGTCCAAAACTGTAACTGCAATGTCAGACTTGTGACTATAACCAGTTTGGACTCACTAAATCAAACCAGTTACCAGAAGAAAGCTATTGAAAGATTCAATTGGCTCACATAAAATGAAAAGAATTGCCCATGTAACAGGTGCTCACATTCCTGACATGCTAAACTATCATTTATAATAAGATGGTTAGCACATTAAGCGAGTAACCCTTGGGGTTACTTGGTACATGACAATATGCAACTGAAGGTTAAGAAAAATGTTTTTTATTTAGCCTGAAAAATGGAACCTGACCGAGTGAGTATCTAAAAGATACAGATTTCATGTTATGCTGTAGCAGTCCATCTCCTTTCAAAGCATCAGAATTCTGACCCTGGCCTTGTTCCCATGTGGCAGTAATTTGATGGAGCTGAATAACCGTAACCTCTCTGACACATCCATTTTTATCGATTTCTCGAGTAATATTTTTACCTGATCCCTTTTAGTTATTTATGTTCCCTGCTCAGCCCTGTAATAGTTTGTTTTAGCACAAAGTCATTTTGCAAAGCATGATGAATGATCTTTTCATTCATATTACTTTAGAATATTACTTTATGTTTTTTATATATTTATTCTATTATTTCAGGCAAAATAGGCTTAACTCAAAAGATAGATGTGATGATCGGTTAGTCTCACTTGTCATCTGAAATCACCTGTGAGAGGAGCTCTGAGCATCCTAATTGGGTAAACTGAAGTGGGGAGGCCCACCCACTGTGGGTGGTACCTCTCATTGGAAAAGAGGTCTTGGACTGAATAAAAAGGAGAAAAGAGCTGAACACTAGCATGTATTCGTCTGTTACTCTCTGCTTCTTTACTGTGGATGCAACATGACTAGCTGCCTCGAGCTCTTCCTTTCTGACCTCCCCTGTAACTAATCTCGGCGAAGGGACCCAGCTCCTCCCGCCATGCGTCCGGAGCCGGGCAGGGTGTGGGAGCAGGAACACCCCCTCTGCGCCCTGGGCCCCGCCCAGCTACCCCCAGGTTAAATAGCGCTCCGTGCCGGCGCCCCATTCCCACGGACATGCGCGGTCCAGCGGGGCCTCACCGCGACCTAGGGAAGCTCCGTCCCAGCCCACCCCCAGAACCCCAGATCAAATAATTCAGTTTAGTGAAAAACGCACAGAAATTGAAAGAAGATCTTAAGAGTTAAAACGACAATGCCAAAGTCAAAGTGCAAATACATGAGAAACAACACTCAAGTAAACAAATTTCCCACTGAAGAAATTAATCCCATAATGTTAGACTCCAACCAGAACAAACCCACGGAAAAAGGCCAAGAAAGCCTGACCCAGGATAATGACTTTCAAAATATGATCATTACCATGTTCAATACTATGAAAGAGGAAATCCGGGAGGAATTACATAATCGAATCAATCGCTTTGAAGAGGAACACAACAGACATTTGGAGGAGTTGAGAAAAACAGTGCAAGAAACAAAAACTGGCATAGAGCAGTTAAAACAGACTCAAGCAGAGTTTAAAACTGAGCTACAAGACAAGTTATCTTCAACCCAGAACTCCACAGAGAGTCTTATCAACAGAACTAACGAAGCAGAAAACAGAATTTCAGACCTTGAAGATAAAGTGGGAGTACTAACCAGCTCAATGGAAGAGGTGGTTAAAGCCAAAAAGATACTTGAGAGAAATATCCAAGAGATATGGGACACCCTGAAGAAGCCTAACATGCGTATTCATGGAATACCAGAGCAAGAATCTCAAAATACCACCCCTGAGGAAATTTTTCAAACGATCATCAAGGAAAACTTTCCTCATCTAAAAAAAGAGAGGCCCATCCATATACAAGAGGCATTCCGCACCCCAAACAGATACGACCTAAACAGAAGCACGCCACGGCAAATAATAGTTAAAACACTCCACATTCAAGATAAAGAACTGGTGCTGAGAGCTTCAAGGGAGAAAAAAACAAGTCACTTTTAAAGGTAAACCTATTAAAATAACAAATGACTTCTCAGTCGAAACAGTAAAAGCAAGAAGAGCTTGGAGAGACATACTTCAAGTATTGAATGAGCAAAAATGTCAACCCAGACTGATTTACCCTGCAAAACTATCAGTCATGATCGAGGGAGAAAGAAAAATCTTCCAGCACAAAGACAACTTTAAGGGATACATGTCCACCAAACCAGGCCTTCAAAAAATGCTGAAATGATACTCAAGCGTGAAGAAAAAAACAGGCATATCCAGGAGAACAGAAGGCAAGTATAACACCATTAAAAGTGAAGCAATATACTTATAAAAACTACTAAACATAATAAATGTCTGGAATTAAAAATAGTTTCTCCATTATAACATTAAATGTTAATGGAATTAATTCACCGATCAAGAGACACAGATTACAAACTTGGATCAAAAATCACAATCCATCAATCTGCTGCCTGCAGGAAACCCATCTCACCACAAAAGATAGGCACGCTCTAAAAATAAAAGGCTGGTCAACAATTTTACAAGCAAATGTTCATAGCAGCACTGTTTACAATAGCAAAGTCATGGAATCAACCCAAATGTCCAACAGTTGACGAGTGGATAAGGAAACTGTGGTACATCTATACAATGGAGTATTACTCAGCCATCAAAAATGATGAATTACTGGAATTTGCCAGGAAATGGATGTCATTAGAAACAATTATATTAAGTGAAGTATCCCAGACCCAGAAAATTAAGCGCCGTATGTACTCCCTAATAGGTGGTTCCTAGTACCAAACACACCCAGCCCACCTTGAGACACTCATAGGTAAATCTATGTATTACCTACAGTAATTGCAAGGATTATGAACAGGAGGGATGGGGTTGGTGGGCCACACCAGGAACAAGGAGAGAAGTGACCATGTTACAGTAGGGAAAATAGGCCTCCATCAAAGATTGCAAGTAAGTAATGTGACACCTGGTTAAGTTCACAGACATTCGTTCCTGATCATTTACAACTAAGGGGGCTATGATCTCACCAGAAGGAGAGGGCATATAGTCTGGCAGATAAAAAGTAACCATTTTGCAAATGGGTGATTGACCCCTCCCTCCCTGAGGTTTCCAACTTTTATTACATCTACCCTTGAATGTGCTCTTATAATAAGACTCCAGTTTAACAGCTTTCTGTCTCTGGCCAGGGGGTGACATACAGTGCCCATCAGGATGGAGTTAAGGGTATTGCAGGAGCAGCAAAACTGCAAAAGAAAATCAACAAACCACAATCCAGAACTTCAGAGGCTCTATATCAACCACCTAGAACCAGGCCAGACTAATCTCTCCCCATCCCGAAGCTCAGGGAAATTTGCAGAAGAGGGGGCGGTAAGAGTGTAAGAGCAAAAGGATGGGAGGAGCAATGATTTGCAAGATACTCCACACAAGTTAGGGCCGAAGCAATCATAATTGGACTTTCCATGCCCTGCGCAATGTCCAACACACTATTGACCTCACAAAGTCTAGCATCTGCTAAAGGCACCAAGATCCTTGGAGGCAAGGGATTGGTAGCCACAGTAGTGTTCCTATGCTTAAGGGGAACACGGGAAAGGGTTCAGAGAAAAGCCACTGGGTCCTTGTACGTCATCGGAGAGGAGGGCCCAGAGGAGAGTCAGGGATGCACATTAAAGGAATCTCTGGGAATTGGGGCGGGAGGCACTGGGGGATGGGGAGCGAGGGGTGAGGGGAGGGGTGAGGGGAGGGGGAGCAGGAGGTTCGGGGGGAGGAGGAGGGAGGGAGGGAACCGGTCTACCTATTAAGTTTGTATGACCAGAAATAATAATAAAAAAAATTGACAAAAAAAAACTGTAATCTCAACTTGTGAGCCAAAATAAACCCTTTCTCCCTTAAGTTGCGTCTTCTATCACTGTTTAAAGAGAAACCAAAATAATGCATAAGCATCATACCTGGATCAATGGCTTCTCCATCAAACACGGTGTTATACACAGTGATTCCCTAAAAAAAAAAAAAAAAAAAAAAAAAAAAAAAAAAAAAAAAAAAGCACACGTTAACAATAACATCAATCTGATAAATTAGTTTGGACTGTTGAATGATTTGAGCAAATGACTTATAAAAATTCTCATCTTTCTAATCTGTGCGTACTAGCCACCTAGAGACCAGGAATTCTTGCTGGTCTTACATATCAGCCTCATCCCCCACATGGGGGATGTTGTAACCTCTGTTAAATCAGTTCCTTTTCTTACTGTGAAGTCTTGAATGAGAAACATTACGAACTGAACTGTCTCCCTTCCTCTAAAAATGTGCATGTTGACTTCCTAGGACCTCAGAATGTTACTCCATTTGGAAGCAGAATATTTAAAGAGGCAATAAAGGTAAAGTGAAGTCACAGGGGTCTGGATTAAGAAAAAGGCGTAAAAAAAGGGTCTAAACAGGCAACCAGGACACTGTCTGCAGGCTGTCCTCACAGCCATCTGAAAGTGGCAAAGTAGCCAACACCTTGGCCTTGGTCTTCTAAACCTATAGAACACCAAGAAATAAACCTCTGTTGTTTGAGACACTCTATGTAATCTTGGTGATTCACACCAGCAAATGGATTCAAGAAGTTGGGTGGCTTCTGTTTTCTAAAAGAGGAGGAAGGGGAAGGAAGCATAGAGAGGAAGCTGGTCCATGAGATGATGCCATGATCAAGCAGGATGAAGGTAGAAATGCCCTTGCATATGGAGGTCAAAGAAGGAAAATGAAAGACAAAGACCAAAAATGACCTTTCCTTCTCTGTATCACTGTTCCTCGGGCCAATCTTACCCTTGTACACTTCTTCATGTGGATGATTATGTAGGTAAACTCTGCCATTTTGATTCTGGTTTGCCTCTTCTAGGATATAGATTTACTCTCTCCTAAAAACTCGAAAGCTTAAGAACTTATTCAACCCATCACATGTATCATTTACTTTCAAATACAGTTTTGAGTTCTAAGTAATGCTGAACAGTGCTGATTTCCACTTGCCTATAGTCATTTTTTCTGCACACACATATAATATTTGAGGCAAGTTTTGCCCTGACCAAATTCTAGAACTGGATTTGAAATTCCAGACTTGTAACATACAACACACATACACATACTCAGAAGGCATGATAACATGAAAATATTTTAATTCCTTTCTATGATGTGTGAGTAGATTTTGCCACGAAGAATTTTTCATTACAATGATGAAAAAATATAGTCTTTTTTTTACTGTGGTTGGGCCACAAAAGTGTACTTACTGTTATTTTTTTACTTCTGGTTCCTGTGACAACCTTTTCCATTTGATTTCTATTTCCTGTTTAAAAGTAAATTAATTAAGTGAATAAACAAAAGGCAGGTATGTAGTGAGCAGTATTAGAAAAATTATAATTTTTCTAATGTGATGAGCATTATTAGTGTCTATCATCTTACCTGAAATATACTTCATTCCTCTGTAGAAAGAGAAAATTTTACAAAAATATCAGTTTAATTATGCTACTGCATACCAAAAAGTAATTTCATTCAATACTTTGCCATGTTGCTATTATCACATCTTCTTTACCCCAATTTAAAAAAAGCAGTATATGGGCTGGAGCGATGGCTCAGAGGTTAAGACTCTGCCTCACTAGCAGAAGGTTCTGAGTTTGGGTCCCACGTAAAAATGCCAGGTGGAAACAGCTGTGGCCTGTATTTCAGTTCTGGTGGGCAGAACCTAGGAAATCTCAGAAGAAAGCAAAAAGGAAGTAGGACTAATTCAAGGTGATTCCTGAAGTCACCCTTGGTCCTCCACAGTGACATCAGTACCCTCTGATACACACACACACACACACACACACACACACACACACATACACACACACACACAAAATAAAGATTTTATTTTTTAAAGCAGTATCATGAACAATACCATGGTTTTCACTAGTCATCTCCTCAAACTTTACCGCACCATAAAATAAAATATTTCTTGGGACATTGAGATGACTCATTGAGTAAACTTGCTGGACAAGCCTGATAACCTGAATTGGATCCCCAAAATCCGCATAAAAGTGGAGAGACAGACTCAATTTCTCAGAGTTTCCTCTGGCTTCTACCCCTCCCCCAATATACACCATATAAAATCAATAAATCAATCGATTTCTGTGGTCTAATGAAATAGATCAGCAGATAAGAAGCTTAATTGCAAATCTAGTGACCAGAATTCAATACCTGGAAGTTCAAATGGTGAGAAAGAACTGACCTCCAAAAAATTGTCCTTTGACCTCCACCTATGCACCTGGCATACACGTGCACTTCTCTCTCACATATGTACTCTTCTATTCCTCTCTCTCTCCTCTCTATCTCTGTGTGTGTATGTGCATGCACACATGCATGCATCTTTCCCTATCAAATAAATATTTAAAAAATAAATAGATTTCTACTTGGGTAATGAAAATGTAGTTCCAACTACATGTATATGTGGGTGGAGAAATGTATTGAGGGTTGAACCCTGAATTTTGTGCAATGGACTTTGTTCTAACCCCATTTTTTTTGTTTGTTTGTTTTTACTCATTTATTTTGAGGCAAGGCCTCACTGAGTTGCCCAGGCTGGATTTGAACTTGTACTTCCCCGTCTCAGTCTCCCAAGGACCATGAGATTGTAGGCCTGTGCCAACGGGTTTGGCTCCAACTCTATTTTTGAAGCTGTGTTGTTCTCTGAAATATGATTGGACAGTGATAAAGCAGGTGCATTTTCTCTCAATTTCTTTGGCCTCAGAGACCTTTAAAACCAGGCAGATGTGAGGAGAGGGAGCTGACATTATTAGTCTCTAAGCTACTTCCTGGTGATTATTGAACACCTGCACATGAAACTACTTACTTCAAAATAATAAGGGGTGCTGTTTGCTTGTTTACGGATTTGTTTAGAAAGTTCTTCCCACAGCAAATACATTTTACAATATCCAGTAACATGTTTTTGAAGTTTGATTTGGATGGGGTTTCATTTTATTCTTTTGCCTTTCTGTGATTTTATTTTGGGGTGTTTTGAGGCAGTCTCACATAACCCAGACTGACCTTGAACTTAATATATAATTACCACTTCAATCTCCCCCAAATGCTGGAATTACAGACACGTGCCACCAAGCTCCACACTGTTGCTTTCCTTTCTTTTTCTTTCTTTCTTTTTTTTTTTAAAGATAGCTTCCCAAATGTTTCTGGGGGAGAGGGGGTTGGGATCGGTTGGGATCTTTGATGAAAGAGATCACTGAATTATATAGCTCCAAATTCTAGTGCATTGTCCCCTCGACAGCACACTTAAGTAGAATTCCTTGAGACTAAAGTCTGTTAAACTTTGATTGGTTTTCACTCTTTATATCAGAAGTTTGGAAAGAAAAAAAATGTCACATACTTGGATTTGGATTTGGAGACTTCCTTGGCCATTTTCTGAGAGCGGTTTCTGAGGTTTCCGTATCTACAAAGCAGAAAACATATCCAGGAAGCCAATCCAACGAAGAAAATAGCCATCAGAGTAAAGACGACAGGGATGTACCAGTCTTCAGGCTTGTATGTGTTGATAGCTGTGTACACAATGGTCAGCCCTTTCCTTTGCTGAAACGTATTTCAAAGCAAGTAGAGCATCAGTTCATGCTTTCACAGCACGACATCAGCTCAGAGCATGATGCAGACACTGGGGTACTGACTCACAAATACATATTTTTAAACATCACCCCTGAGAAACAGCAATATAAGGAAGCTAATATGGTGATGCATTAGGAATGTAAAGCCTTGAGTTGCATGAAATAATCACTCTGTGATCCCAAACAAACCATTTCTCTTCTTTTCTCCCACTCCTCTCACCAATGCTCAATGAGACTTAGAGCTAGATGATATCTGAGGTCCTCAGGCTTGTGTGTCTGTTAGCTACTCCACACATAATTAATCCTTTCGTGTAGCCGAGACAATGCGTTCTTGAAAATCAAATATCCTGGTGAAAAGACTTTTTTAATGCGGCTATATGAAAGGATAAGAGGTAATAAAATATATCATAAAGTCTCCTGAACACTTCATCCGTGGGTATGAAGAAGCCATTCAGCAGAAGCTTGGCATCTATGCCTTTTTAGTGATTGAATAGTAAAAGTTCTGCTGAACATCTCAGCGTTGGGCTGAATGTACCACAATGCTGGGCACATTCTGGCTTCCCATTCTTATGAATAGCATACAAGTTTTTATGTCAATTTCTAGAAATTTGAGTTACTGAAATCCACTGAATGGTGAACCCTTCCATTGGGCTGGACTTTCAGATTATTCAGCCATAACAGCTAAGGGTTCTCTAAGCACCACATGCAATTCTCACAAATGTACGTGGTCCCAGAGGCTGGTGGGATATCACTCAAGGCATAGAAGTGAAAGGGATGCCCCAATCAGTCAGGGATGCTGGATGAACTCTGATTCTGCAGTAAAGTCTTCACTACACAAAGACCCAGATTAAATTCTGTAACTTTACTTCGGAATTGGTTGGAGGAGGTGGTGTCGTGGCTCTTCTCACATAAACATTGATGATAGCTGTGCCCGTCCTGGGCTTGGTGGATTTACCATATCTCAGATTGTCATCAATTATATGTACCACGAGATGGTACTGTCGCCTCAGTTCAGCTCCAGATTCAAAGTTAAAAGGATTCTTCACAATTAATTTTGGAGTATTGGAACCCCGACTTGGGTCAAATCCAAAATGATGGTTGTCATTTCCTTTCAAAAAGGATAATTGGAAAGTCAGAACTATTTTATAATGCATTAAAGGTTTCAAGATATCCTAGGTTGTTGTTAAAACACAGTAGGAGTCTATGTATTAAATATGTGTTACATTGTGAATTCTGAAGCCTATAAAATGGTTTATTATAAACTGAGATAAAATAAGAAAGTAAATGAATTAACTAGAAAACAATGTTTCAGGCCAGGTGTTGTGAGAGGCATGATTGAAATCCCAACACTTGGGAAGCACAAGGTCATCCTTGGCTATATAAAAAGTTCAAGGTCAGACTGGATACCTAAGATTTTTTTCTCAAATGAATTTTTTTTTTTCAAAATGAAGTGTTTTAAAGGTTAAGGTCATGAGTCTGAACCCCATGTGTGGTCAACAAGTCTCACATAACTATCCAATTAATCCATCTCACAGTCTGCTCCTTCTTTGTCTGTGACCTTGAGAAGTCTCATTCTCATGATCAGCTTATTCTAGATCTATATCAAACGAGCCAGTCAGATCACAAGTACCAATTAGGACTTATAAAGCTTAAGTCCTCTCCAAGCTCTGGTAGATGGTATTATAAATGAGAGGAACATATTCTCTTCCTTCACAGAGCTTATCAGACTCACAAATCACAAACTCATCTTCCTAAGTAATTGATGATGTATTTATTGATATCCATGCTCTAATTCTGTCACTTAGTTAACAACAGAGCTGACCTCTATACTTCAAATAGGTCTTGTTTTCATGCAACTCAGTAGCTTTCCTGTATAGAGCTACTCTCAATTTAAAAAAGCAACAATGATACTTCTAGTTTAAGGAATAATGAGCACCACTAATACAATTCACATTTGTCTTAGACAGCTCTGTGTGTCCATTTCCTAGCAAAGTGTGTGATCTGTGGGTGCTCTCCAATAAAGTCCTTCGTAGAGCATAAGATGATTGCTATAAAGTTCACATGGTTCTATGGCAGTTAGTTTTAAATGCCAACTTGACAACTGAAAACATAAACCTTTAGGCACAGCTGTGAAAAATGAGTTCATTAAGGCAAGCTTTTCTGCATGCCTGTGCGAGATTTATCTCATTGGTTTGGGAAGAGCTAGTCTAGAATGAGTGGGCCATTCTCAGGACAGGTGAATAAGATGAAGAGAGACTTGGTCGGCTTTGTCAGAGTAGCAAGTTAGAAAGTATGCCCCTCAGCTATTCCTGTGGATATGACCCTGGTATTGGTTTCAATTTTCCTTCCATAATGGAACTGAAACCATAAACTAGAATAAAATTCCTCATGTTTGCCTAAATTGTTTGGGTTATATATTTATCTCAGCAACTGAAAAGTCACTAAGAAAGGATCTGTGTAAATTCAATAATAGTACAGTCAAAAATCTCTATCTTAGTAGACTTGTAATAACATCATTAGATGGAAAAAATAGCTCCCGTTTTCAGTCAGACCTTTGGAGAGCCAGCATAGTTTCTCTTACTGAAACTTACAGCACTTCCCGGTGCAAACCAAAAGTCACTTTGTGGCCAGGGTGTCTATAAAGTCATAGAGGAGAAACAGAGTTGGGCAGGTAGACATAAAACAGGTGCCTCAAGGAACCACAGTGCTCTAGGTAGCAAATAGTTTAACCTTTGTAAACAGTCCCTCATTGGGTTATATATCATGTCTAACATCACAGAGCCAATGTCAACTTGACATATGCTTGTGATTTAAGGAAATAATTAAATTATCTACCAGAAGCCATTTCGAAGCGCATTTCAAAATCTTGTGAATCTCTGTCATGACAGTTTAGTTTGAAGCCATTGACGTTTGTCCCAGCAACAACATTGTCAAAAATGACTGCCTGGTATAGATAGGGGGTGCAGACAGGTGCCTCGTCATTCTCCTCCTCAATGTCAACGGTGACCTGTCAGCGATGAGGGGAGAAGAAACATCACGTCCACATCATGCACCTATTTATACACAAAATCAGAAATGAGCATCTGGATAGAGACAGATCACTCAGAATTCTTAACTAAAAAGTCAAAAATCTTCTGAGCTTGCAGAAAGTTTCTTGGAAATTTGGATTCTGGCTGTCAATCAGAAGAAGTCAGTGGCTTTTTATTCCCGGGTCAGCTGTAACAGTTTGTGCCGCCATTGGGAAGTGCTTTGGGGCTCATTAGAGGAACCTCTGGGAAAAGCTCACACATTATGCAAATGGTAAGGAAAGTAAAGCGAAAGTTGTCTAAACCCTGCAGTTCTGAGAACGCCTTGAATATCTATGCTTCGAAGTAAGTACATCTTGAGTGAGCCCCCTCTTGATTAAGGTTCTCCCCTGCCCTAGCCTCTCAAGCACAACATATTTTCGGCAATAGTATGATTTCTTCACAATACACTCTGACCTTAATTAGAGACACTATCAACATTCTCTTAATTGAAACACTGTAAACCAGGAAACTGTCTGTGAGTTACATGGGAAAAGATCAAAATATCAAGAATCTAAAAATGCCAGTGATCAAATACCAGTCAGCCTAGAAAGGTTATCTGCCCACCTCTCGGATGACTAACAGCTTTCTCAGCAACATTCTAAGGAGAACCCTGGTGTGTGTGCATCTGCAAGAAATAGCTTGCAGAGAGCATTTTCTGTAACGTTTGGACAACACAGCTAAGTTCTCAGAGCATCCTTGGTCTTCAGTGCTGTTTCTCTATAGACTGATTACAGCCATGTGTTCTACCGACTTGTGAGGTTTTATATGTTGAGTAAATGGACTTAGAGAAATTTCTGTGTCATGGAAATGGCACTAAATTCGAACCTGGAAGAGAAATTTCTATTAATATCCTGAGTTTTGGGGTCAGGGAGATGGCTCAGAGGGTCAGAGTTCAAATCTCAAGAACCCAGAGAAAGCAGGATGAGGTAGTATGTGCCTATAATCCCTGGACAGAGACAGGAACATCTGCAGAAGTTCACAGGCCAATTAGCCTGTTGTCCTCAGCACAGTGGCAAACAACAAATAAGACATACACACATACATACTACACACACACACACACACACACACACACACACACACACACACACATATACACACGCCCAGCAATTAAAAAAAAAAAAAAAAGAACTTGTGGGCTTTTTTTTTTTTTTTCTGTCTCCGATAAGCTTATGTGTTTGAACACTTGGGCCCCAGCTGGTGGTGCTGCTTTGGAAGGTTATAGACACTTCAGAGAGCAGAGCCCAGTGGAAGGAAGTGAGTTTATGGGTGGGGTGACCGTTGTGTACCTATTTCTCCGAACAACGGCCACCATTTTGCCTAGGACTATTAAGATCACACCTATTGACTAGTGATGTTCCTTCAGAGACAGAGGGGCTGACAGGGGCTGCAGTGCATGTGCCCCCCCGCGTGCCTGTACATGTGAGGGCTGGGGGTGCTAGAATGTACATGGGGGGAGGGAAAGTGTCTGCACACAGTGGCCATACGCATGCCTATGCATTGGCACCGTGCAGGTGCATGTGTCACCCACATGCCCTCACTGCGTAAGGATGGGAGGGGCTCCAGAGTATATAAACTGGGGAAGGTTAGCTGAGAGCAGTCCATCTAGGCAGTAACAAGGAAGCCATAAGCCACGCTGTGGTGAGCTGCCCCCACTCCTGTCAGTAACTCTCACCCCAGCTCCTGTAAGCAAGCCCAGCAAGCCAGAGCTTGGGGCAATTGTTGCTCTGTTATGGAACTCCTATCTGGAGTAGGAAGATGGTTATGTGCCATTTCCCTAGGAAAAGTATGCACACAACAGTGACAGGCCTGGAGTTTTACAATTCAGACAGATTCCTGCCCCAACTCTGACTATAGTTGCAATATGACTTATCTGCTTCATGTTCCTGGGCCATTCATTCCTCATCATGATGGACTGAATTTTTTTATAAAGTATAATCCCAAACAAACCTTTACTCCCTTCAACTGTTTCTTGTCAGGTGCCTTGGTCCAGGCAACAAGAAAAGAATTTAATACAGATACAATGCAGATCCTTCCTGCTTCCTGCTTTTCTCATCCAGTGGCCCTTATGTTCTTTCTGAGCTGCTGTGCATAAAACTAATGTGCTCTTTCTTCTTCAATCTTAGTATTCACTGGTAGGCATGTATGCTACTGATACGGTGAGCCATGCAGGATGAGCACTAGTTCTGGTGTGCTGGAGAAACAGAAGTTGGTGGGTTTGGATTGGAGCTAGTATGAGGATGCCATCTCAGGCTAAAGACAAAAAGGTGGCCAGGTCCAGATCCCACGGACACTGTGGAGCTAGAGAATGACATTGGAACTTTGCTTAGTGTGGTGGCAAGCGGGCGGAGAACCTGGAGGAGCAGGGCAATTTGCCTTTTGGGGGAATCACTCTGGCAGCTACTGTGTAGACTAGAAGCTGAGAGGCGGAAGGAGAGATGGGGAGTCCAACAGAGATTGCTTCACTAGACCAGCTAGGAATACTGGCAGCACATCAGAGTTCTAGCAGTAGATGGGTGGGCAGCAGGAGAGGCTGGGAAGGATTTTAGCGGTAAAGATGACAGCATTCCTGCAGGGTTAAGAGAGGCGTTAGGCACATGACAGTGAGTTGGTAGCTGACTCCATCCTATTTCTTTGAGCTGAGTAGCCTTGGGTAGGTTCCATAACTTCAAAGCCTTGGAAATAAAATTCCATACATGAAAAGCATTCTCAGAAACTAACCCATGGGGTGGGTAGGATTGAGAAGGAATTGAGATGATTAGAGTTTATCCTAGCACTTGGCCTTTATTGGGTTCTTAATATAAATTAGATGAGGATGAGGATGAATCCGTAGATTCCATAGAAAGCTGAATTCCTCTGCATCATCAGTTTGGCCCTTGCTTTATGCTGTCTGACTTCTTATTTAAGTTCCCTAAAGGCATGTGTGGTGGTGCCTTCTCCTTCTTGTAGCCCAAGACATTGTACATAAACAATAAATAGTCATTAAAAAGATGAAAGAATAAATAAGTTTATCTTCAGGTGAAACATCAATTCTTTTTATAAGAACAGAGTCACTTCTAGCTTTTCTCTATTACTTTTCATTTGTGATAAGTGAAGGATAATTGCAGGTGGTGTCATCCTATGCTATTTGGAGGAATTTATAAAAAAAAAAAAACTGCCTTGGGTGCCTCATTTTAAAGATCATTGTCGTAAGCTCATCCTAAGACAGCCAAGCCACGTGACTCCAGCCTCTGACTATAGCCCCATCTATGTGACCGTTATTCTAGGTGTTGATGTGGGTGGGGCTAATGCTGTCCTTACAGTGACATTCTCATTGAAAACTAGTAACCACACAGCAGGAGGCCAGGAACCCTGAGAGGAGGTCGGACTGAGTGAACGTTACAGTTCTTCAATGCTATGACATCAGTAACACGTGCCACATAAGAAACGCAGCAGTATTTACTTTGATGTCATCAACATCTTGCTAAAATAACTTAGAGATCCCCAACTTTTCCCTCACTTTGATGCTAAAAAATATGTCTTTGATTTCATTGTACACATCACCTCTCAGTGGAAGGTAGACCAGGTTTGATGCCCAATCTGTGAATCTTTAAAGTAACCCTCGATGCACATAGGTGCATAGGTGACAACTGAAGACTGTGCTCTGGGCACACTTGTGAAGAATTAGTAGTTGAGGCAAGCCCTGAGCAAGCCTGCAAGAAACTGATCGATGTGGGAAGATTCAGCCCATAGTGGGGGGGGGGCATTTCCTCAGCAGGTAGATAAGATGAAAGGAGTCGTTTCAGTGGTTTGGCTTTCTTCAGCATACTTGGACAGGCTTGCAGGCCAAAGAGTGGAGTTCGCCCCTCTCTCAGCAATCCCTGTGGATATGTTGTGGCCAATTCCCTTGGCTCCTAATGCTGGTATGAACTCTCCTGACAAGCTGGACTATGCACTGTAATGGAGAATCGTGAGTCAGAATAAAACCCTCTTTGGTCATGAATTTATTGGCAGCATGTCGAATAATTACAACATTTGGGTACTCTTTTTGGAGGTCTGTATCTCAGTTTCCTTAGCTATAAGATGAAATTGAGTATAATGTTCAAATGTTTAAAGGTGTCCAAAAGGATTCAGATTATTCCTTTGAGAAGTGAATAAGGAAGGTAGAGAGAGAGAGCACGCGCTACAACAGGACTGAGAAGATAGTGAACTCTGATATAGTATCAATACTTCCAAATTCATCATATGATAATGAGAGAAATTAGCAGGTTCTTCATTTCTTATAAGTTTCAAACTTCCGATGCTAAACACATGCAAAGGTATGGAATGATTGATTGAGAAGCAGGAGAAATTTGAAAGTTTCTCCAGTCTCTACCATTATTATGCTTTTTTACCATTCCCAGTGTAACAAATTGGATCTTAGTAGGTCCCCTTATCTGTTTAATAATACTGCTATATCAAAACCTGCACCTCCATCCTTACCATGGTCACTGCAGTGCGGGGATGAGTCCTATCACAGTCCACAGCTTCCACTGTGAGGTTATATTGCCTCACAGACTCATAATCTGGCTGGGTGGTGAGTTCAATTATTCCAGAGAGAGGGTGAATCCAGAATCTTTGGACAGCCTGGTTGTCTCCACTGATTATCTTATAGGTCAGACAATTCGGTGGGTGGTCCTCATCGACGGCGGTCACTTGTCCGACTTTGTGGAAGGCTGCCAATGTTTCACAGAGTTCATTCATTTTATAGATACATTATTCTTTTTTAAAAATAAGTTTAAGGCTAGGGGATGGTTCAGGGGTTCAAGTCTTTTCCTTGCAAGTAAATGAACAGTGAGTTTGGATTCCCAGATCCCATGTAAAAATGCCAGGTGGAAATGACAGCAGGCTATAATTTGGGCCCTGGAAGACAAAGCCTGGGAAACCTCAGAGCAAAGCAAGAAGGAGCAATAAGTAATTCAGGATGAATCTCAATGCCATTCTTGGGCCTCTATGAGGACACATACTTAAGTGCTCTCTTGTACACAGATATGCACACACACACATACTATAGAGGCAGATAAGCATGTAGGCACACACACACACACACACACACACACACACACACACACACACACACACACACCTTAATATGTCTTTGCTTTTCCAAGGGAAAACTTTCCTTTTGAACAATGATACATATATGAAGATAAAACACTGCAAGAAGGAAATTTGCAGAGACTTCCCAGTTAGCCCACACCCTTAGCTTGACTCTGATGATGTGAGTCAAAAAGAACTTCACCGTTCAATCATTAGCTTCATCTTTGTATCATGCACACTGTTCGCTGCACAGACTCTGAAACCAGAATGCCTAGGTTCCAAATCTCAGCCTTGTCACGTGACACTGGACAATTCTGTAACCTCTCTGAACTTCATTTTCTTTTCCCGCCTGCAAACTAGGAGCAATGGTAGTCTCTGCGATGCAGAATTGTGAGGACTACAACATCGAATGAGTTAAAAACTTATAAAGCGTGTAGATAAATACTGGCGTTCAGAAAATGACAAATGAGAATTATTATTTTCATACATTCTCTCATTGTGTCTTCCCCACAGCTTTATGTTGACAGTGCTGTCTCCATTTTGCAAATAAGGAAATGAGGTGTTAGGATGCTAAGAATTTGCCCAAGGTCACAAAGTATAATGAGCTAAAATCGAGGGCTCACTAACACCTAGACAGGCGTTTCCATCGCTAATAACCAAAAATGAACAAGGGATAGTGAAGAGGGCTCAAGTTCATATCTGCCGATTCTATAGTCCAGGTTTTTAACAATCACATTACTAAAATCCCAGTGTGCGGTCCCCCCAAATAATCTTTCAGAATATATACAAGGTTCAGTTATTATATTCATCTGCCAAAGCTCCTCCCCCTTTCACTTGTTCCTGCTCTTGCCAGGCATCCTTCCCGGCACTCTGGGTTAGAGCTTAGCCATGTAATTTGTTTTGGCCAACAAGACACCAGCAAACCTAACACAAGCACAGGACTGAGATACACTTGTGAGGTTAGATGGGTCTTGCTCTTTGCCATATAAACCTCCCTTCCCACACCCCAAGTGAAATTCAGTCCCTGTGAATCTCTCTCTGTGGTAGCCACACCTCTTCATTCACCCTGAAAACACCTTCAAGCTCACCTGAGGATAAAAGGAGGAGAGAGGGGGCCAAGACACCCCACTCACCCCTATCAAACTAGGGCAGACGACTGAAAAGCAGCCAACTCTCACGAATTTGAATAGCACCAGCCAATCCTCAGACTTGTGGGTAAATCATGTTTATTGTTATATTAATGTAACTTTTATAGGGTTGGTTACACAGCATGGTAAGCTGTTAATGGATTGCAGCTATGAAAAGTTAGTCCCTCACTCACTTTCTACTTAAACTTAAGCTCCAAGGAGGATTCTCTGCCTCTTCCTACGTTTACCGCCTTTCATACTCTGCTAGCTCACTAACACCTAGACAGGCGTTTCCATCGCTAATAACCAAAAATGAACAAGGGATAGTGAAGAAACCAGGAATGTGCCCATGACCTTCACTTGGCAGAATTTTTCTCTATTTGGCAGCCTCTCTTTATCGATATTCACCAGCTTTTAATAATGTGCTGTTAAACAAACAATAGACACAGTTTCTGGCACCAAGAACAGCGGAAGCACGTTCCTGGAAAAGATACTCTATTATGGCAACTCCAGAGCAGACGGGGACTATCATCACTTGAGTGAAAGCATCATGCTTTGTTTTGTTTAGAAAAAGCTGTGTTGACTGATACAAGACCATGTAGATTATGTTTAACACCTGGTTAAGAAGCACGAAAAGTTTATTCTTCTGGACATGTAAAATTGACCTTTCAATAAAACCTAAGTTCCATCTTGAGCATCTTTAGCCAGATTTCATGACAGAGTAATTCTGGAACTTTGAAACTGCCAAAGTACTCATCAAAACTTCTAGAAATGAAAACATGTCTTCCCTCCCTCATCAAAAAAATACTAAAAATGAAAACATGTCTTCCCTCATGATTTGCATGTGACCCAATGTGTCCTTTTCATGTTTCTTCTAAGTCACTACAGAAAAAGGAATTTTATTTGCCTCTGTCTGCCTCCATGCAGAACTTTTTTTTTGGCAATTCATCATAGTATCATTTTTGCGGGGGTTTGTTTTTTGTTTTACTTTAAATGCTATCAATTCTCATAATTGCATGTAATCCTCTATACACATTCAAGTTATCTATGCTAACCATCTCAGTATAACAAGACTTCTTTATAAATGATGTTCTTAAATAACCTCAAGGTCTGTAAAACAAATGTTTGCTATTCCGAGAGGACCTGTGTGTGCAGATTAGCCCTATTTTTTTTGTTATTTTTTAATGACTTTTAAAAACATGTGTGTGTGTGTGTGTGTGTGTGTGTGTGTGTGTGTGTGTGTATCACAGGGCACTGTGTGTCCCTGTGGAGAACCTAGGGTCACTTTGGGAATCATCCTGGATTGCTTCTACATCCTTTTTGCTTTGCTCTGTGATTTCCTAGGCTCTGCCACTAGTGCCAGAAATACAGGCCTCCAACGTTCTTATGCGGGATCTGGGACCCAAACTCAGAACTTTCTGTTGGTGAGGCAGAGTCATAACCCCTGAGCCATCTCTCCAGCCCTAGTTCTACATTTTCAATCTCCTCTTGAGGGCAAATTGTTCCTGAAGTATAAAGTTTTTTTGTCTCCTCCATATACATCTTGGAAGAACCAAAGCTGGTTTAATTTCATCCAATTTATGTGTTCTAGTGGGGAAGGTGAAAGGAAAAAAAAGGCAAGGAGAAAGATCTAGCACAGTGTACACAACAGGGTCTGGGCTAGTGGCAAAGCTGTTGCCTGGCACAAAGCACAAAGCCTTAGGTTGAAACCCAGCGAGGAAAGACAAGAGCCAGAGAGAGCAGGGCCAAGAGAAGAGACCTGCAGCTATTAATATTATTTAGGGCTCTCGGGAGGTGGCAGAGCCTCAACAGTGCTGAATGTCGAATGCCTGCATAAAGACCTTACTTAGTCCTCTGCCAGAAACAGCTCCTGCCAGGAGTCTAGACTCTGCGCTTTACTCTGAAGTTGCAGGGAAGTTTGCCGAGAAATGCTTTCAAATAAAAGGTGGTGATAGCTGACCGCTTCCAAGCTTCAAGACAATGCTTTTCTCTACTCAAATGTTGAGATAATTCAGAAGCATTTGGTCCCTGGGCTTACAGCAAAAATTCTACAGAAAGGGGGTTAGAGAGATGGCTCAGGAGTTAAGACTCTGTCTCACAAGCAAAAGGTCCTGAGTATGGATCCGAGGTCCCATGTAAAAATGCCAGACGGAAACGGCAGTGGCTTTGACTTGAGCCCTGGTGGGCAGAGCCTGTATAATCTCAGAAAAGCAAAAAGGAGGTAGAAGCAATCCAGGATGATTCCCAAAGTCACTCTTGGTCCTCCTCAGGGACACACCAGTGTCTTCTGATACACACATACACACACATAAAATAAAAATTAAAAAAAAATTCTGCAAAAAGGAATGGTTTTCTATTCAAGGAAGGAAACTTAGTGGAAGAGGGGAGGTTTAAGTGATAATGGCATGGTTCTTTTGCTGAAGCACTTTAGGATAAATAAAAGCCTTACCAACAAACAACCAGAATCTGTTCTGTGAGTGAAGTGGTACTGGTACACCCAAAAGAACATGTGTACTTTATCTATTGGGTGCTTATATTTGGAGAAGAAAATGCTTCTATTTATTAAAAAGTAAATATTTGTAATTTGTTGTTTCTAAGATTTTTATATTTGATAAATTTTGTTCTTATGAATTTACTGAGAGAAGAGGAGGAGGAAGAAAACAAGGTGGAAAAGAGGAAGGTAGAGGAGGAAAAGATAAAGAGAAAAGGGGGAGGGGAGTAAGGAAAAGAGGAAATGGAAGGATGGGAAAATGGGATAGGAAAGGATGAGGATTGAAGGGAAGGAGAAGATAAAAAGGTGGAGGAGGAAGATGAAAGGAAGAAGAGGAGGAAGAAGAAGAGGAGGAAGAGAACCTTCTCCAAGATTCACAGAGATGACGTATCTTCTAGCTAAGGTCATTTATATCATGCTAGCAGAAGCAGGTTCCACTTGACCCCTGTCCTCATGGTCTTTTTTGCGATACCACAGTGCTCTTACAAAGCATTGTGATTTGATTTCAGCACACAACAGTTCCTTCCTTGAAGTATTCACACCATGTCCGGAGGACTCAGTCTGAAGACGCTGAGAAGGGAGGTGCTCCCATCTTGGATGATAGAAATCACACATGCTACCTCTGTTATGATTCCCAAATAGAATGGTCTTTGGAATGCTAACAAGAATACCCCAATTCACACCTGATTTAAGACTGAGAACCTTGGCCATGGTATTGACTCTGAACCTAAAATCTTGAATCCAGTAGCTAGTGAGATTTGTATTGTTTGGATAAAGACCATTGCACCTCTACTACTTCTTTTTGTTGTTGCTTATTTTTCTTTGTTCTATGAAGCTTTCATATACAAATACAAAGAATTTGACTGTTTTTAACCTTGAATATCCATCCTTCCCC
This sequence comes from Typhlomys cinereus, assembly GCA_023101885.1. NCBI lineage: Eukaryota > Metazoa > Chordata > Mammalia > Rodentia > Platacanthomyidae > Typhlomys > Typhlomys cinereus. The sequence continues at coordinate 2,815,317 of JALPQD010000230.1, read as the reverse complement.
CATCTTATCACACCGCATAGGTTCTCCTTTGTAGCTAGTCTCCTCCTGGTCCCACGCCCCTCTGTATGTGTGACCCACTGAGTCTCACCCAGGACATCTGTACTGAGGAGTGTCCTGGAATCACTGTGGTATGAAGGGTCCACTCGTGGGTCAATCATCCAGTATGGAACTTCCCCCCGTCCTGTCCAGCTCCAATTCCAAACCATCTCTCAGGGTAGGTGTCCCTAGTTCTTTATATTTAGGTCTAGTTTTAAGGCAAAGAAGATAAGAAATGAAATAAAATCAATAATGTATATTTGCCCATCACAAAATAAAATCCCCAAGGGAGCCTTTGGGGACTCATCAGGGTGATAATGTACCACAATGTGTCACAGTGAAAATGAACCTGCTTCCTGACTCTCTGGTGCCCACAATGCTCCTGCATGTTCTGACAGAATGCTCAGCTTGCGTTCTGTAAATTTCCCTTTCTTTTGGTCACACAGTAGACACTGGTGGGCACTCCCTTGTGGAAACTGTTAGCATCACAGAAGAGAGAGAGTCCTTACCTCCTGATGTTTCTGGAACTGAGAATGAATAGTGCGCGGCTTGAAATCTGGGGCTGAAATCATTGGCAGGAGCAATCTCCACAATGATTGTCACGGTCACTGCAAAAAATTGAACAGTAAATGAATGCTTTCTTCTTGTTCCGTTCTCCAAGAAAACCTACAGTGTGTCCCAAGGTACAAGAATAGCTGATAATTAGGAAACTACAACAGGATTTCTCCCACAAATGCCTAGCATTTCCACACCCTGTGTCGTGCAGAGACTTGAACATGAAATGATCCCTTACACGCATGTGTTTAAACACCAGCCTCTAGCTGGAGTGGTGCTGTGGGGAATGGCTGCAGAACTTCTAGGGGATGGAGACTTGCTGGAGGAAGCAGGTCACAAGAAGTGGGCCTTGAGGTTTTACAGCTTAGTCCTCTTCCTGTTTGGTCTCTCTCTGGTTCCTGATTGTAGACTCAATAAAAGGCAGCTTTTCCCACATTCCGCCAGGCTTTCCTACTATGGTAGACTGTATTCTCTTAAAACAAGCCCCTTCCTCATTTAAGTTGCTTCTTTTCTGGTATGTGCCACAGTAATAAGAAAAGTGACTAGGACAGAACCCAAATACATTCCATTGCCTGTCAAAATGTTATAGCCAAAAGGTGTAATGTAGATTTTGTATTTTATTTTGTGAAATGTATGTCTCTTTTCATATGTTGATGTGGAATTACATATTTTATATAAGAGCATATTGCATTTTTCAGGAGAACAATTTCTTCCATTAGTTTGTTGGGGTAACCTTTCAATCTCTGACATTTTATACTGTGCTTCTGGAATATATCCTAGGAAGAATCTCATAAAACCCATATTTACTGTTTAGAAATAAAACAAATTTTGTGGTCTTGAACCAGTTTTAACTTCTAGAAAGCATGGTTTCCTCATTAAAAAAAAAAAGAAAGAAAAAAGAAAAAACACAGGCTAGAGAGATGGCTCAGGTGTTAAGACTGCCTCACAAACAGAAGGTCCTGAGTTCAGATTCCAGGTCTCACATAAAAACGCCAGGCAGAACTGGTGGTAGCCTACACTTCCAGTCCTAGTAGGCAAAGCCTGGGAAATCACTGCCAAGCAAAAAATAAATAAATGAATGAATGAAAATAAATAAATAAATAAGGTAGAAAGATGATTTCCAAAGTCACCTTTGTCCTCCACAGGGACACACAGTGCCCTATCACACAGAAAAGAAAGAAAGAAAGAAAGAAAGGAAGGAAGGAAGGAAGGAAGGAAGGAAGGAAGGAAGGAAGGAAGGAAGGAAGGAAGGAAGGAAGAGAAGGAAGTTTTTAAAAAATCAGGAATAAAATCAATGTCTGTCTCCCACAACACAGTGTGGATGGGAAGTCAAATGTGATGATGTTTAGGAAAGTTTTTCAGTAATAACAGGTTAAATCAAAATGACTTATATTTTGTTCACATTTTATGATAGGAAAAGAACTCTGCATTCAGAGCAAAAGACTGAGAAAGTATATTGAGAGGTAATGAAAAGAAATAATTTCATATTCAAGCATAAAAACAAGGTAAAAAATTAACAAAGGTAAAATAATAATTAAAACATACTATGAAAGGCATTAATTTGACACTAGTATCACTGAAATTCAAATAATTAAGTTTATGACTCAGAATTGCAAAGATAATGTATCACTGAATAGATATTGAACCAAAATATCCCAAAATATCTTTCCTGAGATGCTAATGTGTCAAATACAAAATCCTAAATTAAAGATTAAAAGGTTTCTTATGAAAAGACTTCTTGTGGTCTCTAATATGCTATTTATTATATGTTTGAATATCCAAGTATGCATTGCTTCCCAAATTTATTTCACCATGAAATTCTTCTTTTACTGATTCTTTTGTAGAACTCTTTTACTGATTTCTTTGTAGAATTCATGTTTGGTAGAATATCTGAATATTAAATATCACTTCTCCTGACTCAGATCTATAACCTCTATTTCAGGGAATCCAAGGCATTATTCATTTTTTTAGCATATGTTATGCTCAAAACATTTCAAGATATAGTGTCAACAACTTCCTTCAAAGTCTCAAATGTGCCCATGATCGCTGAGAGATTAAAGAGTGCTGTCATACAAAGACAGGCCCTTTACTTTAGGACCTACACACATCTCTCAATATATCACATTTATGTGTAGCAAACTCAGGTGCCATTTACAGCTCTGCCATACTAAGATTTTTATTGCATTCATAAAGACTCCAAATTGTGCTAATTAGCTGCCCTATAAAAAGAGATTGAACGACACAGGAAGCGTTTACAAGCACCCTTTACTAACAATCAGTGGGAATGCGTTGGGGTATAAGGACCAATGAGGATATGGATGTATGACAAGGAGAGATATCCGCCCCCCCCCATCCCCTGTCCTATCTAGGAGAGGCTCATATCTAGCCAGAGGGCAAGTTTTTGCTTTGTTTTTAAATAATTAAACAATCAGGATAAACAGATGCAAGATAAGCGCCTGCCCTGAAAGGTCAGGAGAGCTGTATGATAGGCTTTCCCATGAGACATCACCAACAGTAACAGAGAAAATAGAGCATGTTTATGAGCTTGATGTTGTACTTGGGTCTCTGCACCTTAGGTATCAGTGCTTTGTGTAGTTGGATCACATATGTCTATAAATCATCTTATTAAACATAGTCCTGTGTTGGTTACTTTTCCTGTCACTGGGATAAAAATATCTGAAAAGAGCAACTTAAACGAGAAAGGATTTATTTTGGCTTCTGGTTAGAATATATACAGTTTATTATGGCTGGGAAGGCATGTCAGAGGGAAGTAGTAGAAGATAGCTCACTTCTGCTACACAGATCAGGGAGCAGAAAGAGAGAAGGACACAGGGCCAAGCTATGAACCTCAAGCTCTATTCCTGCAGTCCCCCATATCATCCAGGGAGGCCCTTTTCCCAGAGGTTCCACAACCTCTCAGAACAGTGCTGGGGACCAAGTGCTCAAACACATGAGCCTGTGGGGAACATTTCACATTCCAGTATAGCAGATGGCTAAAATTCTACCAGCGAGTCCAGAGGGATCTAGAGAATCCTTGGTATGCTGACTGCAGGTCAGGGTTAAGTTCCATTTGATTGCAGACACACAGATGTCTGCCGTGATCTCACATGAGCGCATCCCCGAATAGCAAAGCACCTTTTCTTATTGCTCCCAGATGCAAACTCAGCATCTTTCTCCACCTAACGATCCAGACCATCACTAGCAATAATTCAGGTTCCTACAGTAGAAGGAACCCAAATGTCACACCCCTAGTCTCAGATCTTCCTGGCCAGACACTGGCATCCTCCTATGAAGCCTGTGATGCCTTCCTGCATCTGGAAAGATCTGCTTCATCACTTATTATCATGCATTTCCAAGTATAAAGAGCATTTTATAATTTTTGAGAATATTTCTCTTCACAAATATTTCTCTGGTCCACAAGTTGACTCGCAAAATGGTACGATGTGACTGAACATGCAATGACCCCCTTAGAAAACTCCCTGTAGGTTCTCAGGTACAGAGAAACAAGCTGAGAGGGGGAAAAAAAAGCATCAGGAGATCACTAAATTCACCCACTAGCTAAGCACTCTGCTCTGGATCTACAGCACCCAATTCCAACATGTACCGACGAGGAGTTCACAATCAGCAAATGTATAACTATTAAATGCACAACACCAAAGGTTTTGTGAACACGTAGTCTAAGTGGATTTAACCTCATTGCCCCAGAGGCCTATACAGTTTCAGACTGACCCAAAAGCGTGAGATAGCCGTGAAAAGATGCAGTAGGAGAGAGAGGTGGGCATGCTCTGCTCACACATGAAGACATGAACTGTAGAGCTGGTGAGTGACTTGTTATTTACATTAACAATACTCTAGCTAAGTCAGACAATGTAATGCAAATAGTGTATTTTAGAAACATCTGATAACCTATGTACTTGGAGTACATTTTGCTCAGTAACTAGGTCTTCCCAAACAAGAAGTGCTCTTATTCACTTGGCATGGAGTATCAAGTATCAAGAATAAGCGCAAGCTCCCCCCACAACTCCTTCTTACCCCAAGATGTCTAACCAGAGCTGGATCTAGGAACCATGTGTTATTTCAGGTGCTGCTAAGAGGTGAGGAGACTTCCCTGAGCAGATGAAAGTTTCTTTCAACATGAATCTAATTCTCTCCTTCCTCCCATTCTGCCAGCTATGGTGGTTAGTAGCAGATGCCAATTTGACAACTGAAGGCTAAACCTTTGGGCTCACCTGTGAAGAGTTGTTACATTAACACAAACCGCGAGCAAACCTGTGGTTTGTAGATCGTCTAATTGATGTGAGAAGGCCTAGCCCATGGTGGATGAGACCATTCCTTGAGAAGATGGTCAGATGGAGAGAGCAGGTTCAGTATTTTGTCAGACTGGCAAGATGGAAACTATGCCCCTTTCTCAGACATTCCTGGGGCAGTAGCGTGTCCCGGTCCCTGACTCCTGATGTTGCTAGGAACTCTCCTGCCATGCTAATGAACTGTGATTGAGAGTCACAAGCTGGAATAAACCCTTGTTCCCCAAGTTGTTTGGATGCTGCGCTCATTCGGCAACAGAAAGATGAAATTAACCTGTTCAGTGCAAGATTGGGGTATTGTTGGGAAACCGGCACATCTACCTTAATAAATGTGTCCCAACTGTGATAGGTTTTTGTGATTGGAAACCTAAAGTTTAAAGTCTTATGGGTACTTACTGGCATTGAAGTCTAGTTCATGTACCTGTATGAGAGGGGTGCACGTCGTCAAACACTGAAATCATCATTTCATAGACATGTCCTGCTGAGACTGCTGTAGGATTTTCATAATCCAGATCTGCTGCAGCCTTATAGAACAACATTATCTCAGCAAAAATGAGCAAACATTTCAACGTATATACTTTAAATAATAAATCATTCTGGAAAAGGCTAAGGCATGGCAAATTTTATTTCCTACAAATGTCATCTCATTATGCCTGACTCAGACCTAGACTGATAGAGAAAAGTGAGCATTTTAGTGGAACAAAGTGACATTTCAGATGCTCTACCAAAGTTCACCCATTTTGGGACAAAGTAGCCATGCATAATAGAAGAAAAATATAGGTCACACCTGTGTTGAATGCTAATTATGTTGCCTTTGGGGAAAAATTCTGAATGGAATGGACACTGAAAGTTAAAAACATAATTAAAAACTAAGTTGTTCCTATCATAAGTCACTTACTGTTTCAAAAATCTTTATTTGAGTACTGTCATAGTTAAGCACAGGTGTCAACTTGACTGTTGAGGGTTTGAGCTTTGGGCACATTTGTGGACAATTAGTGGCTGAGTTGAGCCCAGAGCAAACCTGAAGGACATTGTCTAGCTGATGGGGAAAGCGCAGCCCATGGTGGGTGGGACTAGACCCTGGAATAAATCACAGAGAGCTGGTTCAGAGAGTTGGCATTCTTCTGTTCACTTGGCCAGACATGCTGGTCTGGCAAGTAAGGATTGTCCATCTCTCAGCCATTATGTGGTGATGGTGTGGCCAGTTCCCTCAGCCCTGGTGTTGGTGCGTGCTCTCCCATCAAGCTGGACTGAGAACTGTAACCAGAAATCATAAGAGAATAAGTCCCTTGTTCCCTTAAGCTATTTGATGGTCATTTATCAGCAACCATGCAAGTGAACTGCAACAAGTACCAATCAAGTTCTATTTGCAGCTATAGATAATAAGCCTATTATAGTCAATAAGGGGAACCCATACCAAAGACTTCAAGACAGTCTAGTAACATTAGCCCAAATCTCAATTGGCATATTGAAATGAGTCAATGTGATGCCAAAAAGTCCAGAGTTTGGAAATAGCTACTCTTTTTAGAATTTCATGACCAACTCCTTCACTCATTCAATAATGCACTCTGAATATCTATGATGTACCAAGCACTATGATGGGTTTGGTTCATAAATGAGAACCACTTAAAACATGTGCAAATACTATAGTTAATAACATCATCTAAACAGAGAATATAATAAAGTGTTGTTGATAGGTGACTTACAAACCATAATGTAAGCCCTTCGTAGAGGTAACTAAGCCAGTTTAAGGTGGTAAAAGAAAGCTTTTAGGAACAAGAAACATTTAATACCTGTGGCTAGATGTGCAAATATAGAAATTAATTAGAGGTGGGAGATGGATGGGAGCTGTTGCTCAGTAACAGAGCAAGCATATGTGAAGGCTCAAATCTGAGTCAGAATCATGTTCACAAAGCCTGTCTTCATCCAAACTCCATCTTGAAAAAAATGACAGTTTGGATTTACATTGCAAAATGAGCAACAGCTCAGGAAACCCACTGGCTCAGAGCCCAGCTTCCAAAATTCACAACAAATGCAAGAACTCAGTAGCTCGTGGACTTTATCAAGAATATTTAGGTCTAAGGTCAGAGAAAGAAGTTCATCTATGCTGTTCACAGCTGTATTTGTGGGGGTTAAGAGCAGGAATAAGTAGGGTGCGGTAACTGGCAATAGTTGGGGTAAGAATCATGCCAAGTTCTCATGGACTGATACTTTGAAATAAATACCTCGGGAGTTAGGAGTTAGAAGGAAGACCATTTTCTAAAGCAGAACCACGTGTTACGAGAGAGAGTTCTACTGTGCTCACATGCATTCCCAATAGAACATTTAGAATCTCTCGAAGGGGAATAGGTGAGGAGCTGATATAAATTACTCCAGGTGTCAGGAGAATAAGCCATTGTCACACACACACAATCACGCAGACTTATCTCTAAGGAAATCAGCATGCTTTTGAATTCTGATTTCCCCAGCTAAATAGAAGGTAAATTATTTTGTGCTCTATAGTGAAAGAAACTATGGCAAGCAGCAAGCTAGCGAGGAGCTTGCCCCGGAAACCTTCCAGCATATCCCCCGAGGAGCCCACAGTTGCCCCTCTACCAAATCGGGACTCTTCTTTCAGAATAGGTCAACATCATCCATCTGTGAGATGACTCCATCTCCGACTCCAGCTCCTTGAATGACGGGGCCTGGGACTCACCTGGACGACATGTTCAGCGTTTGGCACTTGCTCAAACAGTTGTCCAGAACCCACGGGGCCTAAGCGCGCAGCATAATGAATTGTGTTTGGAGGCTTGTCAAGGTCATGACATGAGAGTCTTGCAATTACTGTGTCTTTTGCAATCACGTCCTTGCCTGTGTACCTGTTTAATTGTTCAAGAAGAAAATTCACTTGAGATAGGAGTTTGTTTTAACATCAAGCTTCTTTTTGGTTTGGTTTTTCATAATCGTCCAGTGGTTTTGAAAAATGTGTGTGGGTGGATGCCCCATTTATCCTGGAGCAGGCCGACCAATTTTGGAGAACCTTATCCCAGCAGCTTCTCTGAATTCAGTGGAGCGTCTCCCTTTACTGGGGGAGAGGGGGTTCCTTTCTGTGCCTGGCTGGGCACTCATTTGAAATGAGAAGTCCGTCAAGCCCACTTCTCTGAGGAAACTGGAGAAAGGTAAGTGGGAATCAGATTGCTTTTTGCACCCTAGGACACATGTATGGTACAGTGTAATGGTTTGAGTCAGAAACAAGTCCCATAGGCTATGTTTCAAATACTTGCTTCCTGACTTCTGCCTCTATTTCAGGAAGCTATGGACGCCTTAGAAGGTAAGGCCCAGCCAGAGGATGTAGGGGACAGGCCTTCTAGTTTCTGCCTTGTTCTTTGTTTCCTGGTCCACAATTATGTGAATGACCTTCGCCACTTTATTATGCCTACCCTGCCATGACGGATTCCATGAGCTGGAAGAGTAATCCTTCCTCCTTAAATGGTCCTGTTGAGTACTCGTCACAGCTGTGTAAAAGTCACATGCAAGGAAAGTCACACGTCCCAGACTTACAACAGGTTAGTTCCATTTGCCTATGTGCACCCATCTCCTCTCTAGAAACTCCCTGCCTCACTGACTCCTCCACAACCTACTCATCCTTCAACCACTAGCCTCAGTCTCCTGCTTCAGGAAGCTTTACTGAGTAAGTCCACGTGAACACCCCTTACCAGTAAAAACACAGGGACGAGGACTTCAAGTCATTTTGTCTGATTTTTTGTTTGTGAGGGGGCAAGATTATTAATTAATTTATTTATTTTTACTGTTGCTTACAAGAAACAACCCTAGTCCAGCAAATGAAAGTACTCTTTCTATGATCTCTGTGGGTTAAATGGGGTCCAGCCTATAGTAGGTGTTTGGTTAATTAACTATCATCCTCCTGGAGACATAAGAAAGAAGGAATAGGAGAAGGAGAAGTAGGTGTTTAGCAATTCCTGTATTACACAAAGTCCAGCACAGGCCGTATGTGGTTCTTGTAACACTGCCATTAACAGACTCCATTGTCATCTCCATTGGAAAGATGTACCTACCAAGTGGGACCCAGGAACTGACCACATGGGTGGTTAGTGCCAAGGCTAGATTTCATTTTTCATTAGTTAATCAGGAATAATGCTTGGAGATAGCTTTCCTATGTGTGCTGTACGGGGGTGTTGGTTTGTGTATAGTTGCAGATGTGTGTGTACACATGAGTACAGCCTCAGATATTATTCCTCAGGTAAAATTTTCCTTTTTTTTCATTAAACAGTTTCTTACTTGTCTGGAGCTCACTAAGTAGGCTAAGAGTCTAGTTAGCAAACACTGAGGATCTACCTGTCTCTGCCTCCACAGAACTAGGGTTGTAACTAGGGTCACCATGGAGCTAGTCTTTTTTTTTTTTTAAACATGAGTTCTGGGGATCAGACTCAGGTCTTCATTCTTGCAAGGCTGATATTTTACCAATGGAGTCATCTCTTTGACTCCAGAAACAAAATCTCTAATTTGAAACCAATGTCACACCAGGGTTTCAGGTCAGAGACATCAGAGTCGTCAAAGAAGATTTAGAAAACTGTTACATGTTCAGTGCTGTGCTCAGAACATTCCATAATTGCCCCATCTATTCTTCAAGGCCATTCTATAAAATACTGTTGTTATCCCATTTTATAAAGAAAAGTTGAATATAGAAGGGCCTAAGTAAATGACCCCAAATCACATAGCTAATAGACAATAGGAGTAGGCTTTGCCATATCCCCAGATCTCATCTTTTCTTCCATTTACTTAGTTACATCTTGGAAACTTGGCTTTCAGTCATGAATAGAACAAGGCAGGTCATTTCTAAGGACCATGATATGAGGCCAAGCAAAATTCATGTTGACAGTCACCAGGTATCAGTTGGGGCCAATAAATAAATAGGATAGTATTCTCCTCTTCCCTCCCACTTCTTGTTGCTTCCCATCAGCGCCAGCTCACCTAATTAGATATTGATCACAGAACGGTGCGTTGTCATTAATGCCGTGAACAGAGATAGTCACCAGCACTGCTGCACACCTCTGGTCACGGTCACAAGCCTTAATGGAGAAGGACTGGGCTCTTGCAAACCTCAGTCTCTCCACGTCGAGATGAGCAGCAGTAACCACAGTCCCCTTCTCTGTAACAAAGCAACACATCCTGCTCAAAGTGGCCGAGACTGTCATTTATCTCATGTGTAGATACAGAACAAAGCCAAATCATGCTCCATTCATTGGAATCAAGAAGCTGATTCTCAGTACATGTATAGTAGTTAATTATCTATTCCCAAAACATACTATTCATTGTGTGATATTAACTGGTAGAGAAAAGAAAAAGAAAACAAAAACAAAAACAAAAATAGGTTTTCGCCTAGGAGAACAGAGAAGACTTTGTAGAAGATGCCCTGATTTGGGGACATGAAGTGTATGTAGGAGAAGAAAATGGTAGTTCATGGGAGATCGTTTCCAGCAGAGAGAATGATAAATGAAAACACAGTGCTGGAACATAACTTGTACTTTCGTCTGTACATCTACTTTCTCATCCAACACACATTTACTGTGTGCCAACTCTGGTAGGAACTGTTAGCTACTGTGTATATCATGGTGAAATCTCTAAATTCCTGGAATTTATAAATTGAACTGGGAGACAAGCGCTAAACAAAACAAAAAAAGCAAATTTCAAATGACATCTTATTAAGAAAATGGAAGCTAAAATGTGATTAAAAAATAGAAAAATGACTACTGGTCAGATCCTGAAAAAATAAACGAATAAATGCAAAGGAGAGGCACCAAGGCAATCAACTTACTTGTTGGCTCGTGGTTAAGAGACAGAGGGAGACAAAGGTCAGAGTAAGGTTTGAGAAGAAGTCAAGGGCCAGAGAAAGCAGGACTTTGGTGTGTGGACAGAAGTCTGAAACAAATTCCAAGCACTAAAGGAAAATTGCAAGAAGATTTTGCAAAAGGGGAAAATATGATCCAATTTGAAGTACTTTGAAAAAATTCACTCTGGATGCTCTAAAGAGGTTCTGAGCAATGTTAAGTGTAAAAGAAGCAGCCCAAGCAAGAATTTTGTGCAGAATCTGAGATCAGGGCTTGAGTGCCATCAGGCTGTTTGAGAAGTGACCCTGGGCAGTACAACAAGGCAAAGAGAGACAGGGAAGAAACACTCCAAATAAAAGGTACATCGGCATGCAGAGCCCCAGCGTAGAGCATACTTAATTCATTGTCTGTGCCAAGAACACAGAGCTGGAATCCTGAGCAGCAGGATTTCTCCAAAGCTCAACCTACTGTGAGACAAGGAAGGTAGTATAGCTGTCAGATCTCAAAGCAGCCCTCAAGCAAAGAAGCCCTGATGAACCAAGGTTGCTACACTGGAATGTTATGGCCAGAGGAGGTATGGGCAGGGCAGTGAGCCTGCTTGCAGGTAATGGCTGAAGATGGCTGACTACATTCTTTCACTCAACCTCAGCCTTGGATGCACTATTGTTGATTGGGTAAGGAATGTATGACTGACACTGGCAAGTCCAACCAGATTCTCTCTCGAAAAAAGAAATAAAAACCTGAACCTGAAACAGAGAGAAGGGTTGAGTTAGGGCTAAGAAGAGAAGCTACAAAGTTTAGGAATAAGAATATTTTGTAGCAGTCATGAAGAGCCACATGTTAGCAATGGGGCAAATGAGGTAACAGATCTTGCAGAATAATTCTGCTGACAATTCTGAAGCATCTATCATGTACTTCCTGATGGGGCTCACACACACACACACACACACACACACACACACACACACACACACGTCTTTCAGAAATTCCATCTGTGAAGAGGCACACCTACCCACAGGCATTCATAATTACATGGGACAATGCAGAGACTTTGTGGAGATGGTTCTCAACCTACCTTTGTCAACTGCAAAGTAATCATTGCCTGAATCTAGTCCGAAGGTTACATCTCCCAAGTCGTCCTCATCAGTTGCCTGGCACATTCCAATTGTCTTTCCAATTGGAATTTCTTCATCCAGTGTAACGTTGGCTTTGTTGTGTAGAGTTGAGTTTATAGAAGTAATGCTCAACACACCATTTTCAATACTGAATAAACTTGTTTTAAAGGGACAGATTATTAGAGTGGAACATGCTTGATGAAAAAGACACAACAGTGATACTGACAGCAATGACAAAAGGGAAATCACATTCACGACATAAACATGTGAACCCTTTATGATCACTTAACTGGCATTATAGGCAAAACCCTAAGCACTTTTCATGTGTTATTCATTCCTCAAGCAACTCTGGGAAGCAGCTACCCTGTTTGTCTTTGGTTTACAGATGTGGAACTAAATGCATGAACTTAAATCACTTTCAGGAGTAAATATCAAGGTGGTGGAGAAAGGATTAGATCCCTAAGTATGTTTTAGCCTACACGGCTTATATGCCTGATAACTGTGTCCTTCTTCTAGGAAGATATAGCTTGGTAGAGTTGCTGACCCTCCAAGAGCTTTTGTAAACCCATGAGGACAGTGAAAGGTAAGTCAGCAAGTCAGGAACTGAGAATATCGTCATGGTGTGAATGTGAGTTGTTTCCCTCAGGCTGGTGGCACTGTTTGGAAAAGCTGTGGCACCTTTAGAAGGTGGAGCCTTGCTGGAGGAAAAACTGAGGGTGTGGTTTAATCTTGGATGATCTGTTACACACATTCTCTCTCTCTTGTGTGTGTGTGTGTGTGTGTGTGTGTGTGTGTGTGTGTGTGTGTTTCTTCGTCTTTTTCTAACTCCAGATGGGTGCTGTAATCTGAGCTGGGCTTCCATTTTGGCCACCATGCTTATTACTGTGTGTTTTCAACCATAATGCACTTTATCTCCTCTGGATCTGTAAACCAAGCAATAAAACCATTCTCCCTTAAGTTGCTTGGGTCAGAGTATTTTATCCACAGCCACAGAGGAATAATTGCAACAAACATATTGAGCTAAGAACATCTTATCCTATTGCATTTCAGTATAATTTATGCCTTAAAACAACTGTGTTTTCAATTTTTAAGAGTCTTTTCTTTGGCATCTTATGTCTTAAGTGGTTGTTTTAAATTCACTTGCTTGTCATTCTCAGCAAAAAAAAAAAAAAGAATCGCTAAAGAAAGAAAAGAGAGAAAGGGGGAAAAAAGACCATATTTTTAAGGTTAAATTAAAATAATATGTTTTATGTTACATTCCCTTACCTGCAGGTAAGAACAGGATCTTTATTGTTGACATTGATGAGGAAAATCTTTAGGTTTCCTGCAGCAAAAAGTCCTCCAGGATCAACCACTTTAATCACCAATGAAAAACTAAAGTCATAACCACAAGAAAGACAGTTAAGACTTTCTAGCAACTAACAGGCTTCCACAGAAATAGAATATATTAGACTTAACTGGCCAGATACATCAATTGATTCATTTCGTTGAAATGTCAGTTAGATCAGCTATTTTAGCAGTTCGAAATGACCAGCCCTTTGTTAAAATCAATGAAGGTTGCTAAGATGCCTTCATGTTAAAAGTGCTTCTGGAACAGTCCTGACTGAGTTCCATTTCCCAAATGCATATATAAAGTGGGATATGGTGGTATGCACCAGTAATCCCAGCTCTCCTATAATGAAATGGGAGACAGAGGTATGAGACTGCACACAGTGTTAGAGATAACAAGAGAGACCATGCCTCAACATGGTGGAATGTGAAAACCAACTCCCAAAATGTCCTTGGATCACTACATGTACGCCATGACACAAGCATTCTCTCTCTCTCTCTCTCTCTCTCTCAAGTTAATAGGCAAAGTCTTAAAAAAAATAGGAGAGTATCTAACCAGTAGAAAAAAGAGGCAGAGACTTAGAAAAACCTGGTAATCCTGGAGGGTGATACTAAAAAGCTTTAGAAAGACCTTAATGTGTTATGAAAAACAGAATGTTCCTGGCTGTGGTTTTCTATCCTTCAGTGATTCCTTTTTAAAGTTAGTGAATGAAAAGGATAAAGTGCTAAGAATGTTTCAGTTTGTAATACAGATTTGTAATCCTACCTCTCAGGAGATGGAGGGAGGAAGTCAAATTTCAAGGTCAACCTGGGCTACAGGGGGACACTCTGCTTTGCACAGGCACACAAACAAAAGGAATGCTTTGAACAAATCAGTCCTTAGGGGAGCCATCAGGACAGTTCATGACCAATGTTTTTTTTTTGTTTGTTTGTTTGCTTGCTTGTTTTAATCAAGGAAGGGGAGTGATGGAGTGAGGAACTGAATACTTTTTCCATGAAATATGGTTGACCATACTACATTGCATGATCACAGCTCCGCATCTGCCCCAGCTTTGTGAGGGTTTTGGCACTGAAGCCTCACATCCCACACACTCCCCAGTCCTAGGCAAACAGAGTATTACCTCTCACTGAGGGGGGGGATCTGTTTTATCTTGAACTATACAAGTAATTGACATTGAAATGACTGTTTTCCTTCTAGGTAGCAAAGTAATTGGTAACACGTTTTCAGTTTCTTATTTCATATTTTTCTTACAAATTGATTATCAGTGAGCTACTGTTGACCAAAATCACTAAGTCAATTTATTTTGAAATGACAAGACATTTTAAAATGTATTTCTGGGAAATCTTAATTCCAAGAATAGGAAGAATATAGTATGGATGAGATTGAGACCACTATACAGAACTCAGACATCTTTTAGGTATCACTGAAAACTAGAAAGCTGACTGGCAGGGAGTAAGAAGAAAGGATCTAACTCTTTCCTCAGGATCTGATAAAGGGATTTCTCAGTGTCCTCTCAAGAAAAGAAGCTAGTAAGACTTTCCTCCTCCAGTTGATTACACAGCAGCTGTAGGTGCCTGCATGAGGCCTGCAAGAGATGACATCTGTCAATCCATCATGGATGGGGTGAGGCTAATAAGGCTCCACCCGTCCTTAAGAAGTCATGGAAAGCTAATGCTGGGGGCAGAATCATTTTCTTCATAGGTGTGATCACGAGTAAGTTGCCTGTGTTCCAGTAAATCACCCCTCACCTGTACTCATCCAAGCAACTCTAATAACTCAGTGGGTCACAAACAAGATGAAACAATAACCATGAAAGAAGGAAAGGTGTTGCACAAGTGTGAGAAGGAGGTAAGAGAGTAGTAACACCCCCCCCATCCCAAGACTTAGGGACACTTTCAGAAGAAGGGGCAGTAAAAATGTGAGAGCTGCTGGACAGAAGCCTCTGGTCATAACAAGATCTCACTGCAGGGAGATCGACTTCCACAAGACCTGAGCAACAGTTGGTCTGTGAGAAATACCTCCTTGAGAGACTGTTGACAGAAAAGGGGAAGGTATTTTCCTCAATGACCTATGTCCCCGTAAGTACTCAGATCCTTGCCAGTAGTACAGGCATCCCACAGGAAACCCAGTGGGTCACACATGCAAGCAAGACATGAGAGTCGGAGCCAGACAGTGGCTCATTCTCAAGCTGCACATAGAGCTTTCACCATCCCCCGTCAGCTTCAGCTCCACAGATGTCAAAGATACCAAGAAACAAAGGAAACTTGTATTTTTACTTGTCCATAAAGAAAAATTCCTCTCTCAAACTCTCAGTAGTGATTGCTTTGCATTTGCTGACGGATCTAAAGACTTAAAGAACCTGAAGGGTAGGTGGTTGATTGCTGTTGTTGGGTCTTTGCTTTTGTTTTTTGATCTTGTTTGTTGGATCTGTTTTGGGGGGCAATGTCTTATATAGTCTAGACTGACTGGTCTCAAACACACTTCAAAGCCAAGGATGGCTTTGAATTTATGATCCTCTCTCTGATGCTGGTATTACAAGTGTATGCCAGCACAACAAGTTAGGAATTGAACTCAAGGCCTTCCATGCATAAGTATTTTACCAACTAAGCTATTTCCCCAGTCCCAGGAATTATAAATATCTTCAAGATGCATAATCAGTTTTCCATAAGCAATACCAGGTCAAAATGCAAAGAAAAAAATATGATTGTTCACCATTCATTGTTCTTTAAAACTGGTTACAAGACCAGATAATTCAAAGAATTATTTGTGTTAGAGTTTAAGAGTTGGGATCTAGGAAAAATGAAAAAGATTTTGGCAATTTGTACCTTCAAATCACCTAATGATATAAATTTAGACATATGATTCCACTGACTTTTGTGTAGCTGGAAAAAACAACCCGGTTTGTACTCTAAATCTATGGATGGGAAGTATCTCTGTGATATGTGGGTGATATTCGTGCTGGACCTTTGCTACTTAGGATGCCTGTCTTGGGGAATTTTCCATTCTCAGCTTTTATCATAGGAAAGAATTTCTTATGAGGTGCAAGGGAAATTTGATTGGAATGCCTTCCATGTCCATTTCTTTTTCCTGTGAAGCATTTTCACACAAAACATATCACTGAAAAGGGTAGTCATAAAATCATTATAGAAATATAAATAGTAACTTGAACCAGTGTCAACCTCCATACCAGATGTGGAAGAAAATATCAATGCACTGATGTTAGAGAATGCAGATTACATTATGAATAAGTTCTGTGCCACGGGTAACCAGAGAAAAAAATCCCACCGCTTCCACAGCAGGGTGCAAGACCACCACCAAAATAAACTTGATGCTCCCCTCTGATGAAAGCAAGTGACTCAGAAAGGACCCAGAGTCAAAACTGGCACTTAAACTGGCAGGGGTGGGATCCTGACTAAGCACTGATTTCATGTTGGAGACAACTCCGAAAGTGCCTTTGTTTAAGGAGTACATGAAGACCAGACAGGGAGAAATACTCTCAATTTGAGAAACAGGGACTAAAGGATGAGTATTTCAGAGGAAGAACTAGTCACATTTACCTTCTCGTTTCCCTCTCAAAATTGAAAACTGCTGCTGTGGAGATTGTTCCAAGGCTGTTGATCGTGAAGCCTCGGCTCTCTGGGGAAATGGAGTACTGTTTATTGGACAGAAAGGAGAAAGCAAAAATATTGCAGAGATACAGCTGATTCCCTTGTGAGCTTTCCCACATGATCAAGAGCAGAGCCTGAAGTCTCTGCGCTCTGGGTGGCTCACCAGCACCCATGCCCCACGAAATAAATGCTCTGTAAATGTTTGGTGAACCTACAAAGATGATGATGATGATGATCATGATCATCATCATCATCATTCAGTCAACTTTGAGCCAGACAACCTGCCCTGAAATACTACAAATGAATGTCTCGTCTTTACATGCTGCGTGTTACCCAAACATGTTCTATAAAATTCCATCCAAAGCTATGTCAGGAGACACATACAGAAGGTTAGTGGAAAATCCAGAGGTAATACACGTGTGGATGGAGCACCAGTTTTGGGGGATGGGGATGGATTGAAGAATTCCATGCAGGAGGTAAATATAAGCCACTGAGCCACATGATTTGAATTTTCATGTGAATTTGCAATACTAATGTCTCTTTAGCTCTTTAACATTTAACTACACAGGTAAATGCCTCCCATATATACAGAAGTCTTGCCATTCGGTGTCATAATTACTGATGGTATTCCAATTCAGACAGGCGCACTGAGGCTTAGAAAATTCCAGAAAGTGGCCTAGACCCAAGTCACTTGACATAGAGCTTTTCTGCTCCCTTCAGTAGTGTTCTCTCAGACAAAGTTCCTGCCCAAAAAAAGGCACATGAAGCCAGATTTCTAATGTAGGTGAGAATCAACTGATTAGAAAGCACCAGAGACAAAATCTATGAGAATATTGGGAGTTAATTATACTGAGTGCTACTGACTTGATAATTGTGTATACCCAGAGATAATTTAATAGAGAGAATTAAACCCAGAAGGACTGCAAAGCAACCTAAAAATCATTTGGAGAAATTAGTGACCTTTAAATGTATTGATTTTCTGATGAATCATCACGCTCTGATTAATTTTAATTCATACCTTCCATGTCTACCCATATAAATAAGATGGAATTGATTGCCGCTGCTTCTGTAGAACAACGTAGAATATTAGCACTCAGGAATGGCAGGCAAATCCATCACACACTTTCTTTTAGAGCAAACACAGGAATAATGATGCCTGCTTCATAAGAGAAGAAGGGAGGATGACTTGGAGCTAAATGACCAGAGCGGGCTCGCCAACCCTTAGGTCTCATTATATATATATATATCCACATTTCTGTTTCCAGGCATTGAAAATTTACAATTTCAAATTTGATTTGAATCTTCCCAGGTAATCCACAATAATTGAGAAACAATATTCACAGCAAAACTGCATTTTGTGAGGTTTAATTTTTCACAAAATGAAATAGTCTTTGTTAAAGAAGGAAAAAATATTAACAGCCATGATAGGAACAGTGCCTCTCGACTTTCAGGGAAGGTTTGGAAATGGTGGTTGCTAGGCAGCCAGAGTCATCACTGGGAAGCCACCTAAAGGAAAGAGTCCCTGAAAAGCAAAGTGGTCCAAAGGACCAGAGAGATGAACTCATGGGGTCAGGCAACTGAGATTCATTGCCTGGAGGGTTTTCTTCTCCCCGTTTTTGTCAGTAATGACCATCGACTTATGAAGAACTATTTGGGCCATTAAAAATAATAATGGCAGCTTCATTCCCGGGTTCCAAGGCCCCATGGTGGAGAAATTACAAAGGGGTAGAAGAGGGGAGGCTGGGCAAGGGGAGCCTTCGGTCCATCTGGATGGACTTATCTTCAGAATCCACTCTATTCCCTTCTCTGAAAGGCCTCTTCATGACTATTTGCTCTCAGAGCAGCTTGGGAATTGGAAATGTCAGAGCCCAAACGTCAGGCCAAACGAGAGGAGAGTCGGAGGCCCCAGAACCTCAGGACTCCAAGAGCTGGCTGGGAACTGTGGCTGATTCATCCATGTTGTAGCACCAGTGAAACTGCAAAATGAACAAGCACCACTCGCTGCTCATCACTCTGAGCGTGTGCTCCACCTTCTTTCTTTTCCCAGCTAAGTCACTCTAACTTCAAATGATACCGGGGATCAGCACAACTCTTAGATGAAGCTTGCAAAGTGAAGCAAGACATAGTTCAGGAGCACAAAAGTAGCCCATGAATCAGTCTTGCCTCAAATCCGGGACTACTGACTGCAGAACCACTATGGTTCTCTGCTGGGCTCAAGGCTGACTCTTCCTGAAAGACGCCCAAGAGGCCTTTCTATTTTTAAAATGTTATAGATAAACCATTTTTTTTTAATATATGGGGTAAGGATTAAAGAATCTAAATGGGCAAAAATATACAGCAACTCAGTATTGCTATTTAGAGAGGAAGAAAAGAAAGGAAAGGAAGAGGAAAAGAAGAGAAGGGGAATGAAGGAGAGGGAGCCAGGAGATGAGCCAGGTAAGAGATAAAAATACGCAGGGGGGAAGAGGTGGAAAGCTGTGTCCATTAGACACAACTGAAGGCTGAGCCTTTGAGCATGCCTATGAAGAATTATTTAATGAATGCAACCTCTGAGCAAGTCGGTGAGAAATTAATATAATTGATGCATGAAGCCTTGGCCCACAGGGGTGGGACCATTCTCTGGGCACGTGCATAAGATGGAGAGAGCGGCTCAGTACTTTGTGCACAGAGGCTGACCGGCAAGTGAGAATGTGTGCGCCTCTCTCAGCAGCTCCTGTGGATATTGTGAGACAATTCCCTCGGCTCCTAATGTTGGCAGGAACTCCCCTGCCATGCTGTTGACAATAACCAAGAATCAAAACAAAGGCTAACCCTCTCGTTCCCCGAAGCTGTTTGGTTCCTGTATTCACATCAGCAACGTGAAGAGTAACCACATCAAAAGCCAAGACAGTAGATGTTAGCTAACATTTCCTCATTGAGCACGCTCTGCCAAGTAACTGGAGGTGCCCAACCTTTTGGCACTGTGATGTGATATTGAGGTCAACAAATGTGTTGGGCTATATATACATAGCCTGTCCTGAGATCTAATAGGGCCACAGGTTGGACATATCCATCTACACATTCCACATGTATCATCTCATTTAATTTTGTAAAATAGACTCCATTATTAATCATATTATAAAGTTTATTTATTTAATATATGAACTTGGAGAGATGTGCCTTGGTACCCAGCAACCCTGAGCGTTGTCTGCCGCCAAGGTCATTTTACTGCCCTCTAGAGCATAAAATTTTTCTTGCAGCCACTTTATAAGCAAGCAGAATAGTTTTGCAGGTATACATTATCATTGGACTCAGTTTTTGTCTTTTCTGACCTGAATCTTCCTTACACTTCACACTCCATCCCAATAGTAACTCAGTTAGAGATCTGATGTTAACATACTGTGTCTGATTTGGTATTTTTGACTCAGCAGTTCGCTTTTGTCATGCGTGTTAGGAATTCCCCAGAAACAGACCCAAATCTGTGTGCAAGTAGTTTAGTGAGTGTTTCTAGGAAAGTGTGGAACACAGAGACAGGGAGGAAGGAGCCCAGCAAAAGTACCTGCTCAAAGTCCTCCAGGGGCAATTTCAGCCTGATCTTTCTGGACAGAGATTAAGGATGTTCTTGATCCAGGGGAGGAGAGGTGAGACCTTCATAGACTGTTTGTGGTGAAAGGTTTGTACAGGGAGATGTAAATCCCCAGGGGCATGCCATTTTTTCAACCACAAGAAACACCTAGAAGCCAGCCATTTTCCTGACCAATGGAACAAGAGCCCATTGAAAGGGTCAGAAAGAAGTGCAGCACACAGAAGTGGAAAGAAGGTATTCTGAGGGACCTGGCATGAACACAGATACCTCTGAAACTTCCCTTAACAAGCAAAGTAACCTTAAGCTGAAACAATTGTTCGGCTCAATTTTGCCAGGAAGCGAGTCAGCCACTGCAACTAGGCACCAATTGCCTTCTTACAGGTGAGTAACATTCCATTCTATTCCACGTGCTCTGTAGTAACCCTAAAAGTCATTGGGCATTGTTTCAACTCTGAAGTGTAGCACAGAGAGGGGCGAATCCAGGGTGGAGAAAAGCTGCACTCTATTAATGATGCCTGCTCCTAGCAAATAAAAAGATAGTGCAAACTGGTCAGGAAACAATGATGCCTAAGGAACCATTAGAATGACTGAGGAGGTATTTAAAAATACAGATGCCTGGGCCTACATCCAGGACATGGTCTAAGGAAATCCAAGAAACTAAGTTTGTGAAAAAAGCATTCTGTTTGAGTCTATTCCCCAATGTAGGTAAGATATAGTAACATTTAGTGTGACCCATATGCTGCTTCCCACTTACCCTAGGCAAATGTTTTCAGGCATACCTTTAAAGAATAAAAGTTGGGACGGGAGAGATGCCTCCAAGGGTTAAAGCCTCTGCTTCAGAAGCTGGAGGACATGATTTGGATCCCAGATCCCTCACTGGGCAAAAATGGCCTGCACTTCCAACCTTGGAGATAGAGCCTGGGAAACCACAGCAAAGCAAAAAGGGGGTAGAGCAATCCACAGTGATTCCCAGTGTCACCCTTGGGCCTGCACAGGTGTGCACACGCGCACGCGCACACACACACACACACACACATGCAGAAATAAAATAAATAAAGTAGGATTATTAAAACACTTTCCTGAGTCTCATTAAAGCATCTTTTTAAAAAAATCTTTCAAACATGGACCTCAGAACATATTTGCTGATTTTTTTTTCTCATCTTGTCTTGGCCTTCCATACTGTGAGAACGTTCAACAGGATAATCATCAGTGAATCTTCATTCCTTGTATGAGTGGATTCCTGTCATTGACTTCTGCTCACATTTCCTGCAAATAATTACCCTCAGATCTGTGCATCTTTATAACATAATGATCTCGATCCATAGACTGCATTGCTGGAATGTATACATTTACAATTTGTATAGAAAAACCAGTAGTGATTGATTATGAGTTTGCACTGTGTTTGCTGCTTGTTAGAAAAAAATGATACTTAGCAGTGGCATGACTACTGGCTATGGTATATTACAAACTTGCATGCCATCTTGTGGACGATGTTGCAAGATGTACAGTTATGAGAAAATTCTGTGCCAAAAATATTTACTAAGATGCTGATTGTGGCCCTCTCCAATCATCTGCCTTTCATGTGAAGAATTAAAGATGTTTTCTAGATAATTAAAGGTTTTCTTAAAATCGCTTTTCCCCAATCACATAGTTATTTCAAGCAAAATTGTATTTTAGCCTGACTAATTCAGATAATTGCCTGCATTCCCAAATTCATTTGACTACTGGAGTTTCAAACTAAATATTTCATCCCACGGCAGAATTTTCTGAGAATGCCATATTGCAGGACTTCATCTCTTCCCACCCCCAATTTTTTTTCCATGACACCACGAAATTTTAAAGTGAAATTAGAATAGAGGAGACCCGTGGGTGCAACTCAGAAATTCATCTTTCTAATGGTTCTGCAAACATTTCCTGAAAGTCAACCATGAATGAAGAGTGAGACAGTATGTGAAAGGAAAATGCATAAGAATCATATGCATAAATGTGATAAGAACTGTGATAAGAACACAGACACACACACACTACCACAGGCCCTCTAGGGGCAAGCAACTCCTCCCTTCACAATGCTGGTTGGCATTGAGCCACCCAGAATTTTTCTACCAGCTGCAAAAGAGTTGTTGTTTTTCATAAGCAAGAGCACTTTTGTGTGTATATAAGCACCACCCAGTGAAGTGATATTTCATAAATATCAACACCTTTGGGTTGACCTTTGTGCAAGTGTGTGTGTGTGTGTGTGTGTGTGTGTGTGTGTATGCGTGTGTGTGTGTGTGTACAAGAGGGCACTTGAGTGTGTGTGCCTATTGAGGTCCAACAGTAACATCGGGAAACATCCTGGATTGCTCTCCCTCCTTTTTGTTTTGTTCTAGGGTTTCTCAGGTTCTGTCTTCCAAGGCTAGAAGTGCAGGCCACAGCCATTTCCACCTGGCATTTTTACATGGAATCTGGGATCCAAACAGGTCCTTTTGCTTGCACGGCACTGGTTTTAACCTCTGAGCCATCTCTCCAGCTCCTGTTAGTTTCCTTTTGTCTTTCCTTGTTGACTTCGTACAGGTTAATCACAGCTAACTCTTCATTGTCTTTCTGTCAAGAATCCTACTCATGGATTCTTGTGTAGTGACCACTGAAATTGTGGTTCTCCTGCCCTGCATCCTTTCCCTCTTGACACTCAGGCCATCGGGGTAAGGAAGCTCCCAAGAACCGGGCTACCCTCACTGTCCCCTGAGCAGTACTGTCCAAGTGATCTGTTTCCCAATGTAGCATTGTCAAGCACAAGTTATCATCAATGTAGACTGTCCATGTGCTGTCCCCTTAAGCATCAGGACATATTCATTCATATGTGTGCTTCAGTCACTTCAGGAAGTCCAATCCTCACCAATCCTCCCAGTATGTCCTCAAGAATTTATAGCCTCAGGGTTGGAGAGATGACACCATGGGTCAAGGTGCCTGCATGCAAGCCTGGTAACCTGAGTTCCATTCCTGGAGCCCATGGGGTTGAAAAAAGGGAACTATCAAGCATCGTCCTCTGACCTCTACAAGTACTGTATAGCTGAGCCCTACTTATCTCTCTTTCTCTGCCTTTTTTTATCTCAATTAAATAAATACTTAAAGAATTCACAACTGGCCAAAGTGCAGAAAACAAGTGACTGTGGATGGCTCAGACTTAGACAGGACATCTAAACAGTCCCAGGAAAGAGGGATTGGTAAGAACGTAAGAGCCGGAAGGTAGGGGGAGGCACGACCAGGTGGTATCTTTCCAACATGACCAGAACTCTGCAGCTATGATCTCTCTGCAGCTGTGTCTGCTTCCAGGGGACCTATCTGCTTTACAACATGAAAGGGGAAAGACCTCAAGAGGCAACCCAGCTCCTTCAGACAAGGATTAAGGCTGGACGGGAACGAGAGAAGGAGAGCTACTCTTCCCAATGCTATGTCCACTGCTGCCTTGTACTTCTTCCAGCAAGTGCCCAGACACAGGTCATCAACAGTAACCCAGATGGGACTTAGCAAGCTTCACAAGCATAGAAGTACATGAGAGTGGGAAGCAGATCGGTGGGAAAGAAGAAAGTTTAAGTTTATGATGGGATAAAAAAAAAGGAGGGGGGGCTGGAGAGGTGGCTCAGGGGTTAAGCCTCCGCCTTGCAGGCGGAAGGTCTTGAGTTCGGATCCCAGATCCCACGTATAGATGCCAGGCGGAAGCGGGGGCGGCCTGCGCTTCTGGTCCTGGTAGGGCGGAGCCTGTGAATCCCGGGGCAGAAGGAGGTGGAGGCGTCCATGGTGGTTCGCGAATTTGTCTGTGGTTCTACACATACACACACACACACACAGACACGCGCGCGCACATACACATGCATATGCACACAGTTGAATAAATAATAATAATAATAAAATTTAAAAAAAAAGAAAAAAATAGAAAATTTAAAAATAATAAAAAAGGAGGGATTGGGAATGGATAATGTTGCAGTTTTGCTGATAAAATCACTATCAAATGGATTAAGGGAACAAGGGGTTTACTTTCTCTTATGATTCCTGGTTACAGTTGTTTATCCATCTTAGCAGGAGTGCTCACACCAGCATCAGGGCCCAGGGAACTGGCCACACCATATCCACCTAACAGCTGAGAGAGGGACGATCCTTACTTGTTAGACCAACGTGTCTGACATGAGGATACCAACTTCCTCAACCAACTTCCTGTATTTTATTCACCTGTCCTGGGCCTAGTTCCACCTAACACAGGAAGGCTAGGCCTTCCCTATCAAATAGATAATCTCCTGTAGGTTCAGCTTTGGGCTTAACTAAACTACCATTTCTCCATCAAATGTGCCCAGAGTTCGAATCCTCAACCATCAAGTTAATACCTGTACCTAACTATGACAGGTAATAAAGGGTTTGAAAATGACATGAATACATGTTAAAACCCTAAAATATAAATGAAAAATGATTCAGATGTAGGCATTTTTTTAAAGAATTCACAGTATCTCATGAGAACCCCCCTGCCCCGTGCCCTAATTGCCTCTGAATGTTTCCTGTATTTTTCCATTTTGCATCCAAGTGAAGAATCTAACCTGAAGGAGACAGACTTATGCTTCCACCTCCCAAGTCATCACTCTAGTAACTACAGCCTTTCTTACTATAATACTTTCTCCCCTGTCCTGGATTAACCCCTTCAGGGTAAAACATGCTATGATATTTCTCATATTTCCTCCCTTGATTCCACATTGTTCTCTAAGTACTGGCCAATAGCTCTGCATTCTAAGAAAATTAATTGAAAGCGATTTCTGCTGACTTCTTGGTGCTTCTCAATCATATTTTCACCCCCACAACTCCACCAAGAAAACTCACTTGGCAAGGACACCAGAGATTTTGTCCATTTACTCCATGACCACCTACTATGTGCTAGCCACTCACTGAATACCTACTATGCAACAAGTACTTTCTTGCATTCTAGCAGTGAGCACATTGCCACATTCAGCGATGGGGAGCCTCGGTTCTCATCTATCTCAGTAGCTCCCCACTTGGTAAAAATCATCTTTCTGTGCTTTTAAGAAACATTCCAATGCTTCTGATTTTTCCTTTATGTTGCTGAGTCTGTCTGGTCTCATATTCTCAATATTCTCTTAATCTCTAAATGTCAGGGTACCCCAAAGCATAACCCCTATACCTTTCTTACCTCCATATTCCCTCCCTTGGCACACCATTTTGTCTCGGGTTATAAATATCGTGTACAAGTGGTTCTAAAGTAGATAGGTCAAATTTCATTCCATTTTCCTTGTCTTTGCTGATTTTCAGATTTTCAAACCTATGTTCCTTTTCATACACATCCATTGGTTTCTCATTTCTATCTGGCCCAAATAAACCCCTCAGTGTTCCTCCTTAATCCCATTATTCTTCAACGACTTGTTCAAACCTAAAATCAGGGAGACCGAAGCTCAGTGGTTAAAGCCTTTGCCTCTAAAGCACAAGCAAGCACCTGAGTTCAGATCCCCAGACACCCTGTAAAAATTCAGGGCAGAAATGGTGGCCTATAATCCCAGCCCGGAAGGCAGAGCCTGGGAAACTCCGGAGCGAAGCAATAAGGAGGTAGAGCAATCCAGCATGATTCCCACTATCATCCCTGGTGCTTCTCTCTATGGACATACACACTCAAGTGCCCTCTGGCACACATGTATATGTGCACATGTACACATCCATGCACATGTGCATCCACACATGTTAAAAAAAAAGAAACACTAAAATCTGACTGCCACCTTGAACTTTTCTCCATTACACCTAATCAATTTGTTTGTAAGACAGTCAACATTACTGTCAAATGCATGCAAACTGCAGAGTGTTCTGGAGTGGATGGTAACTGCATGTCATTGTTGGAATGTGAAGTGACCCTCACAGGCACATGTGTTTGAACACCTTGTCCCTAGCTTCTAAGGATTGTGGAACCCTTAGAGCATGGGTCTTCATGGTGGACATAAGGCACTATGATGAGTCTTCAAGAGTTATAACCCAGCCTGTGTCGGGTTTGCTCTCTGCTTCCCACCTGCCATGGTGTGAGGAAGCAGCTGCCTCCTCTCACTGCTTTTTCCACTGTGATGAACTGAAATCCTGATCCAAAATAAATCTTTCCTCCCTTGGGTCGTTCTTCAATAGTCTTGGTCACAGTGATAAGAAAAGCTAACTAGTACATGATTGTCACAGCAGATACAGACAAAAGCTTGACGGTTGAGAGTTTGAGCTCTGGACACATTTATACAGAGTTAGTAGTTGAGTTAAGCCCCAAGCAAGCTTGCAGAAGATTGTCTGGTTAATGGGGAAGGTTCAGCTCATGGGTGGGATTAGTCCTTGGGCAGGTGAATAATATGGAAGGAGTTGATTAGGGAATTGGGCATCCTGTATACTTGGCAGACATGCTGATCTGACAAGCAAGGATTGTCCTTCTCAGTAGGCCTATGGATATGGTGTCACCAGTTTCCTCAGCCCTTGATGTTGGTGTGCGCTCTCCTGCCAAACTGGACAAGGAATCATAACCAGACT
Organism: Typhlomys cinereus; assembly: GCA_023101885.1. Taxonomy (NCBI): domain Eukaryota; kingdom Metazoa; phylum Chordata; class Mammalia; order Rodentia; family Platacanthomyidae; genus Typhlomys; species Typhlomys cinereus. The sequence goes on along the minus strand of JALPQD010000230.1, from coordinate 2,788,451 downwards.
ATCATAAGAGAAAATAAAAACACCTTTCCTTAAGCCAGTTGGTTGTGAATTTATTAGCATCATGCAGATTAACTGCTGCAATGATGTTTGCTGAGGGTGCAGCTCAGTGGCAGACCATTTATTTAGCAAGCTCAGTGGCAGACCATGTACTTAGCATGGGAAGGAAGAAGGAAGGAAGGAAAGAAGGAATGAAGGAAGGGAGGAGGGAGGGAGGGAGGGAGGGAGGGAGGGAGGGAGGCAAATGAAATGTAGCATTGGTAGATCCTAATGACCCACATCCTCAGGTCTGCCTGCAGATGCTGCCTCTACACATCAGCAGAGCTATGGGAGGTCATGCAGCCCTACTATATTAAACTTCTATTCCAGCTAACATCATCTGTGGTTGATTGAAGCAGCCTTGGGCCACAGGTCCACTCTGGTAACAGACAGCCCCTAGTAGACTGGATCCTGGTCTTCATTGTTATGCTAGTGTCAGACTGTGGGCTTAGAGTGTGACACAGCTTAGTGCATTGAGGGCCACAGCTGTAACATAGGAGCCTGGGGGCTGATGCATCTACATAGATTTTGCCTATAGGCAGCTAGAGTTATAGCCCACACGGGGAGGAAGCACTTCGAACTACTCTGGCCCCAGGGAGAATCTTTCCCAGTACTCTTTCTTAGTACTCTCCTGTTTTCTTCTAAACAACATACTAACAGTGTATTTGGGCAAACTTGGGCTTGACTTGCCCCATAGTACTGAAAGTCCTGTAGCAAGTAGCATTTAATCTAGACAACAGAACCCGTTTGGGTAATTCTAATAGCAGGTTTTTCCTTAATCTACCTTCTCTCATTCTCGGTTCTGATGACTTTCTATTTGAACGCTCACCAATCCTGGGGTATAGTATGTGACCTAGGCCTAAGCCAATCTTGGCATTATATTTTATCTGACCTTATTGATTGGTGAAGGACTAGACATGAACTAGTTAGAAACACAGTAATGTCCTGAAATGTTGAGCATTCATGGGTTGATGGTATCTGTTACTAGGCTTGTAGTCTTTGATTTCTAGCACAAATTATTTCCAAACAAGACAGAGTAGACTAAAGTCATAGGTTCTATAATAAAGGCCACTATGCTTACCTTACACAAACCCACAATTCACTGTGCTTGAAACCCAGTCTCCACTTCTATATATTCCAGGTATTTTCAGTCACAAATTTCTTTTGTATCAAGTTAGTCAAATTATAAGAATCCAAATATACTCTTTGTGTACCCAAGGCTCAATTTACTAGTAAAATCTTATTTATCAATTTTGATAGAAGTGACCTGACTTAGTGCTTTCAATAGTGGAATACATTTGACCTAGTCCCACATTTCTTTCTATCTGCAACACACAGAAATTAGAAAATGTAGGCTCTCTTCAAAAGACATAGGTCCTTTTTCCCAAAATGATTACATTTAAAAAAAAAAATTCCATTTAGAAGCAGAAATGCAACACCACAAATTGTAAAGCAAAATTTTACATATTCAGACTTCTCATGCAACAAACTCATCTTTTTTCTCCCCTTTAATGTTTGTTTTACAGCTGAGCTATAAAATAGGACTATATAATTAAAATCTTGAGACCTATAATTAAAAGCTCTGCAGCAGTGTAATTGTTGAGTCTTTTGATGATTCCATCCCTAATTATGCCCCTTAGAATTTTCAAATATCACTTGTCCATTAAAATCTGATCATTGTCAGCCTTCAGTCAATCCACTTGACTGAACAGAAAATATTATTTCCACGTATAATCTGTAGACTAGACTGAGTCATCACATTTACTTTAGCAAAGAGGTAAAAATAATGAAGCCATGAAAGTAGTCTTGTATCTGTCATGAAATGAAATGCCTCTTTCTTTTTCAATGGCTCTCGTGAAACTTTCAGAAATCATTGCATAGTTAGAACTTTTAAAGTTGCTCCAATAAATTATTAGAGTATAGGTTTAGTAGATTACTTCCTAATAGCTAACAGCAAGTGAAAGCATACAGAATGCTACCAGATATTTTAATGTCTTGCATTTTGACAGTTGTCACTAAATTTCAGCAACTCGAATCAACTGTTTATCTTGAAAGTATTAAACCTTATTTCAGGGCGTTAACTTCATTGCATTCTAACCTTTCCTGCCCTCCCCTCAATTGTCTCTTCCTATTTTTATTTTGACCATTTATTTCTTCTCTTGTGGCCTGACATTTATGCAGATCCATGTTGTTAGGTCAATTCCCTTTTCCTGATGAACTTCTATTTATGAAAGTCCTGTAATATTTCTTACAGAGAAGTTATGTTAATCATGAAATTCTGCTTTTATTAATCCTTTTTTTTTATTCAATTGTGTGTGCGTGTGCGTGTGTGTAACCACAGGCGAATTCGGGAACCACTATGGACTGTCTCCACCTCCTCCTTGTTTACTCTGCCCCAGGATTCACAGACTCCACCCTACCAGGACCAGAAACGCGGCCGCCCCCGCTTCCGCCGGGCTTTTATTTTATTTATTTATTTTTTTGACATCTCACTCTGCTCTTTTTTTTTTTTTTTTTACTTTATTTATTCAATTGTGCGCGTGTATATGTGCGCGTGTGTATGTGTGTGTGTGTGTGTGTAGAACCACGGGCTAATTCAGGAACCACTATGGACGCCTCCACCCCCTTGTTTACTCTGCCCCGGGATTCACAGGTTCCGCCCTACCAGGACCAGAAACGCAGGCCGCCCCCGCTTCCGCCCGGCGTCTATACGTGGGGTCTAGGATCCGAACTCAGGACCTTCCGCCTGCAAGGCCGAGCCTTAACCCCTGAGCCACCTCTCCAGCCCCCCTGATGGAGATCCTCATGTTAAGACCTATGAAAGCTCAATTCACATTGAGGCCACAAAAATATGAGCAAACAACAACAACAACAAAAAACCCAGGTTAGTGACCCCCCCTCCCCACTCAAACTGAGTACCCAGGAGTTTCCGTTTCATGTGAGTTTGCAGTCCAGTTGCCAGTAATCCTTTTTTAAATATTTATTTATTTCTGCATATGTATATGTGTCTATCAAAGGGCACTCTGGAGGACCAAGGGTGACTTTGGGAATCATTCTAGATTGTTTCTACCTCCTCTTTCCTTCACTCTGGGATATCCCAAGCTCTGCCTTCCAGAGTCAAAAATGCAGGCTGCTGCTATTTCCACCTGACATTTTTACATGGAATCCAGGATCCAAACTCAGTTTCTTCTGCTTGTGAGGCAGAGTCTTAACCCCTGAGCCATCTCTCCAGCCCCAAGCTGCCAGTAATTCTTGGGGAGTCTTCCTGCCATGCTCTGGCTTCGTCAGTTTCTGTTCTAGGTTAGCAGAACTAGGTGGTGATACTTTGGGTTCTCTTATCTCTTAAGGTTGTAGTTTGCCCTGATAAATTCAAGAGAGTTGCTTGACTTCATTTTGTTCAGTTTTGTTGTTGTTGTGAGGATGAGCAGCTCTTCTTCTTTTTTTTTCTTTTTTTTTATTATTTATTCAATTGTGCGTGTGTGCGTATGTATGTGCGCGAGTGCGCGCGTGCGTGTGTGTCTAGAACCACGGATGAATTCGGGAACCACCATGGACCGCCTCCACCTCCTGGTTTACTCTGCCCCGGGATTCACAGGCTCCGCCCTACCAGGACCAGAAACGCAGGCCGCCCCCGCTTCCGACCGGCATCTAATACGTGGGATCTGGGATCCGAACTCAGGACCTTCCGCCTGCAAGGCAGAGGCTTAACCCCTGAGCCACCTCTCCAGCCCGAGCAGCTCCTCTTCTGTACATGAGTGCATTCCCTGTGTCACTGAGTCGTATCCTAGCAGTGAGGGTGCACCATGAACAAGCCTAATCCTAGAATCTAGGCAGGTCCAGGTACAATGAAACCAGCTTCACTTGATTAACACTCGCTCTGTACACAATCTCCTCACCCAAAGCTTTATCTTTCATCATTTCAGCAACCCCAGCAATCAGTCGCATTATGCCACTAGTATAAACTTTGTACTCTGTGAAATACTATGGATTACACAAAACGTTGACAGATGATGCATTTTTAAGTGCTCAGGGCAACTAATTAAAACAAACCTAATTAAACAAGCCTCCGTTGAGCAACTCCCTTAAGCATTTAACATACTGAATATTAGGAATTCGGGAGAAACATAGATATAACCTTTCCAAGACCATGGGATTTCCATTTTTCTCATAGGACTTGTGGTAGAAAATTGAACTTTATAAAATGCACATTGGAAGCTATTAATGTATTCGGAAATACCATGATTTACAGAAACCCCAACATGGATTTGAATGTCAACTCAACTTACCTTGTGAGCAAATGTCCTTATCTATAAAGTAAAAGCATGATGATCTAGTGTATTGATTCACTGGATAATATTCATTGGATATAATTAATGATTAAATGGGGATTGAATCATATAAATATGTGCTTGCTACATGATATATCCTTAATAGTTATTTATATCATCATCGTCACCATCATCATGCCAGCTCCAAAAGAGTGGCAATCTCTTCCCAAATTAGAAACAATTTTTCTCTGAGTCAATATGAAGACTCAGACAAATGATGGTGGTTATCCAGTCATGGAACTCGAATAACACATCTGGTCCAATCCATTGTGTCAGAGGATGTGTGTAGGAGTGTGTCTAAATGTAAGTTTCCATAGTCTATGTCACCACTGAAATATCACTCCATGTTTGGTAAAATTCACAGAGAGCATTGCATGGACCTTCCAAATATGGCCCAGGAACCAGTTCTCCTCTGAGAAAAGTATAGGGCCAGGATCAGAAGCATTAATCTGTATGAGCAAGCATTTGGGGGGAGGGGGAATCTGTCATTTGAAGTGAATTACTTGTGTTAATTGGCTAGTAAATCGTTTTGATTGCATGTTTGTATCACAACTGAAACCTATTGGGCTGCCACATATTTTCCACCCTGAAATATCAACATTGTGGGTGAGCTAGGATGGAGAGCCCAGGGAAGCAATTGCAGTAAGGTATCTCCAATTCTATGAGTCTGGAAATGTTAGGTTCTGGATTTAATACTATCATCTGGATCGTGCTGATTTGGAGCAATATGCATGATTAGGTTGCTTAATTGCATGTTGTAAAGGAAGCTGTGACCTTTCCAGTCCCATCCTGGGGGTGGCATTGTACTACTGGGAGGAAGAGGAGGAGGGCAAAGAGGAAGAGGAGACAATGCATGTGGGGGATCTTGACAACCACAGGGCTCCGTTGTACAACTATTTAAGTGTCTTTTATGATTGTAAAAGTTATGTGGACTGTGCCTCAGATATGAGTGGCCATCTACTGCATAAATAAAATTTTGTGAGACTCCAGTTGCCTTGCAGAAGAATCCAGTTACCCATCAGTGTTGAGTACACAGTATCACCATGAACAAATCCCTCATTTTTTCAGGCAGTTTGGGAAAGGAAATACAACATTAAAAATTTAAAGCATGTTATTCTTGCCTATCAACCTGTCAGATAAAATAGTGTAGCTTAGTGCTATAATCATTTTCACACTGGCATCAAAAATTAAAACAGTAATGTAAATCCTGCCATTTACAAGATGTCTTACATTTTGAAAACTGCTTTCACATTCTTTATAAGGTTTGGCTGTGAAGAGAAAGAGAGCAAGGGTGAGAGCAGGCTTATGCCATTTCTCTAATTCCACTGTTCTCTTAACAAAAGCTTGAACAGTATGTGACCCAGGTTGTTAACGTTAGAACTTAAGCCAATGCTTTTTGGTAGCCAAGTTTCTTCCTGCTCTGGGTCATTATGAAACCCGAAGATGAAACCTAAAGTTTTAAACATACATAAATTCTGCCAGAAAGCCAGACTGTTTCTCTACAGTATGTGCAGCCAAGATCCCCAAGAATGAAATGAAATAGCCCAGCATCTTTTGTTAAAATGTACCTGAGGGTTAGCCTGGGCCAACACAGAGCAGAATGCACTAGAAGAGAAACGATTATGTAGATAACCTTGGCCGTTTTCACCTGAAATATGGGGTTAATTAAATGAAAAAGATATGTTTAGAACCTATCTGGAGAGTTTAAGTGACTTGATTATCTCCATGCCTTTGTATTTGAATGCAGTCACACCTACAACCACCAGGTGCTGATAGTTTACTATTCCAAAACATAAATTACCTCCAGAATAGCGTCCTCTGGGTCCTTGGCCACTGCTTTGTAAATGGCGGTGCCTGGAGCTGTGTCTTCTCTGATATAAATCTCAGTAACTGCCAGAAAATGTAAAATAGTTGCAATGCATGAGTTTCATCGATACTAAACCCAAAATCCTCATCCAAAGCTATACATTAGGTGAGACTTAAAGCATTGTAGCTGCTCAGTACAGATGTTTTACAGAGTGGTTCCAATTAAGCCAGCAATCATCATAATGATAGGCCCCATTTGTTAAGCGCCTATTATAGGTCATGCATACAGAAAATACTTCTTTTTTGAGAGGGCGGATCATCAGGAACACTGGGGAACATGAAGCCCCTGAGAACAGAGGAAACACCTATACCTATTGCACCTCTGCAAGGAAGCAGTATTTCTGGAAATCAGAGAGGTCTACAACACCCGTGTGGACTATAGTCACATTGACCTAGGCTTCCAACACACAGAACTTCGGATTGTTCACAAGCTCTCTGGCACCTAGCTCACCGCTTAGAAGTAAGAAGAGCATGACTAGGCCTTCTGTCTGAAAAAGTCCTTGTTGCAGCTCACCTGCACGGTTGCTGATAAATGACCATCAAATGGCTTAAGGAAACAAGGGTTTATTCTATTTTACGATTCCTGGTTACAGTTCTCAGTCCAGCTTGACGAGAGGGCATGCACCAGCACCAGGGCCAAGGGAACTGGCCACACCATCACCACATAACAGCTGAGAGATGGACAATCTTTACTTGCCTGACCAGCATGTTCTGGCCAAGAAGGATGCCAACTTTCTCAACCAGTTCTCCGTGATTTATTCCAGGGCCTAATCCCACCCACCATGGACTGAGCCTTCCTCATCAGCTAGACAGTCTCCTTCAGGTTCACTCTGAGCTCAATTCAGCCGCTAATTCTCCACAAATGTGCCCAGAGCTCAAACCCTCAACTGTCAAGTTGACACCTGTGCCCAACTATGACAGTCTTCATTCCTCCTTAGTTGGGAAAAGAAAAGAAGAGAGACTGAGATTCTGGAGTACTTACTGTGTGCTCCTCGCTGTGCTTGGCACTTTGAAAAGTGTTAAGTATCAAGACAGCATTAGCATCTCAGTTGAGTCAATGAGTGTATTAGTTATTTCTCTCCTCACTGTGACTAAATGCCTGACAAGAAGCAATGTGAGGAAGGAAGGAGTTATTTTGGCTCATGTTTTGAAGGAAGACAGTCCATAGTGGTGGGGAAGGAAATGGGCAGGAAATGGGACTGGGCCGTCCACTTCAAGACCTGCTCCCAAGTGACTCACTTCTTCCAGCCAGCGCCACCAACTAGGGACCATAGCTCAACAATGTGAACCCACGAGGGATTTCACACCCAGAGAATAACAAAAAGGAGAAACCCAAGTTCATACAAGACAAGTGACTCAGCCCAATCAGTGGACACTCCATCGGTACCATCTCATGTCTGTGTTACACAGCAAAGACCTTCCACATGTCATGAGAATGTCAAGAGTGAGATAAGCAGGTACCCACATGGTTAAAAACATGAAGAGTAAGATGCAAAGGAGACATCACCACCAACCTCCTGAAGCTTCTAGTTTAATGGCTAAACACATGCTAATTAAATAACCATGCAATTGAGATATTAATGTTAGCACAATCAAACAAGTGGGTTATTTCAACACCATACAAGTTACTTCACTTATGTCTATTATTTACACAATGGGGTTAGGGATAATAGAACCTACCTCCAGGGCCGAGAACATTCAACAACGCAAATCACTTAAAGCTCTAGGACGATGGCTGGTACACAGTTAGGGCCTAATAAATGGCAGCTGTTTATCATTACTCTTGTTAGTAACGTGCTCCTTATGAGTCTCTTAGCCAGAACACCATGAGGACACACAGGACACAGGGCATGGTGCCGACATCTGTCTGCATTGAGACTCTGATTCCCTCAGAGCAAGGACCCTTGGTACCTTGGTCTCTTTGGCTGAGGGACGCAGTGAAAGCAGGTGGCTCATTCACATCTGCAATCTGGACTAAGATGGTCTGTGATGCAGTGGCCCCGTGGTTGTCTTTGGCGTATACTGTCAAGGAGTAGCGGGCCACAGCCTCGAAGTCCAACTGAGGTGCTCCAGTGGTGAGTAACTAAAATTCGAAAAGAACAATGTAGTGAAGTAGATGTCTAACCTCATCAGAGAACAGATGACCTAGATCTAGCCTAGAGCATTAAATCCTCCTCTCATTCTCCTGAGTTGCTGGGATTACACACACGAGGGCAGCATTTCTTAAAAAGGCATAAAACCCTTGTGCATGTGTAGAAACAGGGTGATCTGGTCTGTTAAGCTTTCATGAGCAGCCTAGAGAGACATTCAAACAAGCAAGAGGACCAGAGTTCAGATCCTCAGCAGATGTGCATGACAGCCACCTGTAATCTCAGCATTTAGGAGACAAAGAGCAGTCCCAGAGCTAAACTAGCTGGACCAGCAAGCTCCCTACTGCAATATATACAATAAAAAATGATTAAGGAAGACTCCTGATAGCAACCTTTGGCCTCCACACACATGCACACACACACATACACACGCTACCACCACACTTGCAAATACACACACATTTCATGCACACGCTGCACACACAAACACGGAAAAAAACTCCGTGAGCAAAGACTCACTAATGTCAAACTGTGTGGTAGCACACACCTATAATTCTAGCACTCAGGAAGTCCAGACAGGTAGAAGGATCAACATGAATTTAAGCCTAGCTTGAGCTACATAAACAACTTCCAGGTGTCATACCAAATGGTTCCCCGTTATCCTTCCCCTCTCTGTGACAATCATCGAGTCCTTCACAGACTTTGTCTAGAATTAGTCTAAGTGCAATAGAAGCATCTTGCTCTTGTTTGGTCTTCCCTATATCGGATAAGGAGATTGTCTAGCTGATGGGGAAGACCCAGCCCATGGTGGATGGGATTAGGCCCTGGATAAATCCAGAGAGCTGGTTGAGAGAGTTGGCATGCTGGTCTGGCAAGTAAGGATTGTCTATCTCTCAGCCATTATGTGGTGATGGTGTGGCCAGTTCCCTCAATCCTGATGTTGGTGCATGCTTTCCAGTCAAGCTGGACTGAGAACTGTAACCACTAATCATAACAGAAAATAAACCCCTTGTTCCCTTATGGCCTTTGGTCATTTATCAGCAATGTTGCAGGCTGACTGCAACAACACCCTTATCCAAGAAGCACAGCCCCAAACCCAGACTGCCTTGCTCAAGTAGTTTACTGTATCTTGGGAGCCCCAGGGGACAGTGGCTGCATCTACCTTGCTCTCTTGCACCTTATACGGCGGTGTAGATCTCACGCTGGCTTTCAAAAAATAGTTATTTGATTAGTGGAAACTCCCAGTGCTCGTATTTAAGTTGGAAGAAGAAGGAAGAGACTTAAGTCTCCCTGGGGCTGATGTCTCCTCCACAAACAGGAACTGGGTTCACCATGACTGGCTTTGGCTCATGTTCCCACCTGGCCCTGCAGCCCTTTGTGTTGCTGGGTGACCAGCAGCAGTTTGGAGTAACTGCAGCAGGCCTTGTCTCTCACCTTGATATATCTGTGTAATTAGTTTGCTTAAAGCATTGTTGCTTGCTGATGTTTCTCTTCTGTGTTTGTTTAGTGTGGCCCTTGGCTTGCCTGTCCAGACATTCCTCCTACCCTCAGTCTTTTACAATGCTTAAAGCACTGTTGCTTGTTGTTGTCTTTTACAAACCAAGTATAATGCCACAAGGAACCAAGCTTGGTGAAGGGTACGCTAGACCTCAAGCAGAACAGACTGTGACTCTGTTGACTGTGACATCATGGAGACAGATGTTGATATTTTAGTCTTTATTCTGCAGGTATATTTCCGTGCTATGACACTGCTTTGAAAGTTATCTAGACCTAGACTATGATGTAGCATTTTGGTTTGAGTTTTGGTCTTGTCTCTTTAGTTGCTATTGGTTTGCTTACTGAGGCAGCGTCACACTGCATGCAGCCCAGACTGTGCTAGAACTCAGCTTGTATAGCAGACTGGCCTGAAACTTGGGACAATCCTTCTGCTTCAGCCTCCTAAGTGCTAGGGTTGCAAGTATAAACCACCACATCTCACTCTTTGTTTTGTTTTGTTTTGTTTTGTTTTGTTTTGTTTTGTTTTGTTTATGAGACAAGAGGGTCTTTCAGTGAACATGTGAATCCTAAGCTGGCCTCAAAGTCCTGCCACCTCAGCCTTCTAAGTATCAGGATTTGCGAGGGCTGTACCTGGCCTTCCCAGGACTCCTTGAGTACAGATCAGGCTGGTGGGAAACAGAGGGCAGTGGAGACTTATCTCCTGCTCTTTAGCTTTTCTGGTGTCTGTTATTTGTCCTGTGATCTAATCTCGGAATGGGAAGATTGATACCACATAGCTCAACATGCTTTTTCCTTAAAACTATATTTAAGGTCCACATTGTTCCCAGCATTGTAGCAGAAAATGTGTCTTTTTAGATACCGTTAACTATATACAATCACTGACCTACTGAGGATGCAGTAAATCACAAATGTCTTTATGTACTACTACCTTATACCTTCCCTGTTATAGCTGTTGACTGTTTAGGATTGCTGATGTCTTTATGTATTTCCTTGCATATCTTCCTACTATACACTTTTGTGTCTCTTGTCCCCATGAGATTTTGCTGTTCCCTGTTATAATCTTTATAGTCACGGATTTCCAAATGATTCCCTATGTGTAACACTTATAAGCACGTCTAACAGAATAAATTTGTCTCAATACAGTCTCTGAGATTCCCTCTAGTCCCAGTCTGGAGCCAATTGCTGTCACTCCCTTTCAGAGTCCCATGCTACTGTGAATGTTGGCATTTACAGGGATTAAAGGTATGTATCACTACATCTAGTAATGACATACTTTGATAACGTGGTCACATGCTTCTGAGTTTCTTAGATTTTCATTTGTGTGTACTCCTCCATGCAGAGACCAGAGTTCAACATTACATGTCTTCTTCTGTTTCTTTCTACCTTATTTTCTAAAATTTATTTGTTTTGCTTATTGCTGTTGTTGATGGTGGTGTGTATACATGATGTGTGTAGAGATGTGTACATGCTACAGCACGCATGTAGAGGAGGTCAGAGTAAGGCAGAATTAGAGCAGCTATGCTGGAATGGGTCTCTAAGGTCTTTAGAGGTCTCTGAAATTCTGGAAGGCCAGCCCCCACTGCTGGAATCTCCCTGAAGGAACACTCCTGATGAGGAACTGACTCCAGTCCTCCCAGAGATAAGATGGCCAACTTCCCTATGAAAGGATTATAGAGATGAGCCCTCCATATCCAACAATCAGCATAATCTCTAGCTCCATGTGGGCCCAGGAGCAACTGGGTTGGGCCCCAATGGGAGCTAATGAGAAAAAGCCAGTTTCCCGGTGCCTAGGTGTGCAAATACGGCTGACCCTGGCAGCCATCTTTGGTGCCCTAGCCCCTCATGGCACAGTGCCATGAGTCTGTTTCTAGCTGCCTTTCTCTCATGGATTCCACGAGTTCTCTGGGGCACCCTAGCCCCTCATGGTACTTCACGTCTGGAGTCCATGGGTTCCAGCCTTTCTCTCTTCTAATAAACTCTACCTTAATCCTCTATACGTGTTCGATTTCACTCTTCGACTCTGAAACACAAGAACCCTGCAACATTGGGACAGTCATTCCAATAACATTTGTCCCCTGAGCAGGGATCCTACATCATTTGGTAACCACAAAGTCACCTTTGATAAACAGAGGAAAAACTGTTCCCCATATCAAGAGGACAATTTTTGTGGAGTTGTGCTCTCCTTCTCTTGTAGGCTTAATTTATCTGTTTTGTCTCTTCTAGACTGATATCTAGAAAGCTTCAAATGTGGGCACCTCTGGACCATCCCAGCATCTTATACATGAGGACCATTGACTGCTCACACTTCCTTAGTCCCAACTCAGGAGGAAATAGTTAAGATTGGTCATCACCCTCATCCTATGAGCAGTCAGGTCCTCAAAGATGAAGGGGGAATTAGGCAGTTTTAGAGCTGCTATGCTGAGAGTGTCTCTGAAGGTCTTCAAAGGTCATCTCCAGGGCTGGGTTTACCCTGAAGGAATATACCCTATTAATCTGGAGGAACTGACTCTAATCCTTCACTGAGATAAAGTCAAACCTTGCTCCAATCCTCTGTTTATGAAAGGTTATAGAGATACAATGGAGTGTCTCCATTGTAGATAAGCCCTACTAGAGGTTAGCTACAAGATCAATTGGGTTGGGCCCTGTATGAACAAACCAATGAGATGTAGAGGACCAGAGACTCCAAACAGGTTTGCAGAAACTGGAGCTAAGCAATCTGGAAAGCCATCTCCTCCCTACCCCCCACCCATCTACCTAGGCCTATAAATAATCCTGACCTGGCAGTTATCTTTGGCTCCCTTGGCCCTCATGGACCACATGTCTGTGAGCGCCTTTCATTTCTCTTGCCTCTAATGGATTCCATGTCTAGAGTCCATGAATCTTTTGGGGCTCTCTTGCCCTTCATGGATTCACTTTCCTGTGTTTCATTCTTTCTTTCCTCTAATAAATTCTGCTTTACTCCATGTCTGGAGTCTGTGAGTCTTCCTTGGCTTTCTTGACCCTCATGGGACTCCATGTCTGGAATCCATGAGTTCCTATCTGACTTTACTCTTCCATGGATTCCATGCCTGGAGTCTATGAATTCTTGGTGGCTCTCTTGCCCCTCATGGATTTGTGTCCTGTTCTTTCTCTTTAATAAACTCTACCTTAATACTCTATGCATGTTCTGGTTTCAATCTTTGACTCCTGAAAACAAGAACCTGGACACATAAAGATCCCAGGGGGACTTTGTAACATATTTAGTGAGCAGAGCTGGGAACCCCAAATCATTTCCATCTTAACATGTGTTCCCAGGGTCAAACTTAAGGTTTATGTGGCAAGCACCTTTACTCACTGAATCATCTTGCCAGCCCTCCACCTTCTGTTTCTGAGATAGGGTCTCTCACTGAGCTAAGAGCTCTCTGATTGGCTAGTCTGCCTAGCCAGGAAACTTCAGAGATCATCATTTCCAACTCTCCTCCCCCTCATCCTCACTTCTGGCCCAGTGCTGGAGGACAGCCGTACACCTCATACTGGCTTTTCATGTGGGTGAAAAGATTTGAACAAGGATCCCAATGTGTCAACTGAGTCATCTCGCCAGTCTTGCACTTTTCAAGTATTTGTACTCTGCTTGATAACTAACTAGATTATAAATCTTTATCAAAAAAACAAATACTATGTCTCAACTACTTGTTATGAACCAATCAGGGTACCTGCATACATCCCCTTCTAGGACCATTATATCACCCCTAGATGAGGTGCTATCATTATTCATCTCATTTTTCAGGAAAGAAAACCACAGCATTAGAAGTAACTACACAAGTTCATGATGCTAGTAACCAGAGACATTAGCTTTGTTAGGTTTTAAAATCTGTGCCTAGGACGATTGTGGTTACTATCTCACAGTTCTAATGACAAAAATAACACAAAGCAAAACTCCTGAACACTCTTCACTGCCACTTTGCTGTGTATTTGGAATTATTACAAAAGTTTAACAGAGAACAAGAGTTAACATTTTATACCAAACTAAAGTTGGAGCCAAAATCTGACCATGCCACCGCTTGCAAAGAGTAGTCCATGTCCCATTGTGAAAGTTCAGAAGCAACTCCATTTTGTCCATTTGCTGCCTCTCTGACCTACCCTGCCCTAACTGAAAATTCCCCACCCTGTTCCAGGGAAAAAACACAGAACAGCATTCTCCAATCAGCTACCAGAACCTTAACTACACCGTTAGGAAAGCTACCAAACATCCTGAAAGGGTTATGTTTTGTGCCAAAGTTACCTTTTCTCCCAGCACCAACCAATCACATTAAATGTCACTAGCACTCCCATCCCCTCACTCCCCCCCCCCCAGACTGCACACCTGCTTGCGGTTTTTGCCTTTAAAAGGACCACCCTCCATGCCCTCAGGGTCGCAGTTTCAGCTCCTGAGCCTGACTGTGTCCCTAATCAATTATTCTCCTGTGATCAATAAACTGTTTCTGTTAGTTCACCTGTTGTCCTCATGATTGTCCAGGTCTTGGATCCAACAGTTGCAAACTTCCCTTGTCCCTCTAAAACCTGTCTCACAGCCCCTGGGGGGTGACCTTTTAACATATAAACAATTTGTTTTCTGCCACACTCTGTGTTGGTGATGTCTACCATGCCTTTTTTCTTTTCTGTCTTCCTAGATTTCTATTCTTTCTCAAGTGATTTTTGTAGTTTCTGCTAGTGAAAACCAAGGGTAGCTTCCCACCCCATGACTTCAATGCATGACTTGTTTCAACCAAATGGATGTGAGCAGACATGGATTTATGGGGTTTGAGTTCATTCTCTTTCTCTTCTCTTGCTGGGAGAGGAATGTGCTTCTGCCCAAATCCTAAGGGGCGTGAGTAACTTCAGAGAAAGCTACAGCCTGAAGCCAAATCAGGCTGAATCAGATCAACCTCATGGTTCTAAAGACTTTAGTAGATTAGGAGCATGAGCTGCACATTGGTACTGAGCCCCCTTGCTTTGAAATGTCATGGGGACAGTGTGTGGAGGGGGGCAGTTGAAAAACCTTCAGGCAGTGGGTTGAAGAATCTGAATCCCATAATGAGCACTAAGCCCAGATTAACTTTGCTTCAGTGGGAGGGATTAGCTTTATTATATAACCTAGAGTGTAAGCAAAACTTCTCAACATCCCACAAAACCTGGGGTTCTCTCCTTCAACTCCTGAGAAGTCCTTGGTCCCTGCTTTTCACACTCCTTTCTATGAGACGTTTACATATGCGGCTCTCTGAAGCACTTTTCTCCTTCATCTATTCAATTCCTGTCCTTCTGCAGACTGATGGTCACATCATTCTTTCTCAGGGACCTTGACTGGGGTGTTTCAGAAAAGAAGAAAAGAAGGAAGAACAAGGGGTAAGGGTGAGAGATAGAACACGAAGCTTGCATAGACTGAAGTTTATTTAGAAGCTCCTCCAAAACACCATGGAGGGAGCAGCATCCAGATGGAAATGGCTGCTGACTTGGAGTCAAGAGTGCAAACTTTTTATAGTTGGAGTCAGGGAGAAGGGATTTTGGGTTTGACCAATTATCAGATTAACATTCTTGGTGGGGTCTCTAGTGAAGAACTGTTTTACCTCAGATTTATTAGTGGGATCTCTGGCTTTATGGTAGGTTCTCTGACTGAGATTTGTCAGGTGGGGTTTCTGGTTTTGAGGTCTGGTTCTGGATCTATCAGTGAGTCCCTGCTAGGTGCTGTCTCAAACCTGAAAGCTTGTACTTCATGGATCAGATCGCATTTATAAGTTTAAATTGTATGAGGGCTGGAGAGATGGCTCAGGGGTTAAGACTGGGCCTCACAAGTTTAAATTGCATGTATTTGCTTATTTACTATGTATCCTTCTAAATCAACGCTGACTTCAGGGCAGAGTATTCCCTGCTGTATCTGATTAGATCCTCAGTAAATATCTGTAAAATAAACCAATCTTGTGCTGGAGAGATGGCTCAGATGACTTTGTCTTGCAAGCAGAAGGACCTGAGTTCAGATTCCAGATCCTACAAGAAAATGCCAGGGGGAGATGGCAGCAGACTGCAGTCTGGCCCTGGTAGGCAGAGCCTGGGAAATCCTAGAGCCAAGCAAAAAGGAGGTAGAAGAATCCAAGATCACCCTTGGTTCTCTACAAGGACACACGGTGCCTTCTGATACACACACACACACACACACACACACACACACACACACACACACAAATAAAATGGATTTTATTCCTACAGGTTTTGTGGGTATTTAACCCATTGTAAGGTCTTACTGAGCAGTCTAAGAACAGGCAAATGTAGTCCAGCGTGTTGGTGCACACTTATAATATCAATGTCTAGGAAAGAGGAAAGACAGCCAAGGGCTATGTAATCTCAAAAAAAAAAAAAAAAAAAAAAAAAAAAAGCCCAAACAGCTAAGAAACAAACATACCCAAAAACAACAAAGATATGCGTTAGGGTAGAACTCTTGAGGCTTGAAGAGATGGTAGCTTAGCACTATTTGTCTAGATTCTATACAAACTTACATCCCACAGAAGTGAGGATCTACGTGACAGCACGAAGGGATGCACTGCCGGGCTGGCATTAAGAATAACAGGGTCTCCAACTAGAGAAGCGTGAGGGGAGAGAGACACAGCGATCACAGCAGCTGGAGTGTGCTCAGAGACGTTTTCCAAGAGCGGGCCGCCATGCTCCACGACAAAATTCAGAGCAGCTAGAACATCTTAAAAGAAGCACAAATTACTTTTTTAAACAAATATTTCTGCAAGGTTTCTCAAATGGTTTCATGTTCTGAAATCACAAAGGAAAAGCACAATTCATATTTAGTTCACCTTTTTCTTAGAATTCTTTTTTTAATTGCTTCTAAGACATTTGATTAGATTATTTTTATTGCTTTTAAAACATTAATAGATTTTTGTTATTTATTTATTATTTACAAATGAAATGTGTTTATGTCTTTGCCCTGACCTCTATCCCACCCACCTCCCTCCTGTCCCACCCTTCCCATCCACATGCCCTTTTCTCACCCTCCCTTCTCTTCATCAATCCTTCCAGGTTTTACCCTCCCTCCCGTCCTCTGCTTGTGTGTATCACAGGACTTTCTTTGGGGTGGCCTGTTGATAAAGGAGTCAGATCTGTACTATTGTGGCTCTTCAATGGGCAAAGCCGTAGGTAGGAAGATTCCTCTTCCCTTGTCCAATGCCTGCTCTTGAGATACTCTCAGAGAGCAACTGTTTCTTCTAAGAGCCTACTTAGTCCTTGGGGAGGTTGTTGATGTCAGTCATTGTGTAGATCTGGTTGTAGAAGTTTGTGTTGCAGTGAGCTTCTGGGTGCGGTAGCCCTGTCGTAGTTCAAGTGTGTTGGTCAGAAGTACCTCACCCCACCTTTGGGTTCTTACAATCTTGCCGCCCCTTCTTCCACAAGGTTCCCTGAGTCTTGGTGCAGGATAAGATTCTGATGGACTGATTAGGTTCCCCAATATTCCGTACTCTGATCTGAAGAGGTTTTCTGCCTCACTAGTCTCCCATTGTAATATGGAACATCTAGGTTGAGCCCTGAGAGCTTTCCTTATCTAAGGTAAAAAAAGGACTGTTTAGATGGTGTTTTATTATCTTTTTTTTTTTTTAGTAGTTAACACTATGATATTTGTTCCTATCTATTTAATTCCCTTAGAGTCATAAAGGGTCTGAAACCTCACTCTCTTGAAGGCCAATGGGTACTGGTGTCACTACCATTTTGTACTTTGGAACTTGGGGGGTCTCTGAAATTCAGTGGTCTCTTGTCACAAAGCTAACCAATAGTACAGTCAGGACTTGAACCCTAAACTTGCTAAAACCAAATCTCATATCCTGAGATGATTTCATTTATCACAGCAAATTTAAGGTAAGTAATAAGCAAAGCCAAAGTTATCAAAATGTCAAAATTGTAAAAGACACCTTCTTATAGCAGTGTAACAGAGGCTCCGGGCAGAGGGGAACCAATCAGAATGCTCTTTTCAAAGTGCACACCTTGACTCGGGACCCAGTTCTGCCTCTGTCATAGTTAGACACAGGTGACAACTTGACCATTGTACATATTTGTACAGAATTAGTAGTTGATTTAAGGCCAGAGCAAACCTGCAAGAGATTGTTTAGTAGATGGGGAAAGCCCAGTCTATGGTAGGAACTTGGTTGAGAGAGGGGCCATCCTTGTGGACACTTGGCCAGACATGCTGTCTGGCAAGTAAGGATCAACCCTCTCTCAGCCATTATGTGGATATTATGTGGTCAATTCTCTTGTCCCTGATGTTAGTGTGAGCTCTCCTGGCAAGATGGAGAAACATCTGTAACCAGGAATCATAAGAGAGGATAAACCTTGTTCTCTTAAGTTGTTTGGTGGTAATTTATCAGTTAGATGCAGGTGAATTGCAATAGCCTCTTACTGGCCACATGATCCCTCAGGGGAGAAACCCATCCTAAAGCTGGAATTCAACTAACACTTGGCAAGAAATGCCTTTGGCTGAACCTGTGGGAAGCCACCCACCATTATTTAAGAGGGAAGGAATTTGGATTATTGGCCGTTATCTTCATAGCAGATGTCTTGTAACATCAACTCATTATACATTTTGTTAGACATGGTATGTGAATGGTGGGTTAAAAATAGTTCCCTAAATGACACTATTCTTTCCAAGTTCAGTGTAACCCTGCAGTGTGAAGAAATTAGTCCACATTCAAAGTCATAGTGCATTCAGAGAAAAGAAGCCCTTATGTGCCTCACTGAACTGGCCTACTTTGGTTCTATTTGCTTTCTCTTTCTTTGTCTCCCTCTCTTTTAGATGTTCTCTGTTCCCCTTAACTTAAACTTTAGTTAAGTTTTGCCTTTAGTCAAGGTAGACTCAGTCTGGACTCTCAGAAAGTCTTTGATAAAAAGCAAGAGCCAGAAGCGTCCTGACATTCAGTCACACGGCTCTCCACCTTCAGGTTAAAACTTCCATTTCACTTGAACAGTGCTTGAGTGCTGAGGGAAGCCAGGTATTGGGACTGGAGAATTTTACAGGTGGAAAGAGGTTCTGCTGGGTCTCAGGTCCCTCTTCAAGGGCACCCGGCTTTGTTGGCATGCCACAGGCTAGCCAATCTCTTTGGGGTTTAGTGTACAAGAACTCAACTTCTGTTTGCCTGTGTCTGCACCTGTTAGCTTGACAGCATCTGTGGCACCAAAGTGCCAGAGAATCAATGTGGTCCCCAACTTTCTTCTATCAAAGGAGACCTTTCTTGAATCTGTAACTGCTGAGTCTGTTGCTAAGGGCATCTGCATGCCTCTATGGAGTGGTAGATACTTTCAGCCCATCTCTTTCCTGCTTTTCCCATTTCTCCTCGGCTTACAAATGTGGGCTTTGGGGTTGCATTCCATCTTTCTATGTAAGATGCCTTCTGAAAAATCTCCAAACTGTAAGATTCATAATGGAATATTTCACATTCTTGCTCAGGGATTTCCCACTGGAACTGTTTCAAAGTCTAGTTCAGAACTGTTCTCTGTGGTTGGAATGTGCATTCTATTAGAGGTATGTGGAAGTTGGCCATAAAGAGTGTGGCAGTTAGTTATAGGTGCCAGCTTGACAATCAAAGGCTGAGCCTTTAAGCATCTGTGAAGAATTAGTAGTTAAGGCAAGTCCAGACCGAGCTTATGGGCAATTATCTGATATGGGAAGTCCATAACGAATCAACTGAATATGCACCAGCAGCTAACGCAGGGAACTGCTGCTCAGCCATGTGAGAACACGAGAACATGGGATACGTTGCCAGATCCTGTTTCTATGATGATTTAAAAATGTTGATTTTTTTAATCTCTTCCCATCCTAAAGCTGTGGAAATCTTGTAGAAGAGGGGATAGTAAGAGTGTAAGAGCCTAAAGATGGAGAAGTCCACCACTGACCAAGAAATTCTACCCAAAACCTTGGGGGTTAAAGCTGACTGAATGAAGGAAAATGCCCCATCAGTGAGCTGGCCCCAAGAGGAGCAACTTGGTTTGCCACAGAGGCCTGATCCCCTGCAAGAGTAGACAGGCCGGAAGCAACCCTGGGATCCATAGAAGCAGACAGGCAGGAGGGTGGGAGAGAATGGGATGGACTGAGGAAGGGAAGAGAAATGGGGGGGGGGGGTTGGAGGGAAACAGGGATAAGTACTCAATATGCTTATAAAACTAGGAAAATAATTTAAATTAAAAAAAAGAGATTCCACTCAAGGCAGGGTTGCTGAATCCAGAAATCCACTGTAATGAAACTCATCCTCACTAGACCTGCACAATGGCTGATATATCAACATTCCCCCATAGACTAGCAAGGGTCTCAGGAAAAACAATTACATGTAGTGGTAACTTTCAGGGCTAGGGCCAGACAGGTGGCTTGTGTCCTTATCAATGAATCTACCCAAAGAAGAAGTCCACTGCAGTGGCCTGAAGCCCCACTACAGCTGATAATACAAAGGGAAGCCTGGGGCCCACAAAAGCAGAAAGACAGGAAGGTGAAAGGGAGTGGGAGTGATTGGTGAAGGAAGGGGAGGGTGGTATAGGGGAAGGAACAGGAACTACCACCCATTATGCTTTTAAAACTAGCAAAAGAAAAATTGCAATATGGGTTCTAGGAAGGGAACTCATTCAGAAAAAAAAGAGATTATTTTTTAATATCAAACTTGATATGCAAAATATTTTACAAGTCAGGTATATCTAGAGTAACTCCATATATCAGTTTGAAAATTTTCCCAAACACACACACACACACACACACACACACACACACACACACACACACATACACACACACCTCCGTCCCAACACAGAGAGAGGGAGAGAGGGGAAGAGAGAGAGAAAGACTGAACTGAGACAATCTTAGACTTCATTAGCTTCTTGCTTTACCAAATGTGTCACCCACTGATCTGACTAGCACACTTGTAATTTCAACTCGTAAAAGTCAGAAGCAGATATATCACAAGAGCACTGATTTCCGTACACTTAAAGAAAAACAAATTCTGTGATGCAGGATTGGGGGCACATGCTTTAGTCTTTAACATGCATTCAAGAGCTGAGGCAGGAGGACTGTGACTTGGAGGACAGCTTGGGCTACATAAACAGATTATCTTAAAAATAAACCTGGGTAAAAAAATTCTAGGATTGTAGACTAGGTTTATCCAATATGTTATTTTCATTATTGAAGTAACTACATTTTTTATAAAGTTTTTTATATAAATTATTATTTATTCAATTGTGCCTGTATGCATGTATGCGCGTGTGTGTATGTATATGTGTATATGTGTGTGTGTGTGTGTGTGTGCGTGTAGAACCACGGGCGAATTCGGGAACCACCATGGACTGCCTCCACCTCCTCCTTGTTTACTCTGTCAGGGGATTCACAGGCTCCGCCTTACCATGACCAGAAATGCAGGCCACCCCTGCTTCTGCCTGGCGTCTATACGTGGGGTCTAGGATCTGAACTCAGGACCTTCTGCCTGCAAGGCAGAGGCTTAACCCCTGAGCCACCTCTCCAGCCCCTGAAGTAACTACATTTTTTAAAGTGGGTGCAAATCATTTTAATATCATTTTACTTGACCCAAAATACTTCAAATACAATTTCAACATGACAACCAACATTTTAAAGTATTAATAAAGTGTATGCTTTTTCACATTAAATATAATTCATATATCATGTGACAAAATGCACAATGTAAAAAAAACTTAAATCGCCTCTATATTCTTCCTCATTTCTGCTACTCTTTCACTTCTATATCCAATCATTAAACATGATCACTATGAAATTTTTGGTATGTGTGCTTCCAGAACTTTCTGTGCCTACCTGCATGTAAGTACATATAGATTTTTAAAAGTGATTTTCTTATTATACTTTTAAGACATCTTGGTTACTCTCTATAGTACACCATGGGTTATCTTTTCATCTGTAAGTCGAGGTGCCCTTCTCTGCCATCTTCTTCTAGTAACTCTGACATGCATCGAATATGTAGTACAGTCATTTACATGCTGCTTTTAGTTCTTGCTATTACAAATAGGCCCACATGAAATACATGCATACATATAGGTATATGTATACATACCATGTGCACACACATATGCAGAGGTGGAAGGCTGTCTCTGAATCTGCAGATTTCAGATACTTGTGAATTAGCCAATTTTTCTCTAGAGAGCTGGTCCCAATTCCCATCTATATCCACTGTGTCCAAGTAAAGTTTCAATTACAATGTAGACATTCCAGTGAGGTCCTTGACTTTCACAGACCAACACTGAGAAGCAACTGGAGCAAGTCAAAAGAACGGAGCAGAAATAATTACTTCAAGGTTGGATGAATCCAAAGTCAGAAATACTAACCTGGGACAGCAAGCAACAAAAAGAGATGGAAAAAAGACATGGTGGCTTGAATGTCTCTGGCCTCTTCAGATGCACTCAGTTTCAGTCCCTGGCTTGCCAGCTCTAGTTTGTTCAGTGTCTTGATGAGGAGGAGTCTTTTTATGAGAAACACTGTCTCTAGGCACCATGTACATAATTCCCCATGACGCATCCTTATTAAGAAATCTGTAAAGTGACACTTCTTTGGCCAGACCAAAATTCCAGCTAAAGAGATTTGTGCCATGTAGAAAAACCTTCTCTTTCATTTCCCCAAAATCCTGGTGCGTCCAGAGTGGCCAGTGTTGGTGGGGACACTTCAGGAAATAACCTTGCATCACACCCCCCTGCCCTCCTTTATGTGTTTATCACTCTTGAGCTTGGCACCCAGAGCTAGAAGCTCAGTTTACAAAATTCGCAGAGGGTTTAGCAGCCATTCAGCTGACCAGATTAAAGATGAAATGCAAAAACAATTTGAAAATGGCCCAGAGTCGACTGAGCTTAAGTTGAAACTTCACGCAGGTGGACCAGCTTTAAGACCACTGATGGCAAAGATCTGGCTACGTGGAGAGTGAACACAAAAATACCTGGAGAGGCAGCGGATCAGTTACCTCCAAACTCACCATGGCCTGTAGCTCATATTCTTTGCATGTTTAATAAATCTTAAAAATATGAGGTTCAATTGCATTTGATAAACTCAACATCTACAGTGTTCCCTCCCCTCCCTACTGCACCCCCACTGCTTCTCCCATTTCCTGCCCTGGCTCCTGCAGGGATTCATGTTTGCAATCTCTGATTTAGAGATTTCAATCAATTGCCATCTCTATAGGAGTCAACTGTTGTCATGGCTACCAAAATAGGATTATGCAATCTCTAGTGTGGAGAACAAGGATGATCTTATTTGAACCAGATTTTGACCTGCTCCAGCTGGGTTTTTTTGGCTTCTCAGAAGAACATCTACAAATGCTCAGGGAGATGGTCTCAAGCGGTGTCCTGTAAGGAGTGGCTGTAAAAACAAACAAACAAAGAAAACAATTCAGGAGGCAGCTTGGATTCCTGCTGTTGTCTCTAGCTCTGATGAGTATTCCTTAGCTAAGTCATGACTCTTATGCTCAGAGTACTATAACACAGTCACTCCTGGTATCTGCCTCTGTCTTCTCACTGCTGACCTACCCCAGCATTATGCTTCCTAATGCTCTGATTTCTGCGTGCCAGTTCTCAACCATGGCCATCTCCCACCTGGACCACTCACCTACCTAGCGACCCTTCCAGCTGCACATCTCCCTATATGGATGATTTTTTAAAAATTTTATGTGTGTGTGTGTGTACATGTGCGTGTGTGTGCATGTGCGCATTTGTGCATAACCGAGGGCACACTATGTGTCCCTGTGGAGGACCAAGGGTGACTTTGGGAATCATCCTCAATTGCTTCTACCTCCTTCTTACTTTGCTCTGGGATTTCCCAGTCTCTCCCCACCAGGGCTGGAAGTACAGGCCAACACTGGTTCCACCTGGTGTTTTTACGTGGGGACCTAAGATCGAAGTCAGGACCTTCTTCTGCTTGCTGCTTGCGAGACAAAATTAACCCCTGAGGCATCTCTCTGGCCCTCTGGAAGATTGTTTTAAAATGAAATCATGGGAGCCCGGGGGCCCGGGGAGATGGCTCAGCCTTTGCCTCATAAACAAAGGGACCTGAGTTCAGATCCCCAGATGCCACGTAAAAATGTCACGCAGGTGTGGCAGCCCACTTGTAATTCTAGCCTGAAAGGAAGAGCCTGGGAACAATTGACTGATCAGATTAGTTTTCATGGTGTGCTCTGGGAGACACTCTGTAGGTACACACATTCAAGTACACTCATTGTACATACATCTGCACACATATGTACACCTACATATAAACACACACATGCATGCATGCACACATCCCATGCACACATACATAAAAGGAAAGTAAAATAAATAAACCCTAAGCATAAGGCTTTCTTTCACTTAACAGGTGTGTTCCGGCCTGTCTCTCTAGGTTACCCCATATGCCTTCCCTTTGTTCCATCCCCCCTGAGTCTCTGGTACACTTTCAAAGACCTCTGCCATCTCAGGACTTTGGTAATTGCTTTTCATCCACCTGGAATGAAAAGACCTTCACATATTTGGCTCATCCCTTCCTGGGCTCTCAGGCTTTCCTGATTCTGCATCCAATGCCAAGCACATCCTCACCACTTCATCCTATCATCGTCTTTTATTTTCTTCATGTCACTTGCCACCAGCTGATGTTAATTCTTTTAATTATATTTGTTGTC
The DNA here is from genome assembly GCA_023101885.1 of Typhlomys cinereus. Classification (NCBI taxonomy): domain Eukaryota; kingdom Metazoa; phylum Chordata; class Mammalia; order Rodentia; family Platacanthomyidae; genus Typhlomys; species Typhlomys cinereus. Next base: position 2,763,992 of record JALPQD010000230.1, on the reverse strand, counting down.
AGGTTATCCCACAACACTGTAAGTCACTTGAGTTCAGAGGCTGTGTGTGTTTCTCTGCAGTGTCCCTGGTGTCCAGGGCAGTGCCTGGCAACCACAAAGCATTCAAATATTTGTGGACTAACTGAAAGGCTGACTCAACCTGGTGAGCAGCAGTGATTATTCCCGTCTTACAAATATGAAAGCTGAGACTCAAGGAGGCTCTTCTTTTCCTTGGTCTAACAACCCACAGCATATATGGGCAAAGCCAGGCTGTAAATCCAACCCCACCCAGTTCAAAACATGTATCTGTGCTTTGATTCTCCCCCACCCCAACATGAATGTTTTCTAGCTCCATATTCTATGATTTGCCAGAAACCACAATCACAAGTGTTTCCATTTATTACACACACACACACACACACACACACACACACACACACACACACATCAAAGGAGGCAGACATAGACAAATACAAACACACACTTGCATGAGTAAAAATAGCTCTCTTTTCTGTACATAAAACTAATCACAGTCATCCATGTATTTCACAGGATATAGCAGAATTACGCAGTCACATCAAATACTGAGTGAAAAAAGCCTGGTTTCTGGTTAAAGAGAATGACATTTCTGTATCAGTCCATTTGAACACCAAGGAATTCAATGGATGAGAAGCAACAGACCACGAAGGAACATGCGCCTCTTACCAAGCATCTATCGTGTGTGTCAGGGCCTCCCAGACATGGAGCAGACAGTAATCTGCACCCATTCTTATGATATGTGCCCTAAAATCTGGGTCCCATTTCCCGGTAAAGCAGGCTTTTATTCACTTGAATCTTGTGCTACAGGCACTAGTGGTATACACCTGCTTCAAATGTGAGAAACAAGTACAAGCAGGTTAATTAATTAACTACAGTCACACAGCTGGGCTGGAACAAGAACCCAGGTACCATTTCCAAACGCACCTTCTTAATGACTCACGGTTACACACCTTCTTCTTCATTGTTTGTTTTTTTTTTTAAGTGCTTGGGATCTAGGGTCTCTATCATATGTGCTAAGCACATGCTCTACTGACACCCCACTTTCTTGTTCATTTTAAAGCACTTGCCTCAAGAATTACAACACACAAGACACCATGTACCTATCAGATTAGCACTATGTGGGAGTTTGTTAGCATGTAAATCCTTGGATTCCATTTACATTTAAACAAGATCTCTCACTAATTCCTATGCACACAAATGATTTGACATTGCTAATGCATGCAAGTACAGAAAGCAGAGGAAGTGGTGTGTTTCCCAAAGCTTTTCCAGCATTTTCCTTTTTATCATCCAATTATTTGTAACTAAAGTCACAGGTACTAAAGACTGGTATCTGCTGCCACCGAGTGGTAAAATTCTAACTTACAAAAGATTTGCCCTTAACTTGAAACAGTTGTAGAAATAATGGGGTCTGTATTTCTTTTTTTTTTTTTTTCTTTTCTTTTTCCTTTCCTTTCCTTTTCTTTTCTTTTTTTTACCCTGTCCTTTAAGAAACCTATACTGAAACTCCAGATGTAATGAAATAGCCCTTGCATTGAATATTGAGATGGTCAAGCAGCAGCTCCATTTGAGAAACCTAACAGAAATGGTTCTCTCTCCTTCAAGATTCATGCATAAAGGGCTGAGGATCCGAGTTTGATTCCCAGGAGCCTATATGGTGGAAAGAGAGAACAGACTTCTGAAAGTTGTCCTCTGACTTTCATCCATGCATATTTTCTCTCTCTCTCTTCTCCCCCTCTTTATGTATTTATCTCTCACATCAATAAATAAACTATTTTTTAGAAATTATTCATCTACAAAGATGCAAATGCAGTGATCGATTTAGGTGTAATTTTTCTTATTTTGAGTCCAAATGGCAATGGATAGACCATCAGATCACCATTTCTGAGCCTGTCCTGACCAAGAGTCTATGAAATATTTCACTAGGACTCGTGGAATTTCCCATGCTCCTGTCACATGCATCATGGGAGAGCACATTGAAGTCATAAACAGGGTTAGCTCCACAAATGATGTCTGTAACAACTGGGAGGGAATAAGGAGAAGATTCCACAGTTTTCTTACATATTTTCTTCCAGAACATCCCAAACTCTTGTGGCACTCTGAGTCCCTGGATGACTTCATTTTGAAGTTTTTGAGCGAAACTCAAAAGAGCTCCAAAAGGTGATATTGACAGCCATGAACCATCCCCAACTGTATCTGCCAGATTCCCTTAAGGCTGCCTGTGGGAAAGTTGGCCAGTTGCGAAGGTTCCCGCAGCCCAGAAAGAAAAATACTTCTTTCAAAAGGAAGGGGATTGAAAGGTAGGTTAACTGGGGCTTGTTTGCTTTTCTGCTGAGACTTTCTGGGGTGCTTTGTTAAAGCGAACTCACTGTGATGGGTGCACAAGATGCTATCTCTTTCCAAGCATTGCATTAAGAAATCTAAATTGAATGTGGATGAGGGAGGAGAAGCAGCTTGGATCAGGGACGCACAACCCATAGAAATCACATCTGATGATTATGGAAGTCTTCATTTTAACAGGGAGAAACTGATGGGATAAACATCAGTACCAAGACAATGTCTTTTTAGCACCAGAATTGGAACTTCCATCTTCCCATAGCCATACCCTATACAAATATAATTGCTTTTGAAAGTTCATTAGTGCATTCTATAGGAGTTGGCAACTCAAGCCTTTCTTTTCCTCTGTCAAAGCATTCTTGGCTGCTAAGATGTATCTTAATCCTGTTGGGCCAGAGCCGGCTCTTCGGTGAGACCTAGAAGCAATTTTAGACCTGCTGTTTCTGGCCAATAGCAAAACCATTAAGACAGGCATATAATACTCCAAACATACCATATGCTAATTTTGAAAGTCAGGATAGTGACTTAGTTTCCTGTTTCTTAAGGTATTTTTTAAAGCAGACAGGTTCAGCCAGAGCTCAGAGACATGCAAGTAGACTGTAGTTACAAGGTCTGGGAGCATTGCAGCTCAAACTTCTGAACTTCCTTTGACAAAATGATAGAACAGAGATTTCCATTTTGCTAAGAAATAAGGGTTTAAGGATGAATCAATGTAAGCAAATAAATTTATCACTGATGGCATATTTAAAAATCAAAGAGAAGAAGGGTTCTTTGTAAAAAAAATTAGTTTTCTTTCTAAGTCATGGAAGAAATCACTTTTTCTGATTATGTTTTTCAAAAAAAAATAAGAAATGGGACTGGAGAGATGGCTCAGAGGTTAAGACTGTATCACAAGCAACAGTCTTGAGTTCAGATCTCAGGTCCCATGTAAAAATGCCAGGTGGAAATGGTAGCAGCCTGCACTTCTAGCCCTGGTAGGTGGAGCCCGGGAAATCCCAGAGTGAAGCAAAAAGGAGGTAGAAGCAATCCAGGATGATTCCCAAAGTCACCCTTGGTCCTCCACAGGGATACTCTGATGCATGCAAAATAAATAAATAAAGTTTATTTTTAGAGAGTCAACTGAAAACAGCTGTGGGTATGCATGTGTGTGTGCATGTGTATATATGTGTGTTTTTGTGTATGTTTGTGCGTGCATGTGTGCGTGTGTGTGTGTAGGATCTTCCTACAAAGCCCAAGAGGCATTGAACTTCCGACCCTCCTGCTTAGTCAACTGAGTACTAAGTGTCGCCACTGTCAGCTTACAGGGAGTATTTTTCCCCCTGAGCTTCCAAGGTTAACCTGCAGGATTCCTGAAAAATTCAAAATTGAATTTCTGTTTTGCACGAATGCACATGTACCCCTATAGCAATTTACATTGTTAAAACAATATTACTGAAGGTCTCAAAGGGGTCCATGGGAGGTCAATCCTAGCTCATAAATTATCTTTGGGCAATTGAATTATCTTGGGTCACTTTGAATAGTGACACTTTCTTCAGGATGTTATGCTGCCACCTATCAGAAAAAGATTGTAAGAACTATGCATGAACATTAGAACTCAGTGTTACAGTGCCCCCAGCAGGTGGATATGTGCCATCTGCAGAACTCTGTATCCTTGCTTCCACAAGGGACAGTGCTAGTCTGAAGGTTACCCTATCTTTATTCTCTGGCATGTACCACTCTCCTCAAGAAATCTTGATTTTCACCATGTGGATTTGATTCCCTCTACTAATAAAGTCTGTCATTGAAAGTATCGTTTGGTAAATCCCCAAACAATATATTATTTCCTTTAATTTTTCTATGACTGAGAAGAGAATACCCATTTTCAAGCAAAAAAACTTAAAAAAAAAAAAAGCTCCAAGAAGTCCGCTAGCATGCTCAGAGTCACACAGCTTGCAACCATGGTTCCAAGGAGTGGGTCCCACACCAGAACACTCCAGGGCCTGCGTGCACACTGACCTCTGCCAGTGATGCTCCTGTCCAAGGCTAGAAGAAGGGAGCTTGTTTTAGATCAGTCTTCTGCTGGAAGCTAGTAGCATGCTTATGCTGGTACTTGAGATATTTGAGTTGGCCTACAAAGAACATTTCAATAGTTATTAATTTATTATAATGCATATTAGAAATGTATACAACCTATAAGACTGGAAAAACAGCTCAGTTTGTGAAGAGAACTTGCAAGTCAACCTAGGGAATTTATCCCTGAAGTCCACATGGTGGAAGGAGAGAACAGGTTGTCTTACCTCTATATACAAGCCACGGCATATGTGTACCTGCTCTCCCATCTCCCCAGCTCCTGACTTACTCATTTTTTAACCTTTCAATATCTTTTAAATTATTTATTTAGAGAGAGCATATGTCATAGTGCACAAAGGACAACTTTCAGAAGTCCGTTCTCATCTTCCACCATGCTAAATAAATAAATCCAGTGAGGTTTGAGACCCTTACCCGCTGAGTTATCTCCTGACCCCTAATGAAAATGATCTTTTCCTCTTTTTTTTTAGATGGCATAAAGCTATATCTACCAACTTGGCAAAACAAAATGTGTTGGTCCCCAGAGAGGAATCTTCCAGTGAAAGTGACACGGAATTTCAGGAAAGCCATCAAAATCAGAAGAAAAGCTTGACGAAGAAAGTGAAGATGGCTGTCCAGAGAATGCTGCCCTGCAAATGTAGAGCCAAGGTCTCCAGTGCGTGCAGGGAGGGTGACAGAGAGCAGAAGGAAGCCCTCCTCTGCAGCACCCCGAGCTTGCTTCCGAGAATGGTCAGGGAGCTTCCATCTCCCAAGCTCTTTGCCAAGCGAAGAATGAGAAAGCTGTCCCAGAATGGTAACTAAGGGCGAGTAAGCATTAAGTGTTGAGGCCAAAAGTAATAGCTAGATATGGATAGCCTCTTGTACTGCCTGCCTTAATCTGGGCGTTGAATGTCCCCCCAAAAGCCCCAGTTTAAAAAGGCCCGAGTTTGAAAGGATTGTTCTCACCGTCTTGCAATTGGAGGTAGCAGAGCCTGTAGGAGGCAGAGACTAGTCCATGAGTAGCATGTCCCCGGAAGGAAATAGGGCATCCTGCCACTCCTGTTCCTCCTGATTGTGGAATGAGCGACTCTGCTCCATTGCATCCTGCTACCATCCAGAGCTGGCAACTCTAAAACCATGAGCCATGAGCCAAAAAAAAAAAGTCTTTCTCGTTATTATAAGTTAATGTTCTCTGATATTAGCAATACCAGTAAGAGAAAGGCAACCTACTACTCAAAGTATGGCGAGTTTCAGACTGTAAGATGCAGACCCTCAGGCTCCACCCAGGTCTACTGAGTCAATATCTGCTCTCTCCCAAGATGCCCAGCTGACTCACAAAGTGGAGAACTGGATGTGATTGTCTTTAAGGTTCTTCCAAGTACAGTCAGTCAGTCGCTAGTCAGTTCAGACTCACTTTTTTCTTTAAAGGTGTATGTATACACAGGTAAAAATGTGAGTATATAGACAAATATATTAGAAAATCAAATGCAAGCAGGATTGGTTTTGTTTTATTCCTGCGAAAAAGAGCCACTCACCTTTTCAATAGCTCATTTGAAAACAGTGGAGAGGCATAGAAATGATTAAGGATGTTTGATTTTCCTTGTTGTATTTGTGTGTGTATGTATGTGTCTGGGGTGTGTATGTGTATATGCATGCTTGCATGTGTGTGGCACGTGTGTGTAAGGTGCATGTGTGCATGCATGTACAAGGAGGTCAGAGGTTATATGAGGTGTGTTCCTTGATTGTCCTGTACTTAATATACTGAGGCAGGGCCTCTGGGCGAACCTGGAGCTTGCTGTTGTGGCTAGTCTTGCTCCAGGGGTCTCCTGTCTCCACCTCTTGAGCACCAGGATTCCAGGTGGGTTGTCATAACGGCCTGGTATTTTTGTAGTTGTTGGTGATCCAAACTCTGGTTCTCAAGCTTGTGCAGAAAGCACTTTGCCTGCTGAACCATCTCCCCAGCTCATTCTAAACACCTTTTAATACATTGTAGAAGGAGCAACATTACTGTTAACTTAAAGCCTTTTACAATGTGTTAGTATTGGTGTTTGGACTCTGTGAGTTATGATCACCAATGTCTACCTTCTCCTCCATGGTTTAAAAAAATGCAGACTTTTTTGAGATGATATTGAATTTATGATGTAATCTGCCATCTCCCACATTTCAGAATTTTAAAATAATTTTTCCTAATATTGCAAGCATGTTGAGTATTTATCCTTTCCTCCCTCCTTCCTGATGAATGTTGATGCATTATTCATCCATAGCTTACATTAGGACTCATTCTTTCTGTTACACAGTTCTGTGGCATATGACCATGCCCAATCCTTCCCATTCCCATCATATATCCTCAAGTACAGTACCACAGAACTGTTGCATTGTCATCTATGACTTTTAAAATTTTCCATTTAGCACACCCTCATGGAGAACATAAGGCCCTACAACCTCCTATGTCCTGTAATGCTCAGGTTTTAACCTGTTGGATCCTTTTTCCTGAGAAAGCAGATCTCACCCTCCTCCAGAAGAAAAGGCCTGATGGTATCCAGTTGACAGGTTGCTCTTTCGCACAAACTCTATCTTATGGTTTAAAAAAAGTCACTAATACAAGCATCCAGTGTCTAGCAATGACCTAAAATGGATTGGCCTGTATGTTTCTATTGAAAATCCCAGAGAGAAGCCAGCCAGGCACAGTAATTCAGGAGCAGTGAAGGCAGACGTGAGAGGATATGTCAGCTGCATTAAGCATTTTGAACTTTCTCTTGAGGAAGATAAGAAGCCACTGAATGCTTTCAGGCTGGGGAGTGTGTGATCTGGGTTAAAAGACAGCTGTGGCTCCCGAGTGGAGACTCCGGGATTAGCTCATGAGTGAGATGCAGGAAAGACAGCCAACAAGGTCTGAAATCACTTCAGGCAAGATAGACTTCAGCACTGGAGACAAGAGAAAAAGGGAGAGGCCGTCAAGGGTAGAGGCTACAAGACTTTAAGAAGACGTGGAAAGTGGAAGATGGGAAAGGGAGCAGTTTTCAGGTTGGGCACCTGCCTAAGTCTTGAAGCAGAATTCACTATCAGGAGCAGTAGGTCTGGATCAGAAGGAAGTCATGATTTCTGGTTAACGTTTTAAGCTGAGGTCCCTGGAGAACATCTGACTAAGAGTTTCAAACAGGCTATTGTATTTCCCGAGGTCCCAGACTCCCACAGAAGTTCTTATGAAGGGACCTTAAGCAGGACAAGGTAGCTTTAGGTGCTGTACACACCATTAAATATCACTGAATCATAGTTTCCTTTTTCCCATCTTTTTGCAGTTTGCATACAATCAATGGGTTTCATCATGCTTTCATTAGTGACTTTTTTTTTTTAACCACAAAATAGAGTGTGTGTGAAAGAGCAGCCCATAAACTGGACAACATGTTCATAGATCTCTGTGTGTATACTGTATTCTTACTTGTCCCCCAACCTTCCCTATCCCCCCTCACAACCTCTAACTGGTTCTTTCTGCCTACAAAATATTCCCCCCCACTTCTGCTTTCATGATATATACACCCCCATCAACCTCACCTGCTTCCTCTCCTCTTTAGATCTTTCCTCCCCATCTCATAGTCCTTTTCAGTTATGCGTCTGTTGCTGTGAGAAAATCCTCTGGTCCAACTAATGTAAGGGAGAATGGATTTATTATTTGGCTTTTGTTTCCAAAAGGAATATAGCCCACTAAGGCGGAGAACATGTAACAAGAAGCATGGCAGCCCAAGCAGCAGGCTGACTCGTGCCTTAGCGGTTATCAGGAGGCAGAGAAAAGAAGTGGAGCCAAGTATCAAACTTGAAGTCCTCCCCTCGGTGACATTCTTTCTCCAGCAAGGTTCTACATCCTAAAGGTCCCATTACCTTTCCAAACAGTGTCACCAGCTAAGGACCAGATATTCAAGCATATAAGCCTGTGGAGGACAATCCATTGTCAAGTTGCCACAGTCTCCTTTCTCCATTCATATCCTATATGTGTATGTGCCTGTGTGTGTGTGTGTGTGTGTGTGTGTGTGAGAGAGAGAGAGAGAGAGAAGAGAGTATTTCAAACTAAAATCTGCATATGAGAGAAAATATTCAATACTTGTTGTCAGAGCCTGGCTTATTTTGCCTAACACAATGATCTTCAGTTCCAGCTATCCTGCAAATGACATAATTTTATTCTTTATGGGTGAATAAATTTCCATAGTGTCTATGCCCCATATTTTCCATATCTGCTAGTCTATTGATGGGCCTTCAAACTGGCTCCATGTTTTTGCTGACCTAGAGTCCTTCAGACATGCATGTAGGAGTGGTACAGCTGGATCATATAGTGCTTATATTTTTTGTTTTTTGGAGGAACCTCTGTGATTATTTCTATAGGCACTGTCCTGCTTTACATTCCTACTAACAGTGTATAAGTAAAGGTTCTTAATTTCTTTGTCAGAGTTTTTTGTCCTTTTTTTTTTTTGATGATAGTCATTCTGACTGGAGTGACAAGAAATCTGTTTAATTTTAAATTTGCTTAGAGAGAGAGAGAGAGAGAGAGAGAGAGAGAGAGAGAGAGAGAGAGAGAGAGAGAGAATATGTCATATGTGTGGAAGTCAGAGGACTTATAGGAGTCAGTTTTCTTCTACCATTTGGGTTCCAGGGATCAAACTCAGGTGGTCAGGCTTGGTGCAAGTGTCTTTTCCTTCTTCATCATCTTTTTGGCTCTCAATGGAGTTTTAATTTGCATGTTCTTGATGCATAAGACTGTTGAACACTTTAGCAAATAGTTATTACCTGTTTGTATTTCTTTCTTTCTTTAAGGATCATCTATTCCATTTTTAGCTCATTTGTTGCTTAAATTATTTGTTTTTGTTGATGCTTTATTTTCAGAATTATTAATAGACTGTAAATACTAATCCGCTGTCTGATGCTAGTAAACATTTTCTACCATTCTCTGGGCTGTCTCTTCACTCTGCTGGTTGTTTTCCATGGTGTGCACAAACCTTTTAAATTTATGCAATCCCATTTGTCAATTCTTGTGATGATTTCCTGTGCGGTTGAAGCCCTTTTTGGAGAGTCCTTGTCTATGCCTATATCTTGAAGTGTTTTTCCTATGCTCTCCTTTAGCAAGTGCAGAATTGATGCATTGTACTAATGTCTTTGATCCATTTGGAATAAATTTTTTTTGGCGACTGAGGAAAATGGATCTTTTCATTGTTCCAAGCATGGGTATCCAGTTTGCTGACTTCTTTCCTGTGTATGTTTCCGTACCTCTGTCAAATATGAAATGGCCATAGTTGTGTGGGTTTATTTCTGGCCCTCTGTTGGTACATGTGTTTTTCTACCAGAAGCTTGTTTGCTACTGTGACTCTGTATTGTAGTTTCAGATCAGGTAGTATGATGCCCTTCACCATTGCTATCTACTTACAATTGTTATTTGGGGTTATTTATGCTTCTATATGAAATTCAGGGTTATTTTATCTGTTCTCTGAAGAATGCTACTGCAATTTTGATGGTAATTGTGTTCAATCTGTAGACCTTTCAAGAGTATAGTTACTTTCACAGTATTAATCATGCTAATCTATGAGCCTTTTGGTTTTCTAATGACTGCTTCACTATTTTCTTTAGTGTTTTAAAATTTTCACTGTGGAGGTTTTTCATTTAATTCTTAGTTTGTGGTTGTTATTGCTTCATTTTTTCTTTTGTTTATTGTCATTTGTGTTTCTAACCACCTAATAAAGATGAAATAAACTTGATGCATATTCCAGCATGTATCTTTAAAATAAAAAAAAGTAAAGCACCATCACATGTATTCATTGGAAAGATACTCAGCACATATTGTCAAAATCTTAAAAGTTGCAAAGAAATACTATTTTAACTTTGTACATTTATATAAAAGATATATTTAGTGACTACATATGTATATATAATTTCTTTAAAAATATTGCTGAAGAAAAGGAGGATGCTTTCCTCAGTGGTACACCTGCTGATCCATGATACTTGCTGGAGCATGAAGCAGGCCAGGCACATGTCATCAAAGACAAACTAGATGAAGCACAGTGAGCCATACAAGTGAAAAGATTTGAAAATAGGAGGGAGTGTGGCAGGGGAGATAAAAGATCAAAGGGGAAAGGGGGAGGATGGGACTTTGGACTAAGGGGTGAAAATTGAAAATGTTATGAGTTTACTATACCTACGTATGCAACTTAAAAAATATAAAAGAATGAGAGGAATATTACTGACAGGATTACTCATGAATTTCTCAGGTAGAGACCAAAAAGGCACTTAAAAGCCTTGGCATTATTTTTACAAACTATTGTGAATGTTTTTTTTTTTTTTTCTTGATTTCTTTCTTGGCAAGTTTGTTATTAGTTTATGATCAGATAATCAAAATATATAATGCACTATATATCCAAGGATGGCAAACACATGGTCCAGAGGTTGATCTACCTACCCACCTCATGTTCAGGGGCCCTCAGTCTGCAGCCTGGCCTTATTCTCCCTTGGAAATGTCTGCCTTCTTGAATCGAAGGATGGGGCTGCCTTTCCCTGAGCCAAGCCTCCTGCCACCTGCAGGATTCCCTTTGTCAGAATCCTGCTGTCTGCAGCTGCCTGCCAGGCCTATCTCTCACCCCAAGGTTGTGTCAGGTTCACAGTTGCCCTGTCTTGTATTTCTGCCTACTCTCTGGTCCTCAGGGAGCTCGGTTTTAAACAATATTTTGCCTCTCAAGATGATGCCCGAGCAAAGCCCTGCCAGTCACACAGAGTCTCAAAATGGAATTCCTTTCCATTACTGGCCTGCCTAGCAAGTGGACCAGTTTCAACAAACTTTGCAACTTGCTTGGAAGCCTATGAATGCTGACCTATCTGGGCAGGACTGACTTAGCTTTTGGATAAGATCTCTGCTTCCCCTCCGCGCACCAGGAAGGTGCTGGGTTGCAGCTGTATTAGGCTTTAACTTACTTCTTTTTTTGTACTGTCAGACTTGCTCACTGGACTTAACTGTCCTATCAGTGCCTTTGTGAATTTCCAAAGCTCTTCCTCTCTTTCTGCCTTTGGAATACAATCTACTTCTTCTTATTTTAACTTCTCTTTCACTGGGTCACAGAGGCAGCTTTCTGGGTGTTTCTATGGTAGCATTTTAAAGTTGCCTTCATAAACATTTGCTGGACTGATAATGGAACTGAATAAGGAAACATATTAGGAAGTTGGGGCTTGAGACAGTGAGATCCAGAATACTTTTTGAGTTGGAGAATTAATAGTTCGTGATTGTGATTCTCATGTGTTCTTTCTTCTTTTTTTTAAGCAAGTATACAGCTTGATGTTGTAGAAGCAGAGACAGAGGAGATAACCAGAGGAAACAGACTCCTCCGCGCCAGGAGAACCACCAAGCGGTTGTCTGTGACATCTCTTCCTTCAGGGCTGCAGAAGGTTAGATGCTAAAGCAAAGGTCTGGAAAGACCGATATAACTTGGTGCCTGTGGGATTTGCCCAAAGCAGATTTTCTCCAAATTTAATTTGCAAGAGATAAACCTTTGATCCTGTTGTTTGTTTACTTCCTCCAGGACTTAGGGCACAGCAGGGTGCTTTACAGGTGGGTGCCTTCCACTTTGAAGCTCCAACTGTTTGGCCTCTACTATAATCTGGGTCACAGAGAAGTCTGGAGCTTTATAGTGACTCGCTAAACTGTTCAAAAGTTAAGATAGCAAACTAGCCGATGCTACACAGAGACCCATGATACCTCACAGAACCTTCTGCAAGGAGAACAATGTGCATTTAATAACGTAGTTATTGGTCACATATGTGGCCAGTGCAGCTAGATAACCAATTTTTAAATTTTCTTTGATTTTAACTGAAATTGAAAATGGATCAATTTAAATGGCTACATGCACATAAAAGTGTCATGTTAGATGACCAGGATCCTCATCAGGAATTTCCAACTTGGTGCCCATGATCTCACGATGCCCAGAATAGCTATGAATGAATACAGTTTGACACAAAATTGTGAACTTACTTACACTATCATGAGATTCTGTGTGTGTGTGAAATTTTCTTTTCAGGTGGATGCAGGAGTGTAGGCATCACATGCACATGTGTGTGTATGTATGGAGGTCAGAGGCCAACTTCCCAGATTGCTATTTAGAAGCTATCTGTCCACCTTCTTTTGAAATAGTCTCTTACTTGGCCAGAAGCTGGGGGATTAGATGAGGCTGGTCAGGGAGCTCAGAGGTCTGTTTCTACCTCCCTAGTGTTGGGATTGAAAACACATGCCATCACACCTTTGTGTGTTGGTTCTGGGCATTGAATTTGGGTCCTCATACTTGAGTGACAAGCACTTTACAAACTGAGCTATCTCCCAAGCTCCTGTTATTTTATTTATTTATTTTGTGGGTGGGGCAACTCAATCACTTGGTTTTGAATGTGATTTATAGATGCTGATGTTGCTTGGATTGCAATCTCAAAAGGTTAGTCCAGTCTGTGAATCCAGACCAAAGATACATATATCTGAGAGTATGTGCAGAGAAATCATGTTCCTTTTGTGTGTGTGGTATGTGTGTGTGTGTGTGTGTGTGTGTGTGTGTGTGTGTGTGTGTGTGGTTCTCCCCCCCCCACTTTTGTAGTTCTTTTGAGACACAGTTTCCACTTTGTAGCCCCTGATGACTAGTCTCCTGCCTCATTTTCCCAAGTGCTGGGATTATAGATGAGAGCTACTGTGGAGAGGGGAGAACGAAGGAGGGGTAGAGATTTATGTTTATGTTCTTGTGCTTGAGAGTCAAAGATTGAAACTTGTAGTATTGATGCAGATTTTATTAGAGGAGAGAAAGGATGGCACTCATGGAAGTGGAGTCTGTGAGGGGCAAATGAGCCAAAGATGGCTGGTAGGATCAGAGGTATTTATAGGGTTATGCAGTCCAGGGAGAAAATGGCATTTCCTTATTGGTTAGGTCCAGTTTCTGCAAACTTGATTGGAACTTTTGGTCCCTGACATCTTATTAGTCTGTTCATATCGGGGCCCAGCCTAGGTTGTGACCGACCTCACAACCAAGCGGTTTCTTTTGAGGAGCTTAATTTATCTGCAATGGAGAGTTCATCTCCATATGCCTTCATATTGAAACTGTTTCCTCCAAATTAATAGGTCAATCCCAGGGGGGTGTGACTTGCAAAGACATTGAAAGACCTTCACAGCATAGCATGGCTTTGTTCTAAAACTGCCTATCACATCTGTCTATACAACAGGTGTTTTTTTTTTCAAGCTCATTTATTTTCATTTTTTGTGTGATCGAGATGAGATTATATTTGATTGCTCAGGATGGTCTCAAACTCTTGGGTACCAGCGACTCTACCTTGACTTCCTAAGTAGCAGAGACCACAGGCATGTGCCTGTCCAGTGGATGAGATGATTTTTAAAATCAGAATCCCAAACTATTACATGTATAATAACCATTGATTTCAGGCTGCTGGCATGTCCCAGGCCCTTTTCTAAGTGCTTTAAAAATGCCAGCTCTGGGAGCTGGAGAGATGGCCGAGAGGTTAAGCCTCTGCCTTGAAAACAGAAGATACTGAGTTTGGATCCTGGATCTCATGCAAAAATGTCAGGTAGAAATGGTGGTGGCCTGTATTTCCTGTCCTGGATGGCAGAGCCCGGGAAACTCCAGAGCAAAGCAAAGAGGTAGCACAATCCAAGGTGATTCCCGAAGTCACCTTTGGGGCACCACAGGCACACACATTGCCCTCTAATTAATACATACACACACATACACACACACAAAATTAAAAAAAAAGAAGCTCCCATTGAGGTGGTTCAGCTGAAAAAGCACTTGCTGTGCAAGCCAGAAAACCTGAGTTTAATGCCTGGAACCTACAAGGAGGAAGGAGAAAACTAGTTCCCAAAAGTTGTTCTTAGACTTCCATTCATGTGTCATGGCATGTGTGTGTCCCTCCCCCCAAACCAACTCTAATGGGGCTTGCTACAATCCTGCAAGGTGAGGAACAGTACTACCTTATTGGAAGGATGACACTCAGAGTTGAATTAATTTGGGCTCATGAATGGCAAAGCCAGATTTCAAATACAGGAAAACATAGCTTCTAGCTCAAGAATCCTCATTTGTATTCTCTCATGAGTTGAAATCAATTCTCACACGTATGAAGCATGAAGCACATGTTCTACCAATGGGCCAGACATTCAGACCCTCATTTTTAAATACTGCATATTAAAAGTATGGTTCAATAGCCACTCATGACTATTTACATTAATTTCAATTAGATGAAATGAAAAGTTTAGTTCCTCAGTTACACCAGCTGCATCCTATGTGGTCCCTAACCACACACAACTCATGGCTTTTTGTTTTGAGCAGCAGAGTCGGGGAACATTTTCATCCCCATGGAAAGTTCCATCAGTGCTTCAATTCATCATTATCATGGCATACCAGCAGCAGTTTTGAATTTTGCTTCTGGTCAGTTATTATTGTGTCTCAACTTTTGGGCAGTTTTTACATTTGGGGGCTACAAGGGTGATCTGGGGACATGGTCTAGCTTTTATTGAACATACTGTTTAAAAGGGGAGACATTTATCAAGCCATGCTACTGCAGAGCAGTGAACAAGAGTAGTCTTGAATGCTACTGGGTCAAGTGGACAGACACATGGAAAATAAGGAAATTTGATCGCTATTCTCACATCATCTACAGGATTTCCTCTACATCATC
Source organism: Typhlomys cinereus (assembly GCA_023101885.1). NCBI lineage: Eukaryota > Metazoa > Chordata > Mammalia > Rodentia > Platacanthomyidae > Typhlomys > Typhlomys cinereus. Next base: position 2,748,908 of record JALPQD010000230.1, on the reverse strand, counting down.
TACAGATTTAAGTGGGAAAGGTAGAATATTAAAATGCCAGAATAAGAATTCTTTTATGTTTTCAAGACAGAGGAAGATTTTTTTTTGAACAGCTCCTAAGATAGACAAATGTGGCTATAATTTAGAATGTCTGTGCATGACAAGACAAAGTTCAGAGGCTATCAACTGACTTTAGGAAAGCTTTGGTTAATCCTCAGTACTCTCAGAAATATTTATGTATAGCTGGGGAGAGAGTTCAGTAATGTAATTGTGAGTCTGGATCACTAGAACACATGTAAAATCAGGTAGGTGTGCTGGCTGCTTGTAACCCCAGCTCTTGGGAGGCAGAGACAGAGGATCCTGGGAGAAGTCTGACTAAGACTAGCTGAATTGATAATCTCCGGGTTTGGCAAGACCCTGCCTCAACAAATATCATGGGAAGTGACTGAGAAAAATACCAGATGTTTACTTCTGTTCTCCACATATGTGTGCTCACACAATACACATGCAAACATTGTATTTATTACTTGTCCATATTTGAAAAGTAGGACTTTCCAAATAAAATCTAAGTTTTCAACTTTCTTTTGAACAGTAGAAAGATTTGGAAAAGCAATCCTAATTCCTCACAATTCCTCAGTGAAACCAGTAAAGTTGGAAATAGGTAGAATCCTTGGCAGGAGGCTACTCCATGTGCTACTTATCCCCACTTAATCCTGCTTTTCAAAATCGTTCCAGGCACTGGACTGTTACCATCATATTGAACAAACACAAATAATAACTGTGACAGATGCTTGGTAGAAAGAATGTTGCTGTGTATAAGGAGGGAAAAGTGGAGTCTTAGCTGGGGATCAGGGCACATCTGGTAATCCCAGCATTCAGGAGGGAAAAGGTAAAAGATACATGAGCTCTAGGCTAGTCTGGACTACACCACAAGATCTTTTGAACAACTGTCCTAATTATTAAAAATTTTGTGTTGTGTGCATATTTGTAGAGATCGTAAGATATTGTGTGTCCTACTCTATCACTTTCCTCTTTTTTCCCTTAAAAAAGGGTCTTTCATTGAACCAGAAGTTGCCATTAGGCTAGGCTGGTTGGCCAGTCACCCTGGGAGTTCCTAGGATCTGCCTGTCTCTGCTTCCAGTCCCCAGTGCTGGGGTCACAAGCATGTGGCAATGCCTGGCTTCTACTTGAGTGCTGGGCATCCACGTTCAGCAAGCACTCTGGTCCACTAAGTCAACTCATCTGTTGTTTAGATGGAACAGGATGTTCTCCAAGGCGTTTCCATGAGGATAAGCTGTTGGGACAGCTAGCATTCTCTGAATGAATCTTTTTCTATCAATAGGACCTGACTGTGGTCCCACATTCTACTGTGTAGGTTTCATAGTAGCTTTTATACTAATAACTAAGCACAAGGGGGAGAGAAGGAGGTCCAGTAAGTTTAAGAAGTGCATGTTAGCCAGGAGCCAAGACCTAGGAATGATTTTCAACAGTAACAATCTTAGGACTTCTAATCAGCAAGCCAGGGACAAAGGGAAAAAACATCAGGCACAGGGCAAAAGCACCCAGAGCTTCAATTTTATGTTTTACGTCTGCAGACATGACTGCCGTGAAACTAAGGAAACCCGCAGAAATGAGAGCAAATTAACAACTAGATCCAGTGGTAATGAGCTTTCTGGGGCACTGGTCCACGGCAGCCCACTCTTACTGTGCTCAGCGGCTGCAAAGCCATTTCTTCTTCCCCTTGCGAATGACCTGTTTTTCCTGATGCCGATGTCTATTCTTTCAGAGCTCCACAATCTCATTTCTCTGCATCCTATAGCTATCTTCAAAGAGAGCTATGGGCACAAAGGAGATACATGGGGCGTGGAGAATAATATGAATACAGACTCCAACTTGATGTTGTCAGAATAGTGAACATTCTTTGTGAAAGCTCAAAGGGTGAGGATTCTCATTTGAGAGTCGCTGCAGAGTTAACAGTGTTATTTTCTGATGTGATGTGTTTGCATTTTTACAATAGATGCCATATTCATCGAAAAAGAGACCGCACTTTCCAACGCTTAAGAAAAAGAAACATGGCATGGAAAACATCCTCCGGAAATCAGACTCGACAGTAGGGAAGCTTCAAATGCAGGTAGTGGCAATGGGTTTTACTCTTTGCTCTCAGAGGCACCTCAGAATGAGGTTTAGCTGAGCACCCTTTCCTGCTAGACAGACTGGATGTGGGGCATAATTAACAATTACCATTAAGAATCGGTGCCAGTGGGGGGCATTCCCAGAGTGGATAAAGAATTGCTGAGGGCAGCCAGGGTGATGCTGTGAGCCTAATAAATATTAAGTGAATTCCATTAAAAGGAAGGCATATGCACAGGCTTCTTTAGGGAGAAATGAGATAGTCTTTACCACTGGGTGGTAAATGCATGTTTTCAAGCTCTGTTTGCTATGCCTTTGAATTAGAATAATACTTTGGGCCTCGTGAAATGTCCACAAATTTCTGAACTCAGTGCTCAGAGAAAACCACCATCTCTTTGCTTGGAACCAGTCTTTCCAACAGATGGTTTCATTTCTTCTGTGTCGCAGGTGGATGACCTCATAGAAACAGTGGCTGATAAATCCATGAAGCTACTGGCCCAAAGACATGCTGAGCTTCAGCAGTGCGAGTTTCTAGGCGACGAAATTCTTCAGTCTTCAAAGCAGTTCCAGAGGATGTCCAAGAGAACCACAAGGAAGTACAAACTGAGGAGCATGTGTTTCCCCTGCACCTGCTGCTTCTGATTCTGTTTTAGCAGACAGTTGGTTTGTAGGAATTCTTTTTGGGCAAATAGTTATGAAAATCTCTCTAGTGAACTATCAATGGGGAAAGAGTCAAGATTATTGCTCAAGAGTCTTTTAAATTAATTTTTTAAAACATTTGTTATTATTATTTCCGCTCATACAAACTAAATTAATTTTTGATTCTGGGTTAAAAATGGAAATATTTTGTATCATAATTCTTACTAGCAATGGAAAATGAAACATTTTTCTGAGCATACTAATTCTGTAAAGAAATTTCTCCCATGATTCCCCAAATCAAATGAAGAGGAAGCATTTAAAGGTGTTATGACACTTTTAATAGAACTACTACTGAAATTATTTTAAATTTTCCTTTCTAAAGGTTAAAAATTCTTATAAAAATTTTAGAAAGTATAATCTTACCAAATTATTATTCATACAAAGTGTCATGCCTCTGGACTGAAATAATGATAAAGATGTCATTCAGAAGTTAAAAAAGTGACAAATGATTTAGTCTTAGCTTCATCTTTACAATGTAAAAGTCCTTCATGCAGGACAATCCTATCAAACAATTCACCTCACGGCTCTTCATCATTTTGTTAATCTTTTTCTAGTGAAAATGACTCCTAAAGAAGACGGTACAGAAAAAAAAAATACAAAAAAGTATTTAACAGCCACATTCCTCAACTTGTATTTAACAGCCACATTCCTCAAATGTGAATGGAGACAGGAAATCAGTGCAGATGGATGGATCCATGTACTGGTGATTCCTGACAGTGGGGTTTGTCCTGCTACAAACACATACACCAATACTGCACACAGGTTCACGCCCCTTGCCTACCTATCAATGGGTATCATTCCAGAATTGACTCATTTCCTATCTGTGGCCCAGATAGGCCACCTCACAATCTTCAATCCATCTTACAAGGCTATTAATGCTGCTGCTTGAAAGATTGGAATCTAAATAAACACAAAATCCATCTCAAAAGAATTTATTAAACATTTTTAGATGATGCAAGTATATCTTTTAATAATAAAAATGTATTTCAATAAAAATACACATACATTGAACTCATATGAAATATGAATGAGACATGCATTAATATTTCAAAGCAAAGTATTTCACTGCCAAACTTGGAATGCCTCAAGAGCTCAGCAAGTTCTGAATACACAAAGATCGGGTGGCTACTGTGTATCTTTGCGAACATGAACTGCTAGCCCATCTAAGGCTTGGAATCTGTTTCCATGATGGCTTCTTGAGCTTCTTCCACCTCGGAGAGCTTCTCATCATCTGAAGTGAAAAGAAATAAAGTTTACATCAACTCTGAGTAAACTTGATATCTAGTGCATACATGACAACATTTCTCTTGTATCAGCTGATACCGTTAAAGCAAAGAAGGCAGGTTGGCGGGTTTTGACTGCAAAGGGCTCACATTTAGTTTTAAAAATGCTGATCTAATTATTCTTGTTTATTGGTTGAACCGCACTTTAAAATCTGGGTGACAGATTTCATTAAAAGAATTAAATCTAGGTCTCAGCCTGATGATTTTTTTTTCTTTTAAAACAATCGGAGGGGCTGGAGAGGTGGCTCAGGGGTTAAGCCTCTGCCTTGCAGGCAGAAGGTCCTGAGTTTGGATCCTAAACCCCACGTATAGACGCCGGGCAGAAGCGGAGGCGGCCTGTGTTTCTGGTCCTGGTAGGGCGGAGCCTGTGAATCCTGGGGCAGAGTAAACAAGGAGGAGGTGGAGGCGTCCATGATGGTTCCCGAATTCGTCCGTGGTTCTACACACACACACACATACATACACACACGCGCACACACACATACACGCACGATTGAATACATAATAAAAAAAAACAATTGGAGATCAGGGAACACAACCTCCAATTGGCAACAGTCAGTAGGAAAGATAAGTTAGAGAATCCCCTTGCTGGATATGCAAATATCATTAAGCACAGACACTGTATCAATGCTTGGCTGTTCCTGAATCACTGCTGTATAGTCATAAAGCCAGGAGAAATTTCCCACCATCCTCATCCTGTGTTTTCTTACATGGATGCATAGAAACCACATAATGCCATAGAAGTAAGGCTCTTCTGTACTTATTTGGAAAGTTGACTACTTAGTGACTCTTAATGACAAACAGGTACACTTCTGCTCAGAAATTGGAGATATGCTCTTTCTCCAAGCTATGCATTCCAAATGGCATACCCTTTAACCACTGGAAAATCTTCATAAGCATTAATTTTGAAATTATTTCTACTTACTTTCCAATGTCTGCTGAAGTTCATGGATGGTACTAAGAAGAACATGAAACTGTTTCCGTCTCAATTCCAGCTATGTTAACAAGGAAAAAAGATTATACAAGTTGCCAAAACGTGAATGCACACGCGTGCGCACACATGTGCGCACACATACACATACACACACACACAGAGTAAAATACACACGAAAATACCTTATCTTCAACACTTTCTTTAATATGTGAAAGATGCTCTAACTCTTTTCCTAGAGCCTCTAGTTCCCTGTAAGAGACAAAAAAGTGCCATATTTTGCTTTTTAAACAAATTAATATTCAACTTCTCAGTAACAAACAGTATTTTAAAAATGAAAAAAGGCAAAAGAATTTTAACATTCCCATGTTAGATTTTTAAAACTGTAGAAACTTTCTTGCTTTCTCCTAAAAATGCATTATTTTCATCCCAGATACACTATTAGATAAAATTTTTAAAAGAAAAAACCAGCTAATAAAGCTCTTGAAAGGATACATGTTGTCATACTGACTCCGATGGCCTTAGTGTCCTGAGCAGTCCTGCTTTTGTCTCTACCTTTCACCTGGTCCCCAGGGCATCACCTGATCCTTTTTAGAAGCACATATTTGTATTTCTGAATAATAAGCAGTATTAGACTATGATATTTAGGAGGGATTTTCTAACTTTTATAAATGGCATATATTCATTTCACAAAATTAGAAATAATTTGAAATTCATTACTTGCCTGTTTTATTATATATTTTTTTGCCTAATTATATAAGCTCAATAGGTAGGTATCCCCCTTCTTCCCTCCTTCCCCCTTGTTGTCCTTCCCTCCTTGTTGTCATCTCTTATTTCTTCCTGCTTTTTCCCTCCTATCTTCCAGAGCATCTGTTTATGTGGGCACTGAATTTCCCTCTGAGTTGTGTGCACTAGTGAGGGTTCAGGACTCAGTGGCATAGCTTGGGGCCCCTTCTTGGGCTGCCTGCTAGTATGGGAATTCTATTATGACTCTATTACCCCTTGCCTCTAAGGATCCTATTGCCTGAACCTTCTCCCCTGTGATCCATGCTAGACTTTGGGGGGGGTTGTTGACATTGTGCAGTTCATACTTGCCTGTTTTAATAATCATGTTTTAGGTCTAGGCATTACAGGTGTATGTCTAGCATATTCTTTTTATAAATTTCTATTTAGTATTCTGCTATACAAGTGGAGTAAGCACTACATATCCAGTTTGAAGCACATTACATGCATTTATTTTGGACCTATAGTTAGTAAGGCTGGAGAAAGAGGTTCTAATCAAGTAGTGTTAGAATGTAAAATTCTGTGACGTAATTATACATGAAAATGAAACACATGGACTGGTTCTTACACATTTATGTATAAAGGTTAGCTCTCTGTAAAGCTCTAAGCTTACTTTAATGTCTCATGCCTGTCTGGATGATGCTGGATCACTTTGGCCAAAGCGTCGTATTCTGTAAAACATGAAAATATTTGCTAAATCAAGGCTTTTTAGAACCTGGATTATCAAAACAATACGCAACGTCAAAATGTCACTTCTATTCATTTTCCAAGTTCATAAAAGTGAAAACAGTGGTGACAAGCGCTTGGCCAGTCCCCCCAGTTCAATCACTGCTGTACTGACACAAGGTATCAAAGGCTTTCAGCAGGGACTGTGGCTCTTGCAGCTGTTTTTCCTTGATATGACAGAATGTAAGAAGCTGGCTGAAGCGTAAATGAGCTTTAAAGCTTCTAGGTGGGGCAGTTCTGATTAGGATCTCAGTACCTATCCCCAGCATCCTCAGAAGACCAGGCAAACACACCCTGTTGTTCATTCAGATCTTAGTCAATAGGCTTTCATTCTACTCCTTCATTCTACAGGCAAAAAGTTCAGAAATCTCGAGATGATTTAAAATTAGGTCATTGTTTCTGCTCCACTGAAATCTCCAAATTAAACCAGGAAACTCATGTTAACCTTTCCTATGAAATAAGTTCACTGAAAAACCTCCTAAAACACTGTATAAAGATATGTTAAATGATTTAGAGTTGATATTAATTATTATGTAAGTCAGTATATTTGCTGTAAGTTGGTGACTGAAACTTTACCACATTCTAACTAGATGCAAAAACCATTTTTTTAAAATAAATAAAACATCTTGTTAATTAGCTTATTAAAACATGGAAGTTCATTGTTCTGGGACCCAGCATATTAATTCAATAAAAATGATTTTATTTTGAACAAGTTTTTCACATTACAAAATAATCCATGCTCTGTGTACAACCTAAGCCAAAAAACTCACAACCACCAAATAACCAATAACATTTTGCATTTCCTTTGAGCATTTCACTACATGACATGGATATGGTTATATTTTTGTTTATTTATTTAGAGGTGGGTTCTCACTGTGTCACCCAGGCTGACCTAGAACATGTGATGCTGTGTATCTACCTCTCCAGAACTGGGAGCTCAGTGAACACCAGCACCATACACAATTTACACACCTTTTAAAAAATTTTTCCTTTTTTCTTTTTATATAATAGGAGGAACAATGCTCCCGTCACTAAAAAAAAAGCACTTTGGAAGTTTTTGTGAACCAAGTAAAGACATACCCTAATTTAAAAAGCAAAGGGATTATAAGAAAACTAAACTTCAGCCTTCCTTTTATATATATTTGGAAGTTAGCATTTGCTTGCTTTGTACTTAGCCTCCTGGTTTAATTTTTTTTCTTTTTAAAATAGCTCCATTAAACTTACGAACAAAAGTCCAGCTCTGGGATGCTCACGTAACTCACCTTTGCTCATTAACTGTGAAATGATTTAGAGAAAAGCTCAGACAGTCAATATAATTCACTAAAAATAGTTTTCCAGCAAACCTTGCTTTCTCCCAATTTAAAGAACACAGTTTTAAGAATTAAAAGCAGTTCCTAATTATTTTTTTATAAATTAAGTGATTTGGGTTACAGATTTTATCTTACAACATTAGAAACTGCATGAATATAATATTTGCACATGAAATCCACTAAAAACCCTTACCTTGGCGATTTTTTCGTATTCGTTTTGCTTGAAGAATTTGCTTTTTGCACTCAGCAATTTTTTCATGTGCTCCAGCAATACTACATTCTATACAAAAAGGTTTTTTGAAAAGATAGTTATAACAACATATATAGTCTCTATCCATTTTCAGTTTTTAAATGCTTCGAAATTGAAGCTCTGCTAACAAAATACTGACATTAAACAAAATAACCAAAGGCCAGAGTGCTGCCTTGTGTGAGAGTACACACCACCGAAGCAAACATTTGCCAACTCTCTTTCACACGCTATTGCTGATATCCTTTCATTACAACCAAAATATAGTTAGCATTTTTTTCTATTTACACTACACAACATACGATTAGGGACAGACACATAAAGTTTACCTATTTCTTTGTAAATTTTTTCATAATTTTCCATTTCTCTCAGATTCATGTCATATACCAGCAAGGTTTTTCCCATTGAAAATTCACACTGAGACAGTGTGCTCAGCATGCGTTGGTATTGGCTGTATCTAACAAAGAAGAGAAAGAGAATGAAGGTGTTTGTGAATTGCTGAGGGTGAACTATCATAATGCAGACAAATGCTTATTGATTCAATTAAATTAAGTTCTGACAGAATTAGTTGCTTCATTTAAATAACTTAGACTATCCACTTCTTAGCATTTTTCTTTTCCCAGATGTGGTGTGCTTAACTTAAGAAACTGTTTTAGTTACAAATGCAAGACTACTGTGCCTATCAATATGTACTTATTGAACAATGGTTTGCCTAAATCGTCTAGGTCACTTTTAAAAATATTTTGACTTAGAGCACAGCTTATATTCAGAATCCTGTTCACACAAGTATTTCATCTTTTTTTAAAAATTTTTTTTCTATTTCTTTTATTATTTATTCAATTGTGGGTATATAAGTGTGTGTGTGTGTGTGTGTGTGTGTGTGTGTGTGTGTAGAACCACGGGCGAATTTGGGAACCACCATGGACCGCCTCCACCTCCTCGTTTACTCTGCCCCAGGATTCACAGGCTCCGCCCTATCAGGACCTGCCATCTATACGTGGGGTCTAGGATCCAAACTCAGGACCTTCTGCCTGCAAGGCAGAGGCTTAACCTCTGAGCCACCTCTCCAGCCCCAAGCTTTTCATCATCTACAGGACAATCATTTAGGTAGAATCCAAAAGAAATTATTTTCTATGTTAAACTGTTAATATGTATATATTTTATAGCAATTTTATATTAACAAAAGGGAAAATTTCACTTAGACATTCTGTTTTACTAAACACTGATTTGCTAAAAGTGATTCAATTATTGAGCCTGAATTTAATTAATTTTTTTCTTTTACCACTCATTTTTCATTTTGAGTATTTTAAAAAGTATTTTCTTTATTTTGTGTGTGTGTGTGTGTGTGTGTGTGTGTGTGTATGTGTGTATCAGAGGGCACTGTGTGTCCCTGGGAGGTCCAAGGGTGACTTCAGGAATCACCCTGGATTACTCCTGTCTCTTTTTTGCTTTGCTCTGGATTTCACATTTTTTGCCCACCAGGGCCAAAGTCCAGGCCACTGCCATTTTTGCCTAGTGTTTTTATGTGGGACCTGGGATCCAAAGTCAGGACCTTCTGCTTGTGAGACAGAATCTTAACCCCTGAACCATCTCTCCAGTCCTCCATTGTGAGTATTTTATAAACATAAGGCAGGCCTTTCAAGAAAAGGCCAGAAAAATCAATTTGCTTCTGATCAATCAGGAAGTGCATGCACTGGGCATTCAAGGTGAATGGGAATTTGAAATCTATCAGGACGATCTTAAGTTAGGATTTAAGTCAGGACAGTGGTAGAGAAACAACAGCAAAACAAAGTACCCCTCTTCTTGGGATCCAGAGTTGCACCATTTAATGAAACTTTTCACGAGCAGATTGATCCTCCGATCATCTCCAGCACCATCTCCATCAATCAGGAGACGCTTCCGAATGACTTCATCTGCAGGGAAAAAGGGCAAGGAGAATTAAAGTGACCATCTGGCTCTTGGCTACTTCCAAGGGTAGACAACCAGTATCATTAGGCACTTGCTCCTTCAAAAGCAGAGCACTGAAACAATGCCAGCAACTGCACACTTAAACACAGCCAGCCCGGTAATGGCCATTATCATGCGCATTTTACCACAACTAAAATATAAGGTACTCTGTGATATTGTTGTCCTACTTTTATTTCTTACACGGCATTTTGCTACAAGTTCTATTTAAGATCTTCTGAAATAATAAAATTTGACATTTAAAAAAAATAAATGAAAGGGATCCAGTAATACAGTTCAGTGGGTAAAGCATCTGCCCAAAGCCTGAAGATCTGTCAGAGTCCCTGAAGTCCATGTCAGAAGGAGAAAACGGGCTTCCTGCAGCTGTCCTCTGACCATGTGTGTGCCAGGCATGTACACATGTACTAGGTATGCATGTGTGTGCCTCCTTCTCTCTCAAATAAATAAAACTTTTTAAAAATCCCTAATTTCCTTCTTTTTAATTTATTTTTTAATATAGTGGCTGTCTATCACAGATCTGGCACCATTCTAGGGCTGAGATCATAAGTGAAAAGACCTGTTTTCTCACAACACAGATACTAAGCCAATAATTTTTTGGAAATCCTTTTTGAAATTAGACCAGAGAAAAGGCAATGGATTTGTTAAGTGAAAACATAACTCAGTTATCAAATTGTTATTTGTTTTAGTGTAATGATGAGCATGTTAGACTTTAAATATTTCCCCATGAGACTTAAATATTAAGTACAATTTCATTTTGACTTTCTGTCCTTCTTCCCATTCTTTTCCTCTGCGGCAGGGTCTTGCTCTAGCCAGGCTGTTCTGGAATTCACCATAACTTGTGATGTACCCCAGGGGCCTAGAACTGGCAGTGCTCTGCCTCAAGAGTCGAGATGACCACCACACCTGGCTTCTCTGCCTTACTTTTTTTCTCTAAGCCAAAGAGAAAAAAAAGACACAAATGAGTATTGAGATTTCCAAACCAGCATTCCCTGGCAGTCCTGAGCTGGTGCTCTACCTGGACAAAACAATGTTGTGTCGTAACTAGAAAGACAGGTGGAATCCACAATAAAATATCACTTTCCATCTACTTGTTTGGCAATGACCAAAGCTTGATGCTAACCGCTAATAAGGATGCTGGGAATCTGTACTGTGTGCTGATGAAATGCAAACTGCTACACACGGGCTCACTGGACACAACGCATACATCTTTCTCATCCCACAACTCTGATCAAGGAATAATTTTCTCCTTTCTAAGATAGGGTCTCTCTATGCAGCCAGGTAGTGAAGGCTAACATGCAACTCACTATGGAGCCCAGGCCGGCATTATAGGCTGTGGCCAGCATGCAGGTCTGGGACTTTATTTATTTTTATTCAATTGTGCGTGTGTGTGTGTGTGTGTGTGTGTGTGTGTGTGTGTGTGTGTAGAACCATGGGTGAATTCAGGAACCACCATGGACCACCTCCACCTCCTCGTTTACTCTGCCCTGGGATTCACAGGCTCCGCCCTACCAGGACTAGAAACGCAGGCCGCCCCCACTTCCGCTTGGCATCTATACATGGGGTCTAGGATCCGAACTCAAGGCCTTCCACCTGCAAGGCAGATGCTTAACCCCTGAGCCACCTCTCCAGCATAGCTACATGTGTAGCTATGTACAAGCAGATGTTAGGGGATGCTGTTAGCAGTGCTGCTTGTGGTACAAAGATCATAAATCTAAATATTAAGGCTGGTGAAATTATGAAACAATCACAAAAATGTGTACGTATACTAACACCAAAAAAAATCTCCCTAGATAAATAAGCTGAAAATAAGTCCATGAGGCACATATGAAAGTCTGCTGACATGTAGAAAAAGCAGCAGGGGGGGGGGGACGACATTATATGAGTACACCACATAGATACACGCTTTCAGAAATGGGCTTTGGAAAGCTTCACAACAAACCGATGATATAATTGTTTCTGATGAGAGACATTACAGACACAGATACATACCACTTCATAGGGTCTTTTTGTTTGGTTTTTGACTTTCATTGTCTTCAACTAAATACAATGTATTTTAAATAATTCCTGGAGAGCCTGCATGATGAATCAACACTAAATCCTTAAATAATGGCTCCTGTGTATAGGCAGAGCCGCTAAGTGCAGGTGCAGTGGAGATAAACTTTGGAAAGCAGATGGATCCACTGTTAAAATACATTCGGTGACAATGTTGGACGTACATTTGGTTGTTGTTGCTGTGAAAGGCTGCTCTAGCTACAGATTCTTATAATTTTATTGTCTTACTCTTTTAAATTTATATCTTGAAAATGCAAACTACTGCTTTCCATTTTTATCTATCAACAAAGGAGCAAAATAAAATTCAGTCCTCATAAAGATAAAAACACAGATACGATTTTTTTGTTGAAATACTTTGCTTAAATAAGACAAAAGGAAACATCCAATGGGTGCGGTGATCTGGAAGCACAGATGCTGCTGAAGAAGTCTTTGCTCCTCCTATTTCTGATCCCCAGTCTCTGCGACCTCTCTTTCTTCCCAGATGCTTGTGTCTCTTACTTTCACTGAGTACTTGGCCTTCCACATGTAAGTACATTAGGAGACAGGCAGCAACACTAGAGGGAATGGGACGAGGGTGGTGGTGAGTGATTAGTGGGGAAGCTACTACTAGACCCAATTTTTCAAGTCTGGCAACTAAACAAAAATATTTAGCGCACATTTTGTAAGCATTCCAGTGGTACACTTTAAGATCTCTGCACTTTTACATGTGAGTGTAGAGCTCCAATTTTTAGAAAAATGTTTACAAGTCAATAAACCAAATCAAGACCTGCCTTGTGTTCCCTACTTGGGAAGGTTCTGAGGTCTGTATTCCACCTTACTCATGTCTTCTCAGCACCTCACACTGTGTCTTAAATACTCACTACTTTTTCTTGAGATAGTCTAATTTGGTAGCCTAGGCTGGCCTGGAACTCATACCAATCTTCCTGACTCAGCTGCCCAAGTGCTGGAATTACAGGTGAGAACCTTGCACGCATGAGGCTGTCACAGTTAATGAGAACACATTACAGACAAGAAGGAAAACTCCCTTTGGCATGGGGTGATCAGAAGTGGTAGAATCTGAGTGGCTCTTTCGACACTTAAAAATTATTCCAAAATACTGGTGAGCATTTTACCAACATTTGCCAAAATTTCTAACAAAGGTTAGACTTAGTAATATCATGTAGTTCATGCAGTATGACATTAGATTATGCATTGGAACACTGTAACAACAACGTATGAAAAACAATCCAAATGTCCATCCATGAGGAAACAGATTAAATAAGTTTTGGTATTGGAACATGATGGAGTACCAAGCTGTATAAAAACAGTGAGAAAGTACATTATGATACAGAGCTAACTGAAGACAAAGGTACAGAACAACATGTGTGCTATGCTCTCATTCACATAAAAATTGGAGGCCGAATACATGTTTATATGTGCTTACATGTGCATCGATACCCTGGAATAATATACAATGACTAGTAAGTTGGTTACCCAAAGAGGGGCAGGGGTCAGGCTGGAAGATAGAGGAATACGTCATTTGACTTTTAAGCCAGATGAGCACTTGAGTTCTATTAGCTGTCGTTAAACAGGAACAATGAAGTTCTCTGCCTTTGTGCCAGCCTAGCAGGCAGAAAACTGCTGCACTAGTAGAGTCCAGGACAGACTGGAAGCCTAGGATTGGAGGAGGAAGACAATGTGACCCAAGGACACAAAGGCATTCAGTGGTCCTGCTGTGGGAGTCCAAACTAGTAAATGCCACTCAACTAAATACAGGCTCTGCTGGCAGGCAACTGAGAGCGGCTCCAGATTCATGGGCAGAAATTTCCTAGCTGGAGCCAGCTGAGGGCAACGTACAGAATGCACTGCAAGAGGGAAAAGCCCAGAAGCAATAAGGCTGGCTCGAAGGCTGCCAAGCACACGCAGATGGAAGCTACCAGAGCAGAGGAGAATCACACGTGCTGGGAGGCAGGTTAGGACTGGGCTAGGAAAGCCAGGGGCCAACACCAGCACTGGGGAGGCAAAGTGGGAATGTGGCAAGACTAGTTCTGGCAGCATGGCGAGTCCCTGTCCAGGCATTGCACACCACCTCAGCCCTATCCCTCTTAAGCAAGTGTGCCTTCTCATAGCCAACCTCCTCTGCTAGAAATTGGCCACAGCGGTTTGGCTGGCATGCCAGTGTTTACTTTGTGTATGTGCACATAAGAGTATCATTTAACCTACCTACAAAATGGGAATAAATTATCTAGCTTGTAGGGCTGTTGTAAAACTCCATGGAACCAAAGTAAATGGAAGAACACAAGTTACTTGTCCATAGTAGAAAAACCCCACACATCCCTTTCTTCGTGATAAATTTAATGTACAACTTGTAGCATCCAAAGAACGTTAAATGAAGACATACACCAGCATGCAGATCCATGTTGATTCACTCACTGGTTTGCTTATCTCAAACTCACAGTTGTTTCAACTTTGTGTAAACGGCTACTGTATAGAACTTTCCGAGGACCAGAGTTACTAAAATAACACATATGAAGTACAGACAGAGCACAGCTCCAACAACAAAATAAAAAGCAACACTCTATTCTTTTTAAATTCGGAGTTCCTAACACATATTGCTCGCGCAATTTCATTTTTAATAACAACTTATCAATTCTCCATACTGAACATACCTAAAGCATGTTTAGCTTACTATACATGCACTGACTTCACAAATTATCATCCTTCAACTTTCTGTAAGCAATTTAGTTGCTCATACTAATTCTGGCAGGTGTTGGCCCATTCTACAAAACAAATGGTTCAGAAACTCTTATTGATGATAACTTGAGAAACTGAGGACAAATGAGGACCGGTGGGCAGATTCCTGTTGGATTTATCACCGGACCGCCACCACTTAGGGGCTAATAAAATGAATTACATATAGTCCACTTGCAATATTCCTATGTCAAAACTCTGGACTGAACCTCTCAAGAAGTTTCAAACCATTAGGAGTATTTTCAAGGAGGCAGTAGTGAGAACACAGAAAAGGTGGATACAAAGAACGCTGAGCCAGATGCTTTGATTCTCCATGTAAATGCTACTCTTTTCTGAGACACGTCAGATGAGTTTATACAAACTGCCAATGACAACCAAAATTAAATTAAAAAATGTAATCTCAACATTCAGGAAGCTAAGGCAGGACAATTGCCAAGAGTTCGAAACAACCCTGGACTACATAGTAAGTTCCAGGCTAACCTGTGCTACATCATGAGATCCTGTCTTAAAACAAATAAAACAGGGCATGAAATTCTCAAAGAATCAATTAAAAAATCATTCAAAATAAAAAAACAATAAAGTAGTGTCAAATCTGTTTGTCTAAACATTCAGAAAACATGACAAATTTAAATTTTGCTTTGAAAAACTATCTTAGCTAAAGAAATCTCACTCACCAGTTGAACTGCATTAGTTAGTCCTTTTTTGGGCCAGACAATGGAATGAACTGGATGAATCCATTGGCAATAGTGAAAGGAGCTTAATTAACACTGGCTCCTCTCTGAGGCAACTGGACCAGCAGCACTTACCCCACTGGGTTGAGATGCTCTCACAAGATAAGCACCTGTGCAGGGTAAGCACTTTCACTCTGAAAAGTGTCCTGGCTAGTAAATTAAACAGCCATTCACAGTGCCTTACATCTACGATCACACTTTATCCCTGAAACAACTCCATGAAGTGTGTGCTATTATCTTCCATTTAGAGATGACTGGTGTCATCGTTGCACCCCTAGGAAAACATTACTCTATAGTTCTATTATTCTCTCACACTGTTTACAGGTGTATTAAAACCATTACTTTAAATTTTAGCAAACACATACTCATGCATTATACTTTCCTAATTAAAAACAAAAACAACAACAAAAAACTGCTATTGAACCCTAAAATTTGTGCTGGTGAGACAGCTAGCAGGAAAAGACTCTTGTCTTTTCAATTCAATTCCCAGAACTCACATGGTGGAAGGAGAAAACCAACTTCCAGAAGCTGTCTGATTTCCATACCTACCCTCCTCTCTTTCATAAACAAATCAAATGCTAGAATAAAATCCCTCCAAACTCTTTTAAATAGAATGCAGAATGCAGAGCCTTATGACATCCCACTGCTTCTTGCTTCCTGTCTGCTGCTCCAGCATGTCAACATGTCCACCTCAATTCTGTCCCACAAAAGGGTTCTAAGTTTTCAACAGCCTTCAAATTTCCACTTATGAAATATAAACTGTCAACATAGTTTGAAAGAACACTGACGACATCTCAACTATTTTTCAGTTACCAATGACACATAATGACTTTAATGATAGTGAGCTGTACAATTAAGTCAACAGCTCCCTAGGACCTCCATGTTTTCATCTATGGCAGCGTTGGGCTTGGGATGCGGCTCACTAGTACAGTACAGGCTTAGTGTGTGTAGGGCGGGGCTCGATCCCTACACACACACACAGTGCTAGTGGAATCTGCTGCCCAACAACTGCAGACAGTACATTTCTCATTCTCAGAGGCAGTGTGGTTCCTTAAATTTAACTGCAGAAATAAAGGGCTTCTGGATGTGCAGAGCAGTATGTAAAGATTGCATGCAAACACAGAGGTCCGGCACCTCAGATTAGAACAGGACATTGGGTTCTGTTTGAGCTCCAGGGACAAGTACTGGTGCTTCTTAAAAGCCTGTCTGGAGGGTGAAGGTCAGAGACACCCACCCCTCACTATCCTCATCTACCACCAGGAACCCAAGCGGCATGGCCCGTGGAATGCTTTGCATGGGCTCCCACTTTCCATTCCTGACTTCCCATTTACTCTCTACACAGCGATTCCCTCCCTCCTATGCTTCGGACTCTCCAGTCACTGCCAAATGTCCATGGAAGACTAAGTGTCCAGTGCTCAGCCCTTTCCACAGCCTAAAATAAGCTCCTGCCCAAAAGGGACAGAGTTGTTCTTCTCACACGCCCTGCACTAGTCTTTGCTTCTGCCTGGGATCACCTAGGCTAATTTTGTTTTGTTTTGATTTTCATGATCCTTCAGGTCTTACTTTAGACATCTCTTTTTAGAGAGGTCATCCTGACCACTCTATCTTCCTCCTGTCATGGGACTCCTTCCCCATTACTTTCTCATTAAGTTCATTCACACAATGATGTCCCTTATTAGAAATTATTGCATTACTTATTTGATTACGTCTTACACCTCACTGTGTGTAAGATGACTCGTTTGTCTGGACATTACTAGGTATTGAACACCTTAATTTTTATTGCATTTCATTCTCATAGCAAACCTCTGAGAGATTTTTATTATTCTCTTATTTACTGAGAATAAAATTGCGGCTCAGAGCCTAGGACTTCCTGAGCTCAGAAAGTCTGTAGGGCAGGGAATTCCTGTGGCCTCTAGGGATGGGGGGCCACATTTGACTGCTAGGCTCATCCTCTTCTCCCACCTGACAAATTATCTATCATTCGTTTGGAGTCCTCTATTGTAAATACTGAAGCATCCTGCCAGACACACCGTGGCTCAGACCAGAGACCCAAATCATATTGGAGCCTGCCACCACATCTGCCCAACTCTGCCATTCTGCCTCATCCCTGCCCACTTCATTCCCTTGGTGGGCGTTCCATTCTGGTCAGGGACCCCACTGCCTGCCTTTCACTAGGAGTAATGCAGGAGTAGCAGGGACAAGACACATGCCAGGGAAGGGCAGAGACTCCAGGGACGCAGGCCTGGTTTTTGAGCCTTTAACTTAGTGCCATCTGTGAACAAGCGAGTTAATCTTTTGGGGTCTCAGTTTCATCTGTAAAGTGGGGGAAATGAGAACACTGCCTGGCACTTGGATATTAGCAGAGGGGAGAGGGAGTTTTGCAACTTGCTTTCCCTTTTCCTCATCATCTTCACAAAATACAGTGGGCAAGTTTATGCTCTAAATGCACGCTGAGGATATCTCTCGATGGCAAATTATTTGCCTAAAGAACATGACCATTGATTCCATCCTCAGCATGAGAACAAACAAAAACAAACAACTAAAAGAAAAGCAAATGTGATCACATCACACCAATGTTTAAAGCCTTTAATGATTTCCCATTGACCTTAAAATTTTATGGCACCTAACTTGTTAAATTCTAGTCAAGATTTGGTATTTTTCAGTTCTTCCAGCATCTTGGGACTTTCACAAGTGGTTGACTATCTGAAATTCCAGCCCAGATACACCCATTTATCCTTCAAAGACAGGATTTATATATATATATATATAATATATATATATTTATAAACAGCAGAAATGGATAAACAAATTCCTACTGTTTCGATTTTGCACTTGCTCTCTGGTAGCATTTGACACCCTTAAAACTAGTCCATGTTAATAATCACCCCAGGCAGCCACACTAGAGGAGGAAAGGATTTTGCCTATTGGTTTTCGGCTGTAAATCCAAGTAAGGCCTAGACAGGAGCAAGGTATATAGCTGCTGAATGAATGAATGAAAAATAAAGTTAAGCTCTCCTATCAAAAACCTGGGCCATTAATTACCTTGGCTATTCATCAGACCCCAAATTTGGGCCTCTAATTGTTCTTCCAATGACTAGCTTTTCTAGGCCCTCAAATATCAAAAGCAGCTTCTCCAAAAGTATCGATCAAGTTGCTGGCCACCGTCTCAACCAGACACAGCTCCTCCGGGCTCCCTCCACCAGGTCCACGGGCCCCTCTCCTCCCTAGGTGCTTCCCCAAGACGCAAACCAAGCGGCGCACCGTCGCCCGCGTTCGTGCCAGGGGACGCACGCCCCTGGGGTGCCGATCGAGCCCGCTGGCCCGTCCCACGCCGGCTCCTTCGCTCGGGGGCCACGCAGCACCCCGACCCCGCCCGCTTCCCACACCAAGTTCAAGAATTCCCGTGATCCAGCATCGTGTCTGCCCCCCCATCTGCCCAAAGAGGCCCTCAGGCGTGACCCCCTGACACCGCGCACCCCTACTTTTCTGCTCCCCCATCCTGCACACCTCCGGGGCTCCCGCTTCCTCCCCGGGCCCCGCCACTCACAAGCCCGCCGGCCCCGGCTTCCCGGTCTCGGCCACCAGCGGCCGCGTGTCGCTCCGGGGCCTCCTCGACCTAACGCCCTCCCCGCCCGCACCCGCTTCCTCCCCGGTCCTGAAACCCCCCAACCCGCGCGCGGGCGCCGGCCCCGGGCCTCCCGCGTGCGTCCGCGGCTCCCGGCCGGCCCCGGGAACGCGGGCCCGGGCGTCGCGGGGGGCTCGCGGCTGGCCGGGGCGGGGGGCGCGGGGAGCACGCGCGGGCCCGGGGAGCCCCAGCGCCCGGGGGCCCCCGCGCGGGCCGAGGGCGCGGGCCTCACCGTCAGTCACGGCTCCCATGGCGTGCGCGGCGGCGGCGGCGGCGCAGGCCGAGGCGGCGGTTGGCGGCGGCGGAGGTCAAACTCCCACAATGCAGCCGGGTAAACAGCCATGGAGGAGGAGGCGGCGGCGCCCGCGGCCGTCCGCTCCGCCGCCTGAGTCGCGCGCCGCCGCCGCCGCCGCCGCCGCGGGACCCGCGCTCCCCGCGCTCGCCGCTCTCCCCGCGGGCGGCTGCGGCTGCGGCTGCGGCCGCGGCCGGCGCGTGAAGGGGCGAGGCCGGCGGCCGGCGGCGGCTCGGGCCGGGACACCCCCGCCGCGCGCGCCCGGCCCACGCCCAGAGGCCGGCGCCGGAGGCCGCCGCCCGCCGGCCGCCAGGTGAGCTCGCGGGGCGCCGCGGGGGCTGCGGGCCGGGATCGGCGCGGCCCCGCGCGGGCTCCCCCAGCCCGGGAAGGTGCCCGCGGCGCGGGGGGTCGGGAGCCGCCGGCTGCGGGGGGTGCGCGCCCGGGACAGCCGCGGGGACCCCGAGGGGCGCGGGCAGGGTGGGGCGCCTCGGGCGGTCGGCTGGGCGCCCCGGATTCCGGGGCGCAGCGTCCGCCCCCTTCTTCCCAGGGCTCCGGCGGGTGCTGGGGAACCGGGGAAAGGAGAAACTTGGCGACCTCTGCGAGGGGGCGTTCGCACGGCGCGGGGAGCAGTCAGCGAGCCTGATGGGTCTGATCCTGCTTTCATTTTCTTGGGACGACACATAATTTTTTCTTCTTCTTCTTCTTTTTTTTAATGCTGATGTGACGGTCCCCATCTTAAGGGAAGTTGAAATTTCGTGCAGGGGGTGGGGAGGAGGCGATGCTCTGGGAGAAAGGTTGCCCGGAGTTACACCTTTCCCCAGCGAGCACACTGCGGGTTATATTGGTGTCTTTTCCCAAAAGTCACTTGGATTAAACTTCGAGGAGTTTCTTGTAAAGGGCACCCATCTGAGTAGTGAGCTGAGAGAGGATGCAAGGCACCCCACCCCCCCAGATGATCTGACCTCCGGCTTGATAGTTTATGACGACCAGAAGCGTGTCCGAGTTTTGAACCCAGATTCGCTGTTTCGATTGAGCTATCTCTTTATTTTCTGGTTTTTATTACCCCCAAGGACCTTGCAGCTTCATGTGCGATTTAGAGCAGTTGTGTAGAACCAATTGGATTGTTTCGGTTTCCTTTCTGAAGTTGGGTACACCCTCCCACTTTTCCTCAGTTCTAAGAGAAAGACTTGAACATGAAAAAGAATGATAGTAAAATGTTTTTTAATTAAATATACTTATTTATTAGAGAGAGAGAGAGAGAGAACATGCCATAGCACTGCCTGTGCCACATGAGGTCAGAGGACAACTTTTGAAAGTCAGTTCCCTCCTTCAACCTTGTGGTCTTCCTGAGATCTAAATCAACTCTCCAGGTTTGCTAGCAGGGTCTTTACCCACTGAGCTGGCTCACAGAACAAACAATGAAGTGATTTTGACCTCTAGGCAGAAATCTGTAGGGACAAAATTTTATGCATGTTAAGAGAGCCCAGAATAGTCAATAATACTATTATTGTAGTGTTCAAGTTATAGACTTTGGGTACAAAAGTAAAAATTATCTTGAATGAAGAGTCTGAAATGAAACCACCCTTCTGTAAGGAGTGGAGCCTGTCTGACTCTGGAAGAACATTGGCCTAAACTTGATACCTCGGCATCAGACTCCATTCGTTTCCATGGCTGTGGGAGAAAGGATAGAAACCAGAAGAGGTGTTTCACGTATTAAGTAATGCCTAAAAATTGTAAATGGGAAGTGTCAGCTGATGATCTTTAAATCCCAATTCACATCATGTTTAAAAGGAAACGTCAAGTCCTAAAAGAGTGCTGATACGGTTCCAGATTCTATCCTTTTACACATTTTGGAACAGTACCTAGTGATGTAAAATAATCATTAATGTTTTCACAGGCAAATGTCACTGTCTCATGTAACTTAAATTTCCATTCTACCAACATTATTCATGGATGAGTCCCAACCACTTTCATAAGTTTGTTTTGTAGCTTACCATTTTGTTAGTCAGTGCTAGAAACTTTCTGAAGTAGTAAGACCCCAAGAAAGTGGGAAGATTAAACTTTAGGGTGTACCTTAAAGTTTTTGACTGAAGTGATGAGAAATCAAGTGGTGGGAAACAAAGTTTGAACTCCTTAGAATCTTCTTCCAGCCATGGAACGTAATTCAGGATTGAAGTGACAGAGGTCAGTGAGTCAAACATTTGAGAATTCTTTTGTCTGTACATCATGTGTATATTGATTCAGCATCTTGAGTAAACTTTGGAAGTGATCTTTGCCTCATACTAAGCTTGAATGTTTAAATGCAGTAGGCCCAAGCTTTATGCTGTACTCCTTTTTCTAAAGGCAGATCTTTGCAGGCAAAAATACAGAATTGGACATAGCATATGTTGAGCTACAACAAAGCAGATTTGGACTCTGATCTCAGTAGATTTAGGTATTTACTCAGGTTATTAATTATATGCCTGGTTTCTTTTAGAATGAGTTATTAGAGGAAATTAGAGTTTTTATTTAATATTTGCCTTTTGAAAACAAAGACGGTGAAACAACTAACTGGTTTATATCCTGGCCTTGTGGAAAGTTGTGATCATTTCTGAAGTACGCTTTTACAGCAAGAGCTGGTTTGTGGACCTCTAGGTTTCAAAGGATGCATGACACATGATAGTCATGAACAACACTTTTTTTTTCCTTTTTCCATTTTCATGTGAATATGGCAGGTGAATATGTATACATGTGTGTTTGCATGTCTGTGTGTGGGAGGCACATGTGTTTATGTACATACAAGTATGTGTTCATGTGTGTAGAGGGCCAAGGGTAATTATTAGGAATCATCCTTGATTATTCTTCTACCTGATTCTTTTTAGGCAGGATCTCTAATCAAATCCAGAGCTTCTAATAAGGTCATATCTGGGAAGCCAGCTTGCTCTGGGTATTTCCAATCTCCACCTTCCAAGGATGCTGGAATAAAGGCAGACTGCCACACCCACCCAATGCTTTAATCACTAAGCCACCCCCCTCCAGACCCTGGGATCTATAGATTTTTATGTATATGTATTTTTCTGCAAATAAGATACATAGTTGTAAAAGAGGTCCAGAAAGTAAACAAAACAAAACAAAAAAGTCAAGGTGATCTTTTTGTTGAATGAAATGGTAGTGAGAATCATTTCTTTTCTGTGTGTGTGAGAATCATTTCTATGAAGAATAAAAGCTTAAAATCTAGTCTTAATGCTCAGTATTTTTTAAAGTTTTCTTCAGTCCCCATTGTGTGGTATTAGGGGTGCAAAGGTTCTTCCATGTGTTCCCACAGCAAAATATTTGGCTGTTAGTTTGATAAGCAGTGCACATAGACACACACGCAAAAGGCAAGCTGGCCTGACATGCTAGTTCTGAGTGCAGCATGACTGGCTTTTTATTATATCTAAAAATTCATCTCACTTGAATTGAAATTGAATAAGCAGAGACTTGAGCTTGACACCAGCCCTTAAATACAGTAAATGGCTCATTTAGTTCCACTCTTTGATTTCTCTCCAGAAAACCTGAAATTTGTCTGGTAATCACTCTTAAGGAAAACATTCGTTACTTTTTATGACAGCAGAATGTGATGGAGAAAATAGTTTCTGTGTTAGAACCGACTTAGATTCAAATCTGGATCCTTTTCTCTGAACCTACTTGTCTACCCTATAGTTATGGATAAATGCCTGTCTAGTAGAGGTGTTCAGAGGCTGCCTGGATAGTCTTGGCATGGTTTTGACTTACAGGAAGAACTTACAAAGCCCGATTTAGGCAGCTGTTAACAAACATCTATGAAAACATATACAATTATGGTGTATGTGAATATACATTCTTCCCAAGTAAAAGAATATTTATACTGTGTTTATCGTGTGTGTGTGTGTGTGTGTGTGTGTGTGTGTGTGTGTGTGTGCGTGTGTACTCATGAGCACATGTGCCACAGTGCACATGTGGAAATCAGAGGGTATTTTGTAAGAATTGGGTCTTTCTATCATGTGGATCTGGGTATTGAACTCAGGTTTGGTAGGAAGTACCTTTACCTACTGAGCCTGAACTGGCCATAAAATCGTTTTTAAATATCAGGTTTCTCAAAAATGAGATAGTATTGAGTAATTCTTGTAGACACCTGGGTAATTGGAAGGGGTTCATTGAGCAAAGTGGAAAACATGGACACTACACAGAAAGAATCGTGAATAGCTAGCATCATTGCTTGTTCTGTGAACAAAATCCCTTTTACTATTTGTTGTTCACTTGTAATTTAAATAAAAAAACTTAAGTTTAAAGTTGCACATGTATTTTCAAGACCTCATTCCCCCAAAATGCTTTACCATCCCTCCCTCCCTCTTTTGGGACTCTTCCAAATACTCCAGGGGTTTCATGGTTGGAAGAACCATCTGTAAATGTGGTTGCAAAAGTTCTGAGTTTCTTGGTCCTGTGCTAGGAATTAAATTCAGTGATGTACATACATCACTTACTCGACTACAGAGCTTTATCTTCAAGTCTCTTTTATCATTAAAATACCTCACAAATCAGGTACCAATTTTTTTTTACTATAGGAAAGAGAGTCTTACAGAACTGAATCATATTGTCCTTTCAATGTTGAAGGAAGAGAGGACTTTGAAAAAGTGTGAAATTTATAAATGAGATATTTAGAATGTTTTGACCTCAAAAATAAATTTGCATCTACTATTTCTTGGTGCTTCCATACTTCTCTCATTGATTCTCTGAACATTTATGTCTGCTGTTTATGGGTTGAGCAGTGATTGTAAACAAAGGCTTTACACTTGAACATGACTCCTATTTCTTAAGTTTGGGCCACTATGGGCTAGTATTTTAAATGGAGAAGATGACTATGAAATGGGTTAATAAATGTGAAAGACTTTGCTTTGTTCTAGCACTCTAGCAAGTGCTCTGAAGGTGGTAGCCATTTTGAAGATAGTGTCATCTTTAGATTCACATGTCCCTTCAAAGAACACAGTAGTCATCCTTATTTTCATATACAAATTCTGGAATCATCCTGCTTTCAATTCAGAATGTCCTTTCACATCTTGTTAACCTGGGTTGGCACCCCAACATCTATAAGGGTAATTGGCTTGTGTGTTATTCTTAGCACAGAATTATTGCCCTCCTGAGACTGGCAGGTTGTGTCAATATTCTTGAGATATCAGTGACCAAACCAACAAGACTGCACAAGTTGGAGTTGTAATTCATTCACAAACTACTTGTTTTTATGGCTTAGAATAAAGGTCCCTAAATTTTCTTTGCCAGACCAAGAGGTGAACTTTTCAGCTTCGCCATCCACCTAGGCTACCACCTTTTTGGCTGCTACCATGATAATGAGACATGAATGACGTGTGACCATGTTACAATAAAACTTAATGGACACTGACATCTGACTTTTTTAATTTTTAAATGACTAGATAGTTTAGTTTCAAACTTTTGTGATGTAAAAGCTATTCTTAATTCATGCTGGGTATAGGAAGTGGCTGGAATTGACCTGTGCGCCTTCATTTACTCCTTGCTTAGACGAATGCTTGATTGAGTCAGGCGGGGCAGCGCATGCCTGTAATTCCTGTATTTGGAAAGTGAGGCAGAATCATGAGTTCAAGGCTATCCTCTGCTACATGTCAAGCTGGAGGCCAGCACAGGTAATATGAGACCCCGTCTTAACATTCCCTCACCCAACAAATTAAAAAATTAGATTCATAGAATTTTGACATCACCAAGCAACAGTTTACTGTATACATGTATGTTCCTGTGCTGCTGTCAGGTCATGCATTCTGTGTTTTTCGTAGGGCAGCTTGATTGACTACTTCTTTCTACTCCCAATAGGATAAACCTCTAGTGGGTACATTGTTATTAGTCATTGTATGGCCTTATCACATGTATTGTAGTATATTACCAGTTAATTTTATTTATTGCTAAGATCTGACCTCACTTGTTTTCTGTAAAATTCCATGGTTCACCACTGATGTGTGATGGCTTTGGAGGGATCCCCTGCTTGGAACTGTGGCATGCTTAATGTTCCCCTTGGCCTCCTTTGCCCTGAAGGGAAAGTAATCAATAATGGTCTCCAAGGCTGCTGACCAGCCCTTGCCTTACTTTATGTTAATCTGTATTCTCACCCCTACCCTTTTTTTCTGCATGGTATGTTTGGTTAAATAAAGCACAAAGCTTTCTCTTGTGTTCAAACCCCTGGAGATCAGCTCCAGATTGGTGTGTACAGAACGTGTAGAGATATACGTCTGTGTGTAATTTCATCTGGCCGCCCGATGTGCTGAGGGCAGCTTCTTTCAGTTGTTCCTTTCAGTCCCTCTTGACCCTTCTCTCTGAGCCTTTGTGTAGGATGTAGAATTCACGACCTGGTAAACTGTTCTGATTGGTTCTTTTTTTTTTTTTTGCTTTTTTCTTTTCAACATTCACTACAGATTTGCTTGTTACCCAGTAAATATATATATATATATATATTTTTTTTTTTTTTTTGGAGCTTAACTTTTTAAAACTATAGAATACTTAAAATAAAATCACTGGACATTATTATTCTAGAATTTTCCCGCTTTCCAAGTGTAAATTTAAGTAGTATCATAGACATGAATTGATATTTTCAGTGTTTACAGATCAAATGTAATTAAAATTGTTTGCTATCTTATCTAGATATAAAATCTCTAGATACTACTGAAGATATATTACTCAATCAGTTAAGTTTTTTTAAAGCTAAATTTGGATTTGTAAGTTTTAGAAGACTGGACAATTTGAATCTTACATCATTAAGAAAATATTAGCATACATGTAGGAAGTTAAGTAATTGTTTATGCATGTATAGATGTCTGCAACAGACTGCTTCCTTCAGCATGTTTTTCATAATACAACATAATGATGTAAACACTTCTCAATAAATGATTACATTAGTTAGGGCCTATCCACAGAGTAAAATACTGTATCATCTGTAAAAAGGATGATGCACACGAGTATTTATTGACATGGAATAAAGTTCAGATAAAGGATAGCATGTGAATATGCATAATGAAACTTCTTTAAGTTTTGTCTAGTGGACAAAATCCTTGTGAGTCAATACCTAAAAGAAAGAGTATGTGCCACATGATAGAAAGTTATCTTCAGGCACTAAGATTATGGGTGATCTTTTTCATGTTTTTCCTCAATTTTTTTTTTCAGGTAGCATATGCTGCTTTTGTAATCCAGGAGAAAGGACAAAGCTATTAAAAGACAGGCAGAGTATATTCTTTCAATAGTAATTGAAAACATCTCCTGCTTGTTGCCAAATGAGCTCTTATTCCCCATGATGACTAATTACCTTCATGGTTTGTGTTGCATCAAATGAGAAGTGAAACATTCTTCCTTGTGTAAATTTAAAAGTGTTTTCTACATTACTAATAAACAATATTTTCTAATCTCTTCCAGTTGGAAAAAAAATGTTCACACAGGACTTTTTAGAAGAAGCTTATTGCAGACACACAAACATATGCACTATAAAGATAATCTGTTTTGCCTTGGTTCTTGTGATATCAGATGTTTTACAGGCTAGAATTCTGTAAAAAATCACAAAAGATTTCTTCCTGTCGAGTCAACGGGGATTAGTAGTTAAAGCATGACCTCTTCTACTTATTGTCTTCCTTATTTCAACAGGTTGGGCCTTAGTTTTTTCATCTATAAAATGGGGCAATACCTTTGTAAACTGTGAAGATTTAAAATGAGACAGGTATATTGCGAATCCTGGGGCAGAGTAAATGAGGAGGTGGAGGCGGTCCATGGTGGTTCCCCCGAATTCGCCCGTGGTTCTACACGCACACACATACACATACGCACACACATGCACAATTGAATAAATAATAAAAAATAAAAAAATATTAAAATGAGACAGGTATTAACACAATGTCTTGTCAGCAGTTATGTGGGGCGAAGCAAGAAAGGAGGTTTTTTTTTTTTTTGCTAACATACTGAGCAGTGCAGGTATTTTGTCTACATGTTCCTTGGACTGGCTTCTCTGCTCACTGCATGGAATAGGTATGTTATAAATGTAGTAAATAGCGATCTTAAGTATTTCTTTGACCATGTTAGATGAACTTCTGGGGTTTTCACTGTCTTTGAAGTATATTAAAAAATGTCAGGAACAAAAACAGCTAAAGAAGAGAATGCAGCTTCGTGTTTTAATTTTTAAATAAATTATATCTGTTTCATTACATGTTTTTCTTAGCTAGTCATCTTGGTTTCAGCTTAACTATGTTTGTACCCTCCTCTTGGTTTAAATGATAATTCGTGCATATTTTCACTTTAGTATCACCTAAGGTATTTTTTTAGTTTTTAGTATGATCCATCTCTCCCTTGTTTTCCCAGATTCAGATGGGTGTTTATACAGAATCCCAAGCATTGACATGAATAAGCCAAACAGTATCTGCTGGGATGTAGTTGCTCTTTGGTTGTAACAAAGATTTAAGAATTCATTACAGGAAACTATGGAATTTAAAGCAAGCGTTATGATAATTTTTGAGGCACATCTGTCAGTAGTATGTTCCTGAATAACAAGCCACTCCAAAACACTGGTTTGAAACCACCACCATTGTTTTTGCTTAGTAAGAGCAGTGCAGTTCTTGCTTGAATTAACTGGCCTGAGGTCACTCCTGTGGTTACAGTACTGTACAGGCCTTGAGCTTGGTCACTTTGGGCCTTCTTGTGAACACAGAGCTGCAAGGCTTCCTGTGTACTCGTCTGAAAGTCACTGGTCACTCTGCCAGCTCTGTCGGTCAGAGCAAGTCAGGAGGCTGAAGGAGTTTGAAATAGAAAACATCTCTTGGTGGGAATGCTGGAGTGCTGTTGCGTGTTGTAGGACTGCATACAGGTGTGGGGAAATCCTAGCCATCTGTGGCAGTCTGCTGCCTGCTTCTTTCATTATGATAGAGCAGTGCTTCATGGTTCTTTGTATTATCTTTAGATAACAGTATGAGGTAGGCACTATTATCTCATGACTGTGTAACATGACTGTGTGACAAGCAGACTTGAAGGGAATTAAGTAACTTGCTAGAGCTTTTCTCTAGTTGGGGTCAGACCCTGCAAGCTGAGGACAGTTCACCCCTATATCCTTGCTGCTTAAATTCACACATGGTGAACTCACATGGGAGAGAGAGGTGAGAAGTGAAAGAAGCCTCTTTAAAAATCTCCAAGGACCTTTAAATCTTGCATAGAGTTTGTATCTATGAGACACCTTTAGTCTTGTCATAAAATTAATACTTTACTGACTAACAGTTAAACTTTGCCTCCAAATCGTTCAAGAAGTGAATTCTTCTGGCATCAGAATCATAGCCAATCTAGGAAAGGTCTTCAGCTGTAAGCACTAGAAATGCAATCTGATTACTTGAATCTCAAAGAGAAGGCTGTGGCCAGCTTTCAGGTTGAGGATAGTAAGGAAGAACCAGGCCTCAGAAAGGTCTGGAGTGTCTTTGGGAAACTACTCTGCAGGATATCTGAGCCTCCAACAAACAAACCCATTGCCCTCGGACACTGTTGTCTCTTCAGATCCAAACTGGGTCCTGTGTTGTTGCTTTACCGAGACGTACCTAGTAGGCCAGTTGTCATTTCCCAGCAGTAGCTAAAACCCACAGTCATTCATTATTTGAGCTTATTAGGCCACTTTGAGTGAGTGCTTTGTGCATTGTCTTTCACATTTAATATTTGCAACACTCTAATAATCCCCAGTTCACCCTTTGTCCAAGTCCCTATGTCTCCCCAGTTTCTTACACCCCAACTGGAGAGGTGCTATTATTTTCACACCAGCTAATCAGTGCTTAATGTCTAAATGCAATAATGCATTTATTTTCTTTCATGATAAATCTAAACTTTCCTAAAGCATGTGTTTCCCTAATATTTATTATTTTTCTTAACTGATGTTTGTGCAGTGTTTGAGATTGAACTCAAAGCCTCTTTCACTTGTATGGTGAGCAATATTGCCAGTGAACTATGTCCTCAAGTTGTTCAGAGTTTGTGGTTTTTTGTTTTGTTTGTTTGTTTATTATTTATTTATCTGTGTGTGTGTTTGTGTGTGTGTGTGTGAGAGAGAGAGAGAGAGAGAGAGAGAGAGAGAGAGAGAGAGAGCACTATGTTCCTATGGTTGGCCAAAGGAGACTTCAAGAGCCATTCTGAATTGCTTTTACATCCTGAATTGCTTTTACCTCCTTTTTTCTTCCATCTGGGATTCCCATGCTCCTCCCACCAGAGCTGCCATTTCCTCCTGGTGTTATCTCAGACCTGGGAATCAAACTCAGGTCCTTCTGCTTTTGAGCCATCTATCTCTCCAGCCCAGAGTTTGTGTTTTTAGGAAAAAATAAAGCAAAGCAAAAATCTTTGATGTCATCTAACTTAGTCATTGATTGATAATGACCTCGTTGTTAATATTCTTACCCAACACATAGTGATCTTGTTAAGGCCCAATGAAATAAATGTAATTCCCTGAACTGAACTGCCCTGCAGTTGTCTGTCCTCTTAGTGCCAGATTGTACTCATTACAAATTCACTAGTATTTTAGACTAGTATTTAGACTGTAGAGGTTCTAAGCTGAAGGGGCATTTTTTTTTTCTGTAGCTCTTATAAGTGTAAGGCGAAGCACATTTCAGATAGTGAAATCCTGTGCACTTACATTCATGCGGTCTTCTTTTATTCATATGCCATGAAGTCAGAAAAGAGCAGCTATTTCTGTTTTTTTTCAGCTGAGGATGTGGTTTAGAAAGGACAAAGGATTTCTCCTGTCACATGGGAACTTGGTAGTAGCATCAATTGTCTTGACCACTTAGGTGAAGGTGGTTCTAGAATTGATTTACCAACTGCAGAAGTCATTTCTCTGGGTTCTCAAGGTTTTGAGCTGGATTGGAAATGGGTGTAAACTAATGTCTGGTCTCCTTTGTACTATGTCCCTGACTGTGTGACACACGTGTGGGGACCTTGGTGTTTATCTTCGTTCTTTCATGCTGCAGTAACAAACTGTGATGAACTGTAGTATGTAGACAGTAGAGATGGCTTTTTAGAGTTCTGGAGACTGTAAAGTAAGATCAAGGTATAGGCACATAGGTTGTCGCTGAAGGCAAGTTTCTGGTGCTGGCACCTTCTGGCTTCATCCCCCACATCACATGCATCTCTTTCAGAAGCACTTGATGCATTCATGAGGGCTCTGCCCTCACGAGCTAATCATTTTCCAGAAGGTTCCACATCCTATTAGCAGCTTGGAACCTGGGAGTTGAGGATTTTAGCAAGTAAATATTAGAGGAATAAATATCCAGACATGGCAGTGTGCGGTGACATCTCCTCGCCTTTGTGAACACAGCTGCTTTTGCAGGTTCCTTGCCTTGGAAGCTCAGCATCTCTTCATTTTCCCCATAGCCAACAGTGGAGGAGTGGATTTTCCCATCTTTGGCTGTGATTACTGGCTAGTTTGAAGTACCTCTTGGAGTCCTTCGATCTGTCTTTTTCACTTACTCTCCGTTTAATTACCACCTTGTGGTGTAGTCGTTTGTCCTCTCAGCCCCTGGACTCTTCTTGTAAGTGGGCCTCACAGTTTTCTGCCATTCACTATCCACTGCTACAAGAGGTCTTGAGAGGCGCACTTGACGTTTTTGTTTAATTAAAGTTTCCAGAGAGTTTTGTGTTAGCACCAGGGCTGTATGGCAGGCTCTTTTCCCCCATTACTTTTAAAGTTTCACTGTAATTGTGGAAGTGACATATACATGTTCCTTGTTTGGTCAGGTCTGTGTGCACCAACATCCTAAGTTAGGATGGAGGCTTTGTCTATCATTTAGTGTTTTTAAAATTTTCTTTTTCTCACTTAAGACACTGATTTTTACAGGCTTTAAAAATCTACCTATCTATCTATCTATCTATCTATCTATCTATCTATCTATCTATCTATCTATCTATCTATATCTATTTATCATCTATTTCTCTGTGTGTGTGTGTGTATCAGAGAGCACTGTGTATCCTTGTGGAGGGCTGGAGGTGACTTTGGGAATCATCCTGGATTGCTTCTACCTCCTTCTTGCTTTGCTCAGGGATTTCCCAGGTTCTGCCTACTAGGGCTAGAAGTACATGCAGGCCACTGCCATTTCTGCCTGGGTTTTTACGTGGGACCTGGGATCAGAAGTCAGGACCTTCTGCCCTTAGCCATCTCTCCAGCTCCGATTCTTACGGTCTTAAACCATGCTTTGTTAAGCATAAATCAAAAAGACCTTTATTTCCTTGGATTTTTTACTTTGTTTTGTGTTGTTTTGCAGATGTCTGAAACTTTAGAATCTTTGAACTTAATTTCTGAAAAGAATGCTAGCAGAGTTCTACAGTGGGAAATAGATGCTTTGTGTTTTCTATACTTCCTTCGCTGGTGTTTTTATGTTTTAGTACATTGAACACAAAAACATTTTAGTGTCCTGATGTCTTAGCGCTAATTCCTCTCAAAGGTGATTTTCCCGATTCCTCACTCTGTGCCCTGGACTCCCCTATCCTGCTGATTAATAGTGTTCAGTAGTTAAAATTATACATCATTTGCAGATCGAAGTTAAAAAATTGACCATTTGCCATTATATTAGGGCAGTTTAAAGGAATCACTTGTTTAAATTTACTGGCTTCCTGAAGCTAGTAAAGGTGTTTATGGCTGTTAGGATTCCCTGTTAATATATTTCAACCCTGCAACACAGGGAAGAATACATGTTCAGCTATTACAGATAATGAGAAAGGCTAGCTCGTGGAGAAGATCTTCCAGTGCTATAAATGGCACAAACTGAAAATTCAGTTGTCATAGTAAACAGCAGTTATGATCTGCTAGTAGGCAGGGTTTTTAGTGTGCTGTTCCCCAGCCAACCGCCAGCCAAGATTAGCTTTCTTCTCCATAGGCTTGTTATCAAGTATCAATTGGCCCGAGACTGGAGAGGTAATCTTGGCTAACACTTACTGTGCCAGTCTGTTTCACTTGTGATCTCTGGGCCACATAATTGCATGTATTGTGGCCTCCTACAAAGAGAAACAGTTACTCTTATTCTTTTGTTTTAGGAATACTTAACAGTCTTGGAAGAGGAAATATCTCAGCTAAGGATGTGGTCTCTAGAAAACATTCACATATTTTATCCCATGTAGAACTATGGTTTTTTTATATTTTGAATGGTTTCCTAATTAAAGTCCACAAAGCGGTTATACTACTGGAGACAGCAAAATCTTACCTAAAAGCCAAAAATGGTACTTTGAATTTTGAGCTTTGGAAGAGTTTCTTAGTGTCATTCTTACAGAACAGTAAAATTCCTGAATTCTTGTAGAAGCCCTAATAGAATGTCTGTTACCCTGAGCAGATGCTGCATCACCATTGGACGTGGATCCTTGTTCCAGTAGAGTATTGTCTGGCATAAATGTTTGGAAGTAAGAGTGGGGAGTACTAGAAGTGGACACTACAGTGTGAGCATATTTTGTCTGCCTCTCCGACTGCCTGCTGGGCCTTCCCTCCTGTCCACGAGAGGGTTCCCCACCAGGATGGGCAAATGGAGCCACATGGCCCTTTGGCCAGCTGTGTCTGATGTTAGTGAAGCATTTCTCCTGTAGACTTTGTCAGCCTGTGACTTTGTCCTGGCCACTGTTAGCTTGGACTGCCTGCTGGTTGCAGAGGGAGACATTCAGAGTCCTGGTTGGAGTGGCTTGTTAACAAAAGTTCTTACCATTCTCCCTCTCATCCCCAAGAATTCTTTAAGTCAGTTCTTGTTCAAAGAATGGCCCACTATTCAGAAATGCAATGATGCCAAGGTTTCTTGCCAAGTGACAGTAAAGTAGAATGCATAGGGACTTCCAGGTGATTTCAAATAACAAGTAACCTCAAATCCAAGGCAAAAGCTGTAGAAGAATATGGTATGATCTATATCCATTCTTTCCTGGGGGAAGGAAAAGTGCTAATCTGGTGAAAATTGTTCCAGAGGCAGGCAAAGCAGAGCACAGCGGGGTCTTCTCATCCTGATCATCTTTTGCCTTAGTGGTACAGGAATATTTATCCTAGAATCCAAGGGGGAAGGAAGGAACAGTGGCCAGCATGTGGCTGTAATACAGGGTGGTTTGCTCTCCTGCCTTCCCTGACTGGCAGTGCGTAGCTTCCTCAGGCAGTGGAACTGCAGCTTCCTGGGATCAGCTGTGAATATACAGCGGGGATTCTTAGGAGGAGTAGGAGAAAGGGCAGGTCATTGTAAACCCTGTGTAACAGACTCGTACTGAGAAAATCTTACTATCAACCCCTCCCTTCTGCCAGTTGTCCTACAGAATGCCCTGATACCCTGCGGCACTGACCAGTCCTGAAAGGTAAGCAGTTACATGCAGTGCTTGAGAAGGCATTGTTTTGAAAAATGAAGAACCATTGTTCTGCTCACATGTAAAGGAGAGAGTTGCCCATTTTACCAGTCAGCCTTTAGAACTGATAAGTTCATCAGGAAACACAATTCCCCTGATGGCTCAGAGATTTTAATGAGGGTGGTGGTGTCTGATGGATGGGCCTCTGCCCAGGTAACATGGAGTTTCTGTTGCCCAGAAACTAAGGCAGAAGGAAGCCATTATCACTGCTGGGTCTGAGGGAGCAGAGAGGAATAAAGTCACTGGAGTCCAGGACAGAGTTGGAGCCACAGGCTGCCAGACAGGTACAGAGCCGGGCAGGTTAGCCTGTGCTGCCCACGGCAGAGATCCCTCCCTGACCATCTTTCCTCTTTTCTTGTTGACCCACCTGTAGCTGGCCAGTAAGTAACCTTGGAATGAACCATAGAAGCCAACCTCTGTAGGCCCACAGCAGGGTCACAGTGGTGGGAAAATGGGTTGGGGATAGACAAGGGGTCAGACAAAATCGGGAGTATATTCCCTTCCTAGTCATCTCTCCCATCACTGACTTTCAACTCAGTCCCATCTTTTACTATAAGCCAAACAGCCAAACAGTTTACTCTTATCATAATTAAATATTCAAAAACAGAATCTGCATAATTCTCAGTGAATTGGGAAATCACTGAAAGACTGTTGGGACATTTTTTCTTAATTAAAATTAAACTGACTTTAAAAGAATTCATATTAACTGTACAAATTATCTTTTTTTTGCATGTGCGTATACTTTGTGTGTGTGTGTGTGTGTGTGTGTGAGAGAGAGAGAGAGAGGGCACTGTATGTGCCCGTGGAGTCCCAAGGGTGACTTCAGGAATCCTCCTGGATTGCTTCTACCTCCTTTTTGCTTGCTCTGGTTTTTCCTAAGGTCTGCCTTCTAGAGCTGGTGTAGGTTGCTGCCATTTCTGCCTGGTGTTTTTATGTGGGATCCAAGATCCGAACTCAGGTCCTTCTGCTTGCATGGCAGAGGCTTAACAGCCCTGAACATCTTTCCAGCCCCGAGTAATTTATCTTAAAATATGAAACTTGGATTCTTAATGATTTATTTGTCAAACGTTTCTGCTCTTGTTAAGGTTACAATGTTGGAAGGGATTTACAATAAAAGTCCTTGCCTATTACCCCAAGCTATTTGCAGCAGAATGAGTTTGAATGAAAACTCAGCCTATGTAAAAATAAAAGGTTGACGTATCACAAGAAAGTGAACACTGGACTTTGAGAGATGGAAAAAATAAGGTTTTTACTCTGCTCTTCAGAAATTGAAAAGCAAATAATGAAAAGAGGTCCCTACTCGACTACAATAATGATAAGTACTTTATGTACTTATTCTTCAATTTTTATTTGTGTGCGTGTATGTAGGCATTTTACATGGGCACATGTGCACTTGTGGATGTTTGTGGTCAACATTGGGAACCATTCTTGATTGCTCGTTCACCTATTGTGTTTGACACAGTCCCTGTTCAAACCCAGAGCTCATTGATAGGATTGCTCTGGGAACCCTCAATTTCTGCCTTCCTAGGCTGGAATTACAGGTGGGCTGCCACATCAACCCAACATTTTATGTGGGATATGCAGATCCAAACTCCAGTTCTCTTGTTTGTGTGGCAAACACTTTAACTGCTGAGTCATCTCCCTAGCCCAGTGATAGGTACTTTGATAAAAACATCAGCTAGGAAATTATGAAGGGGAGAAGTGGTTTAGTACTTTAAAAAAAATCTTTGAAGCTTTCATATACAAATGCAGTGAACTTATGTATCTTCATCTGCCACTATCCTTACACCCCTACATGCTCTCTTTCCCACCCCAGATGTTCTTCTTTCCAGCCAGTTTCCCTCCTGCCCACCATGTCCTTCTGCATGTGTGATCTGTTGAATCTGCATTAACATGTACCTGGGAACCACTGAGTAAAGATGCTTCCCCTCTCCTGTCGGGCACCAGTCCTGGTCTCTGAATGGCAGTAGTATGTCTTGAGATCTTCCCTCGCCCATGGCAAAATGCTGATAGACCAGCTATTGTGGAGGTCTAGTGGAAGTAGACATCACTGCATTGAGCTTTTGGGTACAGCAGCCCTGATGTGAACAGAGGCCACTGTCTGAGTATACCTTTCCCACTTTCAGACTCTTATTACATTCTTACTTCCCACTTTTCCACAAGGTTCTTGGGATAAAGGATGATTTAGATGTCTTGTTTAGGACCAGGCTGCCCATAGTCACTTTTACTCAGTCGTTTAACCAGTTGTGCTTCTTGTAATTGAACTTCTTCCATTGCAAAAGGTTTCGGGCTAGGAACTTCTTTGATGTAAGAATATAATGATAAGTGTTTAAATGGTAACCTAAATCAAGTACCATAGCTAACACTAAGAAGTTTGTTCCCACCCAATGCCTATAGTCTCCCCTTTCACAGTATTTGGTGGGTCAAGATTACAGTGCCAGATATGTTTCTTGCCGTGAAATGGGCCTTAATGCCAGTCAGAAAACTTTACATACTACTAGTGTTCCACTGAACTCCTCTAGTCAGAGTTGTTACAGGATTCATAGCTGGGTGAGGCTGTTGATCACTTTTCTTCCTGCATCCTACACCATATTTCTGGCACTATGGGGCTAATCAGCAAGGGGGTAGCTTCCTTCTCCAATCCAGCTTGTTTTTTTCCCCATGTCCCATGACCCTTATATATGGTATCTTCAGCAATAGTGTCTTCCTATTGGGTTCTGGAGATCAACCAATAGCAATGACAAATGTCTCTTTTGTTTCTAGAACCTGCGAATCCTTTCTAATAGCTTCTTAGGATATGTCACAAGAAGTGGATTCAGTTTGTCCTTTTCAAGGATACTTTCAGACAGCTCACAGACATCAGAAGTACACAGTTGCATTCTAGAAGTAGAAATGATAAAGCACTACCAAATGTCCTGACTCTCAGGGAGCTGGGGCCAAGGGAACCTTTTAATCCTGTTTTTTTTTTCAGTCTTTATTGCTTCCTGTGGCTGTAAGGATGGATGTCATCTAGAAACTTCCTCAGAAATCTGTGTCATGTGACACTGTCCACACAATCAGCCTCATGCCCTGCCCCTTTAGTTCTTTGGACTTGATATGTTTCCTGAGTTTTTCTCTTGAGATCTCTTTTTGCCTAGAGTCCATGCTGCCCCCAATCCTCCTTCCTTTTCCTGGTCCCACTTTAAATGTCATCTGTTCATTAAAGCCTTCCTTGGCCTTCTAGGCTAAATCTAGTGATCCTATTACTTGCTCTGAAACTCACATGTATTCAGGAACCCTGCCTATCTCCTTTGAAGCACCTTTTCAGTTTGTTTAAAGATTCTGTGACTGTCTTCCCTACTTGAATGTAAACAGCAAGAGTAGGCTCATGTCTCTCTGTTTGACATCTGTCTCCTCAGTGCCAAACATTTGCTCAGCAGAGAAATGCAAAAGGGAAGGAAAAAATTCTGGTTTCAGCCTGATCCTTAGCACTTACGAGCTCTGTATTTCCCATCTTGGAGTCCTGGTTCATGTGCTGTAGAATGAGATAGGTTGCTGCTAACGGACTGCTCGGTGTGTTCCAGACACTGCTTACTTGTGTTATCTTCTAAAAAGCGTCATGAGAGGTGAAAAGATCTGCTTGAGGTCACACAGCCAATAAGTAAGAAACAGGATTTACGTGCTGATCTGTTTAATTCCAAAGCCAGATTTATCTTAGTCGTGTCTTTTTGTGACACCCCCCACCCCACCACCAGGGAGTAAAATCTGAGGGAAATGCTGTCTGAATAAAACAAGGAGGCATGGAAAGCCATGCGGCTAGTGGGAGAGAGCAGCTGGAGAGTTTAAACCAGTATTATGGAATCAAGAGCATGGCACAAGCTCCATCTAGATAAAGAGAGGATCCCTTTTAACATTCTTGGAGGACACTGGCTGTTTCTGGAAGCATTCTGTAGCACACATGCTGATTCAGTAGATCTTCTAAGCTTACTGAGATAGAATTGGCTTTGCTTATAACTATAAAGCTATAAACTAGGGGGACCAGAGAGTCAGAAATCTTGCGGCTGGATGAGAGTTTTATGGATTTTGCTAAAATCTTTGGGAAGTGTTGGCAAGTCTTAATCTGTTGGAAGTTATTTTGAAGCAAAATTTCTCAATTTCCCTTTCCTCCCCCCCCAAAAAAAATCCCAATTTGGAGTATATTTTGAAACCTGCAACATCTTGTAGTTTGACATCTATAGCAAAAGACACTTGTTTCATCCACTCTAGCAGGCAGTGAGAAGGGATCAGTCTCTGAAGTGAGCAGTGGGATTTTAAGATGGGCTGCGTAGAGTCATTCTGTCCTCCTTTTTCTGTGGAAATAGTTTGTCTGGCCAGCGTTGGCAACCTTGAGTCAGTTACTTCATTTCTCTAGCCTCTCTTGTGGGAATTAGGTGTGATTAAAACGTTGAGTGATTAGTTTGCTAGTGCGGCTTCTACACTGTGCCTGTCATAATGTGAGCACATTTCATGCTGCACTGAGAGGTTTGTTAAAGTCACCAATGTGGTTCATGCCTTTTCCATGAATGGGTACTGTATAATGTGGATTAACAAGGACAACTTGATTGGGGCTTGGGAAATGATACTTTCAGGTCGTGATTTTAGGGTATTCAAAGACAGTAAAATTGGAATGAAAAAGATGAGAGAGACCTTAAGGCAGCACTTGTGTTTCTGAGGGGCGAAGCGTGTACATCGGTACTTAGGGCTTCGAGGATTCTCCCTGTGTTCCACCTGAGCAGCAGACTAGACTGGTGCTGTTCTACAGGAATGGAGGTCACACTCTTGCCTAGGCTTCATCGCGCATCGCTCGCGTTCCGGATACTTAGCCCATGAGCATAGTTAAAGTTTGACTGACCTTCCACTTACTCAGCGGCTCTGCTGAGAGGGAGAAATGGGAATTAGCTGTTTTCTTGTTATTAGAGTAATTGGAAGCAAAGGTGTAGTGTGCTGACACATCATGGGAACCCAGTAAATTGTTCATGGAATATAAATCTTACCTGATTAGTAGAGAAATGTGAAAAGCAGTGTTAATTGCCAGCCTGGTTTCTAGTAAAAAATTAAAAGTCTTAGTTCACCAGAGGTTTTAGTAGCATGGGCTATTTCATGCAGATAAATGGCATGAGGTGAGGAATTGCTTATTATGTGTTGTAATTTTGTTACCTGTAGAAATCTGTTTACGTCTCGCCAGGTGCCCCAGTGCCTAAGGAGCACCAGGCTCTGCCCTTGTACTTGGTTGATTAGTTTATTTTCAATAAAGTAAAACTAGCAACATTAAGCTTACAAACCTCAGTAGGACAGTGTGTGTATCTCAGAGGAAGGTATGATTAATATTTGTGTTTTCCTGTAGCTCAAGTAATTAAATGTTATCACAAAAGACATTCCCTCTCATGGTAATGAGAAGAAACATACCTTGTGTCTTAGCATACCCAACAAATAGTGCTTAATTTGAGATTTCTTCTCTCCCAGTAATAGGGAAGAACAAGACCACCTCTGGAGAGGATAGTGATAGCATTTATCGGCTGTATGAAATCTGCAAGGTGGCTGGTCAGACGGGAGTTTGATTACCAAATTATTTTCATGATTTAGTAAGTTATGCCACAGAGTTAAGACCTTTGAAGTAGTAAGTGGACTGTGTCCTCTAGGATCCTTCATGGAGAATCCTTTTTTGGTGGTAGTGGTGGTGGCCACATGTAGAAAATTTTAAGTGTCAGATATTACAAATGTGGTAAGACTTAGTGCTCAGGTCTTGATTTCTAATATCTTTCTCCAGTGATATAAGTTTGACACGGGCTGTTTCTCTGGATGGAGCAGGTAGGAAATGAGATGAACCTTTCTTTGTTCTAGCACCAGAAGCAGGAAAGGACATGGCATATGTGCACTTCCTGTCCTCATACCCTCCACAGAGGTGGCACATGAGAAAGAGTCAGAACAGTCAGGAGTGCTCCCAGTGGGCTAAGGCTGAAATAAGAATTAAGTGTTCATTTATTACGCTGGACATGGAGTCAAGGCCCTGGGCCTGCTGTGCAAGCGCTGTGCTTCTGGGCCTCATCCCCAGCCTGGGCTGGAACAGACTGAAGAGCCGAACCTGTTAGATCATATCCCAAAGATAAAATGAGCACAAACAAAACGTACATTATACATACATAGAATAGACAGATGTAAGCACAGGTATATGCTATGTATATAAAACTTAAAATGACAAAATATTCACTCATCCACCCTGATAGAAAAAGTGAACATAGACATGAGAATGACCAGCTCTTAATGCAAGAGTTTCAAATGGCGTATGCAAATAACTGGCCCTTGAGCTGGGAGAACATAACTGTCACCCCTTCCTTAGGTGTGAGCTGTGCATAGTGACTTCAAAATAGTCCAATGTGGAAAGAGGGAAGACAGCTTTTATGCTGTTCTAAGAAGTGTTTTTCTTTATGTGGCCTCCAAAGTGTATCATAACAAAAGCAAACATTAAAAAGCGAGATTATATTAAAGCAAAAAAAAAAAAAGGTCAATACAACAAAAGGGGCAGTCAAGAGAGTGAGGAGACAGTCTAGGGAAGGGTGATTATTTGCAAACTCTCTATGCTGAGGAGCTGATATCTGAAATATGAGGAAATCAATTCAAAGAACAGTTAAAAAGTTACAAAATGCTTGGATGTACATTTCTCAAAAGAAGACATCCAAATGGTTAAGGGATATATGAAAAATGTCTATTATTACTACTCAAATGCAAATTAAAACCACACAAGGCATTACTGTATATGTTAGAATGGCTAGTACCAAAAAGACAAAAAAATGACTGTGGATGAGCAAGGGGAGAAAGGAAACTTTTCCATTTTGATAGGAATGTGATAGTGTAGCCATTATGGAAAACAGTATGAAGCCCCCCCCACACACAAAAAATTAAAGCTGTAATACAGTGATCTCAGTATGTATCCAAAGGAAGTGAAAAAGGTTTGCTACAGACACATCTGCTCTCCCATCATCCCTGCAGTGTCATTTATCACAGCTACATGAAGAAGTCAGCCCGTGTGTCCACCAATGAATCAATCTAAAGAAAACATGTGCTGTATGTATACAATGGCATGCCATTTTGCCTT
Organism: Typhlomys cinereus; assembly: GCA_023101885.1. NCBI lineage: Eukaryota > Metazoa > Chordata > Mammalia > Rodentia > Platacanthomyidae > Typhlomys > Typhlomys cinereus. The sequence goes on along the minus strand of JALPQD010000230.1, from coordinate 2,707,941 downwards.
TAAAAAGAAGGAAATCCCCTTTGCAACCCCAAGCTGAATAAATCTTCCTTTCTCCCTTAAAAAAAAAAAATAAAAAGGAAATCCTGTCTCTTGCATCTAAACAGATCAACCTTGAGGACAATATAATAATTGAAATAAGCCAGGCACATAAAGTCAGAAACTGCCTAACTTTGCTCTGTATGGATTCTAAGGAAGTTGACCATATAGAAACCCAGGGTAGGAATGTTTGCTGGAGTAGGGGTGGGGGTAGCAGTGGGGAAAGGAAGCAGGGAGATATTGATTAAAGAGAATTGGAGGTTTTGTTCTTGCAGATGTCTAAATAAGCAAGTTCTAAGGGTCTGTGATTGTGTAGCATAATGATAATTGTATACTTCAAAATCTCTTAAGACAGTAGATCTTGTATGGGAAGTGATGGTTATATTCATTAGCTCAATTTTAAATGCTGAATGTATCTGTACAGAAATATTTACACTGTATGCATAATTTTTATTTGTGCCTTATGTCTTATAAAATTTGGAAGAAAGTAAGTTTTTTTTAATTTCTTAAATTTTTATTTATTTAATTGTGCATGTGTATGTGTGTGTAGAACCACGGGCGAATTCGGGAACCACCATGGACCGCCTCCACCTCCTTGTTTACCCTGCCTCGGGGATTCACAGGCTCCGCCCTAACAGGACCAGAAAGCAGACCGCCCCCCCCCTTCCGCCCACCGTCTATACGTGCGGTCTAAGATCCGAACTCAGGACCTTCCACCTGCAAGGCAGAGGCTTAACCCCTGAGCCACCTCTCCAGCCCCGGAAGAAAGTAGCAGTTTAACCTGATTTAACTTTAATTTTCATTAGTGGTAACAAGTGTACATACTTGTAAGAAGTTAGCAGGAGGAATAGACATTGTAAAAGCCCTCTTGCGATCTTTGTGACACTTTTTTTGATAAAATTAAATGGCTCTAAAATTGAGTTTATTTTAAAAAAAAATGATGTGTAGGGAAAGAGTCGATAATTCAGTAATTCTCTGCTGAGAGCCTGAGGTAAATCACCTTTGGCATCCGGGCCGAGGGCAGATGAAGTAGGGCAGCTCCTGTTGTTATTTGTGAAGCCCTAACAGACAGCTTGTTAGCAGAACCCAAGGAACGGCCTCTCTAAATGTCCTTCTGGGGAAGTTCCTACGCACATGACTCTCCCCTCTGTTTCTGCCCAGTAGCAGTCCCCTGAGTGACATTTGCTGTCCTAGTTAGTCAGAGGACAGGATAAATGAAAAACTCTCTTCTTCTCCCAGGAAGTTTCAATGGGCGCTGGGAATGCAGGTCAGATGGCGTCATTGGAAGGGGGGAAGCGAGCAGGAAAGTGTTTATGCAGTGCCACTGGTCTCTTTCCATCCTGTCTTCAGGAACTCCAGGATTGGGGTATAGGGATCAAGGGGTCATGTTTGTGATGCAGTCCTAGAGTTTCATTCAGTGAAAAAAAGATCTCTGTCTAAAGTCTTAGAAAAACAACTTACACTGACTGGCTTTGTTTCAGTTGCATCTAGGAGCATCTGGTGTCCTGTGTGTCTCTTGTTTATTGTTGGCATATCACAATAGTTTATATTAATTTAGTTGGAAGCTTAGTTGTTAAAACTATTGCCATGTCTGTGTAAAAATCTATTTGTTAATCATAGAAGGCTAGTGATGTTATCTTGAAAGCGACATATAATCAGTCACATATTGAGTGGCATCTTGATTGGCAGGCAGAAGTCACAAATACATTTTTATTTTTAACTCATGCTTTTTCATAGATCTCTGTTTTGAATTGGAGAATCTTATCTACTGCAACATAGAAGAACATTTTTGCTTTTTACTCACTGTGTGTTAGTTACTGCGTTACAAGACACCCACATGCTGGCTGGCACATCTTGTGTTTCCTGGCATTGTGGAAGTAAGAGTCCTAACTGCAGAACTAACACCAGATCCATTCCTTCCCCCGTCCCTGCCAAGGTAATCAGCTCCTTTAGGTACAAAGTGGGTCAGCTGATAAAATGCTTAAATAGGTCTGAGTGCTGTTTAGTATTACAAGTCAAATGCAGTAGTCTGTAAAACATTTTATGCAAGATACTTTTAGCTATTTATTAAATTTTTGTTATGGAATAATTCCAAATTTCTAGGAAGCTGCAAAGGTGATCCAGAAAATTCCTGATTACTCGTACTCAGTTTCCCGCCATAAATAGCTGTGTCTAGCTGTCTACAGTACGGTGTTAAAGCTTAGAACTTGACATTGGCATAGCTCTATGTAGAGTGTTGTCTTTTGTCACTGGAGTGCTTCATGCAACCACATCGAAGTGGACTGCAGAACCATCCCTTCCCTGCAGATGTCGCCCCTGTGCTGCCCCTCTGTGCTGGGACTGTGTCCCGTACCCTCCCTTACTCTCCCTTGTGTTTCCTGCCAATAGGGATCTGGTCTCCAACTTTGTAGTTTTCACTTTAGTAACATTGCATAAAATCGTTTGAGATTGGTTTTTATTCTCACTAAACATTCAGAAAGTAATTTATTTCTAAAAGACCATTTATGGTGAACTTTAAAAAGGAGTATTTATTTTTAAAAGTTTTAACCTAGCATTTGATTTACTAACACTCAAAAGTATACTTTTCTGAGAGAAAGAATCTCTATACTTTGCAATTTACTCACTGGTGGGCTATTTGGGCCCAGATAGTGCTCCAGCATTAACTAGCGCAGGCATTCTAAAGGTATCCCAGTTACACATGTAGGGAGATCGGGGGGAGGGAGGGGGAGAGCAGGATGGGAAACACATAAATTCATGATTAATACAATTAAAAAATAAAGTTAATTTATGTTAAAACTGCAGTTTTCTAGCTTGAGTGCTGTGTTTGACCCTCATTTGAAGTCAAATTTGCCACTGTTACAGATGATTGTAGCATTGGCCCTTCCCTTACTATTCATGTGATTATCTTTAAGATAAAAGGAAAGTTTCACTGGGAAAAGTCCTGTTAAGACTGATCACTGGACAGCAGTAAGAAGTCCAAATATATCCTTTAATTAAACCACATAAAGTATGACCACATTCACATTTCAATTCATCTTGAGAAAGCTTTTCAAAGGAGAGAATAGTTTTGGGATATAACATTTAAAGAGCAATAGAAATAGTTTCTAATTAATGTAAAGATTTCTGTTATAGAATTGTTCAGTGTAGTCAGTGTGACATGTGACCATATGAATAGAGTGTCGGCAGGATGTTAATAACATTCTTAGACTGTGGGAATTGGGGTTTCTGTGCTTTGGTGAAGATTGGGCCCAAACAGCCTCAGAAGGAGCAACTTTTCTTATCTAAAAATACATGAAAAGTATTCTAGGATCTCTACAGGGAACATTAATGTTTGGCTGCACATGTTAAGACCCTACTGCCAAACGATGGACCAAACAGGCAGAAGTCATGTCTTTACATGCCAGACACTCAGCAGTGGAGGGAGGGCAAGCGCTGATTCAGCTTGTTCAGAATTCATGTTCTAGAAGCTAGTGTCGCCAAGATTCTTATGAATGGGAAAATCTCCTAATTGACATTAACCTCTAACATTTTTAGATATGCTTTTTCCAAGTTAGGAAATTACACTGTGTAATTAAATCATCTTGTACTTATCAGCCTAACTTTTTCTCTTTATCACCTGCATTTTTTCCAAGCAGCATAATGATTATACTTGGAGTAGTCATTAATATGGGGAAGGTAAACAAGCATTTATTGACCAAAAGTGGTGTGCCAATCATTGTACTAAACGTGCACAATAACACATGTAATGACAGTGTAGAAAAATTGCATTGATCACATTTGCTAAGTGATGGGTACAAAATAAGCATCATACAATGCAACTTTTTTATAATAATAAGCCAATTTTCATGTTCAGATTTAATTTAGAAACTTGTTGCGTCCTAAGTGTGTATGTGTGTTTGTGTGTGTATATAATGTATCTATATGTATATATATATACACATATTATGCATGCATTTACATGAATAGAGAGAAAATCTAAAGGATACATGTTTTTGTCTTGGTGATTTGCATATTCATGAAGTAATGAGTCAGTAATATGGAACACACAGCTGTAAAACTCATCCCTTTTCCCCTTGGCCTTTTACCAACATGAGAGAACTTAGATACAAGTTCAAGAAAAACCAGGAGTGAAACCCATCACTACTGCTAAAACATTCTATAATTAACTATGAAATAAACCATTCAAAGTGCTCCCAATTTGTTAGAGAAGGAAAAGTTTATGCTTGTTTCAGCTGCCTGTAAAAACATGTATTTCCTATGTCATAGTGAGAACTGAATGAAATACTGTGTGTAAAATACTTAGTGTTTTGCACAATACTTAGCACACACATAATTGAAGCTTTTCTGTTGATAATGGGAATTTGATGAGAATGACAATAATAATGAATACTGTGTCAGGATAGGCCTACTAGGTGGCTTAGGGGTTAAGATTTTTGCCTCACAAGCAGAAGGACCTGAGTTCTGAGTCCAGGTTTCACATAACAATACACACAGAAATTGTAGTGGTGGCCTGCCCGTCTGCCCTTGTGGGCAAAGCTTGAGAAGTCCCAAAGTTAAGCAAAAAGAAGGTAGAAGCAATCCAGGATGACTCCTGAAGTCACCCTTGGTACTCCACAGGGATATAAGGTGCGAACACACACACACACACACACAAAACCATACACGTGAAAAAGCAAAACAAAACAAAAAAAGGGATAGGCCTACTGTCATGACTTAAGCTACCAAAGCTTGAATGGCTTATTGTAATATATTTGTCTCTTGCTCAAGTCAAAAACTCAGTGTGAATCAGAAATGGGGTTCTGACTTATTCAGGGGTGAAATATTAACCCTTCCACAGTTGCTTGAAGTTCTCCATCTGGCCAGGATCAAGTCCTAGACGTTTGTATGGATATAGCCTGGTAGTGGCTTTCTGTATTTCTGTTCATGTTTTAGGCCTCGGACAAGCAAGTATACCTTAATTCTGATGAATATTGAAAATGTTAATCAAGTCACGTGCTCAGGAAGTGAAATGGACTAATAGATAAGCAGTAAGAATTTCTATTACAAATGATATTTAGAATGGCTTCAGAGCCACACAGAGTAGCCCTTATCAATAATCCCAGCAACTTTGAGATCAGACTGGGTTACATCAGGAGTTCCAGGCAATTTGTACTACAGAGTGAAATCCTGTCTTTAAAACCTAAAACTTTGGGCTAGAGAGATGGTTTAGTGGTTAAGAGTCTACTTCACAAGCAGAAGGTCCTGAGTTTAGATTCCAGGTGGAAATGATGGGGCCTGCACAGCAACCCTGGTGGATGGAGCCTGGGAAATCCTAGAACAAGGCGAAAAGGAGGTAGAAACAATCCAGGATGATTCCAGAAATCACCCTCGGTCCTCCATAGACACACACACACACACACACACACACACACACACACACAAATTAATACAAATTAAAAAAAAATCGTGAAACCCAATCAACCTGCTTAAATTCCAGAATAGGAATTCATAGAAAGGGGAGTGACTTGCCCTATGTCTTTAAGAGAAGAGAAATTGATTATAGACTACTCTGGATTGTTTGTAGAATTAACATTTAATATTTGAAGAGGGAGGGCATAAGAATGAAAAGCCCTGCAGCTGTGCTGGTGAGGTGGCTCACCAGGTAAGGAAGTGCTTGTTCGTAAGCCTGGCCACCTGTGTTCAATCCCTTGAAGCTTACATGGTGGAAGAACTGATTTCTGGAGGTTGTCCTCCGATCTCCACCCATGTACCAGGGTATTCATGTGTCCACTTGTATATGCTCACTTGCTCTCTTAAAAAAAAAAAAAAACCTACAAACATTTTGTTTAAAGTAATTTGTTTTTACTGTAAGTCTTTTTGATAGTGATCGTGGGCCAACTGTCTGCTACTGACTTCCATCTCCTCAGGTGCTCTTCAAGGGCTGCAGTGCTGTATGAATGATATCATGTATGTAAAATGTTCAAACCACTGTCTGCTCTAATCAGTGCCCATTGAAAGTGGTTACTAAGACTGGCCTTGGAGAGAAATGTTAACCAGCTCTTCTTACCTAACGGATCATGTTAGGGCTGCAAAGAATGACTTAACCAAGGAGTTATGTGAATCTTGTGTTCTGTAATACCAGGCCAGTGACAGGAGAAAACTCTACTGCCCTATAAGCCTTCCTTCCCCAATTTAACACTTAGATTATTTCATTAACTTGGTTCTCTTCCCACCTTACTTCTTTGGGTGGATTTGGCTGGGAGGAGTGAGTTTCAGTGCCAGAGTAGCTACTTAATGCTCCAGCTTACTTGCTAGTCCTCAATAAGATGAGTGCACCCCAGGTCAGCATTCATTAGCTTAAATGAATGGGCAGCTACTGGAGTTAATCTAACTCAATAGACACTTATCAAAACTTATAGGGGGCTGGAGAGGTGGTTCAGGGGTTAAGCCTCCACCTTGCAGGCGGAAGGTCCTGAGTTCGGATCCTAGACTTCACCTATAGACACCAGCCGGAAGCTTGTGTTTCCGATCCTGGTAGGGCGGAGCCTGTGAATCCCGGTGCAAAGTAAACAAGGACGAGGTGGAGGTGGTCCATGGTGGTTCCCAAATTCGCCCGTGGTTCTACACACATACACACACACACACACACACACACACACGCACAATTGAATAAATAATAATAAAAAATTAAAAAAAAAAAAAAACGTATAGCACCAGACCCTAGAGATGTAAGGATAAAAAAATGCAGACCCTGTCTCAAGACTCCCACCTGGGAGAAGTGGGTGTGATGAGCTGAATTTTGGGTTGTTTTTTCCTGAGGATCAAACCCATGGCCTTGTCTGTGCTAGGCGAGGTGCCGAACTCCAGCCCCAGCCATGAGCTGGGTTTTGAAGAATGAATGTGAAAATAGTACTTAGAATCTAGAAGGAAGCCAGGAGTCAAAGCAGTAGGAAAGGAGGCTTTGAAGAGGTAGGCATTGCTGTTGTGTGTGGCATCAGAAAGAGTGGCTTTGAGCCCCATGGTAGTGCGTGACCTTGGTTCCCAGGCACAGAGGTTCAGTTAAGAGTTCCTGAGTCATAGATTCTGGGAGGGTGTTAAATTTGCAGGTTTGGATGCTGCTCAATCATCCTCCATTGCTGCTGTTAGCATGTACTTTTATAAATTCACCTTCCAGACTTGGATTTGACTAGTGTCTTGCAAATAGCAACAGGACCAATGGGACTTCTATTCTCCCTAGGATAAAGGGGAGATAGTGCACTTTAGTCATCATTGATAGAAAACAAACAAACAAAGCTTGCTGCCTTTCCCCAGTTGTGCTAGCTCCTGTGCAGCCTGGGAGAGGCAGGGCTTGAACCTGTGAGCATGTGTTCACAACTGTACACCTGTGAAGGCCAGAATGAGGGACGCCAGCTGTGCTGAGTCCATTTGGAAATAGAAATGTTGTATAGATAGGTAGAAGCTGTCAGAAAGTAAGGCTGTTTGAAAATACGTTGAAGGCCTGGAGCAGTTCTTGCCTGTAAACCCAGCACTTGGGAGGCCAAGGCAGTGAGAGTTAGCCTGAGGCTGGCATGGTCTACACAGGCAGCTGGACTGACTCTGAGAATGCTCCCTACAGCTACGCAGGCTCCAGCCGGTCCTTGAAGGACTCAGGAGACCCATTGAAAAGAAAAGCTGTAAAGAATAGAGAATGTGATTCTTGGATTTGCTTTGCCAAGCAGAAAGCCTGTCAGGGTGTTGGCAAACATAACCGAGGTCAGAAGAAAGTTAGGCATCTATTAATTCACATTTATGGGACAGTACCTGCATACGCATATGCCTGCAGCTGACATATAGCCTATTTTAAAATTTGGGGCTGTGGTTTCTCCTTTGGGAGAAGAGTCAGAGCTAAAGAGTGTAGGCCAGGGAGGTACAAATCATGGCCACCTGGAGTACGGAAGCCCAGAGGAAGCAGAGCAGAGCAGCCGGGTGGGGAGTTGGAAGATTGTGCCATGGACAGGCGCATCCCGTGGCACAGCAACAGCCCGTTAGCCTAGGAGAATTACCTCTCATAGCAGAGGTTTTGAACTTTCTAAGAGAAGCCTGGAATTTTATTTTTTTATTTTTTTTCCAGTTTTTAAATATTAGCAACACATTAGTATTTTTTTCCCCAAGATTAGTATGAAAGACAAACAAAATCTGTGGACTGTGTTTGAAATTGAAAACCTGGGAATTAGGTAACCCAACTGATACATTGCAGAATACAAAGATTATTTTAGTATGAGACATGGTATACAGCATGGGGTACGTCTTCAACATGTCTGCTTTGAGTAGCATAGCAGTCATTTGGGGTAAACCTGGTGGTCAGTGTTTCCTGCCAGGAATGGGAGCTGGAGTTAGTCATGGATGTTTTCTCTCTACCCAACTCTAATGCACTAGACAAGAGAAGTTGCAATTGTGACTATTCTTCCTGGAAGACCATCTGAAAAGGCTCTCTCTTCTCTTGCATGCTTCCAAGGACTTAGAGTGCCAGGCTTCAACCCTGGTGCTTTGCCTAGAAGTTAGGAAGCTTGAAGAAACAGAAAGTCAATAGTTTCATATTTCAAACCAAGACTGGTTTGGGCTAAACTCCTTTTTCTTCCTGTGCAATCATTTGCATAATTTTGATAGACTATCACACATAACAAAAAGTGATGCAGATTTTCCTTAAAATTACTGAGAGACTCTCAGTTTCCTAAAAGGACAGAGCAGTGTTATTTCTATAATATGAGTCATTTTCACGTGGAAGTCAACTTAACATTGCCAGTGTATTAGCGCGAGCTTCTGTCTTTTAAGTAAGGTGAATGAGAAGCATCGGTGAAGTGTTTTGCATTATATTAAGACAAAACCAGGTGGTATCTGCCTTTTCGTTAGTACAAAAATCTGTTACTATTTTAGAGAAGTTTATTTTTGTTCTAGTTATTAGAAATTGACAGAAAAAAGAAAGCATACTCATAAGAAAGGAAGCCATTTCCCTTTGAGTTTAGGTCATTTGCTAGGGAGATGTCTTGGGACCTTTGGATGGTAGTACTTTGGGAACTGGAAAGACAGGAAAGTCAAGGGGACAAGAAAGTCCAAGGAGGGTGGCAGAGACTATTTTCCTGTCTCTTGAGATCTGGTGACTTCTGGGGTTGCATGCACCATAAGTAGCACGTTCATTCTTTCTTTCTCCTCTTTGGTGACTGACTGTTCTGCAGAATAGAGAACCCCTGGGGCCGGCCTGCAGCCAGAACTACCTGGTCACTGTGCACCTGCTGCGGGTTTTCATGTGAACCAGTTGCACCATGGAATGAGGGTCATAGTCTAGCTTTAGCCACAAGCAAGCGGGGAATTTGGAGCCTCTTAGAACACACTGCTTAGAGAAAAGGGTTACAGAAGGGAGGCAGCATCTCTGGGAGAGAGAGGTCTTCTAGGATGATCTCCTCTTGCCACCTTAAGAAAAAAAGAGTAATCAATTTAGCCTCTACTCAGGACTTTAGAGACAATGGAATTATTCCCTTTCTTACTATTTGCTTCTCCACTCCTACTTCAAACCATCATTTAAAAATCTTTTAAAATTTAAGTGCTTAGTAAGTGTTGAGTAAATAAAGGTGTCAAGTTTTTGGTTGCAAGAAAATCTAGTCCACCATTTTCCCCCGTGTGCGCACGTGTGTGTGTGCGCGTGTGCATGCCTGTGTGTGTGCGTGTGCATGCGCGCGTGTGCATGCGCGCGTGTGTGTGTGTGTGTGTGTGTGTGTGTGTGTGTGTGTGTGAGCATCAGAGGACTCTGAGGCCTGTGGAGGCCCAAGGATGACTTCAGGAATCACTCTGGATTACTTCTGCCTCTTTTTGGCTTTGGGATTTCCTGGGCTCCACTTTCTATAACCAAAAGTGCAGGCCTCCACCACTTCTGTCTGATGTTTTTATGTGTGATCTGGGATCCATATTCAGGTCCTTTTGCTTGTGAGAAAGAGTCTTAACTCCTGAGCCATCTCTCCAGCCCTCAGTCAACCTTTTTTACTGGTTTTTTTTTTTTTTTTTTTTGCAGAACAAAATTAAGTTGTTGTTCAGATAGTTTTGTGTACTAGAAGTAACTTCCAAAGCTTGGATCCTAGTTCCAGTTTCAAACCATTTATTTGCTGAGCACTTGAGCAAATTATGACCTCTCTGTCTGTTTCCTCACTAGTAAAGCAGAGATCATAATGATAGCTCTTCTGAACACAGGGCTGCCAGGAAGATTAAATGAGAGCATGTACACAAGTATGGGATGGCTATTCTTTTCCTGTGAAATATCCTGGCCCCTTTTCTAAGTAGAAAATTTAGTTATTTTAAAGTGCAGACTACCACCATTTTTCTCTCAAAATAAATTTCCTATAAACTGTTTTAAGGCATACAGGATGGTAAATGGTGAATTCATATTAAAGTCAATATTGTCTTTGAGAAGACTCCTGGCACTTATTTCTTGCATTCTTTGGAAACTAGCCCCGTGCCCTGATGGAAAACTGAATAAAGCCATGTGGGAGTCTAACCTGATACTAGTACTATGAAACAGACACCATCAGGCAGGAGAATGGCTTTGTCAAATACAGCATCTCTATTGACCATGTCTATCACAATTGTTTGTATTTTGAATAAAGATTGTTGCATAGTTATAAAATGTTTACTATGCAAAGATAAATTTGGCTCAAGACAGACATTGAGCAGGATAAGAAATTTTATTGGGAGTAAGGCAGAGCAGTAACACTAAAATAGAAACCAGAGGCATTTTTTTTTAAAGATAGGAAGACTTAGAAGTCTGGAAACATCTGGTTTTCAAAAATGGAAAGAATGGTTTTAAACCTTGCAAGAGTAGCATTTATGGGTGAATAAAACAGAAATTGTAAATGGGAGAGAGGAAGGACATGACTCAGGAATAATTTAAAGTTATTTATAATAATTTTATACTTTAAAAATACTTTAAGGTCTTAAAGATTATTAGGATAACTGGTCAGAACATGGTAGGATTTTAGTCACTGACTTTCAGAGACACTATATTAATGTTAGGATCTCAAGCTGTAGAAATAAATATTTGGCTACCACTTTGGAATGTGTGAAAAGAAAGTTAAGCGGAGCAGTGTCCCCACCACCAACCACTGACTTGGTGTCCAGAGCCAGTGAAGAAAGATTATAGGAAGAGAAGTGTGTGGGCACTGGCTTTCCACTCGATTTCAACCTGCCTCGTGTTCCACCTGGCAGCCTCTGCCCCTCAGCTTGTGTTAGTGCGCATAAGCCACACTCTTCTGCTCTCTGAATTGGAAGCCAGCTCAGTTTCTGACTTTGGTTTGTTCATCTCTAGTTCAAGGCCTTATCTACCTGCTTCTCCCCAAGTATACTATTTTGTCCTGAATATATGTGTATATAGGAAGATAACGGAGCATCATCATCATCATCATCCTCTCTCTCTGTAGATCGGAAGCAACTCTAAGAAGTTAATGCCCTCGTTCCACTATGTGGCCTCCATAGGACCAAACTCAGGCAACCAGGCTTTCATGCAATTGAATTTACCCACTGAGTTGTCCTGCCCACCTCTTCGTGCTTTTTAGGAAGATGGTTGAATTGGGTTTTTCTTTCCTGCTTAAAGTACTCTGCATTGCTCTTATAAACCACAGAATGATAAAGGACAGAGTGAGCACTCCTGATAGTCAGTGTGCACGTGCGTTTCTTAAGCTGTGATTTGACAGGCTTCAGAGGATCAAGCTTTCAAATTGCAATTTTAAAAATTAAGTGAAAACTCATTAGTGGCAAATTACACACAATGATTTTAAGCCCCAGGAGGCTGACTCTGTGTACATATTGAGTAGTCATTTGTTCTTCATTTATTGTAAATACAGTCAATTAAGTTCATTATAAAAGTGAATTGCATTTATTGAGGAATTGGTGAGGGCCGTGAATTTTAACAATTTGTCATTTTAAAATACACGTAATAATTTTGGAACATCTGGTACTTAATAGGACTATAGATCTGATTAGTTTTATGTCCATCATCTCATCCTTTTGCCTTTTTTTAATTTGAACAGAATTAAGAAGAAAGTGCTTCCATAATCACAGCAGATGAAGATTCACTGGTAAAACCATCTGTTTTGTCCTGCACTACACAGAAAAGGTAACCGACTATTGTGACATAGCATAGCATAGTGATTGTGTTTCTTTTAGATGTCATAGAATTTGAGTTTTAGCAACCCATGATAAGGTTTTATACTTTTATCTCTGTCAGATCTTACATGTTAAGCCTGACCTTGAGTATCCAATCTTACTACCAGGTGACAGGGAGTGATCACACTATAGTTCGGTGTGAGGAAACAGTGCTGCTGGTGTGGGGAACACTGTCCTGCTGGTGTGGGGAGCTCAGTGCTACTGGTGTGGGGAGCACAGTGCTGCAGTACCACCCTGCATATACATTTGTTGATCAGTCTTTAGGGGGGCTGGGAAAATGGCTAAGGGGTTAAGAGTCTGCTTCCCAAGTAGAAGGTCCTGAATTCGGATCTCAGGTCCCACATAAAAATGCCAGGTGGGAACAGCAGCCTGAACTTTTGGCCCTGGTGGTCGGAGCCTGGAAAAATCCCACAGTGAAGCAAAAAGGAGGTAGAAGCAATCCAGGATGATTCTTGAAGTCACCATTGGTCCTCCACAGGAACACACAGTGCCCTCTAACACACACACACACACACACACACACACACACACACACACACACAAACACACACACTAAATAAATATATTTTTAAAATAACAGTTCTTAAGAACAGAATCTCCCTTTCCCATTGAAACCGAATTAATTTTTTTTTCACAGGGTGCTGGCCACACTAGTTCCAGTTCTCCCAGCTTTGGCCTTTTTGTTTTTGTTCTTTCCCTCCCTACATAGAGAGACTGGCTGCTCAGCAGGGAAGATTTTAGGAAGAGGCAGGAGTTCCTGGCATATCTGTGCCCAGGGTCTGTGCCTAGGAGCAAGGCTCAGTTCCATGCTCAGCAGCGGCCTCCATTGGTGCTTCCTTTCACTACATCGCCATTGCACATTTACTCTTCATGCAGAAGGGCTAACTGAGTTTCACAGAATGTGAAAATGGACAATCCCTGAAAGAGTTTGATGGGAAAAAATAAAATACCATCCACCCATCTTCTATTAAAAGAAATGAGAGTGCTTGCAAGTTAAAATGCAACTTAGGATGAGTTATTGAAGGATAAAACTGAACCAAATCCAAACAGGAAAGAGTGAAGAAATTTCAGCTTCTAGAATTGATCAACTTCCATACTTAGATAACATATGCAGTACATCAACTGTCGTAGATATTGGAAATATTTTGTAAATTGTGCCTTTCATCTGCAGAGATAGTGTCTTCACCTTTTTCTAACCAAAAGTGTGAACTTCAGACAGAGTGTGAAATTGTTTGCTATTTAGAAGAGCAAAGACCTAGGCAACTGTAACGTCTTTGTCTATAGAAAATTTCTAGCCTTGAGCTAAAGGGCTTAGAAATGAGGCATCTTTCATTTATTGTTAGTAGTCATCACAATCTGTGTTTGTGGCGGGTGCCCAAAAAGAGAGGCTCTGGGTTTTTCTGTATGGTGGCACCAGCAGAAATGGGTTTAGGGAGAAAGCATGGTTGACAGAATGCCAAAGGAACTCTTCTGTTCACAACTGTTTGCTGAGCTTCTAAGGTGTGCAAATGGATTAACTTTGGGAGAAAAAGGAGAAGGGTAAGAGGTAATTTCCATGGGCTATAATTATAGTATGATTTGGAATATGGTACTGATACAATGACTAACATGATACTTAGAAGTAAATGACAGGGGCAGGGAAAGAGGAGCCACAGCCTCAAAAGTCTGTACTGAGCAAATAGAGTAAAGTGAGCCGGTGGAACTGTGAAAACTGCAGGCCCGCCGCCAACCTGAAGAGGCAGCTATGGAGCCAGCTGCTTATCACTCCTGGGGCCTCCCATTCAGCAAGTGTTTACAGAGCATCACTTTGCATGTGGCATTCTTTTCTAGACCATGGAAATTAATAGGTAAATCAAAGGACAGAAGGGTCTTCCACTGAGTTGACATATTTTTTAATTGATAAATAAGAATTATATACACTATACACAGTATATTGCTTTGAAATAAATATGTAATGGAACGTGGAATGGTTAAATTGAGGTAATTAATGAATATGTTACCATGCTGTTTAATCATCTTTTTATATTGAAAACATTTAAGATCTATTGTTTCAACTTTTTGCAAGTATATTAACTGTAATCACCATATTATACAATACTTTTCTCAAATTTATTCCTGTGTAACTGAGATTTTTGTGTTCTTTAACCAGTGTTGCTCCCAGTGTCGAGTGGGTAATCACCATCTGCTCTTGAGTTTAATTGTTTTAGGTTTTGCATATAAGATTATGCACTGTCACTTACATCTTCCTGTATTTGCTTTTTTCACTTAATATATGTGATGATTAATATTATCAACTTAAAAAGATCTAGAATCACCTAATAGACAAATTCTGTGCTGTCTATCAAAGAGATTTTAGATTGGGTTAATTGAGGTGGGAAGACCCACCCAAAATGTCAGTGGTCCCAGCCCATGGGCTGGTGTTCTAGACGGAATCAAAAGGAAGAAGTGAGCTGTCCCTCACTGTTACCTCTGTATGCTTCCCGATGGTGGATGCGAAGCGTTCAGCTACCCCATGCTCCCGCCATCATGCCTTCCCTGTCTGATGGAATACAGTTCCTAAAACTGTAAAACAAAAGAAACCCTTACTTCTTAAGTTCCTTTCCTAGGTATTTCTTGTCACAGTCACAAGCAAAATACAGAGAAGTGAACCCTTTGGCATTGGTATAAACTGACCATATGATTCATAAGCATTTGGAACTGGTTTGCCAGGCATTGTTTGAAGCATCACAACTCATTGGCTCCTCCTGGCACTCTGGTTGAGTAGATACTGTTAAGAGCCTCCTGTGTGAAAGAGCAGACTGTTCTGGTGCCACCCAATGTGGTAGGAAAGAACTCTGGGTGGGTTTCAGTTGCAGCTTCCAGCTATCACGAGGAGAGTACTATAGCCAGCTATGTCTGATCACAGCTCAGTCTTGATTTCTTGTGTAATTCCCCAAATTTTAATGCTAGTTTTGAAAGCTAGTTTTGTGGAATACAGTTCAAATACCAGAGACTTACTCATGTAAAACTGTGTATTAATGTAACTTTGATGACTTTAGTTCAATCATAGTGTTCTGCACCCATTATATATTTGTAGTTCCAATATTTTCAGTGCCCTCAAACCGTTGATAATAAATAGCGGCACCATTATCCCTCCTCCAGGCTGCTGAAAACCACTCTTTGCGTTCTAGATAACTCACATAAATGAGGTCATATAATAATGACTATGTTGGTCAGCTTCTGTGAGATGATACCTGAGAAATGCAACTTAAAGGAAGGCAAGATTTATTGTGACTTGCAGTTTTAAGCTTTAGTCCCATAGTTGTTTCTGGACTTGGGCTGAAGAATGTGATAATGGCTGAGTGATTGGTAAAGCAGTTGCTCATCTTGTAGAAGCCAGAAAGGGGGCAAAGACAAGGTATATCCTTCAAGGAAATAGCCTCCTGCTTCCCACTTCCTCCAAGTACTGTTTCTATCCCCTTCCAACAGTCTGTCCAGCTGTGCATCAATCCATGGATGGAGTCAGCCTCTGAAACTGCTACTTGGTGGACTGTGCCTTCCACGCAGAACCTCTGCAGAACAGTTCATATCCAAACATAACAGCGAACTTCTGTGTCTGGCTCTTTCCACTTAGCATGATCTTTTTGAGAGTCAGCCATTATGAACTGTGTGCATACACTGCATATTGCTTCTGTATTCTTCAGTTGGTGGACATTTCAGATGTTTCCACATTTTCACTCTTGTGAATAGTGCTGCTAAATGAATGTTGGGGTTTAATATGTCTGAGCCTCTGATGTCAGTTCTTTTGAGTATATACCTGGAAACAGAATTGCTGTGTCACTTGGTAGTTTTGTTCAATCTTTTCAATGACCACTAAATTATTTCTCAAAAGTAGTTGTGCCATTTCCCACTCATACACTGATGTATGGCAATTCTTTTGTTGATGATGGCCTCTTTTCTTCCAGCTCTTCGTGGGTATGAATGATATTTCTAATAGTTTCTGTTTGTATCTTCTGAATCACCTTATTAATGTTGAGCATCTTTTCATTTGCTTTTTGTTTATTTCTTTTGTCTTCTTTAGGAAAAGGTCCGTTGAGATCCCTTGCCATTTATAATATTTATAACAGTTTCTTATTCAGAAGGAATTTGAGATGTTACATGTTCTAGATACATGTCTCTTAGGGGATATGTGATTTGTATAAACTGTCTCCATTCTGTGGGTTGTGTCTTCACCATGTTCTTCATGGTGTCTCTTGACACACAGATGCTCGAGACTTTTCAAGAACTATGTAAGGAGTTGGAGTCTAGCTCACTTATGATTGGTGTTGTGCTATTACTGCCACAGAAACCATTTGGAAAACACTCACATTTTTGAGGAATACCTTCTGCAAAGGAGAGAGGTGGGAAGTTTCGAAAAGCAAAAAATGGAAGATTTTCACTAAGAACAGTTTGTTCTTTTCTACTCCCTGAAGTTCTTGCATGTAGAGCAGTTTAGGGGATCATGGCTGCAAATATAAAGAAATCTAAATCTCCAAGTCCTGAGGATTTTACATTGATTAAAAAAAGAATGTGAGTTGCCCAACAGAAACATCTGAGTCTTTGCTGTGTATCTTTTTTGCTGTGCATCATTAATGGTAACATTTACCATCAGAATGGGCAAAGGGATACAATAACTTTGTATTGGGGGAAAGGAAGGTCTAGAGACCTCTACATCTGGAGAGCTAGTTGAATTATGGTTTCACTTTTTAATATTGTGTGTGTGTACACTTAGCAGAAGGAGAGAACATGGAATTACAATCACTCATAATTACTTGAATATATGGCAATGAAAAATACTTAAATCTGCAAATCTATAGTCCTTTTGCCTCTATTATAAAGGGGAGAGAAAAAGAATGCAAGTTTTTGTTGGAAAATCTAATCTCAAAGGAGCACAAACCCAGGTAAGTTGCTAGATTGAAGTGCAAAGAAAGATTGGAAAAGTTGGGGTGCCACACTTTCTGATTACCTACCTGGCTTATTTCTTGAACTTTGCTGAACAGAGAGGGAAGCAAGGTCTGTGTCTTCCCTTCCATCTTGTGTGAATGCACTTGCATCTTCTAACATTCCTTGGCATTTCCTGATCAGCTTGAGGACCAGTTCACATATTGTGGTTTATGGGGAAATAAGTTCTGGGTTCCAAATGACTCCCTGATGTGGAAATGCAAACTTTCCATTCCTGAGAGAATATGTGCATCTCATGTTACCCTGATTTCAGTGTCTGCACTCTTGATCCCAATCTGAAGTTCTGTGACTTAGTGGGGAGTTCTCTTGTGCCCAGTGAGAGGAATCAGGAAAAAGGTTAAACATGGAGCTTCAAGGCAGACTTGTTTGGATGGTGGCATGGTACATATTGTGGATGGTATGCTCTAGATGAATACAGGCAAGAGAGTTGGAGCATATTGGAAGCTTGGAGTGGTTGTGCAGAATGCTTGCCTGACGGAATTGAACAGCGGTAGAGCTAAGGTAGGGTCGACTGTGGCAGGCCTTAATGCTAGAGCTTAACACTTCTATTTATCTCAGTGGTCTATGTGCAGCCCCAGAAAGTGTTAGAGGCAGGACTGGCATCATAAAGCACTTCAATGACATTGCCTGAAGTCCAGTGTGGATGGAACGAAGATAGAGCTTACAGGCGGCCATGTCATGCTTCACACTTGTACTGATGCATCTTGTGGTTCTTCCTGACGTGCATACTTGTGTTTTACTCACTTTGCAAGTGAATAAATAGACACAGAGCAATGATTGAACTGACTTCTCCAGAGTGCGATTATTATTTTATTTATATTATTAAATTATATTAGCCAGAGAGCTGGTTAAATGGTGGAGGTGAGATTCAGCCTGGCAGGTGACCATTGTTCCTAACTTCTGGCCCTTTAACACGCTGCTGACTGATGTTTACAGTCAGTGAAGTGAAAGCTTGTCAGGACAAAGGTGACATAGGAAATTATTTTTAACAGTGTGTTTAATCTTTGCATTTTATTGCATCTGCAGCCTTGCACTAAAACTCTGTATAATTGGACTCTTTTCGTAGCAATGTTGGTTCAGTATTTCTGTTTTCATACATATAATTTAACCCCTGTTTTTCTATTTTTAAAAATTATCCAACCTATAGACTTTAAGAATTTAAGTCAAGTTCATTATTATGTTTTGGGTCAATATTAAGTCCCTAAAGCATTTGGCTATTATTAAATGACACTTTATAGATATGATCTCTTATGCTGTAATTTATAATCTTTTGTATGTGTACTTTGAATTTTTTGTTCCAAGTCGTTTTTTACTGGTGATGACTATTTCTTTGGTATAATTTATACACTGTTACACACATATGATTAAGAAAACAACCCAAAAACCCAAGGATTTGAACTGCATGATAAATATTGCATTTCATAATGAGTATGTGTACAGAGTAAGTCTTCAAAAATACAATTATCCCTTATTTTTAAGTCCCCACTGTTGCAACTGTCCTTATTTCTAATTTTGCACTTGATTGTCAGCAATTCTGCCTGCTGAACGGATGAATTCAATTTAATCCTTCTACTGTTTTCCCTCTGCTGGAAACACTGATGTACTTATGACAAGCTGCAAGGGGGGGGGGAAGACAAGCTGCAAGGTACTTCACTGGAGAGAGCACGGTTAAGCAAGGCACACCTGTACTGTCCTGGTGTACTCTCCGGAGAAGAAGGGAAAGGGAGGGCATGGTTAGAGAAGATGAGCAAGATTTAACATTATGGGGGACTGTCCCTCTAAGCCCAAACATTCTTAGTATATCTGTTTCTTGTTGCTCAAGCGACTTCAGTCCTTTGAGGTTGATAGTGGGGAATCTTTACTACTAATCCTAAAACTCAACAAAGATAAATAAACTCAGTTACTGGCTTCTAGGTTTATTAAAATGTTGTATTGGTATAGGTGGTTCCCCCAAATCAAAAGGCTCCTGTGGTCTCCTGCATGTTAGAAAAGTTTTGTCAAGTTTAGTGTTTTTGTTTTTACATTAGACTGGATTTAAAGACCAGTTAACTTCTGTTTTTATCTTTTTTGTAATACATTATGTTGCCTTTGAACCAATTTTGTCACAGATAAATGCAGTACATACAAAATCTTTTTAGTAAAGATTGGCCCCTCCTGGGAATATCCCTAAATTTGGATGGTAAAGTAAGAGACCATATTTTAGATGCATCTTTAGAAAAGATGAGCTTCTGAGGTTTGGCAGTGTTTCTCTGCTGACAGTCTTGTTCTTAAGCAAGTGTTTAAGAACAACCAACAGTGCTTCTTTTCTGATTGGCGTTGACAACTTTTAGCATAGGCATTTTGATGGGCGCTTCATTGTTAATTCTCATCCTTCCAGCAAAATATCTTTTGTTTTCACTCTGATGCCTAGCAAAGTGTTAATATGTTGTAAGAAACCAGGAACTCCTTGATAGTATTATTATATTATTATTGAAACCTCATCAAGCATGTATTATTTACCAGTATAGACAGACATTGAAGTGCTGACAGAAGTATTGATTGATATTGTACAAGGCACACTACCATATTATTTCAGCATATTAAATGAGTGTAAATTGTATGAGCCATTTTCTTTATATATTTTTGGGTATGAAGGGTGGAAGGTTTAGGAACAAGATCATCAGCTTCTTTCCTAGTAGGAAAAAGTATTTGCATATCTATTGTATTCTTGTTTATAAACAGTGTTCTGTGTATAAAAAATTTTAAAAATGTTGCCAAAACTTGAATATCCTAGGCACTTTCACAGCTTTGCGCTTCACTTTTGTAGGTGATTCCTTCAATCCCCCCTGGCCATCAGAATCGTCTTGCTGGGGGTGAGGACTTTTTAATGGATGTTGACAGCGTAGCAAGCGCAGCAGCTGTAGGGCAGGAAGCCTGGGTCTGGAGGAGCTCTGCTCTGCTCACCTGCTACAGACACTTACTTGGAGAACTTGTTTGAGCTCTGCGGCGGTGCTTTCCAAGGATCTTTTCCTAAAGTCCTCAGAAGCCTAGCCTTTGTCTCCGTGTTACAGATTGAGAAACCAGCAAGCTAGGTAACTTGCCCAAAATGACAGTTTTCAAATGAAGGAGCTAATATCTGAACCCAGAACTAACAAGACTGGCTTCAGAGCCTTACCTCCTCTTGCTTATCTTTCAGCTGTAAATAATACAACTTTGACCTTATGCAATGGTTAATGTTGAAATAATGCAATAAGGTACCTATGGCACATTCCTGCCACTGTGAAGGTGCTCAGTAATTGATAGCTCCTGTTAATATTTCCCTTAGTAGCTGTCATAATGATAAGTGGAGACAAAACTTTTGTTTTAAGCCCTGTTTTGTTTTATTCCACCAGTTAAAATCTTTATTTGAAACAAAAGAATTATCAAGCAGGAATTAGGATAGAGGTGGAGTATTGGAAATTGCTCTATCAATTCCCTTTGGCTGGAAGCCACATTATGTTGAGAAACATCTTCACTTGTGAATGTTAGAAGTCAAGCAGTGAGTGTGCTGAGACAGCAGTCCCCATTTACCACTCTTCCTCACAGTTCATTTCCACCCAGACTTTCAGGAATCCCAGACTTTCAAGGAATCTGAAGAACTGTTCTCAAGATGCAAGCCCCTTTCCTTATCTAATTGGTTTTGGTTGGTGTAAGAGAGTCAGGGTCTTGTGATGTAAATGGTTGTGCTGCTTGCAAAGCTTTTCTTTCAGGAACGTTCCAAGTGCCACTAAAATTCAAATTTTTCAGTAAAACAAAACAAAAGCAAACTTCAAAACATTGAGCTTAAAAATATGACTTTTCATTTACTTTATATATGGAATTATAAAATTCAAAGAAATAAATTTTAAGGCCGCAAATCTAGGGAAGCAGGCTGAGTGTTGCCATGTGTTTATGCAACTGTTTCAGTGATTCTGAATAAGTAAAAAATTGAAGGTCTGCATCGGGGAAATGATGTTAAGAGTGAAAAACAGTTGTCGTCAAGGGAACATGTATTAGCTCTGTAGTTTTCTAATCAGTACTCTTATATAGGAAGATAAAAGTGTAGAAAACAATTTTCAAAATTTAAAGCTTTAACAGTCATTTGATCCGTATCTGATTACACTCATCCCTTGGTATTGGGGCTTTAGGACTCCCACAGATACCAACATGTTCAGGTGCTATGAACTGGCACCCACTGCTGCCGTATGTACACATGTCCTTCCAGTCAACAAACCATTTCTGGATTGCTTATAATACCTAATAGGATGTAAACTCTATGGAAATGGTTGTTAATATTGCGTATAGGGAATAATTAAGAGTAAGGTGCATGTTCAGTATGGACACAGTTTTTTTACAAAGTGTTAAATATATTTCAACCTGTGGTTGATCTGGTGTGCAGGACCTGAGGACCAAGGTGGCAACTATATTTTAACAAGTGATAGAATCTTCAGTTTCCTTTTTGGACTTCTCTGTATATAATCCAGGAAAATACAGCTTAATTTCTACTGTGTGTAGCCAAAAAAGCATATATGATTTATTATTTGAGACGGGGTTTTACCAAGTTTCTCAGACTGTGCTGGAATCGTGTACTCAGGAGCCTTTTCCAAGTTAGCAGGGTGCAACACCATCACACCCAGGTCAAGCTTTTAACTTTTGAACCTAAATCAAAACTTTTTCATATAGTTCTGCTTTGTGTGGGGGGTTGTGATAACATCCTCTTATTCTGTATTGCTTTCATTTAAATATCTTTTTATGTTTCTGCAAGATAGACATTTCTTTAACAGAGCCTTGTCCATCTCTGCCATACCAGATGTTTGAGATTAAAAACAATAACAAAGGCAACTACAGAAGCCCCGTTCTGTAGAGCCAAAGGCTGTGAGCAGGTTGCTGGTGTCGCTCGGTGTGAAGCATGATCAGCATCAGAGTTTTGGCTCAGGTTGCAGATTTTCACATCAGTTTGAGAGAACAGCTGTATTAACACCTACCTACAAGAGGTTACAGGTGGTCTTGCCACCTTTGGAAGGACTTAATCATCGGATAGTGTTTTGTCCCCATCCGTACCCCATCAAGGGAAAGTTGTGTCTAAGTGCTTTTGGGGGGAGGGGGCGCTATACTGAACAGTGTCTTTAAAAACATGTTTTCTAAGTATTCCGTATATTTCCCTACATCTTGGGTTCTCACCCTATCCTAGAAAAGACAACCGTAAAGAGCGAGAGACGAACAACTCATGTTAAAAGTGAATCAGATTTTAACATGACAAGATTTGTATTTTGGGAATGAATGAATCACTTCCAGAAGCTAAGGAAGGGGAAATACTGAAACTTTGGATAGTGTTTGCATATAAACCGATGAAGATAGCCGAGGTCTCTCCTGTTCTCTTTTCTGCTGGAGAAGAGTCCCCGGGACGCACACCGTGACCTCCGGTTGTGGGCACCGAGGTACACGTGGGCAGCACGGCGGGCGCTGGGGGCTCCGGATAGCCTCAAGAGCTTTCACCTGGCCGGCACAGCCACACCTGCCCGCTCGCTGGCGCTGGCCATTCACGCCGTGGCACCGCAAGCCGCTCGGCGCCTGGACTCCAGCGTCGGGGCCCGAGCCGCTCGGGCCGCCCTGCGGAAGGAGGGCCCGACCTCGCACTCGGGGCCGGCCGGCCGGCTCGTCCATAGGTGGCTGCGTTTCCGACTTCGCCCTGGCTCCACTCCGGGGGCTTGACGTGCAAACTTCGCCTGAGCGAGCGGAGAGGGAGGGACCGGCGAGGGGGAGGAGGCGACGGGAGGCGCCTCCGCTTAAGGGAGCCGGCCGGGCGCCGCGGCTCGGACGGACGCGCGGACGGAAGGAAGGAGCGGGGCCGCCGGGCCCGGCCCGGGGATGCGAGCAGCCGCAGGGTGGGCAGCCGAGGGAGCCGGGGGTGCGGCTCGGGCCCGCCCGGCGCGAGCGGCGGGGCGCGGGGCCCGGGCGGAGGCGGCTCCGGGCGCCGGCCTGCGCGCCGGCTCCTCCAGCCCGGGCGGGCAGGGCTCCCGGCGCGGCGGGCGGCCGGCGCGCTCCCCTAGGGGCCGCCGAGGCGAAAGCGAAAGCCAGCCCGCCGCGGACTTTGCGCCGGCGGCCGGGGGCGGCCCGGCCGGGCGAGGCGGCGGGGGCTGGGCGGGCCGGGGGCGCTGTCAGCGCGCCCCACCCGGCCTGCGGGCCGCGCACGCCGCCGGAACTCCCCGGCGCCTCCTTAAATGCGGCCCCCGCGCGACTCTTTTCCCCCTTTTTTGTTACATTGTAGGAGCGGAAAGAATGTCGGAGCGGGCCGCGGATGACGTCAGGGGGGAGCCGCGCCGCGCGGCGGCGGCGGGCGGAGCAGCGGCCGCCCGGCAGCAGCAGCCACAGCCTCCGCAGCCCCAGCGGCAGCAGCCGCCGCCGCGGCGCCTACGGCCGGAGGACGGCGGCTCCGGCGCCGCCTCCACCTCGGCCGCCGCCATGGCGACGGCGGGGGAGCGCAGGCCCCTGCCCAGTCCCGAAGCGATGTTGGGACAGTCGTGGAATCTGTGGGTCGAGGCTTCCAAACTTCCTGGGAAGGACGGTGAGTGTCCACGCCTTCCAGCTCCCCACGCCCCCCGCTCCCCCTCGCGCCCTACCCCCGTCCCGCGACCCGCCCCCTCGGGGGTCGGAGATGCTCTTTGCTGGCTTGCGGAACGCGGAGGTGCCCACACCTACCCCGAGCGAGCGTGCGTGAGCGTGCGTCATGTCACTCTCCGGCCACTGACCGCCTCTCCCTCCTCCCGTGTGTGTGTATCTCCTAGGGACGGAATTGGACGAAAGTTTCAAGGAGTTTGGGAAAAACCGCGAAGTCATGGGGCTCTGTCGGGAAGGTGAGTCCAGCCCCCCGGGTGGAGCTTGTGCCAACCCAGGGGAAGTTCTCCTGTTGCTTCAGCCCACCTAACCTGCTTCCTACCTGCAGGATGCTGCGGAGGAGGGCGGGGGCGGAGAGGACATTGGGAAATTCTGGCTTTTGGGGGTTTCCTCAAAGGGCAGCGACCTGGAACTCCTGGAAGTTTGACAAGGTGCAACCTGAATAGCAGTATGAAGTGAGCAAGGGATCCAGCAGAGAGCTTAACCTTGATCCCTTTGGGTCTGAAGCCCTTATGGGGAGCACCAGGAAGTGGAAGAAATTCTCAACCTTAGAAAATATTTCCACTGATCTCTGGATGTGTGTGTAGAGGAAGGCTTGAGATCCCAGATCTTCTCATGGCTATCAAAATTAACTTCAGAGTTGCAAGCAAGATGTCTTGATATCCCTCCCTTCCTTCCCGGGGGGTAACCAAGCATATCTATGTAAGATTTGAAGGATAAGCTCAGGATGCTTCCAAAGGATCTGCACAATCAAGAAGTGCAGCTGATCAAATCTTGTGTGTTTGTACTGTCAGATGAGGTGACAAAGTCGAGAATTTCATATCGTGAAACACGCCTTTGCTGTTCATAGACAGTAAAATCAAAGTCTAATTATTGTCTAGTTTTAAACTGTTAGATGGAAAGCCCCCTTAGGTACCTTGTCAGTGAAAGTCAGGGCAGGTATCTGCAAACAGACGTGCTCTCGAGTTTACCTTTCTTTCTTTTGAATAGTCAACTTTTGTCTTCTAATGCCTACAGCAGACCTAGGCATTCTTTGGTGAGATAGTTCAGTTTTGGGATCCAAAATACTCAGTTTGTGTTCCCCAGTGCAATTTGATTTCTTACTTGTAGCCATTTATTTTGGCAGAGTTTTCGTTCAGGTTTCAAGAATAGGTAGAACTTTGGCGCTTGGATCTCTAAACCTGGAGCTGGCTTACACTTGATTCTGGTTTGTAGCACCTGCCTTTTTCTTCTCTTTGGGTATTTTCAGTTGGCCACATGGCTTTTTGGCAGAATGACCTAGAGTGATGCCGGTGGCAGCTCTATGAGAGCTTCCAGTTGGAACAGATTTTAGAATAAATTAGTTGATTTTTCAAAATGAGAATTCCTGTATGAGGGCAGAGGAAAGAGTAGAAAAGAAAGCACAGAACTTGTTGGCGATGTTGCAATAGGAAAAATCAGTTGTTAGTCCGGTTTTAGTGTTGAGTTGGCAGTCCGCCTGGGCTTAAAAAAATTAAAATCACTAGGTGGCACATCTCATAGGAAGTGGTGGAGTGGAGCCTTCAAGGACCTGACCCTCTCTTACTCTTAGTTTTCATTCTCTGGGTGTGGAAGTATTTCCTACAAAGGACTCAGAGTCAGTGGCAATAGGATGCTAATTGCTGGTAATGCCCCTACAGAGAATGAACTTGTTTCTTTGTACCCTCCTCTGTACTGAGACCCAACCAAATCTAGCTTAACCCAGTTTTGCTCTATTGTTTTCTGGTGGGAAGGCATTCATCCACAGTTTTCCATGAAACACTAGGACTTCTTAAGGACCTCCTGGAGGCAGGGAAGGATGAATCTGGTTGCATGTGCTCATCTCAAACTATTTTTCCTCAAGTAGCTCTTGCCGATTAGAAGACCTTCTGACTGTTAGGCTGGTGATACCCAGGCTTGCTTTTTTTTTTTTTTTTTAGTAGAAATTAAGGTTTTAAATTCAATCATTTCCTTGTTTGTGCATTTAATGGTACAGTTAAAATCCAAGCTTGATAAAAACTTGAGACTAGCCTGAGCTGCATACTGAGATCTTGTCCTTAAAATCAAAAAAGGGGCTGGGGAAATTATTAGGTAAAGTTATTGCTGTTCAAACATGAGGTTCTGTTCGTTGCTCAGAACTCAACTTTAAGTTTACAGAAAAGGTAGTGTATCCTGCCATGTGGTGGTCGTTCCAGGTTTGGGTGGAGGAGGGGAATCACTGAGACAGGTAGATCACTGGGGTCTATTACATGGCTTCAGATCATAGTGTGCTCTAGGTTAAAGAGAAGACCCTGTTTCAAAAAAACAACGCCTTTGTGTCCTCGTTGATCTCTGGCCTCCACATACCTATGTACCTACACGGATGTGCACACAAACACATATATCATAGAAAATGAAGTGGAACTGTGTGTGGATATTATTTCCTACAAACAAAAGATATTTTAGAGTTAAATTTATAGTAAATCCTTCTGTCACTGAAAAGTGTATGTAGGTAAATTCAAATGCACAAAAAACTGAATGTAAGAAGCTCATCATTGTGGAAGCTCTCTAGGAATATATGTCTGATTACTTAAACTCTCCAGTTTGTGATCATCGACCAAGGGTTAGAAAACGTGGGTGTGAAAATGATTATATAACATACATAAAATAACTTGTGGCCCACTAATTGATTTGATTCTTTTAACTGCAAATAACCTGCAAATTGCCTTTTCAACTGGATCTTTATCTGGGCAGGCTTTTTAACTTAGGACCCTTGGATAGGCTTTCAGGTGTCAGGGTTTTCTGAAACTATACACAGTAATACGTATTATTTACTACTTTCTTAGGCAGATGGTCAGGTCATATGTTTTCCCTGATTTTTCAATGCCACCATTCAAAACTGCAAAGTTAGATGTTCTGTCTGAGCTCTTTCCTTTTGTAATGTACTTTGGCCAGTTCTTTTGTGGCATAAAACTGCCCAAGAATGATCGCTGTGGAAGAAGCTTGGAAAACTGATGGGTAGAAGTGACATTATTTGTGGTTCAGCTACTACTATATCATCCCTCTTCTTCCTTAAAGCATGTATTGGCAAATGTTAGAATGACATGCCAGTCATCTTTCAAAGGCTAGACTATGGCTCATCTGTATCCTTGTGTTTTCTCCTGTAATTTTTGGAATTCATTAATAGCACAATTGGTTTTAGTGGGGAAAGATTGGCAGTACATTTTGATTTCTTAAATGATCAAACTCAAATGATAAGTTTAGCATTTTCCTGTAAATTTTTAAAAATGAAATTCTGGATTCGGCAGATTTTACAGATTCTTTGTGAAATTTGATAGTTATGTCTAGATGGAATTAGTAAATTTGAATAACTGATTAAGGGATTTAACATTAGGGTCTGAACATCTAGAAAAACTTACTGGATGGAAATGTTAAATACCTTGTTTTTCACACCAAATTCTTACACATAGATGGTACCACTGTGGGAATACAATGGAACCAGAAAAAATTATATTTTCTTTGGTAATCCATCCCCCATGTGTAATTCTGCTTTACATGTGCTAGCATGGCACCCTGAACTTTTCCTTTCTCCTTTCTTACACCTGTGCAGAGACATTTCTTACGAAGGCATATTTGTTCAAACATGAATGGTAGTGCTCCTGGGAAGACTGAGTCACTCTAGGGTGCCCACTTCCAGGGACGATTTTCCATTGTACTGCTCCATGAAAAGGAGATACCTGCACTCTGTGGAGAGCTGGAGGGCCCTAGAGTGTGATGAGAAGACCGGAGGCTGTCTTTCAGCACTTCATGGGAAAAAAGTGCCCAGAGCCAGCTTGCTCCATTTACACTTTGCAGAAAGGGTGCAGACAGGACACTGACTCTCTTATCTCCAATATTTGAGGCAACGGAGGGATGCTCATCTACACTTGATGACAGGATGCAGATAATAAGGTGGAAGGTGCTCAGTGGGCACCATGGGCAGCTAGTGTTACTTTCCGAAGACAGGTTGGAAAGGTGGGTAGCCTCAACACAGACTGAGTCGCCCTTTCCTTTATCTAGTGGGAAAAAATGATTTGTAGTTACCTGCAAACAGGTATTTGTGTGAAGTGCTATTAAAGACACCACATTATAGACATGAAACACTTCTCCTGAAATAGCCTTCTGCTTTTCTCTAGAGGTTCTCATCTGGGGTCTTCCCCACTCCTCCCCTCCCTGTTGCCCAGCCTTTTTTGTATGGACAATATAAAACATAGAAAAGCAGAAAAATACCTTATGAGCATCCTTGTAGCCATCACAGCTTCAGTGACTAATGAGTCGTGACCCAATCTTGCTTCATGTCTTCTTCACAGTGACTTATTTTGAAGCGTATCACAGACAGTGTAGTGTTTCTTTTTGGTATCCTTTTTTCCAGCATGTCTTTAGCTTGTGTCCTACTTAATGGAGTCTTTACATGCTGTTTTTGTTTTGACGCAGGTAGGATTACCCTCTTGCATCTCCCCTGCACATGTCGGAGGGTTCTGCTGGTGGCAGTGCTTGTAGACCGTGCAAGTTCCCTGCCTCAGTCAGACCCAGAGCCTTGTTGAATGGAACACACATTTATGGAGTGCTCAGATGATGTGGTCACAGGTGGCCTTGGTTGAGACACACCCAGAGATCAGCCTCAGTGCTTCACTGACCCTATCTCGGGGTCTACACCAGCCTTTGGGAGAAGGATCCCCTGGAAATCCAGACAGCTACTCCTTCTGGGCTTCTCCCTTTTGAGGCACCGTGTGTATTCAGTCAACCTACAGCCTGTGGTCATACCACCTGTGGTTTTTCATATTGATAAATGATTTTGAAAGAAAAACTCAAAGGAAGGCAAGTTCAAAATACTTAAAGATCGTGAAATTTAAATACCAATGTCCTTAAGGAAAGTTTTATAGGAGCACTGTCCCAGCCACTCATTAACTTATTGCCTGTGGTCGCACAGTTACAGGGTGCAGCGGAAACCATTTAGTCCATCAGTCTCAAGTCTTGTGTCTGACCCATCACAGGGGAAGTTGGCTAAGTCCAGTAGTAATGAGTTTCCTTGGTTGATGAAAGGAAACCCATTCTGCTGAACCTGACCAGATTCAGTAATCCTTGACCTTTGTGGATGAGAATTTGGTGTTGGCCAGAGAAGGTTCCTGTCTTGCCTTCTCTTGTCATTTGCTGGCATGTGCTGTTCCCCATACCTTTTCTGAGGAGGTTGATCCATTGGGCATCAGAATTTTTTTATTCCGCGTTTTGTCAACTTTGGGCTGAGACAGTGGTCTTTGGGTTCTATTAAGTCTTGATAACAACCCATAAACATTCAAGAGGAAGAGTTTAGAAATTTTGTGGTGTTTTCATTCAAACTCTCAGAACCTTGAGCTGGCTTAGGGAAGGCAAAGATTGCTGAAAGACTTGGGAGTTGGAGGAAAACTTCATCAGAAAGTAAGCCTGCATTCTGTTAAAGAAAGCAGAGAGTATTTGTAGATCCTATGTCTTCATGGTTTCACACTTGCAAAAATGTGGGATATTTGGTGTCATCCAAGTTAAAGTCCTGAACCCTCAGCGTCTTCAGTGCCTTGCAGCTCCTGGACACCTTGCGTGCTTCCAGTAGGCGCTGTCCTCTGTTCAGTTCTGATTGGTTTCCGGAGACTTTGACCTCAAGAGGAAAGTGTGAGTAGTGTGTGCATCATTATTTCATGGCTCCCTTTTGGCACACCCTGTATGATTCCAGCCAACCTACAGGCTGTGGTCAAACCACCTGGGGTTTTATATGTTGATAAATGATTGAAAGAGAAACTCAAAGGAAGACGACTTCATAACATTTAAAAATCATGTGAAATTCATAATCACATAGCCTGTGGCTCTTAGCACTTTCTGTTTCCTACCTTCTTACTGTTTTCTGGGTTGTTTTATTCATTTTCTTAGAATATCAGGTAATGAACTTCATTATGACATCTTCATACATATCAATGTACTTGGCAGATATGGCTGCTGTGTAAGGACAGCTTGTCTGATGTACACATTTTCCTGTTTTTTCATGGAGATGACGACAACTTAAGTTGTATTAAGAAGTATTTGGGAAATACTTCTACTCAGTATATTTTACTTGTGTACACTTCATAGCAGTTCTGTGGTCTGTCATCATTGTCTCCCATTTTACAGTTGAGAAAGCTAAGGCTCAGAACAGTAAGGTAAGCTCAGAGATCCCAAAGCATGCAACAAACCTGAGACTCACCTGCCCAGCTCCCCAGCCTGCACACATTACTGCTCTGCTGAACCCTTTCTGGTGTGTGCTCTCATTCTTCAAGTGCTCTAGCAAGTCACCTAACCTTTGTTTTCCTTACTCTCCTTTGGGACTGCTGACCGTTACAAAGAAAGAAAGAAATCTTTGATATCAGGTCTTTCCTTGCTGTGCTTTACAATAGTCTATAGGTTGTATTTAGTGGTTCTTTTCCTAAAATCTTTTTCCTTGGAAAGGGAGGAGTGTGTGAGCCGTTTGCATTAGAAATAATTGGCTTTTAAAACGATTAAATGGAAGCTGAGGTTGCAGTGATAGCAAATATAATCATTGGGGATTTGTGCCATGAAAAATCTGTAAAAAGGAACAAGCGAAATTTCACTATTTAAATAGCATTTCAGTGCAGGATTTCTTTTAAACACATTGATATTCAAAGTTTATGGCAGTGTTTCTACTAAATGTGCCCCTTTGATTATTAAAGTATTTTTTGACTGAAGTTCTTAGGAAAAAGAGAAGCCGTTAGTAGACTTAACAGTTGGAATTAGCTCCACTTTTGTGAGAAAGGCGAAGGGTTACATTTATATTCATCTTGTGCAGCAGGGATTATTACAAATGAGCAAAGGAAAGAGCAGAATGACTCGCGTTTCAGCCACTCATAGTATCTGGCTAGACTTAGTGCTCTTGTTCTTCTTCATGATAAGACCCTGCTGGCATGAAATGCTTCTCTCACATGTGAGCACATGCAAGAGAAAGAGTTAACAGTTCATTGTCAGTTAGATCCACAACCTTGAAACAAACAATGCCTGTCTCAGCTTTTGCAGATATCTTCTATGATCTTGACCTCTAATAAAAAATTCCCTCACTGGAAGGAAAACTCAATAGAAGTAATAACCAGTATTTTATCCAAGGAAATGCCACAGATGTTGGAGGGGGGAGATTTACATATATAGTATTGGCTTTGTTTTGTGTGTTCTCGTTATTTTGAACTAAAGTATAGTCCTCTAACTTGGATAATAGTTTACCTTTTGGAGAACCTCATGATTGGTTGTCTTTGTTCTTGTTCTTTCGTTATGGGCTTCTCAGAGATCAGTATCTATATAACATTCAGGAACCCCAGCGCCATGTCATTGTCTGCACAAGTGTGTTCCAGGGATCCCTGTTACTGTGTGCTTTTTAATAGGCACTATGCAGAAAAGAGTCCCACTGATACTGTTGGGAAAGTCAGCTTCAAGCAGAGGCAGTATCAGGAGCTCCTCCAATCTCAGTTGAGCTCTAGTAGGGAGCCATGTGAAGACAACTGCATGGTGCTGGTTATCAGTAATGAAAGCCCTGCTATAAGCATGCCTGCAGTTAAGTGGTCTTCAAGAACCATGAAGGAGCAAAAGGAAGGCAGTGTCAGTTTTGCTTCCTCAGGTAAGGT
Source organism: Typhlomys cinereus (assembly GCA_023101885.1). Lineage (NCBI taxonomy): Eukaryota > Metazoa > Chordata > Mammalia > Rodentia > Platacanthomyidae > Typhlomys > Typhlomys cinereus. The sequence continues at coordinate 2,676,502 of JALPQD010000230.1, read as the reverse complement.
CTAGGCAGTGAGGGGAGACCTCAGCATTCTCAGGATGCTAAAGTGGGGCAAAAGAACCAAGTTTCACGCTTTCTCCCTTGGCGGTATAAAAGGAGAAGGGGAGTGTCATCTCCTATTTCCTCCTTTGGCCATCTCTTTTCACTTTGACTTGTAGGTGAAGCCCAGTATAGGCATTTGCTCTCCTCTCATGTGCAGGTTTGCACTACTCTTCTTCTGAATGCCTTTACTTTGACAGAATTTAGAAAATTGTCTTTTCTATTCTTAAACAGTTCCAGCAGTTTTCCATTTAAGTTACTTCGTTCTTTTTTGGAAATTTTATATATTGAAATCAAATAGAAAAATATAATTATAGAAATGAGTACATATTCATTATAAAGATCTTATGTTGGAATTATGAATATGGAAGTTGTCATTCTTTGTGTCCACTCAGGGCCAATGTTTAATTCTCAGTTACAGGATTTGCACTCTGGATAATTCATGGTTGATCAAGAACATTTGTCGCTACTTTGGGCACTTATTGACAGGCAAGACTTAAACTTCTAGTTACGCCTCATAGCAAAGTCCAGACCCTTTTCTTCAGGAAGCTGTAGGTAGTTTATTTGGAGCGAATGCTACCTTGAGAATCTTCTGGCTATTTCTCCTTGTAATTTCATACCTTTAACTTTCATACCACAAATGTTTGAGAAGCCAGTCTCTGGGCCTCATGTAGTTGGAGGCTGAGCTTACAACTGCAGACCCAGCTAGAAGGCTTGGTCACAACCACCAGGAAGCTGGTCAGCAGATATTCATGGCGTCTCCTACCAAGGACCAGGTTTTCAGATGGCTGTAGGAGATGGAGTGACCTAAGTTAGAGAGACTCCTGTTCTTTAGCAAAGTAGCACATGTAAAAACATACATTGTCAAAGACTGCTGTAAGATTGGTAAGGTAGGCTAACAAGTGAATTTGGGCTAACCCAATCAAAGAAGACTTCCCCTGGAACAAGAAGAAAGAAGTAGGCACTGTTCACCCAGGAGGACTCCCTTGCGGAGGGGGTTAGGAAGGGAATGAAATAAGGCTGAGAGGGTCAAACCTCAGAGGTCCACGTAAGAAATTCATAAGAATTATAAGTTTGATAGAAACTTATTTGGGCTCAGCAAGGAAATAATCTGATCTTATTTGTGTTGCATGAGGATCATTTTTGTGGATTGTTGGGGGGTGGAGAGTACGGCTAACAAGGTGAGAGGTGACATACACGTGAATCAGTGAAGGATGGGTTCAGGTGAGAGAGAAAGATAAAAGTTTCTTAGGTCTTGAGCAACTTAGAGCTCAGCGATGTGAAGCCTATAGGTCTGGGGTTGGAGCTGTTTGCACTGTTGGAGACACTGACTACGTATCCTGGTACAGATGCCTAGGCTGGAGCTAGCAGAAGGCATGAAGAATCAGTTAAGGCCAAGGTTGAGCTTCTTTCCATTCAGGTAGATAGATGGGTGAGGAGGAATCTCCAGTGGGGTGGTGTGAAAACCAATGAGTCTGATACAGAATTGGAGGAGAGACAAGGCAAGTGGGTGTGATGATGCTCTGCGTCTGTGTGGAGGAGTTATTTTAGGTAAAATATCCCTGGCTTTGGCATTGCAGCTCTGCAGTACCTCATCAGGAGACTTGAGAAGACAGATCCCTGGTTGTAAGATTCTAAGGGCCAGGCAGACATGAAGAGAGAAGTATGGAGAGCTCTTCTGCACTTTGCGTTGAAAGGGAACAAGGAAATGAGAGCAGGAAAGGAGGAGTGGGCATGGGTAAAGTGCCCGAGGGAATGCAGGGAGCGCTACTTTGCTCTCTTTCACTGGCTGGCGGTAAGAGGGTGTCTGCTGGAGGATGGTGCAGAAGTGAGGAGCAGGTGACCCTGAGTGAGATAGGACAGTGACAAGGGAATCTTTGAGTTTGCAAAGGGTCAAGTATCAGAGCCACTGCTGGAGACTTGGGTTCAGATACAATCACATGTCAGCTCTGCAGTGGGAGGAACTTAGTTGCAGTTAAGAATGTGGGGTTGTAGGAGAACAATTTGTTGTCTTTTCTGTGGTGGAGAGAAGTTGGAAAATCGCTAGTTAAGAATAGGTAGGATCAGAAATATTGTTTATTGTTTTTTCCCTCAGTATCTAGACAGGCAGATAGCCTTTAGCACCCTTCTGAGACTTCCAAATGCAACTAGAAGGAAATCTATACTCTTGAGCAGGGCATAGGAGTCCCTGGATGGTAAGAACATAGGCTCCCAAAATCAGGTGTCTCTGCAATTGAGGTGGAATGCGGTTGAGTACCCGAGCAGGGGTCCAGTACTCTTGCTGGGTCGGAGGTGCCCTGGAGGAGGCAGTGCGGAAGCTAGTTGCTCTGGGGTCTGGATACGTATGTGGGTCCTGGACGAGGGGTAGTGGAGGGTCAGACGTGGGTCTGAATCCCAAGAGAGGGTAGGTAGTTTTGGTAGATGTATTTGAAAAATGACTGTAGTAGAACTGTGGAAAACCAGTTTCTAAAATAGAAGTGCGGGCAAGTGGCTCATGGTCTGCCTCTGCTCTGTGAAAGCCTTGAGTTTCTAGGTGTTGATAAGCTGAGGAATAAGCGGAAAAATGTATTCATGAAAGCTAAAATGGATTCTTGGCATCTAGCAAACTCTTCAGTGGATTTTATTGTGTTTGTTCATGAATTTACTTACCTGGCACCTCTTCTGTGTTTGGTATAGATCTAGTTTTCAGAAAGTCTTCATGGAATTTTATTTTAATGAAGGTAGACAACAATAAAATATTAAAAAATACCTATGGTAGGTGATAAGTTTGGAAGGAGAAAGATGAACTGTGAGAGCTGCTGTTTAAAATGATGTGAGAATGTTTTCTGCCGTGGTGGCTGTGGGTATCAGAATGGAAGACCGTTAGAACCTCCTCTATACGTCGAGGTTCTTCTGCTCATGAGCCAGGGGCCTGCTGGCCCACTGTGGCTGAGCTGCTGCTTCCCCTACCTCTGCTTCTCTTCATCTTAGGCGAGGTGTCCCTTTAAAGTTTTCCACATCTCTGTTGCTTGGAAACCTTTCCCAAAAGTGTTAATGTAAATAAAGCAGGACTTCTCCCTTGTTAAGATATTTTTAGTGATTTTTGTGGAGTAAATTTGCTGGGCAAAAAGGAATTGACCTGATAAGCTTTTACACAATTAGGTTTTAGCATAATTTATAGACTAGTCCTAGGGAATAGAGACCATGTAGACAACCCTCTGGTTATCTCTGCAGAAGGTGGGTAGGCTCAGTGAGGCAGCATCCCATGCCCTGGTTGATTACCATTCCCATCAGTTGAGCACGGCTCATCCTCATTCCCAAGGTTCCAGCTTCTTAGGTTGAGTAGCAGTGTACTATAAAGAAAGAGAAGCGGCTTTGGTTTAGTTATAACTGGCACATAATAGAATAACTGAATGCCCTTACATCCTTCCCAAGATGAACTCTGCCTCTTTTTGTTTGTTGTGTTCTTCTATTTTTCAGCCTCTGAATAGGATATTTCTCTTCTCCCCTTCCTTCACTCCTGTGTCGAGGCCTTTCTCTCTGCTCTGATGGACTGTGTGCTAGCAGACACTCACAGCCTACTGCTGACTTTGTGTGCTCCCCTTTGGCTCTTGCTGAGCCCTGTGTCTGAGGCTTTCCTTGTTAGCTGGCAGCTGCAGGACTTGTTCTTCTAAAGGTCCTGTGTTTGGTAGATGTTTTCTTAAAAGCTAATGGCTGTTGCAGCAAATAATCTGTTATATGTGTCTATAATCTATTCATGAGTCATATTTCTCATTGTAGTCTTTAGACCAGGGTAACCAATAAAACAGTTTTTTCTTCATTGAGTCCTGGGTTAGTCTGCAGAAATTTCACAAAGATCCCTTTCTTTTTTCTTCTGTAGGAAGTCTGAAATAAAATCTGCTTCTTAAATACAGGATTTTGACAGATGGCATTTAAGAATTGTAAAACATATGACAACCCTTATAGCTGTATGGTTAGCATACCCATTCTAGGTGGGAAATGCTTTAAGAAAATATTCGAGAATTTGTGATATTAGACATCTTAGTCAATACCTGGGTAGCAAGTAATAGCAACAATCATCTTGGTTGACATTATTTGAGCACTTCATACATGAACCTTGAAGAGCTTTATGTGCAGCCTATGCAGTCCTTGCAGCACAGTGCAGAGGGAGTGCTTATCTTCATAGAAAAGAGAAGATTCAGGCTAAAGGAAAGTAACTTGCCCAAAATCACTTTCTAAGAGTCAATGTTCGGCTTCCTGATTCCAAAACCGTTGGTGCTTATGAGGCGCATGAGGTGGGCTTTAAAGTTTTTGATAAATGTCTCAGACACTCTCCACAGAGCAGTAAGAAATCAAGTTGCTGGATTGTTTTGGAGAACAGCTGTGGTAGAAAGTCTGGTGGGGAGAGAAAGGAGATTGCCTTGGCACCTTGGGGTTGGGCCAAATGTTACACCATGAAAAGATTCATCCCGAATTTGTTGTGTACATGGTATGAAGAATGGGTTGTGGGGAAATGATTAACCAACAGTTTGCTAGTTGGGATACTTTGAACAGTTTGAAATTTCTTAACTGTAGTGAACTGGCTGGCAAGTAAACTTAATCACCTAGTAGAGATCATCTAGGGGCCTTTCTGGGAAACTTAGAATCAGTTTCTATTGTCTCACTGGGCCAAGCTCTGGTTGGTGTTAAGGAATTGAGTAGATTGATCTGACTTCTTCCTTCATTCCTTTGCTTATTCTTTAGGTAGCACTAACCGAAGGGGAAATCAATTCAAGCCATAGCAACAAATGGGGGGAAAAGCCTACAAAAGCATTTTAATTTTGCTCTGACCATGTTGCATTCATACCACAGTCCAGACTGGCCTTGAATTTGGAATGGTTCTCCTGCCTCATCTTCTTCAGTGCCAGCAGTGCTGGTTTTTTACAGAGGGCTGTGCAGCATGCCTGGCCATACTTCATTCACTGCAACTTGGCAGCCCCTGTTTAGAGCAGTTTTTCTCTCTGTTTTAAAGATAGCAAGATTCCCTTACCCTTTCACCCCAACAAATCAGAAATTCTTTTTTTTAATTTAATTTAATTTTTTATTATTTATTCAATTGTGCGTGTGTGTGTATGTATGTGCGCGCGCGCGCGCGCGCGCGCGCGCGCGCGTGTGTGTGTGTGTGTATGTTTAGAACCACAGATGAATTCGGGAACCACCATGAATTCTGCCCCGGGATTCACAGGCTCCGCCCTACCAGGACCAGAAACGCAGGCCGCCCCCGCTTCCATCTGGCGTCTATACGTGGGATCTGGGATCCGAACTCAGGACCTTCCGCCTGCAAGGCAGAGGCTTAACCCCTGAGCCACCTCTCCAGCCCACAAATCAGAAATTCTAAGTGCTATGTTTTGTGGAAAAGGTAAAATTAGGGCATAGAAGGAAGTATGTCTTGTTTGTGTTTGGGCTGGCATCAACACCTCAGGTTGTCTTTGCTTGATGAAAATACTTTGTTACTTACTGCCGTGAAGCTCCTCTACCTTCTCTAGCAGGCAGGGGCCATAGTTACACCCAGGCCCTTCACGTGGAGAAGCAGTGTAGGATAGCTGTTTGATTTTCCTCCTCCCTCCTTCCCTCCTTTTCTTTCCTTTCTTTCTTCCTTCTTTCCTTCCTTTCTCCCTCCCTCCTGTCTCTCTTTCTCTCTCTCTACTTTCCTTCCTTCCTTTTTCCTTTCTCTCTCTCTTTTTTTTAAACTCTTAACAGTTGTAAGAACGTTTATTGGATTTTCACATACTTATGTAGCTTAAGGATATTGGTACTGTGCTTAAATCACTGGGCAGGTGGCTACTTTAGTGGAGACTTATGCATTGATTTTGCTAAATGCAGCTGATGATTGACATATTTAATGTGGGACAGGAGAGTAGTGTTGTTGGAGAGATCTACTGAAGAATGAAATGGGGTCTTTAGCACTGGAGTCAGTGGAGTATGTAGTGCAAGTCATCACTTTGTTTTTACTGCCTCTGCTTGCTGTAACTAACTTGTAAACACCTCAAGCATGAAGCTTAATCACCCAGAATTGTAGCCTAACTCAAGACACAGATTTTGTGGCTAATAGCTGTGTGTACCTCCTTATAGATTCAGTGCTTGGAGTGAGTCTGCTGCTCCTCTGACTTGAGTGGCAGGAGAGCTCCTGAAGAGGACAGCTCAGCTATAGACTTCTGACTGCAAAAAGCAAGATCTGGTCTGGAGCGTCTGGTCCTGGTTTTGCCGCCTCACACCTGTTGCTTTGAGAGTTGTTTTGCAACTTGGTGGCCTCAAACTAATGATCTCCCTGCTTCTACCTCCTAAGACCCTGGATGCCAAGCCTGTACCACCATGTCTTCCTTCTTTGTCTCTTCTTTTCTTTAGTGCTTTCGACTATATTTCTTCCTGTTTTGATGGTTTCCTTCATCCACTCATCTCCTATTTAATCACCTCACTCACTGTCCCTTTAATTTTCCTGTGCTTCAATGTCTCTCTTGTCACCTAGACAACCTTGATAGTAAGCCTATGTGAAAGGAAAGAAAAGCCCTAAGCTTAAAGAGGCGAATGTTTGCAGAATGCTGAAGCAGATTTCTCAAACTGAGGCTGTTTGAATAATGGGCAGTATACAAAATACTGTCTGAATTTGCATAAATTATTTTTAGAAAGAATTTTATTTTCAAAGACTTTCATGACCTCCTAGTAGGGTTGACCACCTAATGATGAAAATATGGTCTTTTTAGAATATCATTGCAAGATACAAGCTTCAATTATTACTTTATTTGTAATCAAAGCAGGTTTTTGTTTAGGCTCCCATGTTCAAATTAAAGTTTTCAGTTTTTCACTTGGCTTCTAATTTTTTTTCTTGCTTTGATTAATTTATCCTTTCATAGAAGTGGTCTGTAATTTTTGTTTTAAAAGAAAACTTTTTTTAACCTTTTTTTATGTGTGCAATATATGATGCACATGTTTGGTCACATATGTCATGGCTTGCATGTGGAAGTTAGGGAGCAACTCAGTAGAGATGTTCTTCTACTACTTTCATGCTCGTGTTGGTTCCAGGGTAGGGCTCAAGTTGCCTGCGGAGCAGTACCTTTGCCTTGGGATTGGCTCCTGGCCCCCCTGTAATTTTCACCAGCAATGCAGGCTGCGTTTAAGGTGACTAGAGAGTAGAGTACTTGTCTTAGTAGCATGTGTGATGCCAGGTGTTTGATTCTCAGCACTGAATGAAAAGCAAAAGTGGATCGAGATGCTAACCATTTTTTGTCATAATGACATCTCATTCAATTCTACCTGAACTTTGGGAAAAGAACCTATTTGTAAATTAAGGGCAAATAAGGAATAGACTGGAGGCCTGAAGCAGCAGCCAAGGGATATTCTAAAACACACATGGTAATTCGTTCCCACTTAATTGACTTCATTGATTCCTTGTGCTTTAGGCCAAAGCTACCGACCTCTTAGGTGACTTCGGTAGACAGTGTCTGTTCAGCACAGCCTGTCAATATCTTAGTTTTCCTCTTCCTAGATCTTTGGTTCAGGTTAGGTCCACAGCCTGCTTTTGTGATTTCATCTGCAATGACTTCCCATGCCCTCTGAGGTAATAATGGATAGAATACCCTTGTTTAGGTAACAGCAGGTTTGCTGCTTTTACCAACAGTGTTAAGGTTTATTTCTTGTAGAGACTTCTGCTGGTCACTTGTTTTCTAAGTAAAACTTAGAATAACTTTAAGATTCTATATGAGAGATATTAGTATGACCTATGAGACTGAAGTTTCGGCTGTGTGTGTTTTAAAGGTCTGTAGAGGTGGCAGAAGGTATATCGAAGGTTAGGAGCGTGTTTTCTTCTGAGAATCTGCTTCTTCTAAAGGAACTGAGAGGATCCAGCATTTTTCTTTGTCCCTTCCTCTCCCATTTCTAGAACTGTTAAGTTACGGTTTTCTATCCTGTGAAGCTTTTTTAGTTGTGGGACCTGAAAATGCATCCTCCCCTTTGGAGTAATCTATAAAGGAGAATGAAATGCTGGTTCCAGGCTACAGGGATGCTGCTCCCTCTGAGAATGCACCCTGGGGCTCAGCTCTGGGTTGTTTGCCCAGCTTGTCCGTGGCCTTCCTCTGCAGGCTCAGCCTTCCCTGCCTCAGAGGCAGGTGCAGTTCCCTTCTCCCTTAAGAGTGCCCAGGATGAGAGGACAGTGAGTCTTTAGTGGTTTCTGGGGCTTGACAAGAAAGAAAGTGTAAGGACTGTAATCTTAGCTGTCTTTTCATTTGCCACGAATAAAAAAAGCAAGGAAAATGATGACCTGTAACTCACCTGCAGGACGAAAGGGTTGTTTTTACTAGGTGTGGAAATACACCTGTGCAGAATAGCTTTGCTTTTTTGGGGAGGAGTCTGGGGGTGCAGGGTTCCTGTCGAGTGGTCGATCAGAGTAGTTGCTTCACTTGCCAGTGAGGGCCTGTGAGGGAGTGGCCAGTTGATATTCTTTTATGTGCCATTTATTTTAGGATATGAAATGTCTTTTTTTTCTTTTAATCAAATGGGAAAATACCTGGTTGGTATTTCGTTCATAAATTTTGTACCTGAAGGGTTTCTGCTTTGTTTTCAGAATCATCAGTTGTCCAGACTCCTTTACAAGGAGTTGCTGTATTTGTATTGAGAAGCTGAAGACTAATTCCTAAAGGAAGCAGAAAAGTCTGAAAACCATCCCGTGTCCTGTCCTTTAACATTCTTGCCAGCTGGCAGCTCTCACCTCCTGCAGCCTGTGCACTCCTGTCCACTGAGATGCTGTGATTGAGTCTGGCCTCCTTTGCACACCTTGTACTGATGTTCTGCTGCTTTGGGGAAGTGGATTTGTTGAGGGACAGCATCACTTGAGGCTGGTGATTAATGGTAGAGGATGTTTTTGTTTATGCATGTGGGAGCTTTTCTGAGCAGTAGATTCAGAAATCAGCGGTTCCTTTTATACAACTCTTTCCAGAGATCGATATTGGATTGGGAATCTCTAGGCAAAAATAATGTTTTTGTATGAAAGCAAAAAATTGTGGATGGATGTTGAGAGAAAAAGAAAGCAAGATATAGTGATGCTGGTGTTTAAATACTCTCTGAGAGTCTGCGATCATTAAGAATTCCCCAGGAGTTTAGTGACTATTTGAGCAGCAGCAACATGGGGTTCTAGATGTAGGCCTTGCTCATCTACTTCTCTTTTATCTAGTGCAGGATATTTAGTACTTTGTTGCTTTAGTTTCCCCCAAAATGGATATATTCCAATAGTGTTTTCCTCATCAGGTTCCTGAGGAGATGCTTTGGTGTAGGGTTCTTGATCTTTGCACTGCTAACACTAGAGCTGTAACATTGGACAAATGGGGTGTATTGTGAGACTGAACCTCTACCATTGAACTCCAGTTGTGACAACTCACAGTGGCTTTGATAAGTTGCCAGTGTCCCAGGGATAGTAGGGGGTAAATTTACTTCTGCCTGAAAAACACAGCTGAGTGTAGGTAGAGCCCTGCTCACAGTGTCTGGCACACAGCAGCATTTCCTGCATGGAGGCGCTTAAATGTAGGGTTGAACGGTGGCTGTCAGTTCTGCTGACAGAGGGCTAGGACGAGTCCTCCTTAGATTCTTCCCACAGTCCTTGCCCAACAGCAGCTCTGCAGAGCTGGGGAAGACATTGCTGTCTCTCTTTCATTCACCCGTCTGCTTTTCTCTGCAGTATTTCTGCAACCAGAATTCAGTATGAACTTGAAGGATGCTCTTTTAATAGTTCCTCAAAAGGTGATACATATACTTGATGGCACTTGAAATTAAAGGCATGTGGAATTTCTGTGATTGTCTCTGTGCTTTGTCACTGGGTTGGAAGCTCCTCATGGGCAAAAGATGCTTTTTTGCCACCTTCTTGTAGTCAGCCTCAGACTTGCCCAGGTTGGGTTGTCCTGTACTCTTCGATGACATGTCTTCACATGGTAAGCACGGTCAGGGTTACACTCTCGCACACAATTATATTGGTACCAGCAGTCTGTTCAATTTTGTGTCGAAGGTGCATATACGACACAAGCAAATGTCCTGATGCTGGTGATAAGTAACAAAAATCTGAAAGTTTATGCAGTAGGATTTGTCGTAAAAGCTGATGCTTTATGCAGGTTAGACAGTGGCAAGAAAGAAGCATCGTGTGACTCAGTGTTACCAGTCATTCTCTGCTTGTTGCTTTGATGAAATATGCCTTGACATGAAAAGTATGAGCCAGCCATTTTGCAAGTTCATGAAAGCAGGGTTTTATACTCTTTTCTGTTCAAGGCATGAGTATGAGTACTTTTGAGAAGAGTGAGCACACAGTGTTTTAGGATATTGCTTGCTTTGTTTTTATTTTGTTTAAGTTCCTGTAGATTTCTGTTAAGTATAGCACCTGTGATCTTAGGATTCAGAATGAATTATATGAGGTTTGATTTTTTTTTTATTCATACAAATAAGGCTCTTAAAATACAAATAATATATACCGTATACCTTATTCCACGCCTGTATTTTAAGGGCCTTTATTGTAGTTCATCTATTAAGAAACATGGCGATTTGTGATTTGTTAGTTTTGGTCTGAGAAGTTTTCAAGGATGCTTTTAACTAACTTTAGTCAGCCAAATATTAATCAAGACAAATCATTGTGCTTGCTGAGTGCTGTATCCCCCACCCTCAGTCAGGTGCCTTATGCAGGAACCCAGGAACTGAGTCTCAAAGATGACAGTTCCCTAGAAATGTGTGATTCGTAGTGAGAACACAGGATATTCTGCTCAATTTTCTTACCTAGTCTTTTTGTAGGAAAGTAGGATCAACCTGTGGTAAGTTCTAGATAAATATTTGTTGATAGATTGATTATTCAGATTATAGCAGGATGAACAAGATGAAAATCTACTGTAAAATGGAGCTTGGCTTTTCTTCAGACACAGTTCTGCCCAGCCCACATTTTGTGCCTTTGCTTAGTTAGGTTTTCTAGCCTGCCTTTTATTCACAATCATATATTCATTATTTAGTAAAGACTAGAAACATTGTTATGTTCTAATTACTGTATTCTGTGTTCCACCTACCTGATTCCAAGAAAGGCCAGGAGCCAGTGCTGGGAAGCCTCTCCGGAAGAGTGGATGCTCTTGCTGCCTGAGCATCTCTCACTTGCCTAGGCAGAAGAGATATGACCATGTCACTACTGATAAGCATGAACATAAATAAGGCAGCACTGCCTGTTTTTCTTAAAGAAGGGAGACATTTTTGTGAATTAAAATAGCAGACTCAAAACTTAGCAGAGGGAATTAATAGTTTGTTAAGTTTGTCTTTATTAGCATATCTTTCTTTTTCTCATGCTTTTTAAGGGCCTCCTGCAGTATTGAATGGAAGAAGAAAGGTAGATTGTCATGTTAATTTTTCTTAAAAATGTTTGATTGGTTTGTAACTTACTTGAAGATCCTGGATTCTATTCCTGCTCCTCCTGTAAAATCCATCTGAAAAATCTACTTGATCATTTACTTACTTGTATTAGGATTGAATCCTTTTACATCTTAGGTACTCATACCCCTCTCCCCAGTGACATCCTTAGCCCAATTAAATATAACCTTATCACTATAACCTAAAATAATTGTGAGGTCATTTTTAAATTTTAAGTGGTAGTGTACATAGAGCAAAAAAGATGACTGGTTTGCACCCAGACAAGTTATCTGAAGTGATTTTTATAATGTAAGAAACTGTCATTTCCGTAAGGACTAAGTCCTTGTATTTGCAGTGTGTACTTCTATGGATATGGAGCTTAGTGGGACTTTGATCAGAATTCACTGAGGGAAGATTGAAGCATCCCAAAGAGTGTCTATATTGGGTTGGGGACAGGATTCAAGTCCAGCCACACTCCATTCCTGCCTGTGATCTTCAGCACATTGCTTCACCTTCCAGTGCTTGTTTTTTCTTTGAACCCTGAAACTGAGATGAGTGCCTGGACCATAAGGTCGTTGTGAAGACTGTAGTACAAATCATTGAAAGCACTCAGCAGCGGCTCTGGCCCCTTAAGTGCTTAATAATTGTTTGGGGTGGGGGGGAGGTGTTATTATATTGCATTTTAAACATTTGCCAGACCGACCTCTTCTTTTGAAACACTCAAAACAGAAACAAATCTGGGGAGGAATAGGTGTTTAAGTTGAGACACCAGTCTGCACTGTGGCTTTTCTGGTGTTATCAGTGAGCCCCATCTGTTTGTGTTGGCTGTGGTAAATGATCTTCCAGTAGCTTGTTCAGGTGTGCTGACCAGTTTAACCCAGAGAACAAAGTGAAACTGTAGCGTGTTAAGAACTAAAACTGAGATAAGAGAATAAATGCAAAAACTTTCTTAAGGAAAGTGTTTCCCATTAGGGCTTGTAGTTTTGAAATAGAAAGGAGCTCAGGAGCTAACAGCCGCCACACACTTGCCGCCACACACTTGCAGTCGAAATATTTCCCCAAGGTAACAAACAGCACCTAGTCTTCCGAAACAGAAAATGAAAGGAAGGTTCAACAGTCTGTAGGAGACTAGGAAGATATGTAATTTGCACAAAACTTATTTCCCCTTCTCTGTGTTCCTGACAAATCTCCCTCTTCTCTGTTCCAAACCAGCCAAAGATCTGTACAAATTTTTGCAAAAATTAAGCAACAGAGAAAACACTGAATTAGAAAGTATATTAAAATATTCAGAGAAGTCAGCATTAAAACTGAAAGAACAAGTCATACTTTTCAAGGACCTAGTCTGACCTTTTCCCAGTAGTCTCCAAGTGTGGCCAGGTACTGTCGGCTTTGACGAGGGTAAGAATGACTGGTGGGAGTTTTTCCACAGGCATCTATGAGAACATTAAATTGATATATGCCCATGAGAGTAAAAAAGACTTCAGATTCAGAAAAGATTTATTTTTACTTTTTATTGTAGCTTTTCTTTAAATAAAGCTGCCCTTGGGGAAAACTATTTCACTGTATATAATAGCAAATAGGTTCAGATACTCATGTATGGCTCCCATTATTCTAGGGACCATATTCTGATTTCTAGTTGACACTGAATTATTGACACATAGTATGCATGACTTACTTATTTACAGAGGGAAGACATAGTTTAAGGATTTGAATTATACAACATTTGCCTAAAATTAGGGAAGGATCTTCAAGATAATGGCTTACTTATTTCTTCTGAGATTACCTGACCTCAAGCACTCAAGTTCCAAGTGTGAGCTCCTTGCCCATAGACCTGGTATTCTTTCAGGATCTCCCCACCCCCGCCTCCAGACTCTGGTACTGTCCATCTGTCTCGCTCTGCAAGAAGGGATACGTGGCATCATTGCCCTCTCCACCCTTGTATCTAGGGCATTACCCTTCAACAGTCCTCCTGAATGTCCCAGAATCTGCAGCATCTTGGCGCCATCCCGAGACTAAGCTGCCTGCCTCTTACTTATGATGAGGACCCTCCTGACCTGCCTTCCTAGGGCTCTGCCACATGTAACCACTCCCCCGCTCCCTTTTTTCCACTATTGTCTCAGCAAGGCTAAACTAACAAGTCTGATGAAATGACCCTCCAGTAACATGCTTCCCTATTAGTTTCCTGATAGCAGAACAAGGACTCTGAAAACATTTTTCTGTAAAGAAGTGACACTAGCAGGAATTGTCAAAATCAACATCTTCAGAATTGTGAAAACTAACCAAAGATCTGATGAGCATTTGATTTGAGAAAAATGACAGTTTCTGCAAATGAGAGAACTCTGTTATTAGATCCCCCCTGTTTCAAACTCCCGCTCAGCTCCATCTAATTATGAAAACCTACAACCTCACAAATGTGCAGTGAGAGTGCAGCCCACCTGAAGCTGCCGAGAGTTGTCACTTTGAACGATCTGGTAGCCCGTTTTCAGAACTCCCCTCTATTCAGCCTAGCTCAGAATTTATTTTGTGCCCCAGAGTGTTTGTCCAAAAAAAAAAAAAAATGTCATCACAGTTGTCTTACTTATCAATACCATTTGGAGCTAACAGGAGGACGACTAAAACCATAAATAGGAAGCAAACACTAGCCAGTGAAATGTTATATGACTCCAAAGAGATCCACACACTTTTCAAAATCTTGAAAAAGACCAGACAAATAGGCCCTTTCTCTCACTCTGAATGACCTTGAGGTGCCCAGAAGAAACAAGGAGGTAGAAACAATCCAGGATGATTCCTGAAGTCACCCGTGGTCCTCCACAGGAGCATACAGTGCCCCCTCTCCCGTCTGTCTGTCTCTTTCTCTGACACACACACTCTGTGAATAAAGTTGTCATAAACCCTGCCTGTCATAAGTCTGTAAGACTCCCTGACTCTAAGCTTTTAAGACACTTTAAATTCCAGCCCTCACTTGCTGCAGTGGTAGTACACATGTGCACTCCCAGCACCCAGGGAGCACTTTCCTGTAATCTCAGCACCCCGGATGTCCACACCCCAAATCCCAGCACTCAGGAACAGTGGCGGGAGACTCTTGTGACTCAGACTGGTCTGTATAGTGAGACCCTACCTTCAAGTCTATCACTCAGGTAAGCAGCAGGGACCCGGTGGACCACAGATAGCCAAGAATACAGACTGTTGAAGAGAGCGCTGATCAGACAGGGGCAGGAGGGGGAGGTGTGATTTCTTGAATTGTGCTGCCATGCTGTGTAGATTGTCCAGGTTTAAAAAAACAAACAAACAAACAGGTAAGCAAAGGAGCAGCAAGGTATGTCTATGTCCACCTCCAGGGTTGGAGATGTCAGCAAGGAATGTCAGTGAGTCAAAGGAGCTCAGTTAAAGTTAAGTTTTTGTATCCTATTGAAACTTTGGGTGCTTAAACATTTTAAATTGTCAAAGTGTTTGTTTTTCTCTTTTTTCTTTAAGCCTGTTATGTAGTCTCCCTGTACTATCCTTATGTTCTTCCTAGCATCTTGTGATCATTCCTCAGGGTCTATGTATGAGTGAGTACGTGCAACATTTGTTTTTTTTTCCTAGTTTATTCATCATAATGCCCTCCAGTTCCATAGGTGGTACCACAGATGATGGGACATCATTTTTAATGGCTGGATAGTACTCCATTTTGTATTCATGCCATACTGTGTTAATTTACTCACATGTTGCTTGGTACTTTAGTTGATTCTGGATCTTGGATGTTGTGATTAGTGCTTCAGTAAACATGGGGTAGAGCTGTTGTTTGTACTGACAGTTATTTAATTACAAAATATACCCAACAGTGAAATAGCTAGATCATAGGGTAGTCCTATTTTTAAATTTTTTGAGGAACTTCCATTCTGTTTTTTGTAATGGCTGTACCAGTTTACACTCTAGTAGTGACAGTTCCCCTTTCTCTGTTCTCATCAGCATTTGTTATTTTTGCCACATTGATTGTTGCATTTCCTTGATGAGATGGCATGTTCTCAAGAATGTCAGTCCTGTGTTTGGTAGTTTTATTATTGCTAATGTCATTATTATGTTGAATGTCATGAGCTCTTTGTGTATTCTGGATTATTGGTCCCTTGTCAAAGATGCTTTCTCAGTCTGTAGATTTTCCCTCAGTGCACAGATGCTCTGGAGAGGTTGCTTTTGATGTCTGTGCTTTGGAATTGGTATAAAAAAAATCATTTCCTGACCTGGTGCCTTGAAATGTTTCTTAGAGTTTCATGGTTTCAGGTCTCACATAAATTAAGTTTGTTTTAATTCAGATTGGTTATTTGACATTAATTTGTAATGTTCAGGAAAACCACTAAGAAAAGTTTTGAAAAAAAGTTGAAAAATGAGCCAATAAGAATGATATGTGGAGAATTGATAATTCAACAGAAAAGAATATGTAGCACATATAGAAAACAAATAGCAAAGTGTCCAGTATGAATCTTTATTTGGGATCACATCAAATGCAAGTGGATTAAACATTAATTAAAGACAAGTCAGAATTGATTTTTTAATTGATTTATTTACTTACATGCATAATGTGTGTGTGTGTGTGTGTGTGTGTGTGTGTGTGTGTGTGTGTGTGTATGTGTATGTGTATGTGTGAGTGAGAGAGGGCACTGTGTATCCCTGTGGAGACCAAGGGTGATTTCAGGAATCAGCCAGTATTGCTGCTACCTCTTTTTTTGCTTCTCTCTGGGATTTCCCAGATTCCACCTTCCAGAGCTGGAAGTATTGGCAGCCACCATTTCTGTCTGACTTTTTTTTCCCTCCCCTCTCCCTCCCTCCCCTCTCCCTCCCTCCCCTCCCTCCCTCATATGTGTTTATCAGAGGGCACATGTGTCCCTTTGGACACAGAACACACTACCCTGTGGAGGACCAAGGCTAACTTTGGGAATCATCTTGGATTGTCTCTACCTCCTTCTTGCTTTGCTTTGGATTTTCCAGGCACCACCCACCAGGGCCGGAAGTGCAGGCTATCACCATTTCTGTCTGTGTTTTTACGTGGGACCTGGGATCCAAACTCAGGACCTCTGCTTACGAGGCAGAGTCTTAACCCCTGAGCCATCTCTTTAGCCCCCTTTGATGGTTTTTACATGGGATCTGGGAATCCTGACTCAGATCCTTCTGCTTTTGAGGCAGTGTCTTAATCCCAGAGCATCTGTCCACCCCCCAGAGAATGGATTTTTAGCAAGTAGTTACAGCTCTACATTATCTGTAAGACACACTTCGGATTCAGATACAGAACTTCATTGCTACTTAAAGGATTAACAAACTTGATGAGAAGAGCTGGAAAATCTACACCAATTTTTGACAAAATGGAATTATTATTTTAGAAATTATTAGCAGCTAGGCGTATAGTCACAAATTGATCAGTTCATCCGGATAAAGTAACCACTTTTACGATGAATGCATTGTAATAGAACAGCCCCTCCAAAAAACAAAACAAAAATAAAACAAAAAAACACACTAACTCCACAGAGAGCTGGTCAGTTCAGCATTCAGAGTTAGAAACATGGATCCTGTATGTTGAAATGGATATACCTAGAAAAAGAACATGTAGAGAGCCTGAGTAACACTGTCATCTGATGGGTGGACTTCACCAATGGTAACGGGACAGTAGTAGGCTGTGTGTGCAATTCTGCAGAACCATGGTAGATTGTAGGAAGATACTCCTTGATCACGCAGGAGGACCAAACTCATGATGACAATGTATTCTCCATGTGCAATGTGATTATACTGGACATTATTGTAACTGGAGGAAGTCCTGGGAGGTTTGCGATATGTGGAAATGAATCAACATGCTTCTAAGTAAGTAGTGGATCAGAATAGAGATTACAAAAAAGTGAAGTGTCATAGCTAGGCACAGGTGTCAATTTGACTATTGAGTGTTTGAGCTGTGAGCACATTGGTAGAGAATTAATGGTTGAGTTAAGCCCTGAGCAAACTTGCAGGAGATTGTCTAGCTGATGGGGAAGGCCCAGGTGGGTGGGATAAGGCCCTGGAATAAAGTAGAACTGATTGAAAGAATTGGCATTCTTGTGTATATTTGGCCAGACATACTGGTCTGGCAAGTAAGGATCGTCCCTCTCACCCATTATGGAGAGATGTGTGGCCAGTTCCCTTGGCCTGGTGTTGGTGCTTGCTCTCCTGTCAAGCTGAACTACAGACTATAACCAGATGATCAGTAAGAAAATAAACTCCTTGTTCCCTTAAGCCATTTGATGGTCTTTTATCAGCAACCGTACAGGCTGACTGCAACAGAAAGTATTTTAAGATCGGTGAAAATGAAACACATATACCAAAGTCAATCTAGCAAAAGCGGTGCTTGCTTAGGGGAAGGTTAGAGCTGGATATCGCTTTATTAAAAAATAAGAACACTCAAGTAAGTAATGCTTCAATGTAAGCAACTAGAAAAAGAGCAAACTAAAACCAGAGCAAGCAGAGAGAAGAAAATAATGTGGGTCAGAGTGGAAATAAATGACTGTGAAAGTAGAAACACAACAGAAAGATCGATGAAACCAAAAGTTACACTTTGACTAGATCGACAAGGGGCAAATCTGAAGCTAGGTTTGTTAACCTCTCTCAGTAAATCGGGACCAAAAGCACTGTGCTCACTGCTGCCTCACAGAAATGAACAGGTTAACTGCCAGCACATGTTGCAGTCCTAATCAAAAGAATAATTCCTAGAAAGTCGACCAAACTACTCCAGTTGACTGAAAAAGCATTAGAAAGTCTGAGTAGAACAAATTGAACAAGTAAGGGTGGGTCAGTGATTGGCTCACAAGGGAAAGTGAAGGTGCTGGGAAAGGCTTAGAGTAGTGAGATTTGGCGCATACATTACACAAAAATTTTTTTGATACACAAGAGGAGATGAGACTTTTCACTTCGCTCTAAAGACTAATTATCTAGATAGCAAAACAAGACAAATACTACATGTGAAAACAAATCGGTGTTTCTTCCAAAAACCAGCTTAGAAATCTCAGTAAGGACTGGAGAAATGACTCAGGGGTTAAAACTTTTGCCTCAAAAGCAAGAAGACAGGAGTTCAAATCCCAGATTCAAGTAAAAATGCTGGACGGATATGGAAGTGGGCTATACTTCCAACCCTGGAAGGCAGAGAGCCTGGCAGACCCCAGAGTAAAGCAATAAGGAAGTAGAACAATCTGGACTGGTTCCTAAAGTCATCCTTTGGTGTCCTTATTACATACCCACACACAAAAAATTCTTCAGCAAAATACTGGAAAACCAAATGCTTGAATTATGAAAGGATCACACAGGCTTTATCCCAGAAATGCAAAGCTGATTTGCCATAGTACACATCTGATGGGTAGATTGGGACAACTCTGGGTCACTATGCTGTGAATAATGTTCCAGTATTTGTAATATTCATGTTTTATTCACATTGTATGCTAGCTACCATGTGTTTATTTTCCTGTGATGGGATTAAACCCAGGCTTTGCTGATGGGAAGGTGTTCTGCCACTGAGCTAGCAGTTACTTTTCTCTGTTGCTGTGAGACACCACTGAGGCTCAAACAAATTAAAGGGAGAAAAGAGGAGATTTATTTGGCCAGTTCCATAGGGGAGATGCAGTCCTTCAAGGCAGAAAAGGCACGGTCTGCAGCAGAAGCTAGAGGCAGCCTAGGTTACTTGCAGACATCATGGAAGGCTCTGAGCTGCTGCAAGCTGCAAGAACCTTCTCACTAACTCACGAAGATTGAAGCTAACCAACCTCAAGGCCCACCCCCTGTACTGCCTTTCCTCAGCAAGAACCAACCTCAAGGCCCACCCCCTGTACAGCCTCCTTCAGCAAACTCTATCCCCTAAGGGGGCCATGACCTTCCCAAACAACTAAAGATTCAAACACAAGAGCCTGTAGAGGACAATGAGCATTTCAAACCATGACAGCACGTGTGCAAATTGTGTGAATCATAGGGAGTCTCGTTAAAATGCAAGCTGGTGGCTGGGACTGTGTGCATGTTCCATACAGTACAAGGGCTTCGTCAAGGAAACGCTTCCAGCGGCAAGGCTTTCTCTGGAGCCGAAGGAAGGACTGGGTGTACGGGGTGCTCATGGTGCTTGGTAAGATGGAAACTAAAGTGTGCCTTCCTTTTGATTGGTGGAACGAGGACTCTAACGAGATATTTGCTGTGTAGTTCAAGCCTTCTGGGTCATATTTCTGTTTGATTTTTAAGAGACTTTTGTAAATATGAGCTAATTATGCCTTAGGACAAACCTTCAAGGTAATTATAAAAGATATAGATCTCTAGGTTACTGTTTTTGTCTCAGCTTTATGACTGTGTATGACCCTGTGCTACACAACTACACGGCAGAGCAGCATGTGTGACATGCAAGACCAATAACAAGTGATATGCAAGACTAGTCAGTTAATTTCTGTCTTCACGTGTTCATTGCTGGTTTATAAACAGTTGACTGATTTCACTCCTAGTCCCCAATAGTGAGTACCATGGCTCGATCCCAAAATGTCGAGGTTGCTGCCGTAGTGCTGGGGTCACAATATTTGCACAACCATACTTGACTTTACAGTTGATTTCTTTTTCTGAGTCTTTTTCATTTGTGTTTGTGCGTGTGTATTTGAATGTATGGTGTTGGAAAGTGTGTATGCTTAGTGTGGAGGCCTGAGGTTGATACTGGGAGTCATCCTTGATTACTCTTTACCTTATGTCTATTGCGACAGTCCCTGATCAAACCCAGTGCCCACCCATAGGGCTAGTCTGGCTAGCCAGCCTTCCCTAGTCTCTGCTTGGTTTCCCATCCGGTTTTTTTATGTGGGATCTTTCAGGATTTAAAATTTTGCTTAACTGTCGAGTCTTTTCCCCAGCCCTGGTGATTGATTTGTGTGTGTGTGTGTGTGTGTGTGTGTTAGTCTTTTATATGCAGTCTTGCTAAACACCTTTAAGCTCTAGAACCTTTTCAAATTCCTTTGAAGTTTTTTTTAATATAGACCATCATACTATTTACATAAAAGGATAAATTTCCAATCTGTTTTCTTTTTTTCTCCAGCTAAGATTATTAACTATGTTGAATTACAGTGATGAAAATAGATGTGCTTTTATTGTTGCTGACCTTAGCAGGACAGCATTCATTCTCCAGTAAGTGTGAGACCAGCTGTAGAGTTCATATTGGTAAATACTCTGCATCAGATTGAAGAAATTCTCTCTATTCTTAGTTAATCTTTATTTTCCACATTTTTGCAGGGTCATAAATAACTGTGGGATATCATTAATTGCTCTTTACTAATATGATTATGAGGACTTTTTTAAAAATCTCTCCTGTTAACATCATGGATTGAATTTTTTTCTGAGGATAACTTTTAAATCTAGCCTGTTAACATCATGGATTGAGTTTTTGCTGAGGATAACTTTCCTCAGTATCCTTCAATTAAACCCAGTTCTTCATGAATTTGTCAATTTTACTGATTTTTCTTTTTAAACTTTTTTTTATTATTATTTATTCAACTGTGTGCATATGTGTATGTGCGCGCGCGTGCGTGCGTGCGTGCGTGCGTGCGTGTGTGTGTGTGTAGAACCACGGACGAATTCGCGAACCACCATGGACGCCTCCACCTCCTTCTGCCCCGGGATTCACAGGCTCCGCCCTACCAGGACCAGAAGCGCAGGCCACCCCCGCTTCTGCCGGGCGTCTATACGTGGGATCTGGGATCCGAACTCAGGACCTTCCACCTGCAAGGCGGAGGCTTAACCCCTGAGCCACCTCTCCAGCCCAATTTTACTGATTTTTCTAAGAATTGCCTTTTTGTTACATTGATATTATTTTTGTTCTTCTGGTTTTAATGATTTTTTTACTTGGATTATTTCTTTTTTCTCACTTTGGATATATTTTGTTCTGGTGTTCTGAGATTAAGCCAGGCGTGGTGGTACATGCCTCTAATCCCAGAACTCATGAGGCAAAGGCAAGAGGATTGGGAACTCCTTAGAGATCTGCCTGGGCTATAGCGTGAACTCCCAAGTCAACCTGGAGCTCCATGGGCTGGAGAGATGGCTCGGGTTAAGCCTCTGCCTCACAAGCAGGACCCCGATTGCGGATCCCAGGTCCCACATCAAAACAACAAGAGGAAGTAGTGTCAACCTACAAATCCAGTCCTGGAAGGCAGAGTCAGAGAATCACCAGGGCAAAGCCAAAAGGAAGTAGAGCAATCCAGGATGATTCCAGGAGTCAGTCACCCTTGGGTCTCCACAGGCACACACAGTTCATTCTGATACATGTAGACACAGCACACACATGCAAAAATATAAAATAAACATAAAAACCCAAACTAAGTAAAAGATAAAATAAGAATTAAAACAATGTAAGATCAGATTGAGATTTACAGCTTTTCTCTTTTTCTAAATGAAGTCATAAATGTGACAGATTTCCCTCTAAACACTGCTTCTGCTATATTCTACAAGTGTCCTCCCCCACTCATTTCAATGAAATTTTTAAAATTTGTTTCTTTAACTTGAGTGGGTTATTTGAGGTGCGTTGTAGTTTTGAGTGTTTGTAGATTTTTTTGTTACCTTTTGGTTACTGATTTCCAGTTTGATTTTGTTGTGTTCCAAGAATATACTCAGTATAGTTCCAGTTCTTTTCAATATCTTATGGTCTTCGTAGCCCACCCCAGTCTCAAGTCTCTTCTTTGCCAAAAGGAATTGACTTTCTCTGTTTTCCTTTTACTTGACTTAGGGAGTTCTCTGTGGTAAACAGAACTGTCGTCATCTCTCTTCTGGACTCTCATTTACCAGCGATCATAGTTGAAAACAGTGAAAGTCACCATTGCACTTGGAAAGACAAGTGCTTTGTATTTACTTTGCTGAAAATTGCTACCTTTAATATTTTACTTAAACATAGCGGATTTTCTTTGCAGTGTAGTTCTGTTTGACTCAGGTAAAGTGTTAACCTTGTCTGTCCCAGAGCTCAGGAAGCTGTGGCCCAGGACAGCTGTTCCTTCTTTCTGTGCATTCATGCAGCTTCAGCATTATTTGCTTTTCTCCAAATTTGCCTATTGTCTCTGTCTTAACATCCCTCTTCCTTACAAAGAGAGGATTTGAATGTCAAAAAATAAAGAATGCATTATGGTTGATAGAAGGTTAACCATAATAGGTCAGTGGACAGTTGTACCCTGTGGTGGTGATTTGTGCTCTTAGCTGTGTGGGAAGCTGGGGTTTTCTACCTCACAAGAAACCCAGTGGGGTTTGGTGTTGCAGTACTGGCGGCCCTTTGAAGAGAAGGAATAACGATATTCTTACTGACTTGAGAGATTATAACCACAACCACAGTGACAGAAATGATTGTGATGAGCTCCTTTCCTTCTTGAGCCTTGGTGCTCCCACTGTTCAGTGTTCACACAGAGTGGATTATTTATGTAGACACAATCATCCTGCGTATTCTTCACATGCAGAAGCTGTGTCTAGGAGTTAGGTGACTGCTCTTCAGCCCCTGTGTCAGTCTGCACCCCAGCTTGACTGCATGGTCATGATGCAGAGAGCTCATGAGGATTTTTCCAGATACTTTTTAGATTTACGACAGGTGTTCTTGAAGCTTGGTTTCTGATTCAAGAGGCCAGATATTGCCAGCAATGTGTAAGAAGTACATGAGACAGCCAGGCATGTGCCGTACTGAGTTGGTCACTGATACAGTCCCTTCAACTCATGCCGCAGGATTTTGTCGCTGCCTCCTTGGTTTTATCCCACTTGTGTGTCAATTTCAGCTCAAGCAGTGACAGCTGAAGCACTTTGACTTACTGCAAAGGGTCACTGTGATAAGACCGGTTATTTATAGTTGGAGATTGATTAATATCACAGCAGTGTTTTATTTCCTTTTTCATTTTTTATTACATTTATTTATTTGAGTATGTGTATGTGCATATGCATAGTCAGCATTGTGGAGGTCAGAAGACAGCCTTCTGGAGTCACTGCTGTATGTGGGCTGTGGAGATGGACTCAGGTCATCAGGTTGGTGGAAAGCACCTTTCCCTGCTAAGCCTTTGTGCTGGCCTAGGAGTATTTTCTTGTCTTTTTGCTTCTTTGATTTTATTGGTTGCTTTTTATTTGAAACAACTTACTCTTTTTCAGCGTTTAAATATTGCTTAGTTAAATACTGCTTAGGCTCTCATACTTCATATATCTTGACAAGTTGCCAATTTTAGTCTTTTTTGTGGGGGGGGTCTGATTATTTTCTTTATTCAATTTTGGACAATCAGAGGTTAGTAGTGTTTCCTTTAGTAACTGGAGCAAATGATATGAATTTGGGAGATGTGCTTATGAAGGTAGATATAAAATTCTACTTTGTGCTTTCATATTTGAGGTTCAACAGTGAAAACTTCCTGCATATCACCAATATTACTCTTGTATTGCTTTCTGTTGATAGTCACCATTTGACATAAATTCGGTACTAATTTGAGTGAAACCTCAGATATTTGGTGACTAGCTTTTCATGGTCCTTAGGTTATTTACAAGTATTCCAGTAGTAGTGGGACTTCAAGACCTAGTAACTCTGGGAACTTTTTAAATTATTATTTTATTTTTCTAGTTTTATAAGCATATTGAGTAATTAATCCCTGCATCCTCTCTCCTTTTCTCATCCCCCTCCCTTCCTTTCATCAATCCATCTTATTCCCTCCCACTCTCCTGCCTGTCTGCTTCTATGGGTCCCAGGGTTCCCTCTGGCTTGTTTTTTTTTTTTTTTTTTTTTTAACTCTTGCGGGGGTTCAGGCCTCTTGGGGTATACCAAGTTGCCTCTCTTCCGGCTGTCCTACTGATAGGGGCATTTCCTTTCACTCATCCATCTTTAGTCCCCAAAGTTTCTGCTCTGTCTCTCTTCATTTCCGTGATAGTCTATGGAGCATGTTGGAATGTCAGTCATTATGCAGGTCTGGTGAGGACAAGTCTCACTGCAGTGAGTTCCTGGATGCAGCAGTTCTGCCTTGAATGGAATGTCTTGTCCAACAGTGACTTTCTCATCTTTAGGTTCTTACAATCTCACCACCTCCCCTTTCTCTAGGATCCAAAGTCTTAGGATGAGGAAAGATTAGGTTGGCCTGATTCTGGGTGAGCCTTGCTGGATCGCCAGTACTTTGCACTAATGGCTGACCGTTGCTGTCCCCTTCACTGCTCTTCTACTGCCCTAGGCTGTGTCCTGTCATGGCGTTGAGATCTTCCACTTCAACTCAGGAAACCTGAGCAGCATGAGAAGGTGCAGTCATATGGGAGCGTCATGGCTGACTTTGATGGAGCTTGTCAGAACAGGGAAAAGTAGAGAGATTCAGGGTGGCAAACAGCACTCACCAGGACAGGCTGCCTTCACATCTTGGCCCCCACTCACTGATCCCTGACTGAAAGCAGGCAACTCCTTGTACCTTGCGTAAAAATTCCTGAAGCGAGGGTTTCATTACCAAGAAGTCAAGTGAATTAGTACTTAACATGGTACCCAGAATACAGAAGGCCAACGGTCTACACTTCTGGCCAGTGATTACAAGCTTACTATTACTATATATGTTTGTCAGCATTTAAAAAACATTTTATTGTGATTTTTCGTTTGATAATAAGTAATCAGAAAGTGCCTAGCTATTCTGTCCATTCATGTGTTTCCTCAGTTCATGACTGAGTGAATGAACGAGAGTATAGAGTACTTGTCAGGACGCGTGACATACAGTCAGTATTAAATACATAGTATGACAGGAGGTGATAATTACACACCATAGAGATTAGAAACAACAGTCAGTATGTACTGCTGACTGGCAGAAGTTATTATGTAAGTATTAAATATTTTGTATATGTATTAAATACTTTGTATATGCTCATGCTAGACAAAGTTATGAGAATTCCTTGTATATTAGCTTTCTATCCTCATAACTGCCCATTAAGGGAGCTATGTCCCCATTTTATAGATGAGAGTACTCCTAGTAAATGATAGAATTGAGATTTGAATTTGGGCAGTCTGATTCCAGGGGTCATTCTCAGATTTTTCTTCTTCTTTTTTTTTAAGATTTTATTAAGTGTGTATGGTGTAGTTGTGTGTGTGTGTGTGTGTATGTGTGTGTGTGTCACAGGATACTGTGTGTCCTTGTGGAAGGCCAGGGGTGACTTCAGGAATCATCCTAGATTGTGTCTACCTCCTTGCTTCACTGTGGGATTTCCCAGACTCTGTCCACCAGGGCCAGAAGTGTAGGCAGTTGGCCTTTTTGCCTGGAGTTTTTATGTGAGACCTGGGATCCGAACTCAAAGACCTGCTTTTGAGACAGTCTTAACCCCTGAGCCATCTATCCAGCCCCTTAGATTCTTTTGTTGAGAGTCCTCTGTATGTCCAGCACTAGGTTCTGCCTGCCTGTGTTTCTTAGGTAAGGAGATGCTCTAATGCAGTTAACTCATGAATGATGGGAGAAAATTGTAGAAGGAAGGGCCCGTCTTACATTAAGTGATCAGGGAAGTATTATGGCATCCTGTAAAATGCAGACCAAGTTCTGGAGCCACCCATGCAAAGTATTCCATATAAGGGAACAGAATTAACAGACTGGGGCTGGAGAGGTGGCTCAATGGTTAAGCCTCCACCTTGCAGGTGGAAGGTCCTGAGTTCGGATCCTAGACCCCACGTATAGACGCCGGGTGGAAGCGGGGGCGGCCTGCGTTTCTGGTCCTGGTAGGGTGGAGCCTGTGAATCCCGGGGCAGAGTAAACAATGAGGAGGTGGAGGCGGTCCATGGTGGTTCCCGAATTCGCCCATGGTTCTACACACACACATATACATGCACACACGTGCACACACCATACATGCACAATTGAATAAATAATAATAAAAAAATTTAAAAAAAGAATTAACACAGACTGGGCTGGTGAGATAACCTCAGCAAGTAAGGTGACTGCTTGCAAACCTAGCAACTTGATTTCAACCCCCAGACTCACATGATGGGAGAAGAGAAGTGGCCTCTTATTTCCATCCGTGCACCATGGCATAGATGTTTGTTTTCTTTCTCTCTCTCAAATGAAGTATGTAAAAAAAACAAAAGAATTAACAAAGGCTCTGAGGTGGGGTTAATGTAGATCTAAAAGCTCAGAACACCAAAGTGGAGGAAAGAGAGAATACTATGTCTTTAAGACTGCAGCATTACAGGGCTCTGCAAGCACTGGTTTTCTTTCTGACTACATTAGTGATCTGCAGGAAGTCTAAGTGGATCAGGTGGCATTTATGATTTTAGAACCTCACTGTGATTCTTGGAGGAAGGAGAAAGTAGGCTGAGGGAGTGAGATGGCTGGGATAGCACAACCACTAAGCTCAAAGACCAAAGGGTGGTGCCAGGAAAGATGATAACAGTTGTTCACTCTTCCACAGTACTTACTAGTGTGCAGGCTGGTATCCTGTTTTATTCTGTTAGTCTTCCTGGTGACTGTGAGATAGGTCCTTTTACTTAATCCACTTATAGATGAGAAGCGTGAGATCCAGACTAGTAAGTAGTAGACTTGGGGTTTAGATACATGCACCTGGGTTTAGACCTGTGCTTTAACCACTATGCTTTGTTGCTGTCACATACTAAGTTTTTGGATTCTGCATTATCTGACCTCTGTGCATCCACAGTACCTGTAGTAAGCAAGGAGCTGAAGATCCACCTCTGGATTCTTTCATCTGCTGTACCCCCACCCCCAGTCCTGAAAAACACACACACTCACACACACACACACACACATAAGCAGTCTCCTGACCTCTTTCGAGGGTCTTCTTAACATTCTTCCTATCTTTCTCTGATATTACATCAGCTTTTGTGAATCATCCTCAACCTAAGTTGATCCATGTTCATGCCGGAATTACCTTCTATAGCATGTGGCATCCCTACTCAAAGTTATGTGTTCTTTTTGGTTCTTAAGGTAGAGTCCAGCAGATCTCCCTGCTTCTCCTCTGTGTGGAGTGCACAGAGGTGTGTGTGGTCAGGGATGGGATCTCTAGATCACTTTGAGTCATCAGCTTACATCATAAAACATCTCTTGTTCTGTGATGGATATCAGTGTCCTGAGAAGTTAGTTAACAAGTGAGGAAACATTTATAATGTGTGCAATTATGTGTTTTTGTTTCTCTAGCTTAGCATTTAGTCTTCTCTGGATTAATCCTCACACTCATGAAATACAAGTTCAGCAAACTTTGTTTACATTCAGTGAAACAAAGGTTCAAAGGGCTTAAATAAAAATGGTTTTAGAGGTGGAAGTCTTGCTTTGTTGCCCTGTTGACTTCAAATTCTTGATCCTTCTGCCTGAGCCCTCCAAGCAAGCTTAGGTAGGTTATAGGACGGGCCCTTAGTCTCATTTGTCTTGCGTGAGGGAACCAGGACTCCAAGTCATAGGTAGCAGCCTACACTCTTAGCCACTTCTCTTAAAATGCCAGTGATAGAGTAACTAATTGGGGACACAGCTCTAGAAAATGTGACAGTTGTGCTGAGACCTAAGGTGCAAAAATGCGCCAGGCATCTTCTGAAGATGCTGGGAAGATTTCTGGGGCTTTGCGGAGAAAGATCAGTATGCCCAAAGCAAGATGAATCAAGCAGAAACGGCTAGGGAACAAAGCAAAGCGGGAGAGGAAAATGAACACACACTAGGGTCTGTGGTCACAGCTAACGTTTTATTTGTAAATGCCAATTGAGAATTTTTTTTTCTGCTCATACAAACATAGTAGGAACTCCTGTCCCCTCCCTTCCTCCACCCCTCCCTGGTCTTCTCTGTTCCCTCCCCGCTTTGTCCCTTCCTTTCCCCCCTCCCTCCCTTTCTCCCAGTGCCCCCTCCCCCCATCTCTGAAGCATCCTTTAATGAGTATATCAAACTTTCCTCTGGGTCCTCCTCTCTGATGAGGTGTAAGGACTCGCCACTTGAGAATTTTAAGTAGTCACAGTGACCTGATGAAAGATTTTAGAATCACTCTGGCAGCCACTTAGGAAATGTCTTCCTTAGTCCAGTAGAGAGCCATGGTGGTGAGTCCTGTACTAGTGGCCATTAGAAGACAGACAAACAGGTTTTTAGAACAGACCAGGGATCTCTGTAAGTGGCCTAGATATGAAGTGGTGTAAGAAGTAAGAGACAGTGCCTGGTTTGTTACTGCTGTTGCTGTTCTTAGTTTTTGCAACACTGGCGATTGAGCTAGGGTCTCACACATCAAGTGCTCTGTGGCTCCTTTCCATCTGTTGTCCTACTCCTAGGTTTTTAGAGCAGTGTCAGTTACCCAAAGCAGAGGAGGTCTTGGAGCAAGAAGTAGAGCCATAGTCCACTGTGAGATCTCTCGGATATGCTTGTTGCAAGCAATGTGGAAGACCTTCAGGTAGGTAGTGTCTAGCAGGGTGATGGATTTGCGAATCTGCACAGTTTGGAGCAGTCAGGATTGAAGATAGAAATGAGGAAGTTTGGGTTATGCTGGGAGAACAAAAATGCTCACATTACTGAAAGGTGAAATGCCTTGCTATGCAATTTGGGTTCGCTGTGTTAAGCACAGTCCCCATGTGAAGATAGCAACCTCATTTACATATGTCTGTGCTTGTGTACCCAGTCCTTCCTGTATGCTAGCCTGGATTCCTGAAGGGCATGGTGGCCCAGATATAGGTGCCGGCTCATTCAGAAGATAGGAGTAACTCTAATCCTGAGAAAATGTAGGGACTGCACCACAGTTGTATCCATTCTGTCAGATTAGTTGAGAAGCCATGAACTCACATGAAATTGAAAAGCTTATCTTTATTTTTAGGTATACATAACTGACAACATAAGTTCCGCATCTAAAGTGTATTTGGAAACTATCTAATGCAATACAGACTTCATTTTTTATAGCTCATCTTTTTTCTGTTGTAAGTTAAACTTCTCTGTATTTGGCAAGAACTGTATGCTAATTTGTGGGCCGACTGATTGGGAATTTATACTTTAAACATATTCAAGACTTGTATACTGCTTTTCAAATTATTTTGTGTTTTTTTTCTTTTCTTTTTTTCTTTTTCTTTTTTCTTTTCTTTCTTTCCTTTCTTTTCTTTTCTCTACTTTTCTTTTCCTTTCCTTTCCTTTTCTCTACTTTTCTTTTCCTTTTCTTTCCTTTTCTTCTTTTCTTTTCTTTTTTTTTTTTTTTGCCACAACATTCCACTCTGTGTTCCTGTTGCTAGGGGCTCTGGAATGTCTCAGTACAGAAAGTGGATATAGAACTCCCCCCCCATCCCCAGGAAGGCATTTTATTTAAATTACATTGGATCCTCTAGCTCACCTCCTAATATGGATATCTGAAAGAAAAGAATTTAGAATGTTCAAGATTTTTTTTTTTTCTGATTTTTCTAACAGGAGCTGAGTTTCATAGGGTGGTGTGGGCCAGGCTTTAGGTGAGCCTCATTTCTTTTCATGGCGTGTGTGTTGCCCATGACAGTTAGAGAGGTGCAACACGTGTGGCGAGAGATGAATTGATATTGCCACACAGACCTGAGCTCTGGCCATGCTGCTTTCTTTTGGAGATATTAAGCATTTCTCCAGGAGTGAATTGAATTTTGTACAGTAGATTTGTTTTTAGACAAATGATGTCCAGGAGTGTAGGAGAGGACAAAAGGAAGGTGAATGAACATGGTTGATGATTGGCATATGAGCGTGTGGAGATATAGTCTGTATAATTATATTTTTAGTGATATGAACTTGCTCTGAAGAAAAGAAAAAGAAGTGGAATAAGTTATAAAAAAAGTGCTTAGCACTGGAGTTGGCACATATTTATGTCAACTTGTCACCTGTCATTGTGTGTCTCATACATTGCAAATGACCTTGCCATGAAGAAATTGTAATTTTGAAAAAAGGTATGGATAACTTCCACTTTCTTTCTTATAGTAGTCACAGAAAGATGAAAGGAACCAAGGCCAAAAAAGAACTATTTTCAAGGTAGAGGTCTTTGCAGCAATTTCAGATCCCTGTTACTTGAAAGGGTCTGTACATTTCCTCTCCTTTTTTTTGCCCCCCCCCCCACTACTGAGTATTTGCACTCAGGACCTCAAGTATGCAGGGCTGCACAGGCCCCATGTGATTTTCTTCAGATTGTCATGTTTTTAAAGGGTTTGAGAGTTAGGCTCCAGAAGCACTTCACAATGAATGTATTTAGTTTTCTATGCACTTGTTTGTTTTTTGAGCCAGAGTCTGTCTAACGTAGCTGACCTGGAGTTTATGACATAATCCTCTTGCTGGGGTTTACAGGCCTTTGCTGTCACAACTAGCTAAAGAAGGATTTCCCCAGCACTGCTTGTTGGTGAGTGCTGTAAGTGCCTGAACAAGCCAGCATGTCACAGAGGTGAAATCGTAACTTCCATTTAACTAATGAAGCTATTTGGCTTGATTTTGTTAATGAAACTATTGATGTGGTATATACAAGCATTTCATAAATGAAGGTTATGTCACTTTAAAATTTTTTTCTTAGTAGTCCTGTGATAGGCATGTTAGCAAAGATGTAAAAAAGTGTAGGCTGAACTACTTTTTTTTATTATTTATTCAAGTTGTGCACGAATGCGTGCGTGTGTACGTATGTATGTGTGTGTGTGTGTGTGTGTGTATACGTGTGTGCAGTACCACGGACGAATTCGGGAACCACCATGGACGCCTCCACCTCCTCCTTGTTTACTCTGCCCCAGGATTCACAGGCTCTGCCCTACCAGGACCAGAAACGCAGGCTGCCTCTGCTTCCGCCCGGCGTCTAAACGTGGGGTCTAGGATCCGAACTTAGGACCCTCTGCCTGCAGGCAGAGGCTTAACCCCTGAGCCACCTGTCCAGCCCCCTAGGTTGGACTACTTTAAGTGCCTCTATTTTTAAGAGTAAAACATGTCAGAGCACTGGCCATAGAGAATAGCATGTTGTATGAATCCCACCTCTCTGCTTATCCCTCATGCTTTTCACCTGTGTGGGCACTCTTTCAGGAAAATAGCACATTGTTTATTTTTGCTAAATAATCAAGCTGAGTTACAGAAATCAAAAGTGTACTAGAAGCTTCTTATGTCATCTTGGTTTATGCAATCAAAGGTGTTTAGCCCTGGCATTGAAAATTGCTGGAGTGGAAGCTGGAGGAATGCCTAGAAGCCAGTCTTTTCTTTAAGAGGGACTGAATAGAAACCCCCATTGTGTATCAGAATCACCTCTACTACTGAGCTTAGACAAAGTACTACCCCTCTGTCTGTCATTGTCATCTTTGTGGCTTGGTGACATCCTAGGATCTGCCAAGTAGTTGTTAAGGATGAAAGGAGACAAGACATGTGAACCTGCTAGAGCATAGTGGGCTGATATATTTCAGAACTACAGCTCCTATGGTATATGTTTTTCAGAACTGCAGCTTTTTGTAAATATTAGACTGGTCATTTGGTATTTTAAAGATCATCTCCTGATAGCTCCTTAAAACTTTTCTTTCTCTTTTTAAAATCACCATGATCTCCCATGCTAGAAAAAAAGGGACTTAAATCTTTCATAGTAAAATAAAGAAGAAGCTACGTAAGTTTTTTGGGTCCTTTTCCCATCTTCATTGTTATTACTATTTATTTCGTAGTGTGGGATATTGAACCCAGACCTTGTACATGCCAGACTCTACCACTGCGTTATATCCCCAGTCCCCACATATACATTTAAACGTGATACTTGGTTTGCTAAACCACTTACTAAATCAAAATATACTATCTGTACTTCAATTGTGGGTATTCTAGGTAGTATGTGTAATGCAAAATACTTGCTTAAAAATGTTAATTTTGAAATATTTGAAAGGTTTAGATTTTGGATTTAAGCTTTCAGTTAATCTTTTGGTAGTTGTTAATTGCTGATGGTTGGGACTTTTTAGTTAAGCATATTTAATACTTTGAATACTTACTTTGAATTTTTATGTGTATATACATACTTTGCTTTCATTCCTATGTTCTAAAAAAGCAAAACCTCTATCCTGTAAAAAAAAATTTTTTTTTTAAAACGTATTGATTGTTTGAAGAGAGAGTAAGCGTAAGAGAACATGCATGGCATGGATCATGGGTGAAGCCCGGATTTGTCCTTCTCACTCTGTGGACTCTACCAGGTTTGTAAGCAGATTCCTGACCTGCTGAGTGATCATCTTGGCTCTTGTCGTCTATTTTAAAGATGAAACTATAGTTAATGTAAACTGCGAAGTTTATACCAAAGTCTTTCTTTTCATGGCATCAATAAGTAAGCAAAAGAATTACAGGTTCTTGTGACCTAAAACCAAGCATGAGAATAAGTTTCTTTGTATGGTATGCTGCTGAAACCAGCAGTTTCACTCTTTTATCAATAACTGTGTTCTTTTGTGTGTGTGTGTGTGTGTGTGTGTGCGCGCGCGCGCGCGCGCATGTCTTTAGAGGTAGAGGACACACTTCCCTTGTTCTGTATTTCTCTAACTTGTTTAAGAGATCCTAGAATCTCTTCCATCCATCCCTCGTAGGAGTGCTGGCATCACAGGTGCTGGGCACTACGTCTGGAATTTACCTGGACTCTAGGGAACTGAACACTAGTCCTCATGCCTGTGGGGAAACACCTCACTGCGGAGCCAAGCCCCTCTGTTTCCTTTCTTAACTGACTCAAGGGACCATCTGACTGGAATGAAATGCATGCTTAATCAAATAAAACCATTAGACGGCATAGCTTTGAGTTTCTAGGCACTCCTGTATGCTTGCAGATTGATCCCCAACTCTTATTAGAATTTACCTAAAGTCATTCTGTTGAATTAATGTATTCATTGTCTTCATTTTAATAGATTTGTTGTGCCATGTAATGCCTTTAATTCCGTAAAGCCTGTTAGCCTGATTTTCTTTCTGTTTCATGGAGTGCTGCATCAGTTATTCTTTAAAAAAATTTATTTTGTGTGTGTATGTGTGCGTGTGTATCAGAGGGCACTGTGTGTTCCTGTGGAGGACCAAGAGTGACCTCAGGAATCATCCTGGATTGCTTCTATCTCCTTTTGCTTTGCTATGGAATTTCCCAGCCCGGAAGCAAAGGTCACACTGGTTGCTGCCATTTCCTCCTGCATCAGACTTTTAAAGTGTAGTGACATTTGTCTTGTGTACTTTTTTCTAATAAGACAGTTCCTTTTGGAAGTATTATTCCTTCAAATAATTTCATTTCTGTTAACAACCAGATGAGTGAGTAATACCCTGTCTCTTGTTGCAGACATGCCAATATTTGGTCTCTGTCCAGCCCACGATGACTTCTACTTGGTGGTGTGTAATGACTGTAACCAGGTTGTCAAACCACAGGCATTTCAATCTCATTATGGTAAGTGCTTAATTGTGTAAAAATCATTATCAGAAGGCGAAGAATAAAGCAAGATTGAACTGAATAAAGACCAATGGTGATATGCAAAGGCATGTTTTTCCTCCACAGGGAGTAGGCTTTCCGACTCATAGAAGGGGTTAATATCTATCACATGCTTGAGTATTTTCTGATCTGCATTTGTTGACTTTTGCTAAAATTAAACAGGAAAAGTATTTTGAATCTCCTGAACTATTATATCAATACAGCTACAGTTATTTCCTTGAATCTGGTTGTGAGTTTAATGAATTTTAAATTATATACACACATACAACAGAGTATGACTTTGAAAAAATGAAATGTGATTTGCGAGGTTCAAGTTCAGTAGTTAACTAGATGGTTTTAGAATAACTTGTTTCCTTCTTGCATTTATTACTGCAAATATGAGCTTGAAGCAGGAATGGTGGGTTTCTCCATAGACAGAGTGTTGAGAGAGTGTTGCAGGTGATGGAACTCCAACTAAGACCAAAGGGGTGAGAACAGCCTATGAGGTGATCTGGATCAAGGGTGTTTGGTGCAGAGGGGAAGCTGATACTCAAACCCAGAAAGCAGTGTGGCTGGAGCTCTGGTGAAGGGAGGAAGTAGAAGAAAACTCCAGCATTAGAGCCAAGAACCTAAGTATTTCTGAGCCAAGGCAAGAAGCATGGGGATCGGAGGCTATGAAGGGAGTAACAGTCTCATCTCACTGGTTGACTTGTTGAATATAGAATGTTCGAGACGTATGCGAGCAGAAAACGTGGATCAGAGACATTGGACTGAGAGTCGTGTAGTATAATGCTGGAGGCTGTGTCGCTTCTAGATGCATTTTAAATCTGGAGTTTTAAAATTAGGGCCTCCTATCAGGACTGCTGTTATTTTAAGGGTTATACTGTTATAGCTAATATATAGATAGCTATAATATATAAAAAATAGCTAATATTTTTTCTCCAAGAAAAGTGTTTAAGTCTGAGAAGGTTCTGTGAGTTTTTGATTTGGGTGAAGTTTTGGTTAGGCACTAGAGTGGATGCAGCCTTGAGTCAGAGGCCATATAGGAAAGAAAATTGGAATGATTTTTAATTATTGTGTGTCATATTTTTGTTTTAAGCATGCCTGTTAACCTGTAACTCCCTAATTTGGAAGCACTTTAATGGGAATAGAGAGGGCTACCTTATCAGCTGCAGTTTGTGCGCAGAGCAACAGTATTTGGTTACTCTAGGCTGGTAACAGCAGTGAGTTCCGAGGCAAGAAAATCAGGCTGTGCTGAATGTGCTGCACAATTCTATCAGCTAGAGCTGATGTCCATTTGTGGATGAGATGTGTGCAAAGGCAGCTGGACTTCCTCCATAGTCTCATTGTCCATCATGCCCACCCTATGTCAGTGACCTGCTGAAAATTTTTGAGTAGACATTTACCCACTGAGCTATCTTGTCAGTCTCCTTGCAGATTTTCAAAACCAACCTGACTAGTTGGTTTGTTTATTTATTTTAAAAAAAAGTGTTATCTAGATATCCAAACTCCAGGCCATGTTGCGTGCATGATATTTTCAAAGCACCCTTTTATCTACTTAAATTGTTACCAAGTTGGTTTCTAATCTTCTGTCCCCCTCCTACAGTGCTAGTGTTTGAGTGGAGAAAGGCATTTGAAAAATCCTGTTTCTACCTTTTTTTTTTCCCCCACCATATGAGTAGCAAAGCCACTGAACAAGGTCTGAGGTCCCTCTAGCGGCAAGGAAATATTTATGATTAAAGAGAAGAGTTACTGGCCAAGTCCAGTGCCAGAGATACCCCGGGAAGGAAAGCAATTCTGCTGGGAAACATGGGTGGAGTTTCTTCAAGGTAGCAGCAAAGGAGAGTGGTGCAGTTAGTGAGGAGACTGGAGGGTGATTAGTGGGGGAGCATTACTCCTTAAGGTGGAGGGAGGGAAGCACATGGAGCAGCTTTCGGTTGCCTCCCTCACCTGCTCAGGAGAAATCCACAGTGGTTCAATCCCAGCCATCTTGTAGCTGTCTTTGCTCTTTTGTGGGTGGGGGCTGTGCAGGAAGGAGTATTAGTTTTTTGAAACATTTTCTGTCTATGATGAAATTCCAGAGAGGGCATTTCTAGCATTCTCTTTCCATAGTTAGTAACAACAAGTAGCCATTGCAGATTGTTTATTGTAGCACAGATGTTTTTTGCCTTACAGTGGGGTTACACACTGGTGAGCTCATTGTAAGCTCATAGCACAGGCTGAGAAAACATGGAACCCTGTAACGCGGCGGACCTCCACAGAGAATAGCTTTTCTCTTCATGGGCGAGGCTGGCGGGTGCTGGGCTTAACACTGCCCAGCATTGCCAGGGAATGTCCTGTGTCAGATAGTTAGCCCGAAAGAGGTCAGAATTCAGAATGCAAAGTGCAGTTTCTACTTTCACATCATTGTCTGGTCAAATAATTATTAGGCTGAAGTCTTTCTTTCTCCTGGCTATGGGAGGCGCTATAGCAAAAACCTGCCAAACCTTTTCTGCTTTTCAGCTTGTGACACACGTGGAACTTAAGCATCTTGGCCCTCACATTCCCTGACTGTATTAGGGTGACTGGAATTCTTTTACATGCCAGCATTGTAAGTTAGGGCTCATACTATGGAGAGAGTATATTTTTTTTCTGATGAAATTGGTAACAATAGTTGTTTGTGTATTCATATGTTGCTGACACTCAGTTCTAATTTTTCAAGAATAAATAAGCAGTTGGTACTAAATCTAACAGGCAATTCATTTCAAACCACTGCTGTAGAGACAGGAAGAAGCACTACTGTGGCAGCAAGGCTTATAAACCTACCTGCTGTTAGCGGGTGGGTTATTAGCTCAGAGAAGTGTACAAGCTCCCTTTTAGGGAGATAATGATTAACCGGGGCTTCCATGTGCTCAGTGATGGTGATTGGCTGCAGGGTCATTTAATGGCAACTGAAGGTTTCATACTCTGATTATTTTCACAGTATGGATTATTAGCTTTCTAAGAAACTACTTAAGAAGAGCATGCTTTCTCAAGGACTCTTTAATGTTTTGAAATATTACAGGGTGCCTCTTATCTTGAGTTAGTGTTTTTAAAAGTAAGATGTTTCTTCTAAGTTCAGATTTAAAAAATATAACTAGACTGAGTGGATCCAAAACCTGTTGTGTGTCTGCATCAGGAGCTTTCCCAGTACATAGCTTGCTGGATTACTTCAAACCTACTTCTCTGGAGTGTCTGCAGGCAGAGCCCTGGAATACAGACGATAGACCTAGTGTGACTCATAAATTGGCCAGAGTTCACTGCTTTCACAGATGCTGTCTGCTCTGGAGCTGCCGCCTTGTTCTCTCAGACTTGCCTAATCAACCAATGATGACAAGAAAGGTGGTCCTATTTAAAAATAATTTTAAAAAAATCTATGATATGCTGGTAATGTCATCTTAATTGCCTTAAAACCCATGTGTGAAGGAGAGCTGAGATGGTAATTTTCCACAAGAAAAGAAGTTCCACTCTTTTGAAGGGAGAATCTTGGTTGATCATTTGGTGATGACTATGTTGGCCCTATTCTGCCAGAGAGAGTAAATCATGTGGTCTTACCTTGTATACTTTACTTGGGATCTGTACATGTATAGATAGAGTATGACTAGAATGTAGTTAGAAATGACTTGTACACTGTGGGATTGCATCTGCAACCCCATTGTCAGATTGTGTGGCGGAGACTGCACTGCTGTGCTCTGGGACTTGCTGCCTTTGCCGACAAGGACCTTCACACCCCTGCTCCAATTCCTTTATTCAGACACAGTAATGATCTACTCAGGGAAAATAGATAAGTAATGCTAATTCAGTTTGGACAGGTACCACATTTAGAACCTCTGCAATTAATTGAAACACTGCTCAGATGTCAGCCATTGAAGATTTTGCCTTGGATTGGTTGGTCTGATCTACTCACTCACCTTTTGGGTCAGCTGGGGTCCCTCAAGCACATTCACAGTAGTAGCTTACAGCTCAGTCATCCATCCCCATGGTTAATCGTTCAGGCTCTGGGGGTATTATTTGCTGACATTATTCCACTTAATATTTTTTCTTAAGTCAAACCATTTTTATTTAGCTGAATCTATTAACAAAGAAAACTATACTCGAAAAATTATGCTGAATACTAGTTTTTTTCCCTTTAAGTATGGCAAATGTAAAAATAAATATTGTAAACAGAACATTTAATTCTTTGTTGATGCTCTTGCTGGTGCTTGCTGAATCAGAGCCTGAGGCCTGCTCCCTTTGTTAAAGAAGCCTGCATGGCTGAGAGCACATTGTACCCACATATAGGATGATGGAATCAGAAGAACTGAAAGAGGTTTAAAAGGGGTGTTTGTTTCGGTTATGATTTAATGTTATTAATGTTTGGAGTAATCACTACTCTTTGTTTTGGGAAACACCAGGTGAATCTATTTGATTTAGTTTTCTTTAATGTTTAAGGGGCTGGGTTTTTTTTTTTTTTTTCTTCTTCTTTTTTCTTTTTTTCTAAGATGAAACCCAGCCCTGGGAGGTGCCAGACTTTGGAATTAGATTCTAGAATCTCCTGTCAATCTATAAAAGGATCCTAGGCCTGTAGCTATTGTTATATATTGGTTGCCATTGATTTGGCACTATTAAGTGGCATGGGACTGCATTAGTAAGGCCTCAGTGTAACATTTGTAACTATCTTGGTTATCTGTTCTCAAGTGAAAGTGTCATAAATCTGACTTTTTCATAATCATTTGAAGATAATCTCAGCATAAACATTGTAATCTTTCACATTTCTACACTTGGAAATGAGTGGGGTGGTTTGGATCCCAATTAGGTCTACTAAGATGCCATTGCCATCAGAGGATGAGTAACTTATTTATGTCCACAAAACAGTACTCCTACTTCTAAGCTAATAAATGAATTTCAAAAAATGTTAATGTTAAAACAAAATGCTTCTTTGTGAGATCTGTTGCACCTTATCTAGCTAAAGTGCTGGGTTTTGCTGTTGATAATATTTCAAACACATGATTGGGACCAACAAAATAGTTTTCCTGTAATTAATTTGCATCCTGAAAAGAGTTTTTTCTACTCAATATAGAGCAACAGCCTCTCCTATCTGATTAAGTTGGGCATAATTTCCTGTGCCCAACTTAAGAATTCTCTGAATGGTTATTGTATTTGATTGTTTGGTAACTGTTGTTGCATAAAGGAAAAAATGTTTCTTTTTTATCTCAGGTGTGAAAAATTTTACCACTGAGTTTTTATAGTCTGTGTTGTTTCTTACTTTGAAATTTCTGTTGATGATTCATCTTTGTGAGATTTGCATTCATTATAAAAATCCACAAACTACTGATAATTTTAATACTAGCTGATTTCCAAAGCATTTTGTATGTTTTGTGTGTATTATCTCATTTTCTGTTGCTACTAAACCACCGAATTGATTTTATTCTCATTTTACAGGCTAAAGTCCTTAATTAAGTTTCCTTTGCATAGATAAAATGTACTACTCCATGTAGAGTAGTTCTAACTCAAGTAGAATTTTGAAGTTTGCTTTGAATAGCTGTATCAGGATTATATGCACAGTTACCATCACAGAAAACATTCAGTAATTCAAAGACATGATGGTAGAAGGTGGATATTTGATTTAGTGTAGCTACTGAATTTCTTTTTTGCCTGTCTACTTTATTTAACCCTAGAGCACAAGAGTGGTCCAAAGCTAAGCTTCTCCTTTTCCTCTGTAGAACACATTTTGTGGCTTCTTTAGAGAACTGAAGGCTGAAACTTCCTGCAGAGCAGAAAGTACTTGGCTCTTTTGATTCAGAGACATATGCCAGGCTTTGCTCCAGCAGACAAAGGATGAGCCAGGAATGGAGCTAAGCAGAACAGGCACATCAAAGCAGGCCTGATGTCAGAGGGAGCATGATTTTTGACTGTGGAAAGAAATTCTAAGTTGATTTGGCCTCAATTTTTTGCCACTTAGTAACATGATTTGTAAAAGTACATGTTTTTCTTTGCCCAAAGCCAAAAGGTGCTAATTAAAATTTTCAAACAAGTTCAGTAACATCATGTAAAGCACTGTTCTCTCCTCAGCTAATACAATTTTATCTTCTACCTTAATTGTATAATAAGCAGGGAACTTTACACTGATGTTATTTATGGCGTTTTTAGGGACATTTTAATTTTTATACTAATTTTTCCTTTTATTGATTTATGTGCCTTTATTGAGGTCTGTACCTTTGGAATTATTTGTACAAGAAACTAAACAAATCAGCAATGGTATTATGCATGCCTTGATAAATATTTCTCTCTGCAGCCAATTAGAGCAGCAGCTTTGATACTGTGCAGTTTGCATTTGGACAAGGAGGGGGGAGAGAGGAAGATGAGAGGGCAAAGTAAGATTTGTTTCATGTAGTGAAGCATTGCGGAAATAATGTAAGATAGAGAGCGTGGCCCTGGCTACCTTACTAGTAAAAGAACATCTGTATTAGGATGCAGTGCTTTAACTTCGCAATGAGAGCCAGCCAGCCGCTTGAAAAAGTGTCACAAAGAAGAACTGGCAAGGTCAAAGGTTCAGAGAAGGATATGAGCTGGACAGAAGGGTCAGTGAGAGCAGAACTGTGAACCAGTCAATGGGAGAGAGATCTGGAGTGAAGTTGGAGAAGCAGAAGCCAGGCCGGATGATGAAATGGGCTATACAAGCCCTGGGCAGAACTGTACTGAACACTGTGCACAGTGTGAAGTTGCTAGAAGAATTCACATCCAGAGCTTCATGGTCTGATTTCTGTTTGCTTGGGTGGGACATAGGGGCAAGAGTTGGTACCAGGGAAACCAGAGATTGTGTACTTTCCTAGGACTCCTCATGCTCTCATTCAGTACCAAGATTAGATCTGGGGCAAGGTTGTAGCTCAGTGGTAGTGTGCTTTTCTAGCATGTTCAAGGCTTGAGTTTAATTCTCACTTGCCAGATGGGAAGGGAAAAGTTTATGATTAAAATAGAAGGTGATTTGTTTTGGATTATTGAAGTAGTAATAATATACATTGCTAACAAAGAGATGAACCAGTAAAAGGACAAGCATGAATTAAAGGCCTTCATTGTTTTAGGGTTCAGTTTGGTGACCTTGGACTGCTAATGGACCCTAGGTAGACTCATGCTTGCCTGAATATTTCCCATACACAAAAATTTAGATTTGTTATGAGTTTGCCTTTTTAACTTAATCTCACATTCAAATATTTTTATACACTGCATGTTTTTCAACCATATTTATAAAAAGGTTTCTATTCTGTGTTATTCATGTATTTTAATTAATTTAACCACTCCCCTATCAATGCATATTTAGATTTTAAGGACTCCATTTCTATGTGCAGTTCTTTTGTAAGACTGTCCTTCTATGGGACTGTCAATATTTCAGCATATTGCTTCTCCACATGGAGGCTAGTCCCAGCTGCTAGCCAGATTTTTACTACTGTGGTTTAATGAATTACTTTGACAGTTCTGATTGGGTCACTAGAATAACATAATGAAAGTATGAGTTTCTGGCAATGCACGTGTATGTACATACATACATATGTGCATGTACATACAAATCATTAACTGTATATTTATCAATGTACTACTACAGTAAGGAAATAAAACATAACTTAGTGAAATGGAAATATTTGTATTTATTCTTTTTTTAATTAATTAATTTTTATTATTCAATTGTGCATGTGTGCGCATGTGTACTTGTATGTGTGTGTGTGTGTAGAACCACGGACGAATTTGGGAACCACTATGGACCACCTCCACCTCCACCTTGTTTACTCTGCCCCAGTATTCACAGGCTCCGCCGTACCAAGACCAGAAACGCTGGCGGCCCCGGCTTCTGTACTTGGGGTCTAGGATCCGAACTCAGGACCTTCCGCCTGCAAGGTGGAGGCTTAACCCCTGAGCCACCTCTCCAGCCACTGGATTTATTCTTTTAAAATAAGGTTCATAGAAATAATAATATTTTTGAATTGTATCCACATGCATGCACATATGTAGAGTTAATATTCACCTGTGTTGCTGTTGACTTGTTTGCTGCACATTAAAATCATTAGCCATTTATCGGATGGATGCCTTTTAGATTTCAAAGGGGAAATTCAGACAAAAATCCTTATTTCAGTTAAGTTTACTAGGAAATTTTTCTTAGCAATCATCTCGCAATACCAGCATTGACTTCACAATGCACCTGCTCTTTCTACCCTGTTAAGCTGTGATCTTAGACATGACCAGAAGAGGGAGTGATCATCACATCTTTATCCCTAAGAACCTTGTACCTGCCTGGAGTTCTTGCTGGGCATGTACTTGCCCATACCCATTGGCAAGCAGTTTTGAGAGAAAGGGAGCAATGGCTAAATTTAACCGTTTTCTTCTTCATTCTGCATTGTTTTGTGTTGAAATCTTAGTTTCTTAAATTTACTATTGCATTTTTAAGACAACTTTCTCAGAAGGAAGCACAATGTTATTTATATATTTTCACTTTTTACATTTGAAAGTTAAAAAAATAGTTCTGTAAGTTAGTAAAGAACTTTATATGTATATTTTTCCATTTTTCTCCTGCTGATAACTATACAGTCACTGAGAATCACAAGTCTCCTTGGTGACCTTTGGCAGTAGTTTGGCAGGACGGATCCTTTGTGCACACTTTTGCTTCTGTTCAGCAACCCCTTGGCCTCATCTCCTTCAGTGTTCCCATTTCTCTAAGAAAGGATTCTGGTCAGAATGAATGTTGCTGCTTGTTCTTTATACTGCTATCAACCATGCATAATTTTTAATGCTTTTTAAAGTACTTCTTAAAAATAATACACATAGGGGCTGGAGAGGTGGCTCAGGGGTTAAGCATCCGCCTTGCAAGGCGGAGGGTCCTGAGTTCGGATCCCAGATCCCACGTATAGACGCCAGGCAGAAGCGGGGGCGGCCTGCGCTTCTGGTCCTGGTAGGGCGGAGCCTGTGAATCCCTGGGCAGGAGGTGGAGGCGTCCATCTTGGTTCGCGAATTCGTCCGTGGTTCTACACATAAACAGACACACACACACAGACACGCGCGCACGCACATACGCACGCATATGCACACAGTTGAATAAATAATGATGATAATAATAAAAAAAATTAAAAAAAATAATACACATAACACGTTTTTTTATTTTTTTATTTTTTTTATTTTTTTTTATAGCTGTAACAACAGGGCTTTATTTCTTTTTTTTTTTTCCTTGCATCTCAATTTTCAACTCTTTTTTTTTTTTATTTCAGCTCATACAAACTTATTAGGTACACCAGTTCCCTCCCTCTCTCCTCCTCCCCCCATACCCCCTGCTCCCCCTCCCCACCCCTCTCCCTCCCCATCCCCCAGTGCCTCCCACCCCAATTCCCAGAGAGTCCTTTCTGGTGCATGTCTGATTTTCCTCTGGGCCCTCCTCTCCGATGACGTACAAGGACCCAGTGGCCTTTCCTTGAACCCTTTCCCGTGTTCCCCTTAGGTATAGGAACACTGCTGTGGCTGCCAATCCTTTGCCTCCAAGAATCTTGGTGCCTTTAGCAGATACTAGACTTTGTGAGGTCAACAGTGTGTTGGACAATGCGCAGGGCATGCAAAGTCCAATTATGATTGCTTCAGCCCTAACTAGTATAGAGTATCTTACATATCATTGCTTCTCCCATCCTTTTGCTCTTACACTCTTACCGCCCCACTTCTGCAAATTTCCCTGAGCTTCAAGATGGGGAGAGACTAAGCTGGCCTAGTTCTAGGTGTTTGATATAGAGTCTCTGAAGTTCTG
Source organism: Typhlomys cinereus (assembly GCA_023101885.1). NCBI lineage: Eukaryota > Metazoa > Chordata > Mammalia > Rodentia > Platacanthomyidae > Typhlomys > Typhlomys cinereus. Next base: position 2,633,032 of record JALPQD010000230.1, on the reverse strand, counting down.
GATTGTGGTTTGTTGATTTTCTTTTGCAGTTTTGCTGCTCCTGCAATGCCCTTCACTCCATCCTGGTGGGCATTGTATGTTACCCCCTGGCCAGAGACAAAAAGCTGTTAGAGTCTTGTGATAAAAGCACATTCAAAGGTAGATGTAATAAAAGATAACACGTTTTTTTAAAATGATATTTGTTTTCCTTTTAAATTAGAATGCATGTCATGGCACATGGATGGAGATCAGAAGTCAGTTCTGGCCTTCCATTATGTGAAGTTCTGGGGATCTAACTCAGATTGTCAGTTTTACAAGTGGGCACCTTTACCTTGTTATATCCCACACATACACAATTTAATGTTTAATTATATTTTGTCTTTGAAGGAAATTTCTCAGAAACGTATACACATTTTTACTACCAGTCCAGTAGACAAATGTCTCTATGTCTAGGTAATATTTTGTGACAGGAAGCAAAGAAATATTTCAAAATCAGTGCTTTCTTTTTTTTTTTTCCTTTTTTTTATTAAAAATTTAATTATACATTTTAAAAATTTTTACCAGTTCCCTCCCTCCCCCCTCCTCCCCCCGAACCCCCTCCTTCCTCTCCCCTTCCCCCAGTGCCTCCCCCCCAATTCCCAGAGAGTCCTTTATTGTGTACGCCTAACTCTTCACTGGGTCCTCCTCTCCGATGACATATAAGGACCCAGTGGCATTTCCATAAGCCCTTTCTCTTGTTCCCCTTAAGCATAAGATCACTACTATGGCTGTCAATCCCTTGCCTCCAGGGGTCTCGGTGCCCTTAACAGATGCTAGACTTTATGAGGGCAACAGTGCGCTGGACATTGCGCAGGGCATGCAAAGTCCCATTATGATTGCTTTGGCCCCAACTATTGTTGAGAATCTTGCAAATCGTTGCTCCTCCCATCCTTTTGCTCTTACAATCTTACCGCCCCCTCTTCCGCAAATGTCCCTGAGCTCCAGGATGGGGAGAGATTAGGCTGGCCTAGTTCTATATGTTTGATATAGAGTCTCTGAAGTTCTGGATTGTGGTTTGTTGATTTTCTTTTGCAGTTTTGCTGCTCCTGCAATCAAAATCAGTGCTTTCTTAAAAAATATTGATTTAAACAATTCAAAGTAATTTTGGGGCACCTATAAAAAATTTCATTCTGTGTGGTATTTATCTTAGGGAAGAAACCCAGGTCTCAGGTCAGGATTACTCTCTGCAGAAGTACAGCTGCTGAAAGTGACAGTGTTCAGCAAAGTTAAGTGTAAGGCAAAGAAAATGTTTTAGGAACATTTTCCTAATCTTGCTATCCTTGTTCATCATATCATAGATTGCCTTTTAATCATGCTCATTTTGTCTCTCAGTAGCTCACTAGGTTGAAGTGAGTTGGTGGCTCATCTCACCTGCATAAATCAGGCTGTATGTGCCTTAACATATATGAAGTATAACAGAGAGCCCTGAAAAGCCACTTGTGGTAAGCTCAGATGAGGCCAGTCATAACAAGGCTGCTATGTAGTGTGAGCCCAGAGGTCATCTAGAGATGAGCCACCCCTCCCCAGTCCAGGGTGGCACCAGAGGAGTGCTGCCTACTTGTGAAGTCTCCTTACTTGGTGGAGCTAATCTGATTCTGGATAGCAGCTTCCAGGCTCTTGGCTGAATGAATTGCTTGGTATTTCTAAATTTGAAAATACTTTCTTTCCCTTTCAAGTGCTCTTTGGCAGCAGGTAAGGAATGTTAAAGCTGCTGTAAGTGCCAATTAAGTCCAATTACAACCCGCCTGGCCTGCTGAGACTACAGTAAAGTAGAGTTAGTAGAAGTCTGTGTTCCTGTAAAATGGAGAACTGCCTGCCGCCAGTGACCGGAGCCCAGGATTTCCTAACTGCCAAGGGCTTGTTGGTTGTCTCAAAACAATGCAACTCCTCTGGCTTTCAGGGGTGCAGTTAAGGAAATCCCAAGATTTGTGGGCAGTGCAGGACTTTCTGCAACTCAGGCCTCTGTCCTCCCTCATTCCTCAGTGGTGCTCTGCTTGAATTGTCACCCCGGAATGACTCCCAGACAACTACGGGACACCTACTGAATGCTTGGGCACTGTCACGCTTTATGTAGTGGACTCCTCGCATATGGGAGGGACAAGCTCAGCTACCAGGAGGGTTCGCTTGTGCCAGGGCCACATGGCTGTGGACCACAGTCTGCCTCCTCTTATTGTCAGCTTCCCCAGCCTTCCTTGTCCTTTGAGCTGCTGTTGGCATTAGTTTACCCAAGATGGGCATCATGTCAGGACCTCCTTCAGCTGGGGTAAAATCGTTGAGTCCCAGCCGAGTAGAAATTTTGTTGTATAATGTGGGATGCTCCTTGCTTTGTTGAAATGCTATTTTAATGAATAATTTTTTAATCAGTTGCCTTAATTTTTTTTTTTACAGGGGAAAAGAAATGTGACCACATCTTCTTTCCCCCCACCAAGTAGGGAAAAAGAAGTATGACAAAGGAAAAAAAACAAAAAAACCAAACTTTATTTGGCTACATTATTGGAAAATGATTTAAAGGAAATAATAACAGTAATAATAAATCATGCTTTCCAAGAACAGAACAGTATTTACTTGGCCATCTTATTTAGAGCATTAAGGGATAATATAACTTTAACCTGAGCTATATTCTTATATTTTTTATTTTTGTATACTTAATATACAAAATTACATTTTTCCTGGCATGCACTGCTATTCATTCTTTTTGTAATATAGATACTAGAAGAAAATTCAGATTATTCCTTATAGCCATGAACTTGCCTGTAATCCCAGCTACCTTGGAGACTGAGGCAGGAAGATGACAAATTTCATGGCTAACCTGAGTAACCTTGCAGATCCCTAGAGTATAGAAGGGATAGGTGGGGCTGAAGTTAAGTGATAAGGAGATTGATTCGCCACACACTGTTCCTTAAGTTTAGCCACCAGATATGCAGCCACAGATTGACTATTCCTCATGATTTTTCCTCATTTGTACTGTCACTATATCATACAGGACATTATGAAGAGAAGCATTTGACTGCTAGTCCAGGAAACATGCTAGCTGCCGCTCCCAGAGGTTCAGTATAGAACTGAGACCTAGCCTGAGAAACATTTTCCTTTCCCTTCCAGTGATATTCTGAGATTGGTGTCTGGGAGACCCTTCAGCTATCACTCTGGGAGGGCAATGAACCAGACTAAGATTTGTTACATTCAGATCATACACAGTGGAATTTGTTTTTGTTTTAGCTTAAGCAAACTAGTAAATAATCTGAAATGGCATTATTAATTATTATTATCGTACAAGGTTTCATTCTGTAGCCCAGGTGTGCCTAGAACTGACTACATTCCAGGCACACGACCTTATATGATTTCACATGACCTGAATCTCACCTCAAAATCCCAGCAATCCTCCTGCCTCAGCTGTCTAGGTGCTAGGATTACAGGTTTGAGTCGCTTGCAAATTCGAAATCCTTATTCCTATCAACTTGAAAAGATTTGGTGGAAGCATCTGATCTTATGCTTCCAAAGCCTGCCGTATCAGCTCATTCTCTGTTTTTCCAGTATCTTAAAGGCCACAATAGTTTTGGATTCTGTGGTTGTGGCAGTAAAAGATCTGGGGGAGAGGTTCAGGAAAGGGCTCAATAGTTATAGCCCCTCCTGTGCAGTAAGCAGGACTACAGTTCAGATGCTCAGTGGGCAGGCGCCTTCCCTCTAGGAATCTCCAGAACAGGCTGGCAAGCTAGACTATTAGGTGAGCTCTGCGTTTGATTAGAGAGTGTCTCAAAAAGAATAAGGCAGAAGAAATGTTCAAGAATGAGTCCTGATAGAAACCTTTAACCTCCACTTGCATGCTCACACACACACATGCACACCCTCACAAGTCCTTTAAAACTTGTGTCTGATTTTCCCTCGGATTTCCTGCTCCCTTTTGGCCAAGGTCATTGTACTCGTGTAATTCATGACTTTTTCCTAGATAGTCTGTTGGAGCAGAGGTGCAGGAACTATTATCTTCCCCTTTCACACTTAAAAATGTTCATTCTGATCTGTGGAGCTCTAAGATCAGCAGGCAGTTTACCTACCCCATGTCTGTTGACAGTAGGATTTGTCAGTTGACAGAGTAGTATGTGAGGACTGACATAGGGCCAGCATCACCTGCTTTACAGGAGCCACATGGAGAAATTTTATTAAAAGTATAAAATGTCCCTACAGCTTTGGTTTTCCAAGGACGGAATACCAAACTAGCCAGTGGACACTGTATGGAGCTATGTGTACTCTGAAAATATCCACAGAGAAAGACTCAGAGTTTTCTTACTAGATTTAGGGAAGAAATATATTCTTGAATATAATTATTTCTTTCAGTTTTGTAAAAATATGGTCAACATAAGAGAAATATAAAAATGGACAAAGCCTGGTAATACTTATAGAAATATTTTATCTTTCAGCCTTCTACCAAGGTTTAAAACTTAGGGTTTATAATTCGATAAATTTTCTAATATTCCTGGTAGTCGGGGTGTCACTTTAAAAGTATTCAGAAGAATTAAAGTGAAACTAGTTCACATTTCAGTAGGTTAAATTTATAAATTTCATCTTTTCCAGTCCTGGCAAGTTACCTTTTAAAAAGAAGCATTAATTTACACCAGTCAGGACGCCTTGTATGACCATATTAGATGAAAGTAGACTCCACCCCCTGTTTTCTGTTGATCTGCCAGGACCTTTGTAATTCAAGTGCTTTTTACAGTAGTAGCAAATGTTACATAAGCCCAAACATGGAGCATATTTGGAGTTGGTGGGCTGACCCACATCACGGTGTAAGCCCAAGTTAGCAAGTGGGGAATGAAGCACAAGGAGGTTCTGTGAATGGAAGGTAAAAAGACGCCTCTCCAGAGTAGCCCTTCCTCCACGCAGAAGCGGAAAGCTCCTCTGGGTAAGTTTTCCCTGGTAGTTTTCAAAGGCTGGGCTTGGCCTGTGTCCCGGTTCTGAATGAGCCTGCGGAGGTGGGTTAGGACTTTGCTTGCGCGCATAGAGCCAAGTTGAGTCGAGTTGGGAAGAGTTTATGCAGGCTCCTTCCTTCTGGTGTTTGTCCTGTCCTGCCAGCAGGCCTGGAGGGGAGGGAGGGAGCTCTGCTGCACTGGGAGATCAGTGGGTAATCGCAGCAAGAGGGATTAGCAGCCACAAGCTGTCCACCAGAGCCATTCTGAGATGTCACTTAAGTGGTCAGGCCAAAGTTCAAACACGGACTTGAGCGGCGTTTGTGTTAACTCCCAACGGAGCACTGAGGTTTGCACCTCTGTCCCATAGCTCAAAGCAGAGCCTTCGCCCCGCTCTGTACAAATGGAGGAACGCCTGACACACTCTGTTTGGTTTTTTTATCTTGTGGTAAGTGAGGTTTCATGACAGGCAGTTAGCAGTGTTTCCTGTAGAATGTGTCAGAGTTGTTTTGTCAGGCACTTCCAATGCACAGTCAAATTTCAGACAGAGCACTGCGTCAAGAACAACTTCCAAATCCAAACAGCCACTCTGTAAAGTCATTCAGTAACTTAAATTGAGTGTGTAAAATTTTAATTATGGTCTGGCGGCTGCTAGAAAACAGTCGTTTTTCAGTTGTGTCTAAGGTGGCCAGCAGCGCTGAGCGGATTCTTTATCATCTCCTCCCTTCTGTCTTTGGGGAGGAAGTAAAGTGACAGCCGAGTCTTCTGTTTTCACTGGATTCAAATTTCTTGCCTTCTCCAGTAATGAGCTTGATCAGATGATTTCATTGAGGTTGAAACTTTGTTCCCTGGATGTAGGATTTTAAATACAAACCAATCCTCAGCCTTTAATCAGATTGCTATCTATTATGATTTTTCTAAAACTTGGGTCAAATGGTTTTATTTTGACTGTTTCTGCTTTCATTTTTGCCTATCACTTCTGGTGTTTCATTTGTTGACAGTCCAGGCCTACAGGTGGAGCAGATACTGTTTCTCTCTTTAAAAAAAATGTGTTGCAAACTCATGAGAGGGAGGGAAGAGAGAGAGATGGAAAGAGAGAACTTGAGCATGAGTTCCCAATGGCTCATTGATAATTAATAGAATGCTTAAAGAAGAATCTTCAGGTCTTCTCAATTCTGTCCAGAGTAAGATGGAATAACGCAGGTGCATAGCAGTATGGATGGTGACAGAAAAATCTAAGGTTTTTTTCATCAGATGGTGCTGTCCTTTTGTGCAGCCTTGGACTTTCAACCTGCTTCTTGACATGGAAAGATATGACTCACTATTGGAATTCCTGCTCAGAAGTTTCACTTTTAAGAAACACAACAAGCCAGTTCTTCTAGTTAGCAAGTTTACTTTTTAAAAATGTTCCTTTTCTGTATCTGTGGGTATAAAACTTACATTCTATCCCAGGGGGGTTTTCGACTCATTCATTCTCCAGCATCAACCTCTCAAGGGAAGGGATTATAGGTGTGAGACACCACATCCAGCTTTTTAAAATTCTATTTTTGCACTGTATTTAGGTCTGGATAACAAATTGAACAGCTATGCTCTTAGTGTTAAGTTGAATTTATAGGTGATTTTTCCCCCTTCCATTAACAGATAAAGGATAAAGTTTAAAGCATAGTTTTGGGGGTTTCCTCTCTTTGGTTTTGCGTTCCCTCTCTTGTTTGGGTATCTGAGGAGCATATGTATTCAAGAAAGGAAGCTAGATGCCATGCTCTGTCTGTCAGCATCATTTGGATGAGGACAGCCGAGAGAAGTCCTTGTGACTGTTGGCAAAGTAGACGTGTCAGTTGGCATGTTATTCATGGAGTGGTGATGTGTGCGCTCAAAAATGGCTCCTCTGAGTGCATAGTGAGGCATTGATAGTTTGATGGTTGTGTTTATCCAAAACAGCAGAGCATTTTCTCAGAAGGCCCCTGCTTTAAGTGTGCACGGATGCACGTATGTACAGTCGTGTGTGACTGGGGGGTAGTTGTCAAGTGCAAGTCTGCAGATCACAGAAATGGTGGGAGAAGGGTGGTTTTCTGGAAGACAGGTCAGTGTCCTTTCAACAAGGTATGTCGTGGCAGTATATAGGAAAGAAGAGTGTTGAACTCACAGTCATGGTTATCAGTAGTGGTTAACAACAGTTATTCCATCCACCTTTCTAGCAATCCATCGCATACTTTTTAAAAAGCACTTTTGCAAGTGCTTGCTGAGAGCAATAGTTTAAGCAAGCAAAGGAAGAATCCTCCTCCTCCTCCCAAACTCAATAAGATTTTCATATTTCTCACATACTTGAAAGCAAAGTTCAGAAAGAACAGTCCTCTTGGGAAGCATTCCTGGCAGGAGGATTATTGGAGGTTGCCATATTTCTGCTTCTTTCTTAGCAACATTATTTACAATCCATTCACGCTTGTCCCTTCCCCCACCCAAGTGGAGTCATTCTCCCTTGTAATCTGCCCTTTGTGATGACTCTCTTTCATGCTGCAGGGTGAATGGTGTGCTGCAGTGTGCGTCCTGCCCAGAGATGTGAAAATGCCAAGAGTCCCGGAATCTTTAGTGTGGCCTTTATTTCAAGAAGCACTGTCTTGAAGAGCTAGATAATTTGATTATGGATCTTTGGTGAAAAGTTGTTTCAAGTGGCCTAAGTGCTATAAATGACTGTTTTTTGCACTTTACTCTTAAGTTTTGATTTTTAAAGCACCTCCACATTAGGGAGAGGAAAATGCATTTGCAGAAGTAGCCGTTGGAGACTAATTTGTTAGGGCAGTGAGTATTGAAATCATCCTTTTCAATTCGCTCTCTCTAATGGAAATGATGCTGAATGCTTTGTAGTGAAGAGTTTCCTTTCTCAGTGTTTTCCAGCACATTTGTAACCCACCTAAGCATGCGCTGAGCTGCCTTCCAGCTCCAGTTCTGGTCAATTGTCCTTTGAGGCTCTGCATGTCAGAGGTCAGCTCTGAATTCCCCAGATTGAAATTTGAATACGCAGTTCCTCCAGTTGGCATTGATGAGCTTCCTTGTCAGCAGTCCTGCACAGCCTTTCTGTAGATTATTTCTTCTGTGATTGCCTACTTCACAGCAGTCAGACTACACCAGCAGGCCTTGTCCAGAGCATCTCAAGTTTGTGTGGGGAGGAGGGGGGGTTAAGAAATCGAACCAAGAAAAAAACACATTGGGAATTTAAAAGCCCCCATGAGAAAAAGAAGTGAAATTGGGCTACTTTTGATGGTCAGGCCTATGCAAGTATTTCTCAGAAGAGTAAAACAATTTACAGGAAAAAGTTGATAACAGCACAATAGGAACCTGTCAATACAGTGTCTGCATGTGATGTGATTAGCTCTTCTAGATGGGAAGACAGATGTTATTAATAGTTATTGGGAGAGCACATGTGAACTACTTTAAACCAGAGTTGTTTCATAGACACTATTTAGCATAGTGCTTAGTCAGAGAACTACTACATTTAATTAACTTTAATAGTCCAAATACTGTATAGACAAGAAAGTTTTAGGACAAGCACCCTAAAGGATTAGGTTGCAGTGCAGAGTTGCTGTGTAACAAGAGGTACTGGGCATTAAAGAGTCTGTGGTGGCATTTGGGGATGGGCTGGATAGAGGGTGCATGAGCTTATGCGCTGCTTGGTGCCTTCTACCCTTCCCTGACTGTGAGTTGCATTTAGGAAAGTCATGGGTTTGGGGAGTTGTCATTTTGATAACCCGACTAAAATGACTAAAATTTCTGCCTTGGAGTGTAAATTGAATGTGTGTGTGTTACTTGATCTCATCTTTTTCCACTCTTTTAAAGTTGCAGTTCTTCTTGAGTGTGACATGAATTCTATCAGGAAAAATAAGCTAACTTTTAAAATTATAACTATATTTGCTTAAATGAGTATCCTCTCTGAGGTGAACGTACCCAATTGAAAATGGATTTGAACTTTTGCAATTAAGCTCCTATTGGAGAAGTGCTCAGAAAAGATGATTTCTGACTTGCAAATTTTCAATATAGGATCACAGCTTTGCAAAGGTGTGAAAGTGCCTCATGCAGCAGGAGCCAAGCTTCAGCTTTGTAGTCTTGATCTTCTCCCAGGTTAGGGACACTTGGTTTGTTTCTGCAGTGCTGGCAGCAGTAGCGAGTTGCAGCTTCCTTTCAGCCGTCCAGTCACTGGAGCAGACCACTAGTCTACAGCGTACCGTGCCAGTGTCTAGCAGATAGGATTAAATGCATTTTTAATTTAGAATGTTTTCAGCTTAACTATGGGTTTATTGAGATATAACCTCATTGTAATTCAGTAACAAAAAGAAGTAAGCTAAATGCCACATTGGAGATTTTTTTTTCTCTAGCATAGAGGACATCTCATGTAGTTTTGTGCTAAAGCATAGCTTCATGGACTTCTCCACTTGTTGCTGCTTTTCATCTGAGAATTTTACTTGATTATGGGTATAAAAGTATGCAATCAAGCATTTTATTGATAAGAAACCATGAGGAATTTTCACCCAGTTCTCCATTATTTATGTGTATATATAAAATTCACCAAAGATGAAAGCAGTGTTACATACTGTTGATAAATGTGTTAATTTTTCCATACAGAATTAAATTTTGACTGTTTGATACTGTAGGGCATAAAACATCTTCAACATTTTTCACAGTTGATATTTAAGAGTATTAATTCACACAAATATGTAGAAGAAAATGGCAAAATATATTTAAAACCATTATAGAAATTATTAGAAATTCTATCCTAGTACCAAGCTAAAATTTGTTGGACAATTTTTATGAAACCCATGAACACAGCTCAACTAGCAATTTTTAAAATCAAACTTTCTAACACACTACAATTCACAGATAAACAACCTTTTTAAAATTTTTGTTTATCTATTCTCTATTTATTTGTGTGTGTGTGTGTGTGTGTGTGTGTGTGTGTGTGTGTGTATGAGAGTGTGCTGAGTGTCCCTGTGGAGGCCCCTGGGTGACTTTGAGAATCATCCTGGTTTGCTCTACCTCTTTTTCCTTTGCTCTGGGGTTTGCCAGGCTCTGTCTTCCAGAGTGTGAAGTGCAGCTCACTGCCGTGCCTGGCATTTTTTTTGTGGTATCCAGGATCTGAACCCAGGTCCTTTTGCTTGCCGGGCACAGTCTTAAAACTCTCCAGTTTAAAATAAACAATTTTGGTAGTTAGTTACATTGAGTAATGGCAACGTGCTGAAAGTCTTTAGTTTCTATAATTAAGTCATTTCTTTCTTTAAGAGCAGAAAACCTTACATGTACAGAAAAAACACTTCAGTTCCTAACATGCGAGCTGGGATATTTCAGGTTGTGTTGGGTGATGCGTGATATGTGGAATGTGAGCATGTAGTGCACACGTGCTCAGGACCAAGGTTTCAATGGAACTTACCTTGTAGTGCAGATCAACACTGCCAGAAACACCACATATTTCATTATTCATTTGATTTTGAATTAAATTTTGGTCTTTGTGTATTTAGAGACTTTCTACTATTTCCAGCTATTATTTCTTCTTTTCAGCCCTAGGTTCAGTCAGGCCAGTCCTCATAGGAAAGTGGCCACAGTTAGAGAAGCTGTACTTTGGGAGACTGAATCTGTAACTTGGGTTTGCTGAACAGATGTACATCTGTGTGACTCTCGTGTGATCTTGTTCCTCATCCACGGTACACCCTGAACTGCAGAGTATAGTTCTTCGTCATGGAATCAACCACAACCTTGCAAGGAAGGCCTGTGTGGATCAAGCTGTGTGGTTGCCTGGGGCCACCCAGTTTATGAGTAGCAGAGCCACGATTTGAACCCACAGAATCCTTATCTCCATAGTACTTGTCTTTTTAAGGTGATTTTATTTATTTATTTTTAATATTTTTATTTTATTTTAACCGTTTACTATTCAGGCTGGATAGTTACTCAGCCTATAAAGACTGCCCAGCAGCCCTAAGTTCTCCTGGCAGGCAGCTGTGAACATCAATGTGAGAGGAACTCCACAAAACTGTATTGGTCACAGAAAACAGCTTAGTTTTCTAGAATAGGGATTTGCATGGTGGTGCAAAACATGCTCATCTGGGAAATTATTAATGACTCTTGGATTCTTGAGAGACAAGCCAGAATGAAAGCCCCAATTGCAATTTTCTGCAGCTACTCTTAGACCCACCTCCATCCCAAAGGGGGAAACCATCAAAACAAAAAAGCTAGTCTCCATCAATACTGAGGCCAGCACCCTCCTAGATGGAAAGGTGGAATCTACCACAATTCAGTTTTCCTTAATGACATTCCAGATAACCTTCAAAGTTTACCTAAATACCTTTAGTAATCTTATACCTTTAGAGTACGTAGACTTTTACTCTAGTAGTTAGCCTGCTTTGAATAAGCAGGGAAATGAACCTTTTCCTGACTTTAATGCCCAATTTTTATTTTTAATTTCCCTTCTGCTTACAGAGAAATCACGCTGGAGGGCTTCTCATGCTGCCCACCAAGCAGGCAGGTTTCAATATGCTTTCTTCTTGATACTGAGTAAGCCTGCCGGAGGCCATATCACACCTCCTCCTTGTAGCTGCTGTGTGACCTTCAGCAGCTGACTGGAGTCCTCCAGAGTCTTGTCTTCCTCCTCTGTAAGGTGGTAATAACAGTGTCTACTTTGTTAGGAAGATGGTCAGGACTGAGTGAGTTAATTCCTGTGAATCCATAACAAGATGCTTGGCATGTAGTCTTCTATATGCAAGGCTGTTGTTGCTGCCATGTCTCATCGATGACTCAGTTGTGTGGATTATGAATCAGTAGTAAAATGTTCACAAGAGTCCTGCTCTAAACAATAGGAGTTCTGTGAGTTTTTCTTAGCCCTGTTGCAGGATACCCATTGACAACAGGGAAAATAAAGACCGTGTTTGTGAATGGTAGTACACCTTGCTTTATTTTGGCATGTATTAACTGAGATTAGAACTCTAAATTATATATTTTTAAATATGCTTTTGATAATGTCAGCTCTAGTCATCATTGAAAAATTAGAACACGATTGATGTTTAAAGATCCGAAAACCACCTTTAAAAATATTTGACACATACTTATCTAGATTTATTTTTAGATATGTGACCTTAAAAGGGCCAGTTATTTGTTTTGAGCTTTCTTTGGTTGATTCCTGTGTACTAATACTTACAATGAGAACAAAACTTGGCATGAATTCAGAATTCTAAGCTTACTACCTTTCTACTTTGTTTGCTTTCTACTTGGAAGACCTGCAGAGTTTTCCCTCCCTCTGCATTCTCTATTCTGCCTTTGCTTTCAGATGTGTCTTGTGGGCAAAGCCCTGGGAAAAGATGGCTTAGTGCGTATCCCCCACTCTCCGTCTTTCTGCCCTATTTCCTCCTGTGTCTGCCAACATCCTAACCTCAGGTGTGTGTCTTTCTCTGCCCATTTTGAATTTCCTGTTCTTGCCTTGCCTGTCTGCAGGTTGGCCAGCATTTCCCTCTATTATCGGAACCATTCATGGTATCTCCTCATTTGGGGACAGTGAGCTTTCTCTGGGCTGGAGCCAGATCTTAGAAAGAGAAGTGCTTTGAAAACTCAACTTGGACTCCTCAGCAAAACACACTGTGGTCATACTTAACATCTGGCCACCACTTTGTCCACTTGATATGTAACTTACCCATAAGCTGCCCATTGCTTTTTTTGATATCTGAGCAGTTGCTTTCTTTAAAAACTAAACCCAGCTTAAAATTTATGATAATTAAGGATATAGTAAAAGGATGAGAGGAGTCCAGTGCAACTGTAATTAAATAGAAGTGTATTTTTTATCTTTCAAGTGAGAATTCAAATGCTGTTCTTTTTCACATGTAAGTTCACAGTCTATGGTGTGAAGGAGCTACCAAATTCAGTAGCACAGACAAGGATTTGAGCTGGTACTTTTCTGCTATCATATGAGAAATGATCTGTTGGAAATTTTAGTGACTGTAATGAATGACATAATAAATTGATTAGCTTTTAAATAACTTGTAATTTAAATTTACTTTTTTTGGAAATCTATGCCAACAAATTTTTAACATTAAAAAAAATCTTTGGGTCTTGATTTTCCAGAGCTTCTTATTAAGAGTTAAGATGCAAGGAAAGAAGACATAAAACTAAAGAAAAGAAGGAAGTAGACCATGATGGGAAGAGAAGTTAAAAGGACGAGTCAAACCTTTCAGTCAGTTCTGCCATAACGCAGCATGCATTCCTTAAAAGTTACTGCACGACACACCGTTGTGCAATGGAAACCACGTGAGGTTTATTGGGAAAATGAGGTTGTGGCACAACACTTGAAAAACTTCATCAGTGACTCAGAAGAGATAGGAACTTGATGAATGCAGAAACACAGATGTTATCCAATTGCTGAAAAATACAAAGATATCCAAGTAACCTTGACCATTGACTTCGAAAACCTGGCGTTTGCCCCTGAAGTGGGTTTGGGAAAGAACTGCTGTTAGTTGGGAAATGGTGTAAGTGTATAGGAAGTTGTACCACCAGATGTATGGCTATGGTTCATGACCTCTATGCTAAACTGAAGTGGATGGTGGATACTTAAGGAGTGAGTATTTTAGTACTCCCATGTTGCTAATTAGCCACATATAACTTTCTGCATTCACCTCAGTTTATAGAGAAAAATAATTTGTTATAGTCCAATTATCCTAGTAGATCAGTGGCTTTGAAAGAAATTTGCATTCGCCTAAACACACATTATATTAAAGCTGATTATATTTAACTAATGGGGAATTTTATATAATCATTTTATCTCAGAGAAGTACAATGCAATACTTTTTTAACATCTCAAAAAACCCATGCCAAGATGCAATTATTATAAATCAAGAAGCATCCTAGTTTATTAATACCGTATTAGTACTTCAGTGTTTCACCAGGTTAGGATGGGGGATGGGCTGTGTACATTTGCTCTGACACAGCTCGAGAATTCTGATAACCAGGTTATAAAACTCTGTTTCTCAAAAGTGGGGTTTTTCTTAATCTGGTGTTATTCCTTCAGTGTGCTTCCAAGAAAGGAAGTACACAAGGTGCTTTGTGTAGATTATATGAATGAAAATATTAGTTTTTATTAGAAAGATGTATATGACAGGCTTATTCAGATTATTATTTTGGGGATATAAAAGCCAATTTTGCTACACGGCTCCAACCTGGAACCATCTGGAAGTGACAGGGCTGAGATCTAGTTGTGTGTAGCAGAGAGGTGCTCGGTGACGAAGTAGTGGGTGTCAGGAGTGCTGACTGTCCTGAAGTCCTCTATGTAGTTGTATTAAGATACCAAAGTTACCCCCAGAATGACCTGTAGACTAGGGAGGAGAGAATAAGGACACACACACACACAAAATTGAGGTTAAAAAAGAAAAAAGCATTTTACTTGCTTTGATAAAAATGATGACAGTGGTTTATAGTATAAGGAAGTTTGGAATACACTAGTTTTACACAATGTTAACAGTGAGCTTAATTTCATAAGCTCTTATATGTAGTACTACACATTCTCAGTGCTGTGCAGGTGTTAATTTACTCAACATGGATAATGGCACTAGAGGAAGTAGCCACTAACAGCCCTTAACCCAGGGTGTGCAGGGCAGTCACCTACAAAAGCTTGGGGACTTGTGTATGCTCAGGGCATCTCAAACCAGTTAAAAGGTATAGGAATTAGGTTTGTTTTCTCAAGTTAATTTTTAATTAGCATATAAATAAATGGGTTTCATTGTAACATTTGTATACTTTAGTATCATATTTCCTTTTTTATCCTCCCACCACCTCACTGTTCTACTGTGTTCTCCCCATCTACCCTCATTACTTCTTTCTTTGGAAATCATCCCCCCTTTGGCTTTCATGACATGTAGATGCCTCACATTGTGCAGAGGTCTTCATACTGAATTCCACAGGACTGTACAAGCTGCGCTCTCCCTGGCAGCAGGAGTGCTCTTTCCCCACATCCGTGAGGTTTTATTGTCTTTTAGTGTTTCGTTTTGTTTTGTTTTGTTTTCTGATGATAGCTTGATTTCATATTCTGAATGGGGTAAAATTAAATCTCAAAGCAGTGATGACTTTTATTTCCTTGATGGTTGAGGATGTTGAACACTTTCTCATACAGTTATTGGCCATTTGTGCTTCTTCCTTTCAGGACTGTCTATTTAAATTTTTTATCCCTTTTGTTGATTGATTTTCTTTGGTGTTTGATAGTTGGAGTTCTTTATAGAGTCTAGTGTTAATCCTGTGAATTGTAGCAAAGATTTTTCTCTCATTTCTTAGATCCTGTCTACTCTGCTGATTGTTTCCTATGTAATGTAGAAGTTTTGTAATTTTATGCAACTTCATCTGTCAGCTCTTACAATTACTTCTGGTGCAGTTGGAGTTCTAAATGTATGTCTACATCTAGAAGCGTTTTGCCCATGTTTTTCCTGTAGCAGTTCAGAGTTTGAGGTCATACATACATTGAGGTCTTTGATCTGTTTCAAGATGTCATTGTTTGACGTGTGGATATCCAACCTTTGTGGCACCAATGCCAAAGAGGCCTGCTTTTATAATACCTTTGTCAAAGATTAAGTTATTGTAGCTGCTCTGGGTTTCTGAGTCCTTCTAATTTCTTGACCATGTATTTGTTTTGTTATTAGGTCTCTGTAGAATACTGCGAGGTTGTTAGGATGCCTCAGTCCCATTCTGCTTTCATTTGAATTTTGGAGCTTCTTCTAGTTCTGAGAAGGATATGTTTGAAATTTGGTAAGGAGTGTGTTGAATCTGTAGGTCGCTTTTGGTAGCACAGCTGTTTTCATGACACTAAATTTGCCAATCCACAAGCATGGATTCTTTTAGTGTCTTATTAAATTTCATTCTTTAGTTTTTAAAGTTTTCATTTTAGTAGTCTTTCAACCTCATTGGCAAGTTTATTCCTAGGTGTTTCATTTTCCTTAAAGTTACTGTGAATGGGACTTTTTCATGATTTTCTTTCTTGGCAAGTTTGCTATTGCTGTATTAAAAAAGCAACTGATTTTTGGATGTTGATTTTATATACTGATATGATTTCAAACATGTTGTCCGCTTTAAGAGTTTTCTGGTGGAGTGTCAGGATTTTTTAACTATAAGCTATATATGAGGATAATTTAACTTCTTTTCCATTTGTATTCCTTTGCTATCTGTAGTCTTTTTGTGCTAGCTGAGACTTCAGGCAGCTAGCCTGAATAGGTATGCAGAGGGCAATCTTGTCTCATTAATGATTTTAGGAAATGCTTTTCATTTTTCTCCATTTGGTATAATGTTAGCTATGGGTATGTCCTAGAACCTTTTATTTACATTGACATAGGTTCCTTCTTTTCCTTTGTGGACTTTTATCCACAGGGCTATTTAACTCAGTCAAAAGCCTTTATCTGTACTGTTGTGATGGTCATGTGATAATCGTCCTTAAGTTTATCTATAGTTCTCTATTAAGTTACTGATTTGTCTTTGGAATTAAACTAACTGGTTATGGCACATGTAATTTTAATTCATTCTTAGTTTGGTTTGTGAGTTTTTTTGTGTGTCTATATTTGTGAGCAAAATTAACTTGTAGGCTTTTATTGTGTTTCTTTCCTCTGCTTTGGTTTTAAGCTTGCCAAATGATTTTGGTGGTATTTTTTTCCTTGTAGTCTGTGGAGTAGTGTGGATCCTAAAGGCTGCCATGAGTTTGCCCACTGCTGGGCTTTTGTTGTTGTTGGGAGACAGTTACTGCTTCAGTTTCATTTCCTGTTAGGGATGTGTTTATCCTCTTGAGTGAATCTTGGTAGGTCATATGTGTCTAGGAATTTGTCCATTTAGAGTTTACAGTTTTATCAAATAATAAGGTTTGGATTTTATTGGAATCAGTTTTATCATCTTTTATGTGTAATTTAAGAATTTAAGTTTTGTCCACTTTTAATTAGTTTGACTAGGGCTTGTCGATCTCTGTTTTTAGAGGAGAAGCTCAGTGCTTGACTCTGTGCATCCTTCTTTTGATCTTTATTTTGTTAATTCTGCCTTGATCTTCAATATATCTTGCCCCTTACTGTTTTCGGGTTTGTCTTATTCTAGTTTTTCTAGAATCTTGAGGTGCTTCTTTGTTTTTAATTTGAAATCTGAGTTTTTAAATAGAAATACTAATAAACTTCTCTTAGAATGGCATTAGCTCTTGTCCAAAGGTTCATTGTGTTTGCATTTCATTTTCATTTGATTCTAGGAATTTTAAAAATTTCCTCCCTGATAATTTCAATGATTTATCATTTGTTGACAGAGACAATTCCATAGACTACTGAGAATTGTATGTATTTTATATTCACTGGAAAGAATTCTCAGTTAAGTCTCCTTGATCTAAGGTATAATCAACTCTTTTTTTTTTTAAATTAGTTTGGAGGATGTATATAGAGACAAGTGGGATACTGAAGTTACCTAATGCTGGTAATGCCATTAGTGCTTGCCATATGAAATGAGGAACCCAGTGCTCAGTGCACATATGTGCAATTGTTTTACCTTCTTAACTAATTCCCTCTATTAGAATAAAGTTGCATTCTGAATTTCATTTTTAAGTCTGCTTTATTAGAAGCAAAGGAGCTATGGCCAATTTAGTTTCTACTTCCATTCCCTTGATAAGTTGACTTCCTTACTTTGACTTTCAGTCTGTGGTTGTCTTTACCAGTATCTTAGAAACAATTAGTGGTTGGAGCTTGTTTTTTAACCTTTTTATTGGTGAGTTTGCATTTACTCTGTGTGTGTGTGTGTGTATGTTCACATTCATGTAAGTGTTAGTGCTGTGTTCATGCCACTGTGCCCATGTGAAAGTTGAAAGATAACCTTGCGTGTTGGTTTTCCTTTTCCTCCTTATTTGAGAAAGGGCATCTATTGAGTCCATCAGGCTGGCTGGCCTTCCTGGGGTTCTCCTGGCTCTACACTGTATCTGACTCTAGGGGTCATAGATACACACGGTCTTGTCCTGCTTGGGCTCTGGACATTCACACTGTGGTCTTCACACTTAAGAGGCTCTCCAGTTTACCCTCTGAACCATCTCCCCAATCCTCAGGCCATTTACTTTTGAGGTTATTGAGAGGTATGTTTATATTGTAATTTTGTTGGTTGGTTCTGGTTAGTTGGATTATTTTCTCCTTTCTCTCACCAGACTGTCAGGGGTTTGCTCATTTATTGTGCTGCACACGATGAATGCTGTCCTGGCTCCCTTCATTTATCTGTTCCTCTCACTTTTTTTCCCTGTGCTCTCATGAATAAGATTGTCTCTTTTGTTTATAGTATTTCCTTAATTATGTGTGGTTGCACTGACTTGGTGGTCCTGAATTTCTTTTTTGTCTTGAAATGTGCTTATTTCTCCATCAATTTTCAAAGACAGCTTTGCTGGATATAGCAGTCTAGGTTGGAAGTTATTTTCTTTCACAGTTTGAAATAGGTTAACTTCATGCTTTCTTGGATTTTTGGATTGCTGATATGCCTATAAAGATTAAGTAAACACTGTAATGCAAATGGATAGACTTATGGACAGGGCCGGGAAAGGGAACTTTGGCAAGTTAGACAAAAGAGGGTGAGTTTTGAGCATTTTAGGAAGGAAAGAGGAGTTAATAGAAACCAAAGTTAGAAATGCAAAACACTTTCCAATAATAAAACAATTCATAGCCCAGATTAAATAAATTGTAAGAAGAATAATAAAAGTAAAAGATTGTTTTTTTAAAAAAAGTAAAGTAAAATATAAAAGTATGACATTAAGAAAAAGGGAAAGTATAAGAGCCAGAAAGAGAATGAGTGAAAAAAATATGGCCAGTGGTAAAAACATAAAAATTCAGAGAAAATTGTGGAGGAACAAAAAAATGTAATTTTTTAATATAATAAGGTAAAAAAAAAAAAAACCACTACTAAGTTATAGTAAAATGAGAAAAAAGTGAAATCAGAAGGGGCAAAATAAAAATGGAAGGATGGGAAGGGTAGAGGAGGAAACAAAGTATCGGACAAGTAAGGTGAGCCTGAGTTGTGTTATTGATAGAGGAGAAAGCAAGGTATTGTACAAGTAAAGTGAGAGTGAGTTGTGCTGTTGAACTGCTGTCTCTCTGTGGTGTATGTTGGTGCTGAGTCTGCATTGTAAACTGGCCCACACTATCCACTAGAGTGATGCACACTTTGGTTTTTATGTACCAGGACCTCTGTTGGCCACACTTGGCTCTGCAGTCTGTGGTCCTTAGCTCTCTCACTTTTTGAATCACTCTGCTATACCTAGGATAGCTAACCAAATGGAGCTGGAGGTGGTGGATCAGTCCTTCGTACTTTGAGGAAGCAGCATAACCTGAAAGTCAAGTAGACCATCATATTTTCAAAGCCGGCTAAGTATTCCTTTTCCTGCTGGATGGATGTAACTATTGATACCAGATACCACCTAGTGCTCTTTGACCTGGCAGCCACAGGCCTCACAGCATAGGTGGTTCTAGAGGATATTCTACTTGTAGACTTCAGGGCTGTCTAAGCTCCAGAGTCACTCTCAGTAAAGAGGTCTGTTCCTAAAACTGGGAGCAAGGCTTCCTTTCCCATGTGCTTCACTGTCTCCTGCTACACTTTAATCTAGTCAGTCTCTGTCTTTTTGCCCCACTTGCCCCGCTGTGGCAGATTAAGTTCAGCACTTGGGAGAGGCGAGTAGCTCAGTATAATACAGTTGGTTCCCTCTCAGGATGGCTTCCAGCGCAGCACTCCCAGTTGGTGGAACTCCTGTTCACTGCTGCTCTGCCCAGCAGGAGTCCGTTCCTGTTGCTTGAGAATCTCGAGAGCAGTGGACATCTCCTGTGGGCAGCACTGCCGGTTTCTGCTTACGAGGTGCTCGAGTTACCTTTTGTACAGGCGTCTCCTTCCTCTTTTCCTTCCATACAGCTGGGCCTGGAACTGCTTAAATACTTTTCTTCTTCCCTCCATGGCCCTTTCATCAGCCCTGGTCTGTCATCCTATTGCTCCTTCTGTGTATTCCACAAGCTCCTCCTGTCTTTGGAATAGAGTCTACTCTTTCCTACTGTGCTGCTTGTCTTCTCGAGAGCATGCAGAAATAGCTTCTAGTCTGCTGTCTTGTCTGTAAGTCAAAAGTCACATCAGCGTTATCTTTTTATTTTTCATGCCATTCAACTCAGTATCTTTCTGCCTTTCCTCTCCCAAGCGCTGGGATTACAGATGTATACACTTGGTCACATCTGGATGTCTGTAAGCTTTTGGGTCTTTATAGCTGAGGTTGAGAAGCACCAACCTGCTAACATTTGAAAAATCACTCCTTGTGACAACAGAAGCTGCACCAGTGTTAAAGGTGTTCATCCAAGACCTAAAGTCGAGGCATGTTTTGTGAAGCAAGGCTTGCGGATGTCCTTCTAGGGAGATGACGGAGCTTTCAGCTTATTTTTAAAGCTGTCGTTAGTAAGTGCTGAAGTTTGGAAGTGTGTTCAGGGTGTTTTGGAATAACAGAAGAAAAAGAAAAGTCAGATTTGAGGGAAGAGTTGTCTTCTTCTAGTCCTGCTGGAGGGCTTGGGAGGTGTTTGAGCCACTCTCACAGTGCAAGCCAGCTAGCTCTCAACTTCTGAATTCTGGGCCCACCATTCTCTAAATTTATAACAGTACTTCAGGCAACATATTCAAGAATATGTTAAACTGATGTTCCTTTAGTTTTACCTTCTTTGCACACATAACTTTGATATGATGTGGTTGGGCACAAGGATGATAATCTAGGAGCACTTCCTTAACTGGGTTGTAGTCTTTAGGCAATGGGTTTGGAGAATTTGGGTTTGTCTATAGAGAACACCCCTTCATCCTGGAGAACAGTAGGTGTAAAGGTCTTTATAAGCACCATAGGCGGCTGCCCTTCTAGGAATGTGTCCTCACAGCTCTGTTGAGACACTCACCCGACATGCTTCACATAAGGACCCAGGCTCTTGTGAGGAATCAGCAATGGTTTGAGCATGCTAAGCGTGACTTTGAATTCTGAGTTAAATTGAAGGCTGCCACTAAACTATGACCACAGGGTTCTCAAGTCAGTAAATAGTTACCAAATGATTGGCCTGTTTCTGATAGTAATATTGGTTTATATTAGTATAGATAACCTTACTCTCAGAAAACATGGTTCACCAGTGGGTAGATTTATTCTCAGCTAATCCTTTATAGTCTGTACTTAACCATGAATTGCCTGCTAGTTAAAAAAATAATAATAATACAGACTTAGCTATTTGTGGGATTTTTGTCTTGCGCCTTGGGCATCTTAAGTAGTGTGAACCAGCTCTGTGCCATCTGTAGTCAAATGAGATTATTTTTAAAAATGGAGGTGGGGGTTTGAAATGATTCACTGGAAAATTTTAGATTCTTAAACAATAAGATAGTGCTAGAAACATTCTTACTCAATGTCATATGCTGCCGGATAGTGATGGGGGAATAAAAGGTACAATTTGTTTCTTAAGATTTTCCTATTTAGAAAATCAGAGGGGTACTATTCTAGAAAAAGGAAACATTCTCTGCAGTGTCAGTTAGCAGAGCAAGTGAACAGACACTGAATTTTAGCCTCTGAGTTTCATGTGTTACATATAAAACTCAAAAAGCATTTTCTTCATGTTTAGAATAGTTGATTAATTTCCTAATGTGTGTATGTGGTAAAATTCCTATGCTGAGATGCATTGGAGGCAGGAAGATAGATATTAAGTAATTCTGTGGGACCTAGATAAGTACTTTATTAAGTATTTTATTTTGTTTTGTTTTATTTTAGAGAGAGAGGAGATATTAGAGAGAGAGAGAGAGAGAACGAGAGTGCGCTAGTCTTTAGTGCGAAGCAAGTATGTATGAATAGAAACACCACTAGAGAGGCGTCACATGGAAGTCAGAAAACAACTTGTGGAAGTGGTTCTACCATGTGGGCTTCAGGGATCAAATTAAGGTGATTCTCACCTTTACCTCTAAACCATTTTGCCAGCCAATAAATGCTTTCTTAACATGCTGGGTTTAGCATGTTTTCACTTATTACACATGTTTTGGCCCATTTAAGATTTCTCTGTAACATAGTATCTTTTTTTGTTGTTGTTTTTCTTTTCAGAAAGAAGACATAGCTCATCTGGCAAGCCTTCTTTGGCCGTTCCTCCCACTTCAGTATTTTCCTTCTTCCCTTCTCTGTCCAAAAACAAAGGAGGCAGTGCAAGCGGAAGTAGCCGGTCTTCCAGTGGAGGGGTCCTTTACACACCCTCAAGTTCCAAGTTGTTGAAATTGCCCAAAGAGAAACTACACATCAGGCCCATGCATCCCATTCAGCAGACTAAAGTCCCCCATGGTAGAGTGTGAGTATGACTATATGTGTTAGTAGAGTTTGCACGCTGCAATGAGCCCTGCATGAGCATCTGCAAGAGGTTGGTTGGTTTCCCTAGCATGCTATTCAGGTTAGTAATCACAATAGTAAGATCAGTAATATAGCAATCCTTTTTTGTGCATCATTTCCTGCAAAGAAGTGGCATCCTGTAACCATCACAGCACCACCTGTGGAATAGGTACCCTCATTTTCCACATGAAGGAAAAGCAGTTGGATTGAGAGGTTTTGTGTGAGAGAGACTCATAGCAAACAGACCTGGATTCAAATCCCACTTCTTCTTCCAAGTGAAGTAAGGCACTGTGCTTTTTTTTTTTATTCTCAGACTATGCCATTTGTTCAGAGTTAGGAAGGTCCTCCAGTTATTATCTATCAAAATGCTGGCTTGGGTCTGGCCCATTAGAGACAGTGAGTTAAGAGCTGCCAGCATTCATGTGCCTCTGCTGATGACAGTGTCTGCTCCAGGAGTTTTTGCACAGCAGTTGAGGATTCATGCTTCCACTTGCCTACTTTGGGCTCATGTCACCGAAGTGATGAAGGAAGACTGGAAGACGTTCATACTCTTCCTGCTAGGGCTTTGGCCACTTGCCAGTGTGGGTCTAGTTGCTGGCAGGCTCCATCAGGTTACGTGCAAGAGCAGCCATGTGCCCCATAGAAATATGTCTTGCCCTGCCATGGTGTCTCCCAGCATGGAGGCAGGTGGCTTTTCTGTGGCCTGCTTCCCTGTGGAGACTATGCCACACATTTCCATCCCAAGGTCTGATGAGCTGATTCAGTGATGTGTCCAGCACCCAGTTACTCAAGGACCTTGCCAGCTCAGGAAGGCTGTGATGTCTTGCAATGCTTTTGTTGTTGTCAGGCTATTCCAGGTACAGCTGTTTGTGACTATGTGTCTTAGTTACTAAGCCCCAGCCCCAGTCCCTGTTCATCTGTCAGATGTGCCTACAGGAAGCTTGGCTTTCACTTCTGTCTACAAGCCAAAGAAAATGTCAGGGCAATGCATAAGTTATTCACAGCCTACCAGTTGTGGAGGACTGACTCCACCAGAATTTGCAAAAATGGAAGGAGGGCCCTGAAGGAAAACAGGCAAACTATGAAGCATCCTCTTGACATCACTGGTCTTAGCAAACCAAGTAAATATATCAGTAAGCTCACAAGAGAAATCAGTATTTTGTTAGTGATGCAGGTTCCTCTACTCACCAACCACTCAGCAACTACTGATATCCTCATCTCGGGCCATGGAAATCTTTGCTCAGGGCCTGGAGAGCTGGTACTTCAGTGACATATTATGTGGTGATTCAACACTGACACCTTCATTGACAGAAGCAGAGAGCTTCTTCCTAGAGATACGCTATTATACATATTTGGCATTATGTTCTCATAAGTCATTTCTGTCATTTGCTCACTCAATTTGTTTAAGAATTCCTGTCTTAAAAATGATGATTCGTGTGACATATTCGCTAAGGATTCTAAAGATAATCATTGCCTCTTTTAGAACCTTTTGTGCTTTGCTTTGGTCTAAGTTTTCTGCAGGTTTGTGTGCAAAAATTTTTGCAAATGATAAAAAAAAGTAAATCTGATTCCCTGGGCTTCTTGCCAGAAGTGCTTTCAGATGGCATTAAGTGTGAACTCAATGAGTTTTCCTGGAAAGTTCCAACAATTTACACAGTGCTATGTTGAGGCTTGAGTCTTAAGCATTGCTGCAGGCTCAGCCTCTGAGCTCCCTGCTCTGGCTTACCCTTCCCCCTCTCTTTCTCCTCCAACAGTATGACACCCTCTGTGAAGGTGGAAAAGATGCATCCGAAGATGGATGGCACACTACTGAAATCTGCAGTGGGGCCAACTTGTCCTGCTACTGTGAGTTCCTCAGTCAAGCCTGGCCTTAACTGCCCCTCAATACCAAAGCCAACCTTGCCTTCACCAGGACAGATTCTGAACGGCAAAGGGCTGCCTACCCCACCCCCTCTGGAAAAGAAATCTGAAGAGAGTTCCAATAGCAGGAAATTTTTAAATAAGAGACTATCAGGTAACTTCACAATTTCTTGTACCAAATTTTCTGTGTATATGGGCATTCACAGAGAGTAAATAAAACTCATTTTTTCAAAAATATTTTCTTTTACTTTGACATGTATATAGCATGTTTTGATCACACCTACTGCTGTTCCCTATATGCCCTTCTTCCATTTTTATTTTTCTAATAATCCACTGAGTATAGTCAATGCTACCTGCAGATGCATAGGTACGAGGGCATCCACTAGAGTACAGCCTACTAGGAGCCATGCTCCAGAGAGAAAGTGACTCCCTTTCCCCTGTACATAGCTGTAAGTAGCTCCTCAGCTGGGGCTCTTGAGTTCCTCTTCTGAGACTTCTTGACAACTGGTCAACTTGAGCCTTTGAGGAAAGTTCCTTCAGAAGTCCATCTTCTGTTCTCTTCACAGTATGCTTGCATGTGGACATGTTACATGCATGAATTAAAGAGAGAATGGAAATGACTTTCTGAAGTTGGGGAAATGGCTCAGTGGTTAAAGCTGTTGCAATACAAGTATGAAGACCTGAGTGCAGATCCCCAGAGCGCATGTAAAGTCATATGCTGTGGCATGGGTCTGTAATCTCAAACCCTAAAACAGGATCGGCAGTGGCACAGGAGTAACCCTGAAAGCTAACAAGCCAACTAGACTGGCATATTCAGCACAGTACATGTAACAGAAAGATGCCTTGTGAAACAGGGAGGAAGGCAAGAGTCAACACCTCAGGTTGTTCCCTGACCGCCACATCTGTCGTGGTATACCCACACGTGCACACACACGCACACACAAGATTTTTTAAAAAGACTTCTAGGAGATGGGGAGATGACGCAGGTTTTAAAACATTTGCTTAATAAACAAAAGGACCTGAGTTTTGATCCCCAGATCCCATATAAAAACATGGGCAAAAATGGCAGTGGCCTGCATTTCCGGCTGGAATATGGAACCTAGAAAGCCTCAGTAAAGCAATAAGGAGATATAATGATCCCTTATGATTCCAGAAGTCACCCTTGGGCATCTGCAGGCCCATACAGTCAAGTTCCCACTTCTAAATACACACAAAGCACACAAAAATAAATATATTTTATTTAGTGCGTGCGTGTGTGTAGCAGAGGGCACTCTATGTCCCTGTGGAGGACCAAAAGGTGACTTCAGGAATCATTCTGAATTGCTTCTACCTCCTTTTTGCTTCATTCTGGGATTTCCCAGACTCCACCCACCAGAGCAGGAAGTTCAGGCTGTAGCTGTTTCTGCAGGTGTTTTTATGTGGGATCTGGAATCTGAACTCAGGGCCTTCTGCTTATGAGACACAGTCTTAACTCCTGAGCCATTTCCCAGCCCCCCAAAATGATTAAATTAAAGAAAAAAAGCTGTCTAATGTGTGGTTTTCCGAATGTAAGTATAGCAACACTGAGGTAAATAATGCCTTCCTGGACACCTGATGGCTGCTCTTGTGGCCTGGAAGTAATGATACTGTTCCTTTTAGTGCTCACACGTCCCCTGTCTTAGGTTTATTAGTATATTCAATTTATAATTTGTCTGTCTTGAGATTTCTGTTTAAAAAAGGAATATCTAGCAAGCTTCCTGTAATGTTCGTGTACTCTTGACAGAAAGAGAGTTTGATCCTGACATCCACTGTGGGGTCATTGATCTGGACACTAAGAAGCCCTGCACAAGGTCTTTGACATGCAAGGTACGTACCTTCTGAAAGCAAAACAGAAGATCGATTGACACATGGCCCTTAGCAATTCCACGCCATTCCTGAGTGTCTATGGTCCCAGTGAAGTCAACACTGAGAGACATGTCCTGACTTGTGGCAGTGAAATAACCTGGCAGAAAGTCCTCAATCTGAAAACATGTGATATGTGTTCCTGTATATTACTCTTGGGAGAGAGGTTTTGTTTTTAATGAACAACCTGAGTCCCTAAGAATAGTGTTCTTTCCTGCTAATTTTACTCAGCATTATGCAATGAAATTCCCTGTAAAAGACTTCTCTTTACTGTTAAGTTACATTGACTTAACCCCAAAGTTTCTTTTGTATATATGAATATTCTTAAAATGTGTGATAAACATGCCTCTTTAAAGAAGTACTTTAAAATTCGCAATTTTGATAGAGCTTTTTTAGTTAAAAAACTGTTATCTAAAATACAGTCTGATTTATTTGTGAACTAAGAAAATGTAATGATAAGTCTTTTTGTTCTGATGTCTTCCTTTATTTCCCTTGAAATGCCAGTGTGCTAATATAAGGTGGTGAGTTATTAAGTGGGACTAGTGTCAGGGCATTAAGGAACTCATCTATGTAAATAAGTCTTTATTTTCATTGCTCTAAGAGTGTCTGTAAGTACCCTTCAGAGGAATTCAAGAATTATTGAGAACTGCTGCTTTCAAGTATGTATATTTAGATTATTGACTTGGGGAAGGGGCACAAACTAGTATTTCCTTCTAAAAATGAATAAATTTTTTGGTGTACTTTAAATTTTACCTTTAATCAATTGTTATTTTACTTTAGAGTTCACATTTAACTGTGTAATTTTTACTGTGTGATTTTTTATAACAGTAGTTTGAGGTGTTTTAAGAAAATAGAAGTCAAATATCTGATCCTGTTTTTAAAATTGTAAGCTTATTTTCTCAGTGGAAAAAAATATACAAGTATTCTGATCCTCGAATTTTGTGTTGGGTTGATACACAGTCTTTCCCCAAGACCACCCCTAAGTGGGAAACTCTGCCTCACTCAGAATTACTTATGCTTTTAATGAAGTACTAATTCAACACATACAGGTGCATGCTGTTGTGACTTTGGTTTTTGAAGGTAGCCATTCGAGCCTGTTGAATTTTCAGTTACCACTAAGTAACATTCTGAAAACATGTCTCAATCTATATTATTCAGGGTTCTGTAGAGGAACAGAACTAACAGACTAAGTATATATAAAGGGAATTTATTGAATTGGCTTACTTTCACTTTGGCCCAGCTCTGTTAAGTTTGGTAGGGCCAAACATACTCAGGGGCACTACTTGCTTTGCAAGTTAATACCACATCTCTTTCTGTGGAAGACGGTATTCTTAATGGAGAAGGATCTCACTTCACTTTTGGCTGTTGCTGCCTCCCTTCTCCAGTGTCATGTGCCTCCATTAGCCTTTGCCTGGTTGTTAATACCAGACACCTTTCTGTTGCAACTTGTGATGAGTATAAGCTTAGATTTATGTCCCAAAGGACAGAGGTTTAACACAATTTAAGGTGTTTTCTGTCCTTTTGGAACTTGCAATCTTCAAGATAGCCAATGGAGCTTAGGTAATATTGATTCAGCTACTATAAATCATTGCTGGTGATTTGTGGAAAGGAGAGAGATTGAGTTATGAAGCCCATAGTGGGAAGGTTTGACCAAAGCAGCTTCCCAGCTAAAAGAGCATTGTGATTGGATTTTGATGTATGTGGGAAGAGAGGAGTGGGAACAGTAGGAAAAGTAGAAAGGTCCCAGCATATGTAAAGACTGTCATAAGACAGAAAGTATGTCTTAGACTAGAGCCTGAAGGAAGGCCAGGAGACGATCTGAAGGTGGGGGGATGACGGAGATATAGTACATGTTACACCAAGTAGCAGGAGTCAATGAGCATGGAGAGTCCTCAGTACCCAGCTTAACACAGTCACTCCGCTGTGTGTCTTGGGCAATCCCAGCAGAATTCTGATAATTACATGTGTGTTTGGGGAGCACTAGTGCAGGGGATTTCTGTTTGGAAAGCTCTTTGAAGCTCATTGAAAATCTTACCCTCAAAAAGAACTGGTATATTGTCTTCCTACTTTCTTCATCTGATTGTACTGTGCTAAACATTCTAAGAGTAGTGGGAGTTTGTACATCAGCATCTATAAAGACTTGACAGTAGTGGTGTGGGTACAGTCATTCATTCACGTATATTGGAAGGTTATCATTTATTTATAGACTTTTAAGTATTTACCAAATAGCAGGCATTCGTCTAGGTATTGATACAATACCAAACAGAACAAAGTTCTGTACTCATACGAGTTTTTTTTTTTTTTTTTTTTTTTTTTTTTTTTTTTTTTTCGGATATACAGTATGCTACCAGAAATTGAAAATGAAATGAAATGAAAATGAAAAATAAATTCATTTGTCTATCAAATTAGATTTTGGATAGACATAGTTAACTCCATAGTATGTTTACTATGGAGTTAAAATTCTGAGTTTCAATAAATGTTTGAAGCACAATTCCCCTTAGATTTCTTAAATTTGTTGTTAACTTGTTATATAAACCTATAGAGCAGTGTCTGAATAAATAGCATGTAGGGTCATGAGTACACATAAAGTATCATTTTTAGAGTTCAGTAACAAAAGAGACAAGGACAGGATTATATGAATTTTCTTGGGTTCCTAGATAGATGATGGGGCCACTGTACCTTATCAACTCTTTGAAACTGGGGATATTAGTGTCTCCTTGGCTTTTACAGTCCAGTACCAGCAGTATGAGGAGCACACTGGATGATGAGCTCTTCTACATCATTATGTAGTGAGTGGATTTAACTGTCGGTAAAACTGGCCTAACTCTGGTCATGCCACATTTGTATATTCAACTATTATCTCCGGCCAGAAATAGTGCTAACTTTGAGTTTGTAGGCTTTCAGAAATGTCATTGGTTGTCACACATATTTGCATGTAGACATTTTCCTATATAACATGCTTCAAGCATAGCTTTGCACCGGTCTCCTCCTTTAAGCCAGCATTGCCGTAATGTCACCTTCCTTAGTTTCTGTGTCCACAGCCTGTTTCTGGAAGTAGGTACTGTCATAGTTAGGTACAGGTGTCAACTTGATAGTTGAGAGTTTGTGGGCAGGTACATTTGTAGATAATTAGTAGTTGAGTGAACCCCAGTGCGAACTTGAAGGAGACTGTCTAGTAGATAGGGACAGCCCAACTCATGGTGGGTGGAACTAGGCCCTGGACAGGTGAATAAAATACAGGAAGCTGGTTGAAGAAGTTGACATCCTTGTGTACACTTGCCCAGACATGCTGGTCTGGCAAGTAAGGATTGTCTGTCTCTCAACTTAGGTAGATATGGTATGGACAGTTCTCTTGACCCTGGTATTGGTGTGAGCTCTCCTGTCAAGCTGGACCAAAAACTGTAACTGGACTATTGTAAGAGAATAAATCACTTGTTCCCTTAAGCAGTTTTGTCATGATTTTATCAGCAAGGATGCAGGCTCTCATTGCAACAGATACTGACTGTAGGCAAGGAGTAGACACAGTAGTCTTGACTTCAAAGCTCTTCCTTTCAAGGAGTCTCAGATCCTTGTTACTGTCAAGCCTTCCCTGGCTGTAGCATCCTGTTTCCACAGTATTTCAGGCTACTTTCTCTCCAGACTAGGTATTTTCATCAGAATACTGACAAGCAGTTGCTTTCATGGAGCTACTAAAAGAACATCTTCTCAATACAATGATAATTCTTCCTTTTTAGGCAACTCATTAGAGTTTGATCATAAAGAGGTTTTTTTTCTGATTGTCACTCATAAGAGGATTTAATAAGAGCAACTTTAGTGGCACACACATGAATGCTATGTTTTGCTTATGCTGTCTGACTGTGCTTTGTACATCAGGCGACACACCCCCAACTGGTTCTCTTTTAGAATATAGAATGCATCTTCTGCTTTAGCTGGAGGAAACATTTCTGGTTTTTCAAATGTTAAGGTATCTTTGATTTGCTAATGGTATAGATTGCTTTTTTAAATGGAGAGTCATGTTTTGAGATTTATGAAGATTAAATTTCTTATTAAAATTCCTATTTTTTGTTTTTTGTTTTCTTGTTTGTAGACACATTCCTTAACTCAAAGGAGGGCTGTTCAGGGTAGAAGAAAACGATTTGATGTGTTACTAGCAGAGCACAAAAACAAAACCAGGGAAAAGGAATTGATTCGCCATCCGGACTCTCAACAACCATCGCAGCCTCTCAGGGACCCGCATCCCACCCCTCCTAGAACTTCACAGGAGCCACACCAAAACTCTCATGGAGTGATTCCCTCAGAATCCAAGCCTTTTGTAGCTAGTAAACCTAAACCTCACACCCCTAGTCTTCCAAGGTAAGCTGAGCCTTCAACTCTACCTCCCTTCTGAAGAGAAAGGACTTGAAACTGTAGCCTCCTGTTCTACTTCCCAAGTGGTGATATTAAATCTGCATCATGCTTACTTTGAAAATCTTTTTTAAAGTTGGCTTTTACTGTAAAGAACTGTGTGGTCATCAATAAATTTTACCTAGGGCTCTTGGTTGTAAATATAAATGGTATGGTGGTTCAATGTCAGGTTTCTCTTAACCCTGTTAAGCAGGACTGAAATTGGGTCCTGCCTGCATGTTCCTGGTGGGAATGTTTTGCACTTAGTTCTTTTGCTTCTTGGAAATCACAGCAATGGAATTCTTGTTGGGATAGACATGTAGTTTTGAGTTTCTATAGCATCCATTTATTAACATGGGTTTTCATTCATTCATTTTGGATGTTGTCTGAGTGCAGAGTAGAAATTTTGGCAGCATAGAATGCAAAATGTTTCAAGTAAGAATGTACCATGCAAATCTGTCTCAGAGACAATTTTTATTTATGATTGTCTGTTTAGCCAAGCTAAGTAAAGGACACTGGGCCCATTTCCAGAGGTACTGGAAATAGTAAGGTGTGCAATGAGGAGCTTCAGTGTTGATCATGCAGCCATTGACCTCAGTGCTTCTTCTGGGGAGTGTGGCAGCCCTGGCTGCTTGCTGCTCCTTCCTTTTTTTCTGTTCATTTTCTGAACCTTGAGATGGCTGCAGCATCTCCCTCATGATGACCCAAGTGTGTTCTTGAACCTGTCCCAACGTGAGACCTGTTTCTACACAACACATCAGAGAATGTTGGTGAGGGTGTCATCAAACTCTAGATCAAGATTCCTTAGCTTGTCCTCTGAAGATTTTCTGTGTGTAAAAGTAAGTTTATTTGCAAAGCCACTCAGCCATCATAGATGTAGGAAGAAGGTATCGTTACCTTTCAGTAATGGGTTCCAGATTGTGACCTCTTTGTTCATCTACTCCTGTCCCTTCTAGGTTATGCCTGTGCTTTTTGCTGATGATTCTGTGTGTTGCTTTTGAAAATCAGATCCAGTTGAAATTTGAAGCAGAATCAAGGAACTAATTTTCCTCCTAAGTTATAGCTGTGTGACTCTTAGGGGAGAGTAGCAAGTAACATGCATTGTCCCAGTGGCCATAGAAAGAAGAAAGTTGCAAGCTGATGGTTATGTCTGGCAGGCAGCTAGCTGCACAGTGATGGTCAGAAGAGAGGTTCCTTCTTCCTTGCCACCTGGAGATCAGTGTTGCTCAGAGCCGGTGCTGGAACTTAGTCCCTTTCTTCCTAGCTGCTTTTAGGTCCATGTGTCTCAGTTAGGGCTGCTGATGACAGGCTTGTGATCTTGATCTGATACATGCTGCACTTCTTACTCCCTAAGGCCTCCAGGCTGCCCTGCTCAGCAAGGAGGGAGTGCCCCCATTGATCCTCCTCCAGGACACGAGTCTCCACACCCTCCCCTGCCTGCCACTGAGCCAGCTTCTCGGTTATCCAGTGAGGAGGGCGAAGGCGATGACAAAGAAGAGTCTGTTGAAAAACTGGACTGTCATTATTCAGGCCATCATCCTCAGCCAGCATCTGTAAGTTCCCCTCTCCCCATGCACCGACCCGCCCCACGTGGCACGGACAAGGCACTATGGGGGATACTCCTGGGACTTTTGCCATGCCTGTGCAGAGAGAAACGTCTCCGTTCGCTGCACTGTGTACTCTGTCTGGGGAGCTCTCGTCCTTTTCCTTTTCCCTACAGACATTTAGAGCAAGGCTCTCACTCAGGCTTCAGGTCTCACAGGCATCTCCTCTCTTTCCTTGAAGATGACAGGGCCCTGTCCTTTGTGTTGGCAGTTGAGGTGGCAAGCACGTGTGCTCTGCTCTCTTTCAGTTTTGCACATTTGGGAGCCGCCAGATTGGAAGAGGCTATTATGTGTTTGACTCCAGGTGGAACCGACTTCGCTGCGCCCTCAACCTCATGGTGGAGAAGCATCTGAATGCGCAGCTCTGGAAGTGAGTGCCTGCTGGTGGGTGGGGTGTGAGCTCACTGGCTCCTTTGCCTCTTCCTCCTTTCCTAATGGCTTTAAGAGATTTTAAGTAACTTTTGACTATCCCTGATAAGAAAGTGCCTACTCATACATTCATTCACACATTTACCATCTATCTCTTGCTCTCAGTGTTGGGATTCTAGGCAGAAGGACTCCCACCGTATAGTTGGGCATAGGGGTGGCAACAAAAACCAGTCAACAGAAAAATAAAGATATTATCCTAGATGCTAGAAAACCAGTAACAACCACTGGCACATCTTGGGAGCTGACTGCATACTAGGAGCCATTAGACCAAGCTAATCTTCAAGATGCTCTGCCATGTGACCATGATTGTCTATGTATACAAGGTCACACAACAAGTTTAAGTTAGGGACAGGATTTTTGCCGAGGCACAAATAAAGAGTTGAGATTGGGAAATAACCAGTCTTGGGATTCAGGGCAAGTCTTTGTAGATACAGCTCTGGAATAGCTGTCACTAGGGCGCTAGTAGTAATGGGTTCCCTGCAGAAAGGTCTTGGATCAGAAAAGGAGATAACTTGTTTGAGAAACACCAAGATAGTGAGCCTAGAACAAGATAAAATCCAAGAAACTAGCAGGAGACAGATGGCAGCTGGCACTGGAGCTGACTCGAGTGCCTGGGAGCTGCTAAAGGTTTTGGCAGAGAGGCCAGGGCTCTGGTTTGCAGCTTCTCATCTTAGAACCCTATTCCTTCTCATGCATACTAGCTAAGTACTACACCACATGTCACCCTAGGGTAATGTTACATGGGATTGATTGAAAGAAGGGTCCCTAGGCCAAAGATGTTGAACTCATTATTTCTTCAGTAAACTTGTGTTCATTTCTATAGCACTTCTCAGAGCTTTTATAATGTGCACAGTGATTTGTCCCTCAAAACAGGTGATCCTTTTGTTTAATGGGAGCACTTTCTAAGCTCCTTTGACGTGGAAATGTCCTTTAGAGGGAACATTTTGGGGAAATGGTGTTTGGTGTGATCTACTTTGCTTAAAGAGACTATCCAGGTGCCCCCATTTCATCCCAGTTGCCATCGTTGACTAGCAGCAACTTCTTGAATGGACTTTGAGTGTAGCCATTTGCTTTTATGGCTTGGTTTTCTACTGCTTGCAGACAAAGCCATTTGGGACCTTAGTCTTTAGAGTAGTCAAGATCAGATCAGCATTACTTTGCCATTATATTTCACATTTCTCCCGGGCACTTTATTCCTAAGAATAAACACTGCTCTTTGCCCAAGACCAAGTCAGAATAGAGTAGTTTGTTAGGGGTTCGAGGGTCTTTCTACATCACAGCACCCTTAGGATGACCTGAAGTTGAACACAATTGTCATTTCCGTTGTTGCCTGAAGGATCTTGCAGAGCTGCATGGAGCCATTAAAGCATGGATTAGGAGGGCCCTATGAACTTGCCCTTCCCATACTTGAATTGTTCACAGCCAGCAGTTCCTAGTGGCTTGTGTAGAGATTTCCTCTTTATGTAGTAAACTTTTGATAAAGCAGATTTATGAAGTGGCATTGACTCTGCTCTAGTAATGTCAGGGATAACTATTTCACCTCTTTTGTACATTGGTGTGACTTTTCTGGGTTGGTTTGTTTGCTTTGAGACAAGATCTCAGGTATCATAGGCTTGCCAGAACTGTGTGAAGTCTGGTTCTTAGGTTGCATTCCTCATGAGCCGCCTGGTGGACACATGTGGGCACTGCATCCAGTCAACAGCCTGCACTTGAGAGCAAGGCTTCTAAAACATTCTGGTCCTGGAATCTTTTAGGCACCTTGCTGAGAGACAGTTATCTGGACTCAGGCCTAGGAACTCACATTCTAACCAGCCTGTCAGGTCATGTCAGTGCACTCGTGAGTAGCACAAGGCTAGTGCAGCTTTTCTGGAGGCTCCATGTTGGAATCACCTAGAGAAATAGAAATCACTGATTTCCACTTCCCTCAACACCACCCCCCATCCCTTCCCCACACACACTGACTTATGCTTCTCAGTGCCTGTGACGTGCCGTAGAGGGAGAAGCAAGTGCTACCCTTTGCAGTGCTGTTTTTAAAATGTTAATTGCTTGTGGTTAAAGTAACTTCTTAGAAGACATCAAGAGAATATCTGGCAGCAGTTCAGGTCATGTCTGTCCCTGGAAGGTAGAAGACACTGAGCTTCTTAGGGGGTCATTACTGCTCTGCCTGGACTAACTTGTCCACACACACTTTCTTTTTTCTTTAGAGATGAGCCTTACTTTTGCCCAACCTGATCTCAAACTCTTTGACTTAAGTAATCTTGTTCTGGCCTCCCAAGTAGGGACTACTGGCCTGCTCCGTATTCAACCGTCACCTTGATTTTAGTTCTGCCATAAGACTGTGTGTGTGTGTGCGCGCGCGCGCATGTGCTGTGCTGTTTAAAAATCAGAGTTAAAATAAAAGGGGGCTCTCCTTACTTGATTCTCTGAACAGACCCCTTTCACTGCCCAGTAAACACATTGCCCAAACATAAGTATAATGTACTGCTGCACCACAAAAATCTGCTCACTGCTTAAGTAAACTCATTCATGGCTTAATCCCCCCCATGTTTCAGTGGTGTCTGTGTCCGGGCATTAGGGCTATGGGTTGTAAGATCTTCAGAGGAGCCCGTGATTGACAGTTATATTGGAATTACTTCAAGTCTCATAAAGCCTGGTGCCATGAAATAAGAAAATCAGGAGGAAAGTAAAGAGCTAAAACTAAAGAGATGAGCAGAGGTCAGAACTAACATTTGGGTAAGGGACACACAGAGCTCTGTTATGGCCTGTGTTGGGAATAGAAGGAAGACGGGTTGCTAGGAATGCTGAGTAGAGGTTGTTACAAGTCTCTTTAGGAGAAGAGTAAGATACATACTTTTTCTGAGATCTCTAGAAATGCATAAAGAATTGGAAAGAAAGATAAAACAAGATTGGCCTGTGCTTTGGGTTGATTGCTCTGATGACAATATATTTCTCAGGGCCGTCCATCTGCAAGTCTCCATGGCCAGGTATAGTGACTCTCAACATGGCCCTCTTCTCATTACAGGAAAATCCCACCAGTTTCCTGTACCACATCACCCGTCTCTGCACGTGCTCCTCACCGGACAAACTCTGTGCCGACATCACAAGGTGGGGTGAGCTATCTTCCAGCAGCCACGGTCTCTCCATCCCCAGTTCTGCTGCCATCCACCTGCATCTCCCCTAGTAGCAAATCAGTGCCAGCTCATGGAACCACACTAAACGCACAGCCTGCTGTTTCTGGGGCAATGGATCCTGTGTGCAGTATGCAATGCAGACAAGTGTCCTCTTCATCCTCATCACCCTCCACACCCTCAGGCCTCTCTTCAGTCCCTTCCTCCCCTATGTCCAGGAAACCTCAGAAATTGAAATCCAGCAAGTCTTTAAAGCCCAAGGAGTCTTCTGGTAACAGCACTAACTGTCACAATGCCAGTGGCAGCGCCAGCAGTGGCTCAGGAAAAAAACGCAAAACCAGTTCTCCGCTCTTGGTTCATTCTTCCTCGTCCTCGTCGTCGTCCTCCTCTTCTTCTCATTCCATGGACTCTTTTAAGAAAAACTGTGTGGCTCACTCGGGCCCCCCCTACCTGTCAACTGCAACATCTTCTCACACCGTTGGCCTCAACTGTGTGACAAATAAAGCACACTCATTGAGCCTTCGGCACGAGCAGACAGGGAGGGGCCCCCTTGGCGGGAGCCCCGCAGAGTCCATCAAGAGGATGAGTGTGATGGTGAATAGTAGCGACTCCACTCTGTCTCTCGGCCCGTTCATTCATCAGTCCAACGAACTGCCTGTCAACTCCCATGGCAGTTTTTCACACTCACACACTCCTCTAGACAAATTCATAGGAAAGAAAAGAAAGTGCTCACCAAGCTCCAGCAGCATCAACAATAGCAGCAAACCAACAAAGGTTGCCAAATTGCCAGCCATGAACAACGTCCACATGAAACACACAGGCACCATACCAGGGGCGCAAGGACTGATGAACAATTCACTCCTCCATCAGGTAAGAAGTCTTTGGAAGTTCCTGGTCCCTTGAGATCATTTTGCTAGTTAGAAATCTGTGTGATTGGCTTGGTTGGTTTCACTATAGCAGATATTCCACTTGAAGGCGAACCTTGACAAAGGAAAGAATCTGACTATACGAAGGTTAAAGAAAAAGAAAACCATTCCCTGCAGAATATCTTTCAGAGATGCTCCTGAGTAAGGAATCCACAGTGCATTTAGCAGCCAGTGCTTTGGGGAAGCTCAGGCATAGCAGCAAGGTCAGAATTAGAGAGTGTCCCTGCAGGCCAGCTACCTCATACCCCATGTTGTCAGAAACAGTGTTTTCTGCATCATGACATTAGTATATTTTCCCCTTGAGAAAGCTGGGTGGAATTTGGACTTACCTAGAAAGCAATGATTTAAAATCTAGAAAGAAAGCCTGTGATGCTTTTTATCTTGAGCAATTTCAGATATTTCGGTTAAATTTCTCCCTTGTTCTCAAGGGAGGGAGGAAACTGGTTCAGTGTGGGTATAGCTGAAGACCAAAACTTGTTCCAAATCAACACTTGAAGAAGAAATTGGATTGTGGGTTCTCTAATAGGAAATTGTCGAATAGGTATGGATTTATACTAACCACGACTTTCTTTTATGCTGTATCTTTGTCTTTTCTCCACCTTCTACCTGTTGATTTCCCCTTACCTCCTCTAGTGCAGCTGTTTCTTCCAGCTTCTTTCCTCTAACTTCCAGCTCATCTCTCATCTTCTTATTTCATCCATCAGGATATCTCTTCACCTTGCTTACGAACTGGAATTTCAGCAGCAACACCCCAGAGCCCTGATTTAAAATGTGAGGCTCTCTTTTATGTTATTTTTTCCCCTTTCCTCATTTTTAGAACTTACCTTCAATAATAGGTTAGAGTTTTTTGTTTTTTTTTTTTAAGAAAATAACAAGAGGATTCTCTTCCCTCCAGTGCTGTTTGTGAGTTAGTCATGCCAGGAGTATTGGAAATACCTGTGTGTTTAGATAACTGTTTAAGTTGTGGTTTGGTGTGCTTGGTGCTTGAGGCCTTTTTCAGTGAGACCCTTTGGGAAAATGAGAGCTGTGTTTTCATTTGTTATTTTGCAGCCACTCATATCATTATGGCACAGCATGGCAGTGCAGACACAGCAAGAAATGGTTTGCCTTAAAAATCCCCTCTGAGCTTAATGTCCTATTGGGCAGGAGAAGCTGTGATGTCCACTTTGCATTTGTAGCACAGACAGCAATATCTACATTTAGACCTGCAGTGTTGCGTAGATCTTAGTTCCCTCAAGAACTGAAGAGAGAAATGAGATGTGGGTGTCAAGGGCAGTGGGGAGTAACAATGCCTATGAAAGACTGTTAGGATGTCCCACTGAATTGGAGCAATCACCCCCTTCCCCTCAAACACACCTTGTCACTAGTTACATATGGAATCTCCACAGCCCTTTTTGAAGTGTGGTGTAGCCCACACTTCTGTTGCATAACCATGGCTTATCATCTGCCTGTTACCATCTGGGGGAATCGTGACCCTTAGAAGGCCTAGACAGTATAACTTTGGATTCTTTCCCTTTGAGTCAATTTCAACCTAAATTTACATTGTGGAAGGATTTCTTCTGTTGGGGGTACTTTTTACTGTATTTCACAAATCCTAAGAAGGCCATGGCTTGCAGTCAAGAAGTATTGCCCATTGTTGTCTATCTTGAGAAGAAGTTTATAGCTTTCATGAAAATCTGAAAGAGACACTTGACTTTAAAGTGCACTAAAGAATGCTGCTTCTAAAAAAGTAGGAACCTCAACTCTTCTGCTCTTGTGGAGAAGGCTTTAAAATAGTGCTAACAGAGCTGTCTAGGAAATTCAAGGCATGAGGAGAGGCAGACACGTGTCTCCCGGCAGTCTGCTGCCAGCCTAGAGGCCTTGGCTTAGCCTTCCGGGAAGGACAGAGTTACCTCTCCCGCCACATGCAGTGCTGTGTGTGAGCCATTACACCTGCGTACTGCCACAACTGACCATGTTGTCCTTTTGGCTAATCTGGAATAGCTTCAAGTCACAAAATCAAAATGCTAGATGAAAAGGCAAACCTAAGGCTCAAAGGACCAAGACCTCCTGCCAATTTTATAAAAAGTAAATTTTGAGAAATATTGTGCCTAATGGCAGTGAAGGATATGGCTAGATTCGGTAGTTGACTGTCTCTGGCCTCACCAAGTGAGCAGAACATTAATATATGTGGCCTCTGAGATAGTCTTGTTTAGAATTGGGATTATCGTCTTTACCATCGTGCTTACCCTGGTTTCCTACACTCCCTCTTTTTTGAAAGCCAAAGGCTCGTCCCTGACAGCTGACAGTAGCATGGGGAGGAATAATCCGGACACTTTTGAGGACAAGCTACACCTCCACTCAGCACTCTGGACTCCACGATGCCTTTGAGTCTCTTTCCCAAACTCCTGTGGGCCTCCAGGGTAACCTGCAGCTGTTATCACGAGGACTGTCCGAAGCTGTCTGTAGCAGTGAGTACTCATAAAGGACACTGGATCAAGTTCAGCCACCGGATTGCTTTTATCAGTGTTAAAGTGGTCTGGACTGCTTGCTACCAATCTGTGAGAAGTTTTTGTATGTGTTTGTTTTTTAACTTGCAGTATACCATGGAGCCACTCTTCAAGTAGATTGGCTGGGCAAAGAATGTTTTGGCAAGGACATTACTGTAGACTTTTCTCCCTACTTCTTTCTTTCTTAAAAACACTGTCTTCTGTAGGGTGACTCTCAGCAGGTAGGCACCTTAACTGGAGACTGGAGACCATCCACATGGGAGCAAGCCACATCCTAAGCAGCCTCTTGGAGAAGGGATTAGATGTAGATGGCAGTGTGCCAGGAGTACAGTATGGATGTGGGTCAAGGTATCACGGCACAGTAGCCCAGCCTTCTGCAAGTGATTCAGAATAAAAAACTTGTCAGAACCTTGAGACAAAAGAACTGGGTTGAGGCCACTGATGTTCAGGTAGCAAATTTAAGATGTATTTGTATTGGAGGTTTGTTTTTCATGGTACAAAAGCAATTCTATGTGATAAAAAGAAGAAAGGAAGGAAAAGAAAAGAAAACAAGCGATTTTAAGAAGCCAGATTGGAGCAGGGCTTGGGAAGTAATAGTCACACAAAGGGGAGAAACGTTTGCACGATTTCCAAAGAGATGGAAATTTCTTAAGTTTTCATGTTAAACAGTACGTTAAATTGGGGTGACTGTCTTCCCCATTTTGAATTTTAAGAATTGCCTTTTTAAAATGAATTATTGGGGCGCACTCACACACTCGCAAGGCATTGTCCATTCTCCCCTGGAGGTGGTGACATCTGTGCCTCCAGTGCTTCTGGCATTGGTTGCTGCTTCTCCTCCCCCCAGGCCACTGCACGTATTCATTTGGATGCGGGTGGGCTGGGGAACAGCCCTAAGGAAGGGCAGTGGGAGAGGAGAGCCTTGTGTTGTACCCATGTGGAGGCTTCTGGGCAAGCCTTGTGCTAGCCTTTGCACACCCTCCTTTCTTGGGATCAGTGTTGACCATCTTCTTTCAGTGATTTTTGGAGCCCTCTCAAGATTTTTTTTTTCAGTATCCCACCCCAAAAGAATGTTAATGTGTTAAAACAACATTGCTAGAGAAAGTGTCAGTGAATTTTGGGATGATCTGGGACCTTTTATTGAGTGATTATACCATCATAGCTCCTGAGCAGAGAACCAGGCCCTCTGACTTAGGAGAACACACAGAGTGGCCGAACACAGGGTAAAATTTTCAAGGCTCTGATCATAGCCTGGACCAGAGTCTGGACAGAGCCAATCAATGCATCCTTTTTTCCCCTATAATTCTTGGATTATAAACTTCAGTTTCAGGGAATTTCAAGTCAACAACAGGTAGAATGAATAAATACTTGGTTACCAGCCTAATAATGTGAATTGCTACAGACTTATTATGTAAGAAAACAAAGATTTATGCAGATGCTTTAGTTATAAATTGATGTAAAATAATGATTTTTTTAAATGAAAGAGGAGAGTAGAATCTTATTCACTTATGCAATCAATCAGTAAATGTTTTAAAATGATGCTAAGAGAGCTAGTAAGAAGAGCTCATAGATAGGCCAGTGTGGTAAAGTTAGGAGACAGATCTGTTTGTTCCATCCCAGCAGGGGAAAAAGGAGGAGGTAATAGGAATGTGGGCCTATATGGTGACTCCTTGCTGACAAGTGCAATGGGAAGGGTAGAGTTTATTTTCAGAACAAGGGGACTTGATGGTTATAGATTAAGTTGCTTTTAGTGATGGGATTTATAGACAGATCATGTTCTGAAAGATGTGAATAGGATCCACAGTAGCAAGTTGATCAGAATAATGTAGATACTTAGATTAGCAAGTGTTGATCATTTGATTTCTTAAACTGGGGTTTTAATTGAATTTCATTATGTCTCCCGGTAATACACAGAGCCTCGGGATTAGGAAATTAGCCATTTTGGATTCTGCCTGCCACAGACTTACTCTAAACAGTGCTATTAAATTTTAGACTGTTCAAATATTTTATTTTCTCTGACAACTACTTTTTATGATGATGAATAATTAACACCATTTAAAATACGGGAGTACAAGTATTTTTTTGAATTAAATTAACTTGCAAAAACCAAATTTGCAGTGGTTAGGTTGTTTCTAGACAGACTTTGGTATCAATTTAAAACCAAGATAATTTTTATATTCTTTCCAATAAAATTCATGACAACTCTGCAGTTTTCTTAACCTACAAAAAAAGTGCTGCAATGATGAACAAAGAATTATACAAAACCTACTTTTGTATCTTTATTTTGGGATTTCTTGTTCTATTATAAATATGGAAGTATCCCTATTTCAGAAGACATATTTTGTTAAAAATGAATTGTACATATTTAAATATGTATTTTTGCACAGGTCTTTTTTTCTGATATCCTGTTTTGGTACAATTGAGATCATCTAGTATTTATTTATTAATTAATAAAAGTAAATACCTTTTTATAATTTGAAGTGGTTCACTGCCAAGCCAATAGATCTAGAACCTGCCTCCTTTACAGTTGAAGGGATGCCTCTGTTCTGTGAAAGTCTTTTGTCCCTTTCAGTGTCTCGGGAGTGGATTCATACAGATGAAGCGGGCATTGCTTCTCCCAGTTGCCTGACTTCCTGAAGGACAACATGTAGCTAAGTGACACCCTGCTTTTCTTTGTTAGTTTTATGTGCGTGTGTGAGTGTGCCTATGTGTGTACACTCTGAGCACACATGGTAATAGTATGTGATGTGCTTTAAAACTAATGGGGAAAAAAAAAAAACTGAAAGTGCCTGAACCTAGTTTAAAGCTTGGACAGATTCTCTTTAAAAAGACTTGAATGTTCAGTTGAACTTAGGGAGTTTGCTTTCTCCACCTAAATATTCTTTCTAAAATTTTAGGAAAGGAGTTAAAACCCACCAAGGCTGGTAATTTTACAAGGCATTTTAAAATTAAGATCTTTTGGTTCACAGTGATTGAACTGGTGATGGATTACCCACTGGCACCAGGGTTACAAATTTTTGACAGCCAGCAACTTACAAGATGTGTTCGTTTTGTTATTCACTCATGAGATACAGAATTTAAGATAAGATATTTAAAATATTTTGTATTCCAAAAATATAATACAAAGAAGTACCTCTGAGATAATTGAAAAAAATGTATAATTTGAAAAAAAAAAAAAAACTTACAAAGGCAGCTGTCTTCCTGCAAGAGTTCTGTTGCCAAGGAGTTTCTTAATGTCTCATTCTGTCCTGGGGGGAGGGGGTCTTCGAAAATGATTGTTAAAAGTTTCATTGTTTAGAAGAAAATCATTTTTACATTTTGTGTAAAACATTTTACCTTTTCAGATCATTCAAATGAGCACTACATACTGTTGGTGTGAATGTAGGGCCTTGAAAGAATTTTGCGATTTTTTTTTTTTAAAGCTTGGTTATAAAAGCAATCTCCTGTGTTGAAATGTGTGAATATTTGATAATGTGTACACATAACCAAGAGCATCTCAGCTGGACTCTGTTGGCTGCTGTATAGAACATGAACAAATGTCAAGGGATAGAAAATTACTTTGGATATTTAAAAGAGAAGAAATATATAGTCTATTTGTTTTGTAACAAGTTTCTGTAAATAAAATAATTTATACTATTTATAAGAAAAAGTTGTGCTTTGCTTTATGAGAAATTAGTTTGTGGAACAAACATGTTATACTAAACGGGCAATAAAATTAGGACTTCTAATAAATAAGGTTGGCTGCATGAAATACTTGACATGTTTCTGCCTCATTGTGATCCGAAACCCTTGCAGTCTATTTGACTTTCCCATCATTCCTCGCATCAGACATTCACTTGAGCCTCCCTTCAGGACAAGATAAATTCTTTTGAGGCCTTAGGGTATTTCCATTCTTGGGCAGAAAGCTTCGCCTTAGGTGAATTAGTTACCAAATATATGGTAAACACAGCGGTGTATCTGGCCCTGCTGGTTTGTGAAGTCCCATCTGCTTGAACTTGCTTAAATGTAAATCTGATG
The DNA here is from genome assembly GCA_023101885.1 of Typhlomys cinereus. NCBI lineage: Eukaryota > Metazoa > Chordata > Mammalia > Rodentia > Platacanthomyidae > Typhlomys > Typhlomys cinereus. The sequence continues at coordinate 2,590,043 of JALPQD010000230.1, read as the reverse complement.
ACATAGAGTCATTTTGGATTAGCTGTCCTGGTTAGCAACTTTTTGAATTCAGAGCTCATAATGTATTCCATGTTTTTACATAATTCCCTTAATGGTCGTACAAATGCATTTCAGCTTTCTTTGGAGTACAGCAGAATGCTTTAAATTTAGAAATCTGACCACTTGCACCATTTGCAAATATTCTGATTTTTCTTTTTGTTCTTGCTTAAAATAAGGAAGTTCTTGTTTGTGTGTTTTTGAAAATGTTTGTACTGTACATGAAACAGTACAACCCTTCACTAGCTCTGGATTTTCCAATTCCCATTTCAGATCAACTAGTGAGTAGATTTGGCCATAAAGAGGTTCATTGTGGGTAAATCCTTTCACTGTGAGTGACTGACTCCAGGCTTTTAAGGAAAAGGCTTTACCACTCAACCTATCCTTGTATTGGATAAAATGACCTACATGGCAAGAAGCCATCTCAATTCAAGGAGCAAAGTTTGGCAGTTTGGAATTTTTTTTCCCTAGTTTTACAAGCATATTGAATACTTATCCCTGCATGCCTCCGTCCCCCCTCCCTTTCATCCTCCTCCCTTACTTTCATCAATCTATCCCATTCCCTCCCACCCTCTTCCTTGTCTGGTTCCTTTTGGCTTGTCTACTCTTGTGGGGGTTCAGGCTTCTTGTGGCATACCAAGTTGCCTCTCTTCAAGCCACCCCACTGCTAGGAGCATTTCTCTTCACACATCCAACTTTAGTCCCCAATATTTCTACTGTATGTTCTTATCTCTCTTGAGGTCATATGGGGGCATATTGGTATGTCAGTCATGCAGGTTTGGTAAGGACAAGTCTCACTGCAGTGAGTTCCTAGATGCAGTAGTCCTGCCTTGAATGGAATGTCTTGTCCAATGGTGAACCTTCCCATCTTTAGGTTCTAACACTCTCAGGCAGTTTAGGATCTTAGCTTTGGGATTTCACTCCCAGAAAAGGTGTAGGAAGATCACTGTGAAGAGGATGCCTGGGACAAATGTGAGACATAACATGGAAGAATAATTCACCATGAATTTTGTTGGACTGAGGGAGCTAATCCCACTTGAACTAATTGGTGTCAGATTATTGAGGATCTTGAATATCTTGGGGTTTTATTCTCCAGAACATGTAGAGTAAATTCATAGCAAATCTAGATATAACCAACACCCTGAGCTATCTCATGGTTCTGTGCAACCAAGACAGCTAGGCAGACCTTTGCTGGAGATGGAGGAACACTGAAATCTATTTCCCCATTTCTCTTATCACCACTGTCAAAAATAACCTTTATCCCATTTCCAAGTCCTAATCAAAAAATTTTAAGTAAGGCCTTAGGTCCTCTTTTTTCATACATTTTTCTCCTTTCAGTCTCCTCTCCTATGTTCTTGATCCTGTGGCTAATGGCAGTTCATTAAGCTGCACTTTTGCTTTGTAATTAACCCCCCCCCCCATTACCTTTGTTTTCTATAACAGCAATCCATAGAGCTAACACTGCTAGGATTTCTTAGGAGGTGTAAGGGATGATGAGCTTATCAGCCAAAGTAGAATTTTTCAGGAGGGAGGAAAGGCACAAGCACTATAATTCAAAGTCCCCCCCCCTCAAAATATTTTCATTTAGAGTCCTCCCTGAAGACAAAATGGACAGGTGAAATTCTTGGGACAAAAGTAAATTACAAAGTTGTGACAATAATCCAGGTAAGAGCTGTGGAGTTACTAAACCTCTAGAAATCTTTCGTGTTGGGAGCGCTGGCCCCGCCGCCGCGGACATGGAGACCTTGTACCGAGTCCCGTTCTTAGGGCTCGAGTGCCCCAACCTGAAGCTGAAGAAGCCGCCCTGGGTGCCATGCCGTCGGCCTTGACGGTGCACGCCCTGGTGGTGGTGTCCTCCTTCCTCATCACCGGAGGAGTAACTTATGATGTCATTGTTGAGCCTCCGAGTATCGGCTCTGTGATGGATGAGCACGGGCATCAGAGGCCAGTGGCCTTCCTGGCCTACAGAGTAAACGGACAGTCCATCACGGAAGGACTCGCGTCTAGCTTCCAGTTTACAGTGGGAGGCTTAGGTTTCATAATCCTGGACCGATCCAATGCACCAAATATCCCCAAACTCAACAGATTTCTTCTTCTATTCATTGGGTTCATCTGTGTCCTGCTGAGCTTTTTCATGGCTAGAGTATTCATGAGAATGAAATTGCCGGGCTATCTGATGGGTTAGTACCTTTTGAGAGGAAATTGGTGGATCCTGGATTTGCTCCTATGAATGACTTTGTAAAGAAGGAACCAGTTCACTGGGAAACAGAAGGAAGAGCATCAGTAGGAGAAGCATATTGGAGCTGGGACCAGAATCCTGTGGTATCAGAGACAAGTTCCTTTCAGTATTTTCTTCCTGCTGACCTATTCTGATGTACCAATGACATTAAGTGGCATTTTCCTCGTTTTTTTTTTTTTTTTGATTATTATTATGTCTTAAGATACCCTTCACTTCTAAAACTGTGACACTGAATAAAGTGATTATTTTTTACAAGCCCCCTTATCTTTTTTGGAGGTGACATTTATGAATTCAAGCAGCAAGATTCTGAGAGCCAGTCAGCTCTCCATGGTGCTTTGCCTGCAGACGTGTGTTGTACTGTGCTTTTCAGGTTCACGTGAAAGACTGTTTCCTGGACCATGAGATGTATGAAAGGAGCAGAAATAAATCATTTTTCTAATTAAAAAAAAATCTTTTGTGTTGAACATTCAAGAGAAAGTAAGTCTGTGATCTTGTGCCAAACCGTCCAGCTGGTAAGTGTGGAGTGAAATGTGTGACCTAGTCACACAGAAACAAACAAGACGTGCACTGAGGTTACCAGTAAGAGGTTCAGATCTGTGCCTAGGTGGTTGCAGTCTGGAGGCTAGAGAGGAAGTTTGAGCTGTAAAACACAAGTAGAGGTGTTCCTGGGAAAAGTAAATAGCAATTGTATTTTGCTTATTAATTTCATTAACTATTTTAACCAATATTAAGGGATTAAATAGAAATTTGTTTTAGCTAACTATCTTTTCATCCATTTTATAAAGGGTCCTTCTTGCCAAGACTCAAAAACAACCTATCTGAATTGAAGCTGCCACGTATCAGCACTGAGAATCTTTGGCTAGATTTTCTTAGCTGATTAATGTGGGACGCGATGGACCCATCATCTGCACAAAGAAGTAGCATAAGGAAACAAAACTCAGTTGAGTGGGGTCCAAACAGAAAGGTGGTATCTGGAAATAAGGAGTACAGTGCATGTCTAGAGTCTGCTTAAGCTATATACTTTTTCTTTTTATACTTTCAAATTTCTGTTTTTCTTTTATGCTTTTATTGTTTCATACATGAGTATAGTAAAATTATGGTATTTTCAAACCTTAATCCCTAATCCTATCATTTATCCTCTTCCCCTTACAACCCTTCTCCTCTGCCAGATTCCCTACTTTCATGACTTTCACTCTGTGTGGCCCACTGGGTCTCATCTGGTTCGTCTTTGATGACGTGTGCCTGAGTACTTGCTAGAGCACAAACCATGTATCAATGAGTACACCATCAAAGAAAGTGTTGTCCACTCCCCTACCATCAGCATTAACCCTCAGCAGTCAGTCTGTCAGGGAAGTGTGGAGCATCTTGAGATCCTCCTCATACTATGGTGCAGTGTTGATAAGACAATTTCGATGCAGGTCTCAAGGAAATATACATAGCTGTAGTAAATTCATGGATACAACAGCTCTGCCATGTTCAGAAGATGATGTTTGGTCACTGCCCCCACCCATGCCAGGCTCTTACAGTCTTACTTCTCCCTCTTCCAAGACGTTTCCTGAGCTTTGGGGTGGGGTGCAGTGCCTTAGATGTCCTCTTACGGTTGAGCAGTCCAATCAATCATTTCTGCACTTTGGCCAGTTGGGATTTTCAGTAGTAAACACCTTTTATTGCAGGAGGAAGCTTCTAGGTTAAACACTGAGTGCTTCTAATCTATGGATATTTCAGTTGTTTAAAAGGCAACTTGATAATGTTTTTATAGGTAAACCATCATGGTTTGCACTCTCCCTAGGGCCTAGGGCCTCCCTTTTCATAAGTTCTTGTTCTAGTTTACACTTCCAGGAATGTGATCCCTGCTGAAAAGTGGGCCTTAAATCCAATCAAAAAGCTCTTGGTTGCCTCCTTGACATTCATGCCACTGTTGACACAGATGCTGTTCTCTTGGCAGGGTGGTGGTTCTTGCACCTTCTGCAAATAAATGAGGTTGTTGATTGCATTTCCTTCCAGAAGTTTGCGTAGTACTTTCTGGTACTCTGAAAGCTGTCCAGAGATGTTTTTTGTCTGTGTCCTAAGATCTATATGTGGTACATCTTCAGTAATAGGTCGTACTGTCAGTTTCTGTAGGGTAAACAGGGCACTATTAAAAACCTGTACTGATTAGATGGGGAGGGTCGAGACCTCTCTGACCAAACTGTTACTTGTGAGTATTGTCTATGGGTTCTAAATAGAGCATTATAGAGTTTTGTTTTGCTCTGCCATCCTCTCTCTCTGGTTTCCCCAGCATAGGTTATATCTGCTGTTGCTGTATTTGAAACAAAATTATTATTTTTGGTACACTAATAACATAAGGAAGTTTCTGTGTGGTTATATCAAACCATGTTAGTGCTGTTATTCCCTCACTCTTTCCTGCACCCTATTACTTCATCTACTCTTCCCCTTAAGCATTCTCCTTTCCACCTTGCTACCTGTGACCTTACATCTTCTCCTTTAAAGTCTTCACTCGTCCCTCCCTCCGATTCTGGGTCTGTCTTCCCACCCCAGGTTAATGATTCCTTTCTAGTTTTTTGGCTGTTAGAGAAATTCCAAATTAAGTACTTAAATCAGCAGCTTAATGCATCTACACATGAGAGAGAACTTAATGTTATATTTTGCTATGTATTTTAGCACATTCCATAATCTCATTTTTCTTCATGGCTGAATAGTAATCCATTGTTTTTTATGTACCACATTTTCATTCTTGTGTAAGGGTAGTTTCATTTCCTTGTTTTTGTGAGCAGAGCTGCAACGAACATGGACGTACAAGTAGCTTTGTAATAAGATGTGCAGTCTTTCAGGGGATGAGCCCAGAGTGATATGGTAGTGCATTTTTAGCCTTCTGAGGAACTGTAGTACTGGACTTCCCAGGTGGCTGTACTAGTTTACACTCCCACCAGCAATGATTGTGTCCTGATGACTAGGAAAGTTGAGCACTTTTTATGATATATCCTGGGCATTTGAATTTCTTTTTGTGTAAAGTTTTAGTTGCAAGGCCAATTTTTAAATTGGGTTGTTTGATTTCTGGATATTTAATCTTTGAATTTTTTAAACTCCAGAGATTTTCTTACAGATAAATAGTTGGAAAGATTTTTCTCCCATTCTGTGAATTGTTTTTTTTTGCTCAACTTTCTTTCTTTTTGTAAGATAGCAGCTTTTTAACTTCACATGGTCCCACTTGGTCTTATTTCCTGTGTAGCTGGGGTCCTTTCCAGAGAATCTTTGCCTAGACCTATCAATTCAAGTGTGCTCCCTCTTTCTTCCATAAGTTTCAGTTTCTAGTTTAATGTGGAGGTCTTTGACCCACTTGGAGTTAATCTTTATGTAAGCTGGGAACTAACAATCAATTTTCATCTTCTACATGTACTTATCCAGTTTTTTCAGCACCATTTGTTGAAGATGCTATTGTTTCTTTGATGTATATATTGAGCACCTTTATTAAAAATCAAGTAGTTGTGATTAAAAATCAAGCTTGTATCTGTGTTCTAAGTATTAATCTATATCCAATCTATTTTTGTGCCAGTACCATGCTATTTTCATCATGGCTTTATACTATAGCTTGAAATCTGATATAGTGATACCTCCAAAGGTAATTTATTGCTTGTTTTGGCTAATTGTAAGCCTTTTGTCTTTCCACGTGAATGCTGAGATTGTTTTTTAATTTATCAAGAATTTGCATTGGAATTTTAATTGGGATTTGTTGAATCTGTATATATTGCCTTTAGTAGATGGTCATTTTCACAATATAAATCCTACCAACCCATGAACATAGGAGGTTCTTTCTTTATAATCAGTTTTCATTGTATAGATCTATTCCTTCCTTGGTTAAATTTATTCCAAGGTTTTTTTTAGACTGTGGTGAATGGGACTGAACCCTCATTTCTTTCTCTGCTTATCTATAGGAAAGCTATTGATTTTGTAACCTGCCACTTTACTGAAAGCATTATTAGTATAAGCAGTTTCTTGGTGGAGCCATTGAGATCACTCAAGTGTAGAACCATATCATTTGCAAACACGTATACCTTAACTTCTTCCATCTCCATTTCTCTTTTCTCTTATCTAGCTAGGATTTCAAGAACATTCTAATAAGAGTGGAGAAAGTGGACAGCTTTGTCTCATTCCTTAAGTTCTACCTACTTTTTTCAAAAGGAACTACATTTTTTTAAAAATGTGTTTAGACTGTAATCATCAATCTTTTTTCTGGAAAGTCTTAGCTCCTCAGTGATCAATGTGTAGCTTAGTGGCATCCAGGAGCTTCCATTGCTTGGTAACTTTCTGTGAAAAGTAGGACTGTGGACCTGGGAATTTCATTTCGACATTAGGCCTAACAATTACAAGGTCAAAAGACAGAAAACTAAAGCTTGATACTGCCCTTCTATGTAGTCTTGCCCTACTAGCAAGCATCACAAGTTTAAAACATCACAAGATCAAAAACTGTCAGAAATACTATCATGACATTATATACAGTAAGTTTCTATCAGGTTGTTGCTTTGCATCATGAATTTTAAATCATTCTAACTAGATTGAAACACATCATTATTTATCTACATAGGAGCCATTACAATCAGTAGTTCTATGACTGAGTTTATTCCTGCAGTGTAAATATCCATGCCTCTCAATTCAGTGAACTCTTGCAAAGCATTTTCTGCAATGTATCTTGCTGGCTGTGGAAGTCTCCCCTGCATAAAAGCCATCAAGGTGTGAAGTCAAGTGAATGTGAATAAGGAAATATTCCATAGCTCACTTATTCGGCCTTTGAAGCATTGATAGACTATCATGAAAAATTGGGCCCTTTCTGTTGACCAGTACCAGCTGCGGGTACCAGTACAGCTTTCACTGCATCTCATGGATTGGCTGAACATGGTCTCAGATAAAATGATTTCGCCAGGATTCAAAAGGAGTAGAATCAGACCAGCAGCAGACTGCTAACTAGTTAGTATATTTTTGTTGTTGGGGTGGGGGGGACCTTGCAATCTTAAAATTGCATGCATAGGGCTAAGTATACAGAATACTGATAAAAGTATTATCTACAGAGAACAGTCCTACTATGTTCTGTGCAAGGGACAATTTTAAAGCAATTCCCTCTTTTCCAATGGCAATTTATTACTTTTCATTCACATTTTCATAAAAACATTGATTTCCTCTTCAAGGTTATTTTCCATTGTCACAAGTCAGTTTTGCTAAAATATCTTCATCACAAGTTTTAAAAGAGTTTAAGACTGAAAATGTAAAGTAATCCTTGTTTTCACATCTACCACCTGTCATCCACACCTAATAATTTTATTAGACAGGTACACACTTTTTATTTTTCTTTTACCATTTAGCATATTTTAGGCAAAGAGAAAGGTGGTGCTTTCTTCTGTGGCCATGGGAGCTCCTGTCCTGGTGAAAGCCATAACTGTAATCACAATGGTGTGTTACAAGTGGGCATAAAAGGATCCCAAAAAAAGCTGACATTTCAACCTTACTATTCCCTCCAGCATCAGCCAAGACTCAATTGTGCAAAAAAGTAAAATTCTGGTAAGTTTCAACAGACATAGAAACACATCATCTGTTGGACTACAAAGAAACTGCACTCAGTGATCCCCAATTCTTTCCAAAAAATCTAGCAGCCATCACTGATCAGGTTTTGCACTTAATCTTGGCCAAAGTCAAAAAATGATTAATCATACTATATAGATGAGAACTTTTAGAAATCCTTTAAGTTGGCTCTAAATAATTTTAACTACACTCAACCAAGTCTCCTCATCCCTCGCCCATAGTCTTTCTTACTGCATACCAATGGCTCTTCCTTCTAAGGACATGAATAATAGCTACATCTTGATTTTAGGGATAATGCTTCTAATATCTTGACACAATTTTCCCAACTTGTTATTCAGTCTACCAAATAACTTACATGTAAAAATGCTGCATATCTTCATTCAAGTGAGATATGTATAATAACTATTAGATCAGTCCTATCAATAAAGAAATATGCTCTTTAAATACCAAAACTCTTCCCCTACCCCGCCCACCTATATTCTAATGTGCTTCCACCAAAATTTCTTCGGATATTGCCACCTTTAAGAGATAACTTTGAGTTATTCTCTTACTCTCTCTTAAGTTTTAGTCTGTGTGGCTGTTTCCACAATTCATGCCACCATCATCTACGGATTATTCTAAAAGTCTCTTCCTAGGATCTGTCTGCAAGGCCATGCCCTCCACTTACCAGAGAGCCTGCTGTGATAACCTAGAGGTCTCTTCAACCTCCTCCTGTACTTCTGTACCTGGCCCTTTTCTTCATAGTGCTGACTCCCTAACTGCCAGCCAAGGAACAGTTTCAACTTCATTCTTACTAGGGTCCTATTCAACACAAAAGATTCCTTTTGCCGGCATTACACAGGATTTTTAAATTCTACATCTAGCGATTATATTCTGGAATTTAGCTCAAGCTAGCTTCCTAGAAAAGGGCTATGTGCCTTACAAGTTGGTTTGTGGAGTTTTACCTGGTCTCTACTAGCAATAGTCACTGTTCTGTGTATAATCAGTAAGATAACTGGGCTTATGCCACCACCCTAGTTTAATAATGAGGCATAATCCCAGGGATCACAATCTGACTGTAACCATTATCCTATAAATGATGTAGATGATTGGGGCATTTCTCATTATTAAATAAGTGATATTTTAACATGAGTGGGCCCCATACTTAAAAGACACACATGCTTGGGCTGGAGAGGTGGCTCAGGGGTTAAGCCTCTGCCTTGCAGGCGGAAGGTCCTGAGTTCGGATCCTAGACCCCACGTATAGACGCTGGGCGGAAGGAAGCGGGGGCGGCCTGCGTTTCCGGTCCTGGTAGGGCAAAGCCTGTGAATCCCAGGGCAGAGTAAACAAGGAGGAGGTGGAGGTGTCCATGGTGGTTCCCAAATTCGTCCGTGGTTCTACACACACATACATACACATACACACATGCACACACACACAAGTGAATAAATAATAAATAAAAAAAATTAAAAAAAAAAGACACACATGCTTAAGAAAAAGTAAGCCAAAGAAACAATGGAGCATTTATTTCATGCCATTCACAAGGGCAGATAGTGAGGAAGTTATCAAAGTATTTCTAAAGGAACTCTCTACATGGTTTTACATATTAATTACTCTGGAAAGTTTCTGGACTCTGTTTAGCAGAAGATCTCCTTTCTTGATGGTTTCTTGGTACTGCCAATTCTTGCTGTCAGGCCTATAAATCAAGAAAAAAATAAATTATTTGCCAGCTACATTACTCCATGACAAGAGCTAGCATACTTTCTAAAAAGGCATTTGAGTTCCCATTGTTCAAAACGGCTCAAAAATGACAGATTAAGTTAAGAGTACCTGTTTGTTTCTACTATTTCATTCACTTTATCTATTTTGCAGTGTAGTCTTCCAGCAGCAATAAATCTGGACAGTTCCCTGAGTTAGAGGCAGGGAAGAAACCAACGTTAGTCTCAAAATTCTTGCAACAACCGCACCTTGTCTTACAGTTAACACTCCACCTCTTCAAGCCTGAACTACTGCAAGTGCAGTAGCAATAGACCACAAGTGCAGGGTTTAAATCATCTGTGAGACAAGCAGAGCTATGATGTACATTATCAAAGACAGATAATTCAGTGTTTGCTGTATCACTGATACAGCTCCCCTATTTCATCACAAATTTGACCAAAACTATAACTCCAACCTAAAAATTAAGCATTTATCAGAGAAAATTGAATTAAATACAAATATAACACAGATCTGAGTAGCATGCATTAAGATTGCTACAGTGTGATCCACAAACTCATGTATGGATCATGGCAGAAAAATTGGCATTTGTCTAGTGCTTGTTTTTTTCCATCTGCACAGGCAAGTACAGACTGAGGAAGGCAAAGACGACAGGACTATTTAAAAATGCAAATAGAAAATATAGAAATTCACACATTAAAAAAGATGTAATTTTAACTTACTGATCAATGAATTCCACACCCACACCAAATGCTTCTGCCATATAGCCAAGGGTTAGTGACCTATATGATTCCAACAGCTGGCTGTAGGCATGAATTCTCATCTCTCTTACATAGTATCGATAATGAGGGGCAAAAAGCCAATCCTTTTTCATTTCCTGTTCCACAACAGCTACAATAAATAAAATAACAGATTATCAGTCTCACTTCCATATAAAAGATAAAAACCCAAACAGCTTTGAGTTCATTAAGTATTCTACCAAGTAGAGAATGCTGCATTGTCCTTCCACGTCACCCAACAATGATGGAAAGGACAGCTGCAAGACTGTATACACTTATATCACATACTCAGCTACTGAACACATGACAGCATTCATGGATTGCTCTTTTTTTTGCCTTTCTCAAACAGCAGATACAGTCACAAGTGAAAGATGCAAACAGAAGCAATAAAAGGACATATTGATGAGTCCTCCAATGTTAAGATATGCAGTCATTCTAAATACTATAAATAAGGTTCATAAACTACAAGACTAATGAGTAGGAAGATCTAATAAGTCAGGAAGAAAGAATGAACAGAACAGTGTACGCAGGATACTGATGAGCAGTCTGCTCAAATACATCTATTTTACTCAACATTATATGCCAGTCCTGTGGACAATAAATCAAGAGGCAAGATCAGAGTACAGAGGGCAGGAATAGCTAGGTAAAAATCTCAAAATGTAAAATGGCTATCACCTGTCTTTCAGTCTCCCTTGGACTGTGTTGGAAGGGGAAGAATTGGCTAAGCAGGTTAAGTTCAAAACTTTCTCTATGAGTGGACAATAAATTTATGTCGTATGCCATACTAAAGGACAATTGGAAGCTCTTAGGAGCACTACATACTTAGGTCCGTGACAACCATTTAAAATATCTTACTAAACTTAATTTACACAGTGGCATTAAAACTTTTTCAGGGCTGGAGAGGTGGCTCAGGGGTTAAGCCTCTGCCTTGCAGGCGGAAGGTCCTGAGTTTGTGATCCTAGACCCCACGTATAGACGCCAGGCGGAAGCGGGGCGGCCTGTGTTTCTGGTCCAGGTAGGGCGGAGCCTGTGAATCCCTGGACAGAGTAAACAAGGAGGAGGTAGAGGCGTCCATGGTGGTTCCCAAATTTGTCCGTGGTTCTAGACACACACACACACACACACACACACACACACACATACACACAGGAACACACGCAAACACGCACAATTGAATAAATAACAAAAAAAAAACTTTTTCACATTCCACTATGAAGACAAAAGGAAAAGCTATCTAGAGAACAGCATGTAAAATCTACCTGTTTAGTCTTATCACATACTTAATAATCTGATGTGTCTCTGAAGGATGCCCAGAAGTTTGGTAACAGTTACCTTAAGAAACATTTGCAATGTATGGCAAATGAAAATCATTTTATTAGTTCATATAATATTATTAGAAAATTTTCCATGTATACATAATTCTCTTCTACATAAATGAACAAAAGGTCTAGAAAGATACTAAAAAGAATTGTGTGAGCAAACGTATAGATGGTTTGTGGGCAAGAAGAAACACCATGCTTACCACATTCCCAGTTTACTCTTTCTTCTAAAAAAAAAATTATACTTTGTTAATTTTATTATCTGGATTGTTTCCATATTGATTTTATTTTATTTTTAATGTGTGTGTGTGTGTGTGTGTGTGTGTGTGCTGTTCAGGACCAAGGGTGACTTCGGGAACTATCCTGGATTTCTTCTAATTTCCTTTTGCTTCACTGTGGGGAAGTGCAGGCCACCACCACTGCTGCCTGACATTTTTAAAGTGGGATCTGAACTCAGGACCTTTTGATTGAAAGGCAGAGTCTTAACCCCTGAGCCATTTCTCCAACCCTGCTCTTAATTTATATAAACAATCAGATATCTGGAAAAAATTCTATTTCACTTGGAGTATTCTGAAAGCATATTAAGTCTATTCAGACAGTGTCTCACCAAACCCAGTAGCCATAAATGTCTCATAAGTACAAAATAAATGATCTGAAAAAATAATTACTATAAAAAACTGAACTTCTCTGTTGTCTGCATCTGAAATATCTTAGAAAAGTACAAATTAGTAAGCTAGCTAACATCTTTCATTCAGAACTATTTGAATAAAAGGTTGCTAGTAAGGATGGGAAGGGTGAGAATACTAGCTACTAACAAACAGTAAAATAGCCCTAAAGTCAGTCAACTAAAATGAATAATAATGCGCGGTATTCATGCATGGATTGGCTGAAAAACTAAATATTAAGACATAGATAAGCTGTGATAGCATTACCCAAGTGAAAGTTGTAAAGCACTAAAGGCACTGTGTATAATTATGTGACTAGTTCAGAATAGTCATTCAGAGACAAAATCAGATTCCTGGCTGCTAATGGAAACTGATTGCTGGGTATAGCTTTTCTTATGGGGCAGTAAGTGTTCTAGAATTAGCAATGGCTGCATAGCACATATGCTAAAAACCATTGTTTTGTACACTTAAGATGGCCAGTTTTTGGTATGTGATTCACCTCTATTTTTTTTAAGGCAGCACAAAAATAAGGACTTTAGGAATGAGAGTTTTGTTCTGACTGAAGGACTTCATATTTGCATTTTGACAAGAGCGCCACACAGAAACAGAAGAGCAATTCTGCAGCACAACCTTGTGTGCAAGAGAATCACACTGTGTATGACTGTGCTTCTCATGTAGGAGAACCTGTGCTTACGATAGATCAAGAGCACAAACTCTTAAGAGCCACCTATCACGTAAGTTCCATAAGCAGCCAGCCCCACTGCAAAAACAATTACCTCCTAAGGAAATCGTGTGGGAAGGCTGCCCTAATCTAACGAGACAATACTTCTACTACGTTAATAATTTAGTAATTAGTAGCTAACCAAATGGTCAGAAAAAGTGCAGTCTAGAAGAGCAGCAAATTTGTGTGGATAAGGTGTCTAGCTTTTAAGACATATACGACAGCCTTTAGGTTCTATTATTTAAAAAACAGAAGCTTATTTAATCTCAATCCAAAGAGATTCAGAATTCTCTGTTCTTCGCCATAAAACTTAGCACACCATCTTCTCATTGTTTGCTTTGAATCCCTTGAAGTCTCTAAACCAGGAGTCTGGCAAGCTTCTACATCAAAGGGCCAAACAAGTATTTTTAGGTTTTGCAAGTCAGATAGTTTTTCTATTACTTTAGATACCATAAAAAAAAATTAAGCTCATTTTTTACATTCAGACGATGCAAAAACTGGCCAACTTTCTTGACGTCCTCTACACAAAACTGGGCAAAGGCCACAATCAAAGATCTGCAGCTAGCAACTCACTGCACGTCTCAAATGTAAAAACCTGGCTTTCATTATTTGCATACAGGATCAGAAGATGAAGACAAGACACCAAAATAACCAACTCTATCCTTACCTAGTGACTGGAAGAAAACTGAGTAGCGACATTCGTAGAGCGAAAATAGATACTGTCGAACTGCTGGAAGACTGTGCAATACCTCAAGAATCTCTGCTCCTTTAATGACCTAAATAAACCAAAATGCACTTAGACTTTCCTGATCTTTTGTCTGTTTAAATAAGAAGCATGAAACACTTCCTTAAATATCAAAGGTTTACTGCTTATTTACCTTTTCTCTGAGATCTGGTCTTTCCAAGGCAATCATGCTAACGTAGACAGTATACGTCACAAATGTTTTGTAGTCCATGAGTTCATAGGATGTAAATGTTGAAACAGTGTCAAGAAAGAGCTCAGCTGCCTGTTTGAAGTCACGAATAGCCACACAGTAAAGTCCTTGATATACTTTCAGCCGATTTCTCCTGTCCCAGTCTCCTCCTTCTTCTATTAGGCTATTAGGTAAAAAACAGGCCATATAATAAACAGATAATAGCACTTTTTAAAAATTCTTAAAGAACTCCTTAAAAGCTTGAATCAGAAAAAAATATTTAAAGAATATTTCATTCACCAAGTATTTCAATTATTTGAGCAAATCCAACCTTTGTAAATAAAATAAAAGTTTCTATCTATTGATTATTCCTTAATAACACTGTAATTTATAGAGTCCATACCTTTTGGCCTTTTCTGTATTCCGTGTGATGAGGTCATTGTCCATATAAAAGAGACCAATCCTAAGGAGATAGAACACAATATCTAGTCGGTGACCTAGGGCCACAGTCTTATCATATGTCTTGCGAAAGGCTGTCAGAGCACCCTCCTGTTAAGAAATCGAAGACAAAAAGTGAGAAGAGTTTATTTACAAATCTGCCAAAGCCATCAGCTGCCTGACTCTCTGAAAATAGTTGAGGTGACAAAATAAGATGACCATGCGGCAATCACTGTTGACATGGATGGAGGTACAAAGGGATTTGTTATACTATTCCTTCCATTGTGTAAAGTATAAAATGCCTACTTACGTCTACTTATATTGTATAAAACAATAATTAATTAATTCACAAATTTACTGTTCTGTTTCAATGTATTCTTTTTTTACTTTACTGATTACAGCATGCTATTTCAAAATAACTCAATTAGTGAGATTCAAGTCACTGATTATTAAAATACAACTAAATATGTTAAGTACAATAATTCTGTAGTTTTACAAGAATATCAAAATCATTTTTTTATACTCAATATTTCAGACATGTTTGGCTGGTTTGTTTTCAGTAGTTATTAATTACAATTCACAGGCTTATAAAAGAGAGAGAGCAATAGGTGTACCTAGCACCCACATCTAGATTTGTTAATAACTCACTAAGAAGAACTGGGGATCCTCCAAGAAATGGATAATTCCAGGACTGGAAAAGGAAAGCAACAACCAGGTAAAGAAAGGCATCTGCACTGAGTCCAATCACTGGAACCCGAGAGTGGACAGAGACAACCAAATCTGAAAGTTGCTCTCTGACACACTCAGCATGGCAAGTGCACACCTGAGTACTTGTGTTCCTTCTTTCAAATAAGTAAATTTTTAAAGAAAGTAGTAGGTGAGTTTATGCTGTCTCGTGTCAAAAATAAATATGATCAAGATCATATCAAAAAAATAATGAAACTATCTTAAAGTTCCAATAACAAATTTGTAACAAACTATAAATCATTAAAAAAATGACTAATAGCAAATAATAAAAACCCACTAAGTTCACTAAATACTTAATAACAGTCAATAAAACAGAAGAAAAACTCTTTTAGAAGCATGCTTTTTTGTAAACATAAAAGGGAAAACAGCGTTAGAATATAACTATAGTCAACCTGATATGGATTCCACAATGTTCTTGCTCAAAACCTGTTTTCCATTTACGTATAGTATATTACTCTCTTAAATCAAACCATATACAATCCTAAATTTTTTTCCAAATTTTCCAAGTTCATATAATTTAAAAAGTGCTTTAAATTTAAACAGTATAACATGTAAGCACTTGCTTTAAGCTAGTGATATCAAAGCTCTACCTTTATCTTTCATTAACAATAAATAGAAACTATCATCCATATTTTATGATAGAAAACTGAAAACTGAAATTATTCACAAATAAATTTAATAAAAAGAATGGGAATAACTGAAAACCCAAACAATCTGATCCAAGAGCTTACATTCTATTTCAAACCTAAATTTTATCTCCTACATGTACATAATAAGCATGAACTTCTTAAATTAAAAACATTGAAAGTCCACCTTCTAACAACACTGCTATGTTAAAAATTCAGAGATCCAACATGAGTGTCCTGCACAACACTTCAACAGCTGGCCACACAATCAAAAAAAGCTGTTCACGCACCAGAAATTTCATGCATTAATTAACGTCCTAAACACTAATGTATAGATACTAGGATACCTATGTCAATATGATTTTTTTTTGCATGTGTATGGTGTTCATGTGTATGAATGTTCATGTGATTCTGCATTTGGAAACCAACACTGTCACCTGATATCTTTAAATTGCTCTCCACTTTTATTATAAAGGCAGAATCTCTTTTAAAAAAGTGAACCCAGAGCTTGCCAATGGGCTGGACTAGCTTAGCAGCTTGCCCTGCCCTGTATTTGCCTTTTAAGGGCTGGGAATAACCACAGTTGTCCTGCCTGCCTGGCTTTACAGAGGTTCTGGAGATCTGAACTTCAGTCCTCGCACTGCACAGCCACCTCCCCAGCCTCCTCAGCATGTTTTCCACAAAAATGTCCACATGAAAAGTTCTTTCAGATACAGGGCCAGATGAAAAGGATGCCCTTAATATACTGTAGTTCCATATATGTGAAGACAAAAACAGTTAAGTACTCATTTTCTAGGGGGTGTATCCCTGTGTCTAAATACAGAATAAAAGAACTGGGGCCTGTAGTAAAGAATGACCACACTGTTTCAGTTCTAGGAAAGAAAAGCATCATTAGCTTAGATCCCACAGGAGAAAGGGAACTACTGAGAATGACTCCAATTTTGTAAATTCAGAAAGCACGTAAAAACTCTGCGTATGCACATTTCAATGACAAGGCGATGCGTTAGCGCACACACACACCTGCGCTACAGGTACTGCCTGGGAGGCACCTTGGCTCACCTTGTCACCTATCCGACAGAGGTACTCCGCTTTGGTCATCATGGCGTCCCGGATTTCACTCTCTCCCAGATTCTTCTCTGCATCTTCTAGCTCCTCATCCAAACGTTTCAGCTCCTCTTCATTGGCCTTCTTCATTTTGTTGAGCAGGTCCATGTCCATCTGCCAGTCGAGGGACTTGCACAAGGCTTCGTAATAAGGAGCCATGTCTGAAAGTCAAAAAAGTGGACGCTGCTTAGACGCTCAGTCCCAAGGGCAGTGCTGCCCCTTTCCGTACTGCACCGTGCAGCGAGCACTCGTAGCTGCGGCTCCGCGGATGCACATCCACGAGACGTCTACCGCCCAACTACAGCTCCTGCGCCCCAGGAGTTCTCTCGGGTGCTCCAACAGGCCCGGCCTGCCCCGAACCCCCATTTCTCCGTCTCAGGTAGCTCGGCCTTGAAGGCACGGCCTGCCTGGGCGCAGCCTTTCCAGACCCTTAAGCACCTCGGATTTGTCCGCGGCAGGGACGGGACCCGCAAAGTCAGGATCTCCGAGAGCAAAGTAGTGTCCCCGAGAATAGAGCCCGGCCAGGCCTCGGGGACCCCCTGCCCCACTACTTCCCCCAGCCCCGTCGCGGGAAAGACCGCGGGCGCCAGCTGCGCTTAGGCCGCTGACTCGGCGCTCGCGCCGGCCTCACTGTTGTCGCGGACGGCTGCCATCAGCTCTTCGCGCACCGCCGCGTCCCCGCGGTGCTCCGGCAGGCTGAGCAGGAAGCGCAGCTGCGCGATGCGCAGGTCGGGGTTCTTGGGGAGACCCTCCTCCTCTAGATTCTCCAGCGGCATCGCGGCGGCAGGGACCCGGAGCGAAGCAGACAACCGGCAGGAACCGAGCTCCCGTGGAGCAGCAGCGGAAGTGGGAGGAGTCGCAAACGGGCCTCCAGTTCGGCTTCCGGTGCCGCCTTTGGCTCCGCCGCCTGCAGCGTCCCCTGCTGGGCACTGTCGGAAGCACCCCGCGCGGCCTGAGCACCTACGCCCCCGTGTGGGTTTTCCGCAAGGCTCCACCGAAGACTGCTTAGGAGGGCTCTTCTTGAATGCCTGCTCTATATATCCCTTTTTAGCTATTTCACTTTCATTACATTTGCAAATTACAGGACCTGGAAAGGACAAAATGGTGAAATTTATATATCTCTTATCAAAGAAATGAGCCTTGGCTTCTTGGAGGGAGCAATTCAGGGGCGAACATACAGTAAATCAGAGTCTATGTATACTAGAGGGCCCAGATAACAGAACACTGGTAATATTTGTAACGTAGTATGAGACCCAAACTTCTTCTATATGGTGGTGATATTAATGACTGTCTTTGCTTTACTGTTGTAGGTAGATGTGAATTTCTTATGAAAAGACACATTAGAGCTCTCTGTATGTTTCCAGAAGTCTGAGGTGTATAAACTACATACACATGAAAAGAAAGATTTGGGGTGGAATGTTTTATTCTCTCAGATAGATCATTTCCTTCCCCTCTGTACATAGACAGTCCAATATCATATTAGAAAAAGCAGAACATGGGTTACCAAGAAAGCACCATCATATATATCTGTACCATGTGGGAAATTCACATTTATTTCCATTTCTTCTAATTGCTTTTCATGCTTGGCAAATACTAGCTACGTTCCCCACCCAGACACGCATCTGATAACACAGCCAGTCATACTAACAAACTTTGTCATACTCAGCCCCAACCTAGTTCTACGAACGCCATGGTTCTTTGATTGCTGTTTCCAGTGACTTCTTGAATAAAATACAGAATCAGAACTTCATGGTTTCTAGAAAAACCTGCTTCACTTTAGAAGAGTATGAGGTTTAGAAAAATCTGAACAGATATATAGACTTCTTATCTCTTGCCTTATTCAAACCCTTTTATGAGCACTGTACATCAGTGTGACCTAGCTGTTACAATAGACAGATTTTGTTATGATACATTATTGTTGATGGAAGTTCACTATCTACATTAGATTCACTTGCTCTCTTTTATGGCTTCGTCGCTGATAACATGTATTTTCCAGTACACTATCATGGCACCACCCCAAATTCCTCTGAGCTTTTATCTATTCACCCTTCCCAACCCTCTACACCCTGGCAGCCACTCGTTGAATTACTGCCACTGTGATCTGATTACTTTTCATTTTTCTGCCTATATATTTGTCTTTTCTAGGATGTTACGTAGTTAAACTCTAAGAAGGTGTATCCTTTTCAAATCACTTCCTTCATTTATGTTCATTTAACTTGCCTCCCTGTGTTACTATTTAACTGCTTCTTGTCACTAAACAATACTGTATTACTCCCTTTAGTATAGTTTTCTCAACTATACTTCATTAACTTACTGAAGGACATACAGGCTAATTAATTATGAGTGTGGGGTGATTATAAGAAAGATATGTTATAAGCTTCCATATGCTGATTTTCATAAAACATAGGTTTATCGACCAACAGAGTAAATATTGACAAGCATGGTTGGTAGGTCACATGTGAAAATTCAGTTTCATTATGAAAGAAAACACTGAACTGACTTTTAACATGGCTGTGCAAATCCACAAGTTCTTGTATTTTATCAGTTTTCTGCCAATGTCATAAACTTCTATTTTAGTCATTTTAATAAATATATAGTTTTATCATTGTTTTAATTACTAGATTTAAGGAATGCCCTATTTTTAAACCTTTCCCATTGAGTTTTCATTATTAGTTACCAGAGTCTCCTGGTATCCATGTATCCAGCCCCATTTTACAACACTGGAAGACAGAAACCAGAGGAAAGGTGTGGGAGCTAATTCAGATCTCCATAGGAAATGTGTCTTCCATCTAGTGGAGACCTAGAATGTGAAATGACAGACTTGTACATGGGTTCATACTACTCACTTACAAAAGTATCAACTCTTTCTACTGCTGTGAAAGTCTACCTAGTTTTCCCAGCAGTTCCCATTCTTGGTCATATTACAAAGGCAGCTGACAAAAGGGAACGATTTTATGGTTCCAAATTTTAATGTCTTATAATGCTTCTAATGTCTTCTAACTGCTTTCTACAGATACCCTGATAACTTCAGATGTCCTTAAACAGAGACAATTCTTAACTCTTGTTACTCTTTCAGAGCAACGTGGTGTCTATTGAGATCTACCATGATAGAAAGGTGGTATGCTGAATCTTCTTTAAGTCTCATAGACTTCTCATAGAAGTAGACAGACAGGAAAGATTATTTGTAGAAAGAAAAAAAAGAAAGGAGTAGGATTTGTTAATAAGGGGTGAAATGACATAAATTGTGTTTATATATGAAACTTTTAAAGAATATACATAAATAAATTTAAAAAAGAAAAGGGTCCAATATCTGACAGGAAGGGAAAGAAAACCAGCCAGAATTATCTATTTTAAGATCATTTTCTGTTTGCAGATATTTTCAAATCTTTAAGTTATGACATTGAGTTTTCTCCTTACAGTTCTCTACACCTCAGTGTAATTAACAACAGACCTCATTTATATGTATTAGGAGCAGGGAGGAAAACATAAATAGGAAAAATTTTATATGAATATTACAAACATGAAAAACAGTCACCTTTAAAAACAGTTAAAATTATAATGAGTGTTCATAAAGCTGTATTAAATCAATAATTTTACTTGATTATCTTATCAGGAAAATGTGATTTAACACAGATTTCACAGAGGAGAAGAGATCTAGACCTCAGTAATGTCTCCTGAATTAACAGAGTATCAAAGGATCTTTAGACATTGTGATAATTGGTCTTGATGTTAATTTGATTGGACTTGTAACTGATGAGAAGACACTCCTCTGGACATGTTCATGAGGTTAGTTCCAGGGACTTTATACCTTCAAGGTGGTGGCATCGTCCATTGAGCAGCCCATATACAAAGAGGCACAAAGAGAATGTAGCGTGCATACTTCTGCCCTTGTTTCTTTCTTAGTAAATTTGTCTTTGCTTCCACTGTTATGTTCTCTGCTGACATCAGGCTCCACCTTTTTTGGCCTTTCCAAACCTGTAATTCTCTGGGAGGACCTCCAGGCTTTCAGATTGGGATGGCTGAGGCAGCCAGACCCTTGGACTGAACTGGGTTCTCTGCTGTTTCTGCATGAATACCCATTGTAGACTATTTAGTACCTATGATGCAAGCCGATATAACTGATTCACCTTTAACACACACACACACACACACACACTCACACACACACATACTCACACACACACATACTCACACACTATTTGTTCTGTTCAGCTAGAGAGAATCCTGCCTAATACAAACAAGATACCTCTCATGTATCAATCAGTTCCCTCCTTCTCTTTTCATTTATTTGACTTCTCATGTTTAATTTTCTAGATTGGAAATCACCTTACCTGCAGGAATCACAAATGAGAGAAAACATAATTGTCTTTCTGTGATTGGCTTAACTCAATATGATCCAATTTTACCCACTTTCTTGAAAATGACATAACTTCATTCTTTTTGGCTGAAAAAATTTTCCCTGTATAGATATACCACATTTTTCTCATCCATTCCTCTTTTGTTGGACACATAGGTTGGTTTCATAAATCAGCATTGTGGCTCATGTTTCAGGAAATTTGTGGGCAAATCTCTCTGTGGTATGTTGACTTGCAGTCTTTTGGGTAAAATAGCCAGGAATGGCCTAACAGGGTCATAAAAAGATCTACTGTAGTTTGTAAAGAAACATCCATATTGACTTCCACAGTGGCTGGACAAGTTTAGTTTCTCTTATGTGCCATTTTCTTGGCCTGTCACACATAATTAAAGCACATGAAATTCTCCTGCAAGGCCAGAAACTGTACTCAGGCAGACAGGATCAGGTCTGCCTATGATCAATAACTCTATGACAATTGCTCTATTTGACTAAATTTTTTGTTCAACATCAGTGGCATGTTATTGCAATGCCTGTATGGCTTTGTCAATTCCCCACCATTGTCTGAAGATAGTAGAATATCACTAGACCAAACCTAGAATTTTTGAGATCACAAAGGTCAATATAATACCATACACAGTTGGTCCAAGGGGTCTTGGATGTAATTCTAGTTTTTATGACTGGGTCTACACCAAATATTTCTCTCCAGGCTTCGACCTCTTAAAATACAAATATTACTATATTATATGCAAGTGATTTTTCAGTTGCAATTTCCAAACAAAAACCTGGTCTATCCTTTTTTTTCTAATTTTATATAGTCAATGAAGTAACCAGTTCTACACAGAGAGAAATATGTTCTGTCCAATATAAGGAAAAAGAGATCCCATTATCCAGTAATATCGACACTGACATTTCAAGATTCATAATGGCCAGGAGAAGAAACTGGGATATGATTACAAAGACTGTTCTTTAATGGGGTATGGCTTCCTCAACTACCTCTCACTACAATGTAAAAAAAAAAAGAAGTTAAATAAACATCTCTATAAAAATTCAGTCTTTTAAATCTCTGAAAAAATGATTCATTTTTCCCCCAGCTTCAAGTTTAGATAAAGGAGAATTTTTTCATTTGGTGTTCAATAAAGGGATATCTGGATTTTATAAATCTCAGTGTTTAATATATATGTAGCTGTTCTCTGTGTGATTTTATAATGCTCTGTTCTCTCAAATGTTGGCATTCTTAATGTTTCACAAAATCAATCAATGGATAATTTAAACAATGTCATCTAACTCACTGGTTTCTATAAGGTCATTGGTAGTGATATGTAATATTATACAGACACCTGAAGACATTCATGTGAGTGGATATCAGTCACAGCATAGAAATCAGTAGAAATAAAGAAGAAATAAATACGTGGCACTGATGGAAATTCTGGCATTATTCAGGTTTCATTCCTCCTGACTTCTCACATTGGATGCAGGTACTGCTGCTGCTGAACCATTTCATGGAACCTGAAGTTGCTGTCAGCATCATCCACGTTACTCATGACTTCTTTCCAGATGCCTCTGCATAGGCTTTGAGTTTCAGCATCTTGAAATTATTTCCTTGCCACACTGCAGGTCCCTCTGTGTTTTGCTATCAACCTCTTCAAAGCTCCTGCCACATCTCTGTTCCTCAGACTGTAGATAAGAGGGTTAAGCAAGGGGGTGAGGATAGTGTAAAAGGCAGAAAAGATCTTATCTTTGAGTGGGGTATGGTAGGACTGGGGAAGCATGTAGGTGTACAAGGCGGCCCCATAGAACAAGGTCACTACGATCACATGCGAGGAGCAGGTAGCGAAGGCCTTCTTCTTCCCTTCTGTTGACTTCATCTGATGCACCGTGACAAGTATCTGGCCGTAGGAGGCCATCACCACTGAGAAGGGGATCAGAAGCATCACGACGCAGCAGATATACATCACCATCTCGTAAGCAGCTTTGTCACCGCAGGCCAGCCGCAGCATGGTGGGAGCCTCACAGAAAAAGTGGTTGATCTTGTGGGAGGCGCAGAATGGAAGACTCATGGTGATGGGAGTGAGGAGGAAAGTATCTAAAGCACCCCCAAACCAAGAACTGACCAAGATCAACCAGCAGACCCTCCGACTCATGAGAACAGGATAACGTAATGGGTTGCAGATGGCCACGTAGCGGTCATAGGCCATGAGCCCCAGTAGGAAGAACTCAGCCCCGACAAAGCCCATGTAGAGAAAGTATTGGACAGTGCAGGCAATAAAGGAGATGGTGCCCTTGCCCACGAGATAATCAATCAGTACCTTAGGCACAATGGTAGAGATGTACAGCATGTCAATGATGGAGAGGTGGCTGAGCAGGAAATACATGGGGGTGTGCAGATGAGGGTCCACGTGAATAAGAAAGATCATAACCCCATTAGCTAAAATGGCCATGAAGAACGTTGCACAAATAACACTGAAAAGGAATCCCGAGGCTTTGTTGTGAGTGAAGAGCCCCACAAAGGTGAAATCACTGGAAAGGGTTTTGTTTCCATCCATGGTTTTATGTTTAAGCTGGTGGCATAAAGACAGAAGCAGATATTAGTGAAAAAAATCATAAAATATAAAATGATTATTGTAGGCTTTTGAATAAGGTCATTAAATTAAAATTATTGCACAGACAACCATTCAGAAGACACCCTGGGCCTTGTGTTCTCTCTGCCAGAGCACATGGATACAGTTGATGTCATAAATTCACACATGTTCATCAAGAATCTTACTTATCTCAGTTAATAAGAAAGGTAGATTTTATACACAACTATGTGGACAAGTATTTTTTTTTATGTTTTAAAATATATATATATATATATATTTTTTGTGGACAAGTATTTTGAAAACCACAAAAATCAGGCAGAACATTAAGACAGAGTACAAATATTCTTAAATACCAGAGAATAGAATGGAAATGTGGATTACAATAGCACAGGGGATGTTTTACAAGCATGTCTACAGGTAAGCATCCTCATTATTAAGAGTTTGTTTCTTTAAATGCAACAAAACCAAAGAACAACAACAAAATCACAGGAATGAAACTGAAAAGATAAAATATTCAAAGAAAAACTGAATTGAACATATAAGGAATTTAAGGAGATATTAAAATAGCATAAAAAGCATGACTGTTTAATTTGAATTTTAAATACAAACATATAGTAATACACTTTACCATATTAGGTAGCATAATCTTTTTTTCACTACAATGTATTACAATTTCAAAAAAGAACAGATTCAATTCTAAGAGAATTGAATCATTTACATATATACCTAAAATACTTCTTAAAGTAAAACAAAACAAATTTGCATTAAAGGATATAGGATGGAGCCCACAGGATGAATTAAATGTAGTCAGGAAATTTTTACAGGCTTCAAAAATGTAATTTTATGAAAATTATGTAATGTAAGTTAAGACTTTTCTCAATAAATTAGCAACAATATAAAGATAAAACTGAATAGGAGGAAGGGGATATGAAAATATGCAGCAGACACTCATGGGTCCTAAGATAAATGTGGTGGTATTCAGAAGCTTAACAGAGCCTCTAAGGGACCTGTTCACCTCTGTGGTGACCTCCTCATCTCTCATCCAGCTAAGAAGAGCCTCCATACTACAAGGCAAAGGCAAGAATGGAGGGAAGAGATAGACTACAGAGCAGAAGAAAATGTTTCTCTGATATGCATTTGACAGTGTCTTGATGTGTACAACATATGAAGAATTAAAAAAATTCAATTTATCCAATCAATAAATCACCAAATAAACTAAGCATCCAGTTCTCAAGAGAAGTAAGAATGACCAAAAAATTTAGTATGTTCAACATCTTTAGCTATCATTACCACTATGCTAGGATCCATCTCATCCTTGTCAGAATAGCTATTAAAAAGCAAATAGCAGGGAACGTTGGTGAAGATGTAAGGGAAAGGATATCCTTGCACATTGCTGTTGAGAATCCAAACTAGTACAGACATTATGGAAAGCAGCATTGAAGTTCCTCAAAAAGCTGTAAGTACATCTACTATATGATTCAACTCTACTTCTCCTTTGTATATTCCTGAAGGAATAGTTAGTAAATAACAAAGATATCTGTGTCATAGCTGTAATACTCAGAGAATCAAGCATGGGCTTGCCCTTAGATGATGATCAGTAGTTGAACGAATAAAAGCAATTGGTCCATATACACGAGATCTCTTCCTCTTTCTCAGTTCTGGGAATCCAGCAGCTTAGGGATTTACATATACTAAGCAAGTGCTCTACCACTGAGGAATATTTCTGAATCCTTTGCAATGGAACTTCATTCAGCCACAATAAGGAAAGAAATCATGCCATTTTTATGGAAAAATAAAAGGATGAAACTGATCATGTTAAGTGTGATAATACAGACTCAGAAGATCAGTATCTATAGCTTCTCTCCTATGTGGAGTATAGTAAGAAGATGGAGAAAAGAGAACTTAAAAGTAGAGGAGTGGCTCTTTGGAAAGACTAAGGGGTCAAAAGGAGAGAGGAAGGCAATAAGAGAACTGGGCATGATCAAAGTATGCTATGTGAATGTATGAAAATATCACAATGAAACATATTTTTTGATATAATTAATATACACAAAACAAAGTATTCTAAGAAGGAAATATTTCAAAACTATTATACTTTGTAGAAAGATATGCAATTTTATGTATTTACTAATCATCAATAACTATAAACCAATGTCACTTACATATGAATTTTTAGAAATGAGTATTTTTAATCCCAGAAGCTTATCCATAAGAATACATGTAAACTTGTTCATATATATATATATCTACTCCATCTTCTTCTTAACTTTGAAACATTGTGCATTGATTGTAAGCTAAAGACAAAACCCTGAGTTATGCTTTGCAAGAGACATGGTCACAGGGCTTTCTTTTCTCCATTTCTGTCAATCCCTAACACTTGGCTACTATAAAAGAAATCTCTGAAGCAATCTCTCTCATTTGTTGAGCAACTGGATTTTGCCCATATGTATTTACTTTAGGAAAGCATTCTGTGTCCATAACTGTCCAAATGCCCACCATAGGCCAACAAACTTTTAAAAATGATATTAAACTATTGATAGAATTTTTTTGTTCAGTACAAAATTGAAATAGCTGATAAAGTTACTAAACTTGGAAAAATATAGCATTAATAAAGTGTAAACTTAAAATACCAACAGAAATTCTAGAAAAGGTTGACAAAATGATCCTAAATTCTATCACAAAGGATGAGCATTGATTTCTTTTCTGGAAGGATCTAAAAAAGTTGATTCCCACAGAACTTGTGGAAAGTACACAGGACATCTTAGCATAAAAATGGAAATTAACCAATTGGACAGAAAAGAGGATCTGGAAATAAATACAATCCTAAAAAAGTAGCCCCATTGTACATGGATAGGACAAGCATTCAACTTCAAGATAAAAATTATGACATTTAAATGCAGAATCTTTAAATTGAAAGTCTTAAAAACTTAGGAACAAGAAATACTACATTTCTTTAAGAAAATTTTGTGTTTGAAGCTCTTAAGGAAATGCATGCTATTTTACAGGCAGAATATATATATGTTCCAAAAATGTTTTTATAATATTGACAGTCTGTCAATAGAATAAGCCTATGCAACAATAGCAAATTACAAGAATATATATTGAGGAAGTACAGTACCATTCAAGATTTTCAAGGTGAGTAAAAAGACAATATTTGGCAAAATTTAACAAACATATTTAAAAAAACATCTATGCTTTAAACACTTCTATGAACTTTTACCAATAAATTACATAGTATGAGGGTACATGTATATACAAAGCACTAAAATAGAATTTTACTCTTGACACTAAAGATAAAGTGAAAATGCTCTAAATAATCAGCATTTCAATTGACTAAAACATTGTTCAACTCCCACTGAATCTATCAATAATAAAGAAATAATAATGGCTAGTTGTCATATATACATATCAATAGCATGCCTTGAGCAAGACATAAACAGGAATGTCTTTGAAACAGACATACATATGAATAGAAAATTGCAGCTGCTTGTATTTGACCAACCACATTTTAAGCTGAATATAAAAGAATGAACCCAAGAGCAGAAATGAGACTCAAGAATGCTCCTGAACAGGAGGGTGATTGACTAATTAGTAATACCCGTCATCAGAACTTCATAGCAGAATTTACTTGCTGTATTCTACTAACTGTATTCTTCATACCTGCTCACCTAAGACAGACTATACTCTGCCCGTCTCCAGCGGTCATTCACATACTGTCCACCTTTGTGGTGCTCTGACTGCTGTCCAGGAGGAATCTTTGTTGCTTTTGTCCCAAGAATACATCTTTTTCTTTCTTTCATAACTCATGTTGACATCCTGGGCTGATTTACTCCATGCTTCTACCTCCTCAAATGCTTTGTGGGTTTTTGAGGATGAGTCATCTCAAACTAGTCTTTGTGTCCATCATCTTCTACTCCCTGATCAGACCTAGTATTGAATGACTCCTGTAAGTAATCTTTTCCACTCCAAGTCTGATACATCTACATGTGAACACATGTGTATACTTTGGTGCCCTCTCTGACGTCATATTGTAACAAGGGGCTAACTCAGTGTGAATGAAGCAGGTTTATGGAACAGAAAGGAGCTGAAGTTACCAATCAGTTTATATGAATGACCAGAACATTGTTCCCTAACCCAACAGAGTGTGTCAATTCTGTGGTGTTAGCACAGCATGCGTGACATAACATGTGACCAAAGTACACCTACATAACAGGAGAATGGTTCTTTTCTCCAAATGATGTCCTTGGTGTATACTGAAAGGGTCATAAAAATAAACAAGAAATAAAACCAGCTGCCAATAGAGCAACTGTCAGTGTTACAGGACCTCTCTCTGTCACTGTGCAATGAAGTTGGATTTCACAAATGACTAACTATGCATTTTGCTCAAAAGGCAACAGAAAGACTGCAATATCCCCATCTTTCCACTCTTATATGCCAACTGACTATAAATATTTCATTTTTAATCAGAAAAATGAATCTTTTAAGTGGACTAAATAAATATTTCTGTGTTTGAGAACTAGGCTTCTCTCTGCCATTTTCACTGTATTCAATTCAGAAAAATAATCTATCTCTGTATTTTTGGATATGCTTTGTCAGGAATGATCCTATTTCCATTCCTGTACAATGTAATCATTTCCTTAGCTTCCCTAAGTATGTATGTCTCAGGTTCTAAGTTTGTGTTAACTGAATAAGTAAGAAATGTTCTCAAATGAGTACTCTTCCTTTCCCATAATTCTACCAAACATGATCCAAGATAGACAAGTGGTCTTCTCACTCTGAAGATCAAGGTAGAAGCTCATGACAGTATATCATTTATAAGTATAACATATCCAGAAAGAGTAATATTAGTTGAAACCAAAATAGTTACAGCTGTTGATGCCTTCAGAAAAGATGCAATGTTACAAATTGAAGAGATGAAAGGGTGTCTTTTTGGTTTTTTTCTTTTCTGTTCCCACATTGGTTTTTCTTTCCTTTGGCAAGAGGATGGAGATGCAGGTGAAAAAGCACAAAGGTGGCAGAAGTGCAGGTTGAAAGGCATGAGGTGACAAGGAAGAAGACAGTTACTCAGAATATGTGAAGGTGATCACTTACCTGAGCCATTGGCTTCCCACTGAATCACTATACAAGCTTAGGACCCACAGAAGGAGAGGAAAGTTTAAATAATCTAAAACAAACGGCTCTGCTCAGAAGTAAAAATCTCACACACACAATGTCAAATATCAAGCAAAGAATGTGTTCGGAAACCAGTGGTTGAGCCATCTTCTTTGAAAGTTTTTTTTTTTTTTTTTTAACGTTTTAATTGACGGTTTGAGAGTAACTGTTTGCTAGATGTTTCGTCACCAACATCCTTATGCCTTTCATTTCCCTGGAGTTCAAGTTAACATTGGGAATGTTGCCAAAGGTAAGGAAGTGTGGTCACTTAATTTTTTACTTGGGCACCAAGCAGAATTCTAATCTCTCCATTATTCTCTTCTATGAATCGATTTCCCAATAAACATTCATTCACCAAATACAACTGAAATAAAGTTAAATGCATTTTGTTCTATTGCACTGAGTTATATACAGTTTTTCATGTAAGTATATCCCATACTTTAAGCATATGCCCCCATTCGTCCCAACCTCCTTTTCTTGCCCCCTCCCACGAGACCTCCTTGTTCTCTTACGCCATTTTGTTTCTACATTCACATCATCTGCACATATGTGATTTCTGTGTCTGTATAAAATATAACAAAAGAAAACCCATGCTATTGGTCTGGTTGAATTCACTTAGTATTACTATCTTCAGTCCTATCCATTTTCCTGAAAATGGTGTAACTTCATTTGTCTTTATATCTGAAAAAAATTCCATTGTGCATGTATACCACAGTTCCCTTATCATTTCCTCTACTGAAAGGCACTTAAGTTGGTTCTACAACTTAGCTGTTGTGAATAGTGCAGCAATGAACACTGACATTCACAGGTCTCTAGAATACGTGAATTTGGAGTCCTATGAGTAAATACCCAGAGTGGTATGTTGGGACAAATGTCAGGCCTATTATGAACATTTTAAGAATCCTCCACGGTGATTTCCACATTCTCATCATCAGTGTATAAGAGTTCCCCTTTATCCACATTCTCACCAACATTTGTTGTTTTGTGTTTTCTTAGTGACTAACATTCTGAATTCTGTGAAATGGAATCACAATATAGTTTTAATTTGCATTTCACTGATAACCAGTGTCATTAAACATTTTTCAAATGTTTATTGGCCATGTGTACTCATCTTTTCAGAACTTTTTACTCTGTATATCAGATTATATTGGATGATTAAAAAATTGGTGAAGACATTGAGTCATGTGCTAAGAAAACATATCCCACAAGTTTTCACTTAACAGTTTAATGAAAGTAAAACTTCAACTGGGTACACAATTAGAGATCAATATGGCAATAAAACACTTTATCTTAGATTGAGCATTCTCACGTAATGAAGAACACACACTTTTGAGAAATTTACTTTAAAAGTAGGAATTCATTTCAGAACAATCAAAAGATAAGGAGAATCCCTATGAGGTTACTCTAATTGAAATGAGCAATTGGAATTGGAAAATTTCACAATGCTCATTCTGTATCTAGGAATATGAAACTTAAGAGGTCTGAAATAAACCTTTCTGTTGCCACCTTATATTAAATGAAATGATTATAATTATTAACACCACATTATTCTACCAACCATAGATCCAGTGTTCTATTTGGAGGTATACATGCTTTTGTATGTATGGTATGTGCTTGTGTAGGGGTGTGGGGGATGTACATGTGTGAGAGACAGTGACTCCTCTTATGTGACTGTTCATCTGTGAAGGAATTCATTATGTCTTTTCCCAGATGTGGAAAGCTTAAACTGGGAGCAACCCTCAGAGGTCTTCTATTGTGTCTGCATAAGCTCTCCGGGGGTTTGTAAACAAGGTGTGTTCTCAAGACAGGGACCCTGCAATGCTTATTCATAGTCTCTGGAGCAGAGATGGCCGGATGAGACTGCAGTGGAGAGGCAAGAGTCAAACACAAATATGCAGAGAAAAGCATGTGGCAGAAATCAAGCCCATGGTAGCTGGTGACCTCCATTCTGTGCAGCACAGAGCAAACCCCTCAGTTGAAGAAAACTGGAAGCAAGCTGCCACATGCTGTGATGACTCGCCTGGGCCACAAACTGCAAAGCTGTGATTAGAAAGAAGAAAAGCTTCTAAAATTCAGACCTTACAGACAGCCAACTCATAACCAAGTCAGACTCAGCATCTGCCCAAATAGTAAGACAGACATATATTTCAACTTTAATGACCACTTCCAACATTTGACAGATTGTATGTACTTCTAGAGGCCCCAGAAATAAGCCTCTGCTTAATTTTTTCTTTTATCTGTCCTTCCATGCTTCTTCTTCTTTTTTCTTCTTTTTCCTTGCTCTATTTTGACTTTGCTTCTCCTGTCCATTCCTTATTATCTTGTACCTCCCTTTTTGTTCAGTTATTATTTCTCCTTTACCTTAGCGTTTAACATCTTCTACATAACTCGTGTCATTGATTATTGGTGGTTTGATGTGTTATTGATCTTACACTGCGTTGCCCTAGAAATTGAACCTTATAAAGAAGAAGCAGCATACCAGGAAGAGCATCAATTAAAAGCAGAAGAGGTTTCTATCTCAAAAGGCGTACCAATCACAATACAGACATAGAAACTTGAAAAAGAAGGCAATGTGACTCCTTCCAACTGCAACTTCTCAACAATAAAATTCAGTAATACTTAAGTGATAGAAAGACCAGGCAAAATTTGCAACATAAATTGTAAAACATGATCAGTGACTCAAGAATGACAGAAATAAGCAGACAAATAACCCATTTGGGACCTGGCAACAGAGTAATACAGAAGAGAAATTCAGCAACAGTATGGAATAAACACATCTCAGCAAAGACACTGAGATTTTGAAAAAATAATGTTGGAAATGAACAACTCGATCATTTAAATAAAGAACAGTGGAATGCAAAACCAACAGAGTAAGTAAACAAAAGGAAGAATAATACAGATAGAAGACAAAGTAGAAGAAATTTCACATTCATGTATCAATAAAATGATCCTAAATACCCTTCAAGAATTTTGAGATCAATCAAGAGATCAAATCTAAGAATCATAGATGAGACTAGTTGGCTTTAATTCCAATTAAGTTTTCTGAATAAAATTTGAAAAATTAAAAAGAATCATAGAAAGAGCAGAGATTAAAACTAGCAGCATAAAAAGCTATTGTGTAGCAGAAAATTTCTCAAATTTAGGAAAAATAGATTTTCTATTTGTGAGGGTTATTTAAAACTTCAACTGGACATGAAAAGAGAAGAATCTCTCAATGACACATTATAGTTAAAATGCTAAGACTAAAGACCAAAAAGAGAATATAAAATCCTTTCAGAGAAAAATGAAACTTAAATAACAGATAAATCCCTAATACCAGACTTCCAAGCATGAACACTTAAAGACAGGAAACCTAGGACAGTATATTTCAAAAATGTGAAAAACAAGACTATTATAACCAGTACTATTATCTTTCAGAATTGATAAGAAGCAATAATTAAAATTATATGGCCGTTGATCCTGCTTCCAGAAGATACTTAAATCATACATAAGGAGAGGGGAAGGCAATTACAAACATGAAATCTCAGGAAAGAATAAATCGCATGAGAGAAATAGAGGAGTGAATGAGATTTAGCATAGAAGCAATCATGTCCAACTTCATAAATCAGAAAACCCTTAGTATAAACAAAAGAGAGAGAAAAGATTCAGTAATATTTAAACTACCAAGGAAAACAATCAACAAACTATAGGAAACATGGACTGGGAATATAGTTCAGTGAAAGGCCGCCTGACATACATGAGGCCCTAAGTTCAGGTCTCAGGACCCTATGTGTGCACTCATGTACACACACACACACACTCACTTACATATACACTCACACATGTGTATGCAAAAGCACTAAATTCCTCTCAATAATAATGCTAAATAAAACTTTTCCCAAAATTCTCATTACAAGATACAGAGTAGTTTAGACTAAAAATAAGAATTGACTATTATCTCTAGAAAATAAAACTCATGGAAAAAACAACATATTCAAAATGAAAGGATAGAAAGTGGTATGTCAGGCAAGCAGAAACTGAAAACAGATAGGGATACTATTTTCCATATGGACAAAGTAGAGTTCAAGCCAAAATTAATGAGAAGAGATAATGAAAATAAAGAAAAAATACATTCAGCAACTACCATTATATATGTATTGAATTTTGGTGTACCCAATTTCATAACCCAAACATTATTGGACTTAAAGAAATGGAAGCTCCTTGAACGATTTTAACATTCCACTCTAAATAAATAGATCACTTGAACAAAATAGTTAAAAGATACTTCACAGTTAAACTGAATCATAGGCAAACAAATTTAACAGATATCTACAGAATGTTTCATTCAATAGTTATAAGCTAAATGTTTTTCTTAGACATCCACAGAAATTCTTCTAAAGTAGATTACATATTAAACTGTAAAGCAAGCATTAATAAAATCAAAATTACTTCTCGTATCTAATTATAATGGACCAACTATAAATGGATAACAAGGTAAACTTCAGAAACTACACAAAGGTTGAATAAAACTCTTAAATAATCATTAAGTCATAGAAACAATGAGAAAGGAAATTTTAAAAAAGTTAAATTCAAATGAAAGTGAAACTAACTTTCCAAGATTTATGAGGTACAGCAGAAGCAGTTTTAAGAAGAGATGCTATAGCTGTGATAATTTACATTAAATTTCCTAAGACAAGTGTCACAGAAAATTATATATACTATAAGGTACTGTAGACTCCAAAGACAAAATGGTTCAATTACAACTGTATGACAAACGCAGGAAAAAAATGTAAGAGGAACCCCCCAAAATAACTTAAGGATATATTTGAGGACTTAGAAAAATTAATAAACTATCTGAATTCAGAAGCAGAATATGAAGAAATGATAATAAATTTCAGGGCAGGAAAAAAATAGATACTGAAAAACAGTACAAAGAATCTATGAAACAAAGACCATGTTCTTTAAAAGGTAAACAACTTCAACAGAATTTTAATTAAACTAACCAATAGGAATAGAAAGTTTCAAACTGATAAAATTAGAAATTAAAGTGAGTGACTACAACAGAAAACAGGGAGCTCAGAGGATGATTAGGAAAAATTTAAGAAACTATAGTTTAAAAAATCTGCATTTAAAAACTGCTCCACATCCTTAGCCATCAGGGAAATGCAAATCAAAACTTCCCTGAGATATCATCTCACCCCGGTCAGGATGGCAAAAATCCACAATACAAACAACAACAAATGCTGGAGAGGATGTGGAGAGAGGGGAACTCTCCTACATTGCTGGTGGGAATGCAGGCTCATACAGCCACTCTGGCAAGCCGTCTGGAGATTCTTAAAGAAATTAAAGATTGAAATGCCATATGACCTTGCTATTCCACTTTTGGGAATAATCCCCCATACAGCAAAAGTTCACCTCAATAGCACAAGCACAGCCATGTTCATAGCAGCACTGTTTACAATAGCAAAGTCATGGAATCAACCCAAATGCCCAACAGTTGACGAGTGGATAAGGAAACCGTGGTACATCTATACAATGGAGTACTACTCAGCCATCAAAAATGATGAATTGATGAAGTTTGCCAGGAAATGGATGGAATTAGAAAAAATTATACTGAGTGAAGTATCCCAGACATAGAAAATGAAGCGCCATATGTACTCCCTAATACGTGGATCCTAGTACCAAACCCACTCAATGACATATTCAGAAATGAATCTCTGTAATACCTACTGTAATTGCAGAGATTGTGAATGGGAGGGAAGGAGAAGGAGGCCCCCTCCAGAAATAAGGAGAGAGGGGGTCATACTTCAGTAGAAAAAATAGGTCACCATCAAGTATTGCATATAAGTAGCGAAACATCTGGTGAGGTTCACTCTTGCTTCCCTTCTTGGTCACTTGCGACTGAAGAGGTTTGATCTCACCAATCAGGGAGGGTATAAGGGACTGGCAGATAAATGGTAACCATTCTGTAAACAGGACACTGAACCCCCCTCACTAGGATGTCCTACTTCTATTCCATCTACCTTTGAGTGTCCTCTTATAGTAAGATCTTCATTTAAACAGTGTTTTATCTTTGGTTAGGAGGTGAACCTTTAATACCAATCAGGATGCAGCCAAGGGCAGTGCAAGAAAAGCAAAACTGAAATCAACAACAAACCATAATTCAGAGCATCAAAGACCCTACATTAATCACCTGGAACCAGACCAGCCATATCTCTCCCCATCCTAAAGCTCAGGGAAACTTGCGGAAGAGGGGGCGGCAAGGTTGTAAGAGTCTAAGGATGGGGAGGACCAACGTTATGCAAGATAAAAGTTAGGGCTGCAATAACCATAATGGGACTTTGCATGACCTGCACAATGACTGACATGTCAACAGCCCCTCCCCCAAAGTCTAGCACGGATCACAGGCAGTGGGATCCTTAAAGGCAAGGGATTAATAGTCGTGGTAGTGTTCCCATACTAAAAGGGAGCCCTTTGCCCAGAAGCACTGGGAGAACGAGACAGAGGAGGTGAAGGAAAGGTGAAAAGGGGGTGGGAGAGTGCAAGGGGGGAATGGGGAGGGGTGGAAAGAAGGAGAGAAGGGGCATACCTGTTGAGCTTATATGATTGGGGAAAAAAATCAAGTTCATCTTAAAAAAAAGAATAAAAAGAAAACCTTTGCTCTACTCAGTAACTAAGTATCTATGAATTAGCAAAACAGTATCACAGAAAGGAGTTCACCTTATGCTTATGAATACCAACGAGGTAACAAATATTAAAACATATTTAAATTATACGCAACTATGAAATTTTTAAAATTTGAAACATATAAATCCATATTTCTTTATTTGTATCTGATAGTTTATTTTCCTCTTATGTTAGTTATCTACATAATTGTCCTGTAATCCAAATAAAAAATTCCATAGTATTTCTGGTATTGAATGGATATACAATGGATACTCTTTCTTGGATTCCTCCTCACTTTCAAAGTATCTAGTATGTAAGTAATGATTATTTATTGCTAAGTATTAGTACTTGCTTAATGAAAGTTGAAAAAAATTTTAAAATGTTATTTTTATTTAATAATATTTAGATCTGCTGTGCTGTTGACATGAAGAAAAATAAAATCAAACAGCTGCTTTGGAAGAAAGTATTATGAGAAATCAGCATCAGCATCATGGTGGATAATTTACCCTCGTGGATCAATTTATTGACTGAATTATGAAAGTTTTTTCTGTTTTACTTGTAATTCCACTTCATTTACTCTTCCTGAATAAAAGCCTTTTATAGCATTAAAAAACTGCAAAAAATGTAAAAGAAATAGACAAATTATTGAACATATAAGATCTATCAAATGAAATTAATAGGATATAAATAACTTTCACTTGCTGCAGAATTCTACCTGACTTTTAAAGAAGAATTCATGGAAATGCTTTTTGTCGTAGATTAGATGTGACCTGTTCTCCATGTATTTGAACAACTGGTCCCCAGTTATTGGTCACTGTTTGAAAAGGCTGTGATGGAGTCTTGCACATTGCTGGAGGCAGGCCTTGGGGTTTAATAAACCTACCCCATTTCCTGTTCTTCTTTGGTTTCCTAAGTATTACTACAAGGTAACAGTTGGCCTCCTGTTTCTATTACCATACTTTCTCTACCTATTTCCACCATGATGGAATCTATTCCCTCTGGAACCATAAGTCATAATAATCCATTCTTCCCTAAAGTTTCTTGTGTCAAAATATTTACCATAGAAACAGAAGAACAAATGGAACTCTTCTCAAACTAGTGCATATTGCACTATGATAAGGGATGCTACCAAAACCATTCCCTAAAGCCAGTGTTACCTTAATAAAAATATGTAAGTTTACAACAGAAGCCAAATAGCAATTTCCTATGCGAATATAGAAGTAAATACTCTGAATAAAATACTTACAAATTCAAATCAACAGCACATGCATATGAATATTTGACATATGTAAAGTGCTTCCATTCCAGGGATAAAAATATGGCTCAATTTATGTGAATTCCCAGTACATATTCAATTTAAAATAGATCAAAGAACTTAATGTAAGACTAAATTTTTTTACCTTCAAGATGTAGACAAGTACTTTCTTAAAAGTACTCCAGTACCTATAAAAATAACTTACAATGGAATTACATTTATTAATGTAATTAAGAAAGCTCTTCACAGCGAAGGATAAAATGATGAATAAAGAGGCAGCTATAGAATGGGGAAGAATCTTCATCAGCAGTACATTTGACAAGAGTGTTATGTGTAGATGACATATAAAGAGCTCAAAAGTTAAATACTAATCAAAGCCTCAAACTCCCCAAGAAAGAGAAGAAGTGAACTGAAAAAATAGGTCTTAAGAGAAAAACAGTTACAAAAATTCTCAATAAAAAGTCAGTCAATAAAAATATGAAAAAACAATAAACATCCTTAGTCATCAAGCAAATGCCAATCAAAACTAAGTTTAGAATTAGTACAAAGATTCCTGGAAAAGCTAAAAGTAGAATCATGATCTCACCCATCTATACCACTCCTAGTATGTATCTGTAGGACTCTAAACACATTTGCACATCCACATTGATTGTAGCACCATTCACAATAGCCATGGGAGAGGTTACTAATGCACACTTTTGTCAGTAGCACCAAAGTATTTTTTCTCCTTATCCTTGCCAGGTATTTGTTGCTTAATTTCTTAAAGATGCCCATTTGTATTAGTACAAAATGGAATTTCATTATAGTTTTGACTTGTTCTTCCCTGAACACTAAGGATGTTGAACATTTTTGCATATGTTTGTTGGTCATTTATTTTTAAGAAATATCTCTCAGTTCATTTCCTTACATGCTGACTTGAGTTTTTACTGCTGTTTAATTTTTGAGTTCCTTACATAGTCTAGATTTTTAATATGAATGAAAAATATGAAGACCACAAAAATAAACCCTAGCTTAATTGCTAGATGGATCTCAGCTGAATATTTAAAATGATTCTAAGACGCATGTCACAGAAAATTATATGTACTATAGAATGTATTGTAGACTCCAAGGACAAAGTAGTTCAATTACAACTATGTGACAAACACGGGGAAAAAAGTAAACAACAAATACAAACAAAAAATACCAGAAAGAATGAAAGACACGAAAAAGTGTAAAATAAAGAAACAAAAGAGAAATAAATTGAAGTACCAAGAGGGCATTTTTTTCTAATTCATTTAAAATGTTTTTGTGATTTTTAAATGATTTTTATGACACATTTATAACTAAGATATAATTACACTAGGTAAAGAAATTGTTTTCACGAGGACAAAATAGTAAAGTAATGATAAAACCTAACAGAGATACAAAATACTTTGAAGTAAATTTAACACATAAATTTCCAACACAAAGAAGGAAAAACAAAAGGAAGAATTTTATCTAGTTCTTACATGAAATATATAAATAATAAAACTGAAATGTGTAAATATATGCGAAAAACAGAAGCGTTCACTATTCCACCAAATATGAATGTGACAAATATGATTGTCTCTCCATATCTTTTACATTTATCAAGCAGCTAATATTCAGAGTAAATAAGAAATTTTAAAAAGGAAGTACCAAAAGAATAAATAAACACCATCAACATATGGCCAAATGAACTGAACAGACACTGTTCAAATGAAGAAAAAATAGCCATGTCTATCTGTCGGATACAGATGGCAACTTGATAATTGTAGGCTGAAGTTTTGGACACATTTGTGAAGAATAAGTAGTTAAGGCAATTCCTGAGCAAGCCTGAGAGATCATGTAATTGATGTGGGAGGACCTGGCCCATGGTGGCGGAACTCTTCCCTCAGCACGTGAATTAGAGCAGGATCAATAGTTTGGCACACTTTGGGCACATTTTAGAGGACTCACAGACAGAAAATGAGAAACTTTGTCCTTGTCATCAATTCCTGTGGGTATACGGTAACCATTTCTCTGGGTTTCTGATGTTGCTATGAACACTCTTGCACAACTAATGAATATAACCGAGAATTGTAATCGATTCTTTCTTAGTCATGTGTTTATCAGCGACATGAAGAAAAACAGAAACATCAAGAAATCCTTTAAAAAAAACCCTCATTAACAGCCACAATAGTGTTCCTGTACTAAAGGGGAACATACACACACACAAAAGAGCTCTAGGCAATGCTACTGAGTCCTTATACCTCATCAGAGAAGAGGACCCAGAGGGAAGTTTGACATGCACACTAAACGATGCTCTAGGGATGGGGGGGGGACAATGGGAGAAAGGGAATAAAGGAGAAAATGAAGGTGGAAAAGGGGGGAGGAGCAAGGGGATCCAGGGAGGGGTGAAAGGAGGGAGGGGAATGGGGTACCTATCAAGTTTGTATGAGTGGAAAAAATAATAAAAAAGTCATAAAAAACCCTCGATATCTTTAGTCATCAGAGAAATGCAAATCTAAAGCACCTTGAAATTCAACTTCACTCGGGATCAGAATACTATCATGAACATACCACAGGGGAAGGGCAAGATGGAAGACGGTGTCAAACAGGTGAAGACTCCCAAGCCCCAGGCCAGCTGGTACTGGAGTCGTTATGAATGGATACCCAGTCTACAGGACTACCAGCCTGTAGCCACAGCACTGCTGTGACTCTAGTACCAGCTACAGGCCGGTCCACTTGGTACCCATTCATACCATGTCTGGGGCTCTGAGGCCTTGCAGAGAGGCCAGAGTGTGTGTGTGGGAGCAGCTTTGGTTCTGTTCACTGCAGAGGGGACCTTCTTCCATGCAGTCCACACTTAAGGGTGGCAGGACCCTTAGAAGACCCTCAAGGCCTGAGGCCTGGGTGAGTGTCCCCCTGAAGCCCTGCCAGGGCTCTCC
Organism: Typhlomys cinereus; assembly: GCA_023101885.1. Taxonomy (NCBI): domain Eukaryota; kingdom Metazoa; phylum Chordata; class Mammalia; order Rodentia; family Platacanthomyidae; genus Typhlomys; species Typhlomys cinereus. The sequence continues at coordinate 2,550,278 of JALPQD010000230.1, read as the reverse complement.
AAAGCTAGGAGGTTTTGCATGCCGCATTGGTGGTCATCTCAGTTTGGCCTGACCTGACAGTGTCCTCAGGTCTCCCTGTCTGAGAGGTGGATTCTCTTTCTTACTTCCTGGTTTCCTTGTAGACATCTTTAAGAGAAAACCCAAGAACCTAGCAACTGTCCTGTTAATTAATGACCCTGTTTGCTGGAAGTCTTTGGCACTCACATTTGCCCTTGAGGAGTCCCACTGGCCAGAAGGAAGTACTTTAAGGAAAGTCAGAAGTGGGAGAGGGAATAACTGCGAAGCTTTGGAAAGCTTACATTTGGCAAACTGTTGTCCCCCAGGATTCAGGTTGGGGAAGCTGAAGCGGCAAGAACCACAAGGGTCAGTGGCTACAGATTTATTTTTGACTTCACTAGTGGCCCTGATATCTGTCTAGAACTAGGAAAAAATGATTTAAGTTGGGGACGAAATAATATTATATCTCTGCCAATTTTAACTCTGCTTTTTGTCACAACTAACTAGACTTGATACAAAAAAAGGCATCACAAATTATGTGAAAGAATTTTTCTCAGGATGGGGAGATAATTCAGCCTTTGCCTCACAAGCACATGACCCGAGTTCAGATCTCCAAATCTGAACAAAATGCCAAGTAGAAATGTAGGGAGTAGCCTGCACTTCTGGCCCTGGAGGATGGAGCCTGGGAAACCCTAGAGCAAAGCAATAAGGAGATGGAGCAATCCAGGATAAATCCCAAATTCACCCTCACACACACACACACACACACACAGAGGCACACATACACAAAAAAGTATTTTCTCCAAGGTTGGTATGTTTGACTATCATAAAAGGAGAAAATAATCAGCATGAAGTGCAGTTCTACCACTCTAAGAATGAAGATGAAGACTACTAAGTGGGTCATACAGTAACAGTGGACCTGATTGGATCATATGGTAGCAGAGCTGAGCTACCAAAACCTCAAGACCTGCCCCTTGTGGGGTGCCTTCTTCCAGTAAGTCTTGGTCCTTTTGGCCAAGAACAATAAGAATACACAAATATTTGGTTCAAGTGCTGCACATGGAAAAGGATCAGTCAGTGTGACATTGCTGGATATGGAATTCTCTTTCTAAAAAGGAAGGAAGCTTCGTCTCCTGAAGTAGTCAGTATATACCACAACTCACAGAATGGCCTTCATACTCTGACAACATCCTTCTAGACAGAGTGCTATCCTTGGGTTCAGTTTAGACTCCTGGAACTGTGAAGAAGAACAAGCGGTCTGTCTAGGAGCTGCCGAGAGTCCAAAGCATCAGGGTAAGTGGTGTCAATAGAGACAGGCTTCCTGCCTGAGATAGAGAAGGACCAGCAGCGAGAGGCAGCTGGTGGGTGCCTTTGGGAACAGGATCTCAGAGCAGAACAGTGGTGTCTTGGGCCTTGCTTATACAAATTGGACTAAATTCTACACAAAAGAGTATCATTTCCATGGGGTACTGGCTGTCTTCAACTTGCATGTTTGGAAGCGCAAAGTCAAGACAGGCTCTGTGTCACTCAATGTCAATTTTTATTCCCGAAAGCAAAAGATCAATGTTCTTTATAAATGACGATGGCTCTGTCAGGTTTCTATTTCCTTCCCTTATCAGCAGACGGTGATTTTTGGGGGGGGGGAGTTAACCATTTGTTTGATGATTTTAAATTGCTATTTTGTTTTATATGTGTGTGTTTATTAATAACTAAATTTTTGTCAATTTACAATGACATACTGTCATGATTTGAATATGAGTTATCCTCCATAGGCTCATGTGTTGGAATCCTTAGCTGATGTTAATGTTCAGGAAGGTCATGGCAAGTTTAGGAGGTAGAGTTTTGCTAGATAAAGGCATGCCACAGAGGGCAGGCCTGTAGGTTTTATAACGTCCAGTCCTGCTTTCTCTTGCTTTTGTTCTCTCTACCTCCATGATAGCAGTCACGACCTGAACCAGCCTCCTGCTCTTACCACCCTTCATGCCTTTTCCAACATAATGAACTATATTCCCCCTCTGGAATTGTTTCTCCCTTAAGTTGTACCTGAGTATTGTCTCACAGCTGCAGAAATAAAGGTGACTGTGACACATTATATGATTATATGTGTCCAGATTATACTGCATATAAACTAAATGTGTGATCCTCAAAATGAAGAACAACGTATTTTGGTGAGGATCTAGGGAGAAGGGGGAGAAACATTTATATAACAATGGTGGGAATATAAGTTAGTCAGCTACTATGGAAATTTCTCTGCCGCTTTCGAACTCCAGTGATTTTGAGTTTCATTATCATATATTCACTTTCCCTGAGCAGCGAAAACATATCCCAGGAGAACTGTCTTATTTCAGTATTAGTGCATAATATTTTTAATCTATAATTTTAATGTTGTTTATATGAATATAGTGACTTTATAATATTTTCAACCCTTAACCGCAAATCCCACCCCTCTTCTTTTCCCCTTACAACTCTTCATCTCTCCTACCTGATTCTCTCCTATTTTTTTTTTTTTTGAGTGAATCTGGACCATTTACTGAAACTTTGTGGGATCTTTTATACAGAAAATTTGGAGGTAATGATGTTGCAGACATGTATTCTCTTAGTCAGCAGAAATCACCTTCAGGATAGACATTTTTTCAAGAACCTAACCCATTGCTTGAGGGTAAAGGCACTTAACAGAAACATTCTCCCAGTATTTCCAAACCTAGCTGATTGATAATGCTCCACCAAATAGCTATAAGGTCTGAGTTCACATAGTTGTCATTGTTTTAGCAGAGACTGTGTTTTGAGACTAGTTAAAATACACAGAGGAGATTGAGCTCCTTTTGATTTCAATAAGGAACATGTTTTCCATTACAATTAACTATACATGTGCCCAACATCCCATAAGTCCCAGCGTTTTGCTGTTTTCCTGTCTGAGTTGGTCCTCTCAGTCAGGTGGGTTGGCATCAGCACCAGGCATGGCACCAGACATGGCAGCAGGTTTTAGCTTGGGAAAGTTGCATGCAGCTCATACAGACAACAGGCCTGCCTTGTCCGTTCTTCTTACATATCCATCCTTTTTGACAGCTAACGGGAGCCAGAGTTCTTTGCTCTGACATTGTTGACTCTGCCTCAGAGGGGGTGCAGCATAATGGACTGGTGCCTGGCTTAGGCCGGATACCACCCTACTGTGGAACTATTACCCATCATTGGCCACTGGCCCTCAAGGGACCTCACCTCTGGAAGGCATGCCAGGATATGTGGGTAGTAGATTAGACCAAGGCCTCACGAATCTCTGCAATCCATGCTTGAACCATATCTCTAGATGGCTTGGATATTCAAGGGCCATAAGTGCCTGTAGTGTGGTCTTGTTGATGGAGCGCTGCTGAGAGATGTGCTGAAGGAAACACTTAAGCAATATAATTATTAAAATAGCAATTCCTCCTATGATAGCATAAATTACAATCCAAGAGAGATCAAACATCCTTTTAAAGTTCTAGTGAACAGATGGCATAATCTCATACTTCTAGAATTTCTGAGTTAGTTCATAGGTGGGAATTTTACCCACCTATGTTTTAAAAAGCTTGAAGTTGCTCTCTAATTTCCTTAAAATCAGTGTATACATTCTAGCTAACAAGTTGACTTACTTTGTGTGACTAGACATAAAATCTCTAGTTGCAATTTGATTTAAAGTTAAAAGCAAGCTTTTTTTTTTTTCTAGATCAGAGAGCAGGAAGCTAGTCCCAAAAAACCTAAGAACAGGTAGAAAGCACACCCAATTCCTAGAAGAATTTTTCCTGCTAGAGGCAAAACTTAAATTACCTAGGGAGAAGTTCCTAGCACCTGCACATGGGCATTACTGTGACATTCCCCAGAGGACAGGCTTTAGGCCTGAACCAGGCCGAGACATCAAGGCCTGACAATTCCCATATTTTACTTATTTTTCTTATTTATATCAAATAATGCCATGTCCTTTTTCCAAAAGATGTTTCTTTTTTTCCTTCCTCTTGTCTCATAACTTATTTTTATTTATTTATTTATTTCTTCCACTCATACAAAGTTGATAAGTACCCCATTCCCCTCCCTCCCTCCACCCCTCCCTGGATCCCCTTGCTTCTTCCTCCCTTTTCCCTTTCCTTTCCCCCCCTCATTCCTGGAGCATCCTCTAGTGTGCATGTCAACCTTCCCTCTGGGTCCTCTTCTCTGATGAGGTGTAAGGACTCAGTGGCATTGCCTAGAGCTCTTTTTTGTGTTCCCCTTTAATATAGGAACACTGTTATGGCTGTTAATCATTTGCCTCTCAGGATCGTAGTGCCTGTGATCTACGCTAGACTTTGGGGGTTCAATGATATGCTGGTCATTGTGCAGGTCATGCAAAGTCCTATTATGATTGCTTCGGCCCAAACTTGTGTGGAGTATCTTGCATATCATTGCTCCTCCCATCCTTGTGCTCTTACAATCTTACTGCCCCCTCTTCCACAAATCTCCCTGAGCTTCAGGATGGGGAGAGATTAGGCAGGCCAGGTGGTTCCAGGTGGTTGATGTAGAGTCTCTGATTTTCCGAATTATGGTTTGTTGATTTTTTTTTCAGTTTTGCTGCTCCTGCACTGTCCTTGGCTCCATCCTGATGGGTATTGGATATCACCTCTTGCAGTCCTTGATGGTCCTATTTTCTCTGCTGTAGCATGATCCTCTTTCTCCTTGTTTCTGGCGAGGCCCTCCTTCCCTTTCCCTATCTGCTTATAACTCTCTCCTATTTTCAAATCTTTTCACTTGTGCAACCTATTGTGTTTCATTTAGACTATGATGACTTATGCCTGACCTGATTCATGTTCCGACAAGAATACTAGATCAGTGGATATACCATTGAAAATAGCATCCTCCTTTACTTTCCTATCAGAATTAGTCTGCATCAATCTCTCAGAGAGGTGTGGAGCTTTTTGAGATCTTCTGATGTTGTGGTGAGATGCTGATAAGACAGTTCCTGTGAAGTTCTTGTGTAAGTATACATATCTGCCATAAACTCTTGTATAACACAACTATGTTGTATTAAGGAGATAGTGTAAGGCCTACCACCTTCTCACTTCAGACTCTTAGAATCTTGCTGCCTCCTCTTTTGTGATTTTCCTGATCTTTGGGGGTGCTTATATGTGCTGTTTAGGGACAAGTAGTCCACAGACCTTTATTTTCTACATTTTGGCAAATTGTGCTTTTCAATGATAAACACTTTCTGTGGTAGAAGAAGGCTTCTAGGTTGAGTGCTGAATGCTCTTTCAATTTACGAGGATAGTAGCAAGTATTTACAGGGCACTTTGGTGTACTGTCTTCCTAGCTAAAGATTCATAGTCTATTCTTCCCTAGTGAACTATTTCCTTCCCTTTTATAGGTTCTTGTTCTAGTTAATAGTAAGAGGAATGTGGTCCATTTTGACAAGCATACCTTAAATCTAATCAGAGAGCTGTTGGTTGCTTCTTTGATACTCATGCCACTATTATTGCCATGGTGATTTTTATTATTACTTGCAGATCTTACAGGTTAATGAGATATTTGATTATTTTTCTCCCTCAGTAGCTTCTACAGTATTCCTTGGCACTATGTAAACTATCCAGCAAGGAAGAAGCTCTCAAAGAAGTTCCAGTTATTGTATTTTGCCCATGTCCTGTGATCCATATGTGTTGCATCTTCATTAATAGGGTCTTGCTGTCAGTTTTTTGGAGGGCAATGACAAAAGTTTATAATGTTTTTTTGGGGGGCATTGATACTTCTCAGATCAACAACTTATCAGCAAGTGTTAGTGTCAACAAAAAAAATCACAGAAAAAAATATCATTGTCTATACAAAAGAAATTCTTTGTGCACACACTATTCTCTGATTTTTCCAAATTCTGTGTCCAGGATTCAACCCTGGATATACAAATCAGTACAGTTAAGACCACTGCCCACCTGAGCAAGTTCTGGCTAAGGACAGCTAAAAAACTACAAGGTGTTCCCATAATTTAAATTTCATTTTTTGATTCAGTTTTCTGTTAGTGGGTGTGAAGAAGGTTGGGCAGTTTTCTGAACTATAGTAGATTTGATTCTGAATAGTTTCAACCTGATATTTTATACCACAGCAGGTACAGCCCCTTAACATTGGTTATTCTTCTAGTCTTCCTAGCATCATTCAATCTCCTTAAATGTTTTAAATAAACATTGTTGTTTCTGCATTCAACAGACCAGACAGTTCACAAGGATTAATGAAACAGACTTACTTTCATTGAGTTTCATAGATAGTTAAGGGTCAAATAGAAGAAATAAGATGCAGCATTCAACTTTGAATTCACAAATTTCTGACTCTGGGACACATTTATTCTCATGTTCTATGCTTCTTATGATTTGTGTAATATGCCAGATCCTTATCATCTTAACTAAAGTGCAAGTGTCAGAAAAGTTGAGGAAAAAGATTCTAAGTCAGAATTTGTTCATGATTTTACATACTGTTTTAGAATTCCAAGATATCATGTTAGCAAAAATAAAAAATAAAAACATTCTAATAAACTAGTTACTAACTTTGAATCTTTGCAGACTGAAGAGAAAGGAAGAAAGAGAAGAAAGAAAGAGAATGAAAATTTCATTGCTGACAAACAAAATATGCAGAATGTATGCTTTGTTGTTTTCTTGATGGGTTTTGTTTCTTTGTTAACTGAGTTTTCAAGAGATTTTATTTTCTAGAAAAGAAGTAAGACAGTGATAAGAAAGAAAGGAAGAAAAAGAAAGAAAGAAAGAAAAAGGAAGGAAGGAAGGAAGGAAGGAGAGAAAGAAGGAAAGAAAGAAAGGAAAGAAGGAAAAAAGAAGGAAAGAAAGAAAGGAAAGAAGGAAAAAAGAAGGAAAGAAAGAAAGGAAGAAGAAAAAGAAGGAAAGAAAGAGGAAGAAAAAAGAAGGAAGAAGAGAAAGAAGACAGAAGAAAGAAGGAAGGAAAAGACGAAGAAATAAAGCAGAAGAAAAGAGACGGACGCAGCAGATGAAGCAAAGATAATCCGGCCGCAACGCTCAGTCCGGAAGCCAGTGCACTACACAGTGCACCCCCCAAAGTAAGCAAGGCGAGTAAAGAAGAGACCTAGCAGAAACGCATGCCTCCCAGAAGCAAGCTCAGCAAGAAGCCACCCCAATAAAGCAAAAAGAATCACAAGAAAGAAAAACAAAAAGAAATAACAAAAATAAAGAAAGCAAAACAAGAAAGAAAAAGAAAAAAGAAAAGAGAAAGAAAGAAAAGAAAGAAAAAGGGGCTGGAGAGGTGGCTCATGGGTAAGCCTCCGCCTTGCAGGCGGAAGGTTCCTGAGTTCGGATCCAGATCCCACGTATAGACGCCAGGCGGAAGCGGGGGCGGCCTGCGCTTCTGGTCCTGGTAGGGCGGAGCCTGTGAATCCCGGTCCATGGTGGTTCGCGAATTCGTCCGTGGTTCTACACACACACAGACACGCGCACATACACACGCACATGCACACAGTTGAATAAATAATAATAATAAAAAAAAAGACTGAAAGAAAGAAAGAAAGAAAAATTATGAGCAGGTCCATCCCTGCCATGACATTCATTTGCAGATCAGAGAGCCATTTTTAGAAGTTGGTTCTCTTTTTCAACCACATGTACTCTGGGAACCGAACTGAGACAGCCAGATTTGTGCATAGATGCCTCAACCCACCGAGCCTTCTCACTAGCTCTGCTCATTTTCTTCAAGACAAGAGTCTCAAGTAATCCAGGCTTGTCTCCAGCTATCTATGTGGCAGAAGATAACCTTGAACTTCTGATCTTTCTGCTTCTCACTTCCCAAGTGCTGGGACTACAGACCTGCTCACTGCAACTAGCTTACAGTCTGTGTTTTGAAATGTCTCTGTTCTTGCAGAATATTTAGGTTTTCTTTTTGCATGTTGAGTTCTTTCTGTGTGTGAACATTCTGGTATCTATCTATCTATCTATCTATCTATCTATCTATCTATCTATCTATCTACCTATCTATTATCTATTTTTCTATCATATGCCTCTATCAATTAATTATCTCTCTCAGTGTTTCTATCATCATCTAATTCAAATCTGTTATTTCTATTGTTGCTGGTTTTATCAGAGATACTTTTGCAGAACTGTTTTAACATTTCTAAATTTATTTATTTATTTTCTTTCTGTCCTTTCCCTCTCTCTTTTTATATTCTTTCTAATTGTCTATCATTTGTATCTTGTCAAATTCTAGTCAATGAGGATTGTCAAATTCAATATTACATGTGATTAAATTTGTTCTTAATAAAATGTATAAATTTATGTGCATAATTTATTTTTACTTTTTAAAAATTTATCTAATTTTTTTTTTTTTTGTGTGTGTGTGTGTGTGTGTGTGTGTGTATCAGAGGGCACTGTATGTCCCTGGGAGAGGCCAAGAATGATTTTGGGAATCATTGTAGGTTGCTTCTACCTCCTTTTTGCTTCACTCTGGATTTTCCCAGGCTCTGCCCACCAAGGCCGGAAGTACAGGTAGCCACCATTTCTGCCTCACGTTTTTTTTACATGAGACCTGGGAACCAAACTCAGGACCTTCTGCTTTTAAAACAGGATCTTAACCCCTGAACCATCTCTCTAGCCCCATCATCTATTTTTAATGCAGAAGTCAAACACAAAATGTTTCATGTTACTGTATAAATCCCAAATTTGTCAAATAATTAATTTTTCATCCAAAATAAAAAATGAGTTCAGATAAAGCCATATAGAACCCAATGTAAACATTTATAATATTTATGTTTTTACAAAAATGTTAGTGAATATCCACACAAAATAATTGTGAATAAATATACCAAGAAGTCAATTAATCTCTCATGTAATGAATCATCTTTTAATTATTTAATTAACTTATAATCTTTGTTTTGTAATCAGTGTGTGACTTGTCCATTTACACACTTTTTTTATGAAATATCATTGAATCATTTTTCATAATTTTTTCATGTCTGAAGAACTGATCAGTAAAATCAAGCAGAACTGCAGAGTTTTATCTTGCATGGAATCAGTAGTACTTATGTGAACTTAAAAGAGCAACTCTATTAAAATAAGTCAATGAAGAATTTGGGTAAGTAAGAAACTGTGATGACAGAATATATGTTTTTATTTGTAATATATTTAAATTTTTGGATTAAGAAGCATTTGAGCTCTTCAAAAGATGATAGTGTATGTCAATCAACATGTGCAATTTACAAGTCAAATTTCATTTAAAATATGCATAGGAAATTTTATAAAATAATGCACAATGCAATTAGTTCTTACTGATAAATAACACAATATCTCATGAAAACCTAATAGTATAATATCATATACTTAATTTTTTAAATTTCTAAATTGTTTTACATACCTATAACTTCTGTAGTAGTTTTTAGAGATGTCAACTAGCCACTTAAAGGCTGATTCGTTAGGCACATCTGTGGTGAATTGTTTAGTTAAATGAACTCCTGAGCAAGCCTGCAGAATATTGTTTAATTGATGTAGAAAGATCCTGCCCATAATGGATGGGACCATTCTCCATGCAGATGGAGAACATGGAGAGAACAGGATCAGTACTTGAACATATTTTCAGACAAGAAAAAGTATGCTTGTCTCATAGCTCTTCCTGCGGATATGGTATGGCCAGTTCCTTTAACTCCTAATGCTGGGATGAGCTCTCCAGCCATGCTGATGAATGTAATCAACAATCCTGGGCCGGACTGAATCCTTTGTTCCCCTAAATTGTTTGAGTCTTGCAGTCATTTAGCAACAGGAAGATGAAACCAACGCATGTGTTACCTAAAGAGTGAGTGAAATGTTGCTGAGAAACTAAAACAATATTTTTCTTCTACTGAATACATTGTGTATTCATGTAACTGTATGTAACCATGGACTATTGGTTCTCACCATAATCCAAACATAATTTAAACATCTCTAATTCTAATACCTGAATAGTATTGCATTGTGAAATGCATCCACTTAGCCATGACTTGGTATTTGTAATATTTTAATTTTTTATTTTGGTGGGCAGTTATAATTGCACTTTGCATATGCACATTGTATATATCTATATATATTTGTTGAGATTGTCAATACACATTGCAAACAAATCCTACATGCTACTCTCACTCTATGTGATGAGGACTTCAACTTCTGACCATGCTAACTGGCTTTATCAAATTTTATAATCATGCTTGTTTTGTGGTACTCCTTGCTTTTTCATTATGGAATCCATCTAATTAATGGTGCTAAACTTCATACTTTTATTGATATTCAACATATAAAATTTCACATCTAAATGTTCCTATACATGGATATTTTGTATATGTTTAAAGCAGGTTAGACATACATATTGTCACAAACATTGTTTCTTTATGGGAAACACATTCCAAGTCTTTTCTTCTGGCTTATTGTAATGTATAGCATTTTATACATTATCAATGTATAACATTATTATCATCTCTGGTTGATTATTTTATCTAACTCTCATTTGGTATACATTGTTCAAAATTTCTCTTCCTTCCCACTACTTTTTCCCACCTTTAATATCTACCATTTCATGGGCCAGGACCCTGAACTGAATAAAATGTAGATAGCAAGCTAAGCACTAGTATTCATGACTCTCTCTGTTTCCTGATTGCAGATGTATTGTAATCAGCTGACTCTAGCTCCTTCTGCCGTGACTTCCCTGTTGTAATACACTGTACCCTGAAATGGAGAGTCAAAAATCAATACTCCCTTATGCTTGTGCTGAGTATTGATTGTATCACAGCAACAGGACAAGTAAATGAATCATGCTGATTTCATTTCCTTTGATCACCTACACTCAGTAGTGCGATTGCTAGATCATATAATATTTATTTCCTTCAATTTTACTGAGAAATTTTCCTACCATCTTCCATAGCTGTTCAAATTTACTTTCCTGCCAACATATGCAAGAGTTCCCTTTCCTCCACACCTTTAGCACGGCTTATTCTCAGAAGTTTTCCTGATACTGATATAAGAATGACAAATTTTATTGTGCTAATGGTGTCAGAGAAATAATTTCCAAATTCTAAGCAATTGCTTTCAGGTTTTATAGGCAATGCATGCATATTTTTGTTACTGATTTCTGAAGCTTACACTTATATACTCAAGGTTACTTGGTGGTCATTGACAAAAAACATATTTACAGAAACAGAAAATAGGGCAAGCTGTCCCTCTGCAGACAGGTGTTTTGCAGCTGTCTCCTTGTAGCTTTATTTTATTTTTGAAGATTAAGGCAGAGTTCATTAGAGGAAAGAAAGAACAGAACTCACAGACATGAAGTTCACGAGGGATGAGAGAGCCAAAAAGAACTCATGGACACTGGACATGGAATCATGAGGAGCAAATGAGCCCATCCTTGCTTTAACTGTTAGGATGAATCCATCCATGGCTTTTGCCCTTATTCTATTGATGTTGAGTATTATAGTTAATGATTTACACATGTTGAAAACCCTTAAATTCCTGGGTGGCTCCAACTTGATCATGATGAAAAACATCTTTTTAATATGCTGTTTGGTTTGATTGGCGAGATCATGGTTCTTGCAGTTGCCAGAATACTGATTTACAGGTTTTTATTATTGTTGTTGTGTTCCTTTTTTGCTTAGGTCTGAGAGTAGTGGTAGCTGCAGAGGATTTTTGAAAGAACCCCTCCCTCTTCTATCTTTTGAAATAAATTAAAGAGAAGGGGAATAGTTGTTGGTTAAATGAAATGGTTGCTGTAACTGAGCAGTGCACTTGCCTGGTCTTTTTTTTTTTTAAAAAAGGATAAATGCTTGATTAGTGAATTTGGATCAGGACTTGGTTTTGGTCTGTTTTGGCTTCTCTTATCTGCTTGATCCAATCCTAGGAAAGTATAGGTATCCAAGAATGTATCCTTTCTAGATTATAGAATCTTGTGGCCTGTAACTCTTTGTCATCCTTACAGTTCTGTGCCTGCTGTAGTTTCCTATTTCATCTCTAATTCTATTTGAGTCTTTTTCTTTTTCTTGGAGTAGCTATGACTTTATCTACTTTTAAAAAAAATTCACCTTTCCATGTATTTCTGTTTTGATCATTGTTACACCATTTGCTGCAGAAGCAACAACAATGAGTTGTTTTTGCATCTTTGTGAAAAATCAGGTGGCTATAGATGTATGAGTTTATATCCGGGTCTTATATTCTATTCTATTGGTCTATGTGTCTATTTTTGTGACATGTGGTTTTTGTTGCTATGGCTCTGTATCATTACTTGAAATCATATATAGTGATAGATCATGTTGTTTTTAAATTTTTTAAACTTTATTATTATTTTTATTATGTGTGCGTGCGTGCGTGCGTGTGTGTGTGTGTGTGTGTTAGAGGGCACTGTGTATCCCTGTGGAGGACTAAGGGTGACTTCAAGAATCAACTTGGATTGCTTCTATTTTCTTTTGCTAAGCTCTTGAATTTTCTAGGTTCTGCCCACCAAAGCCAAAAGTGCAGGCAGCTGCCATTTCTGCCTGGCATTTTATATGGGACCTGGGATCCAAACTCAGGACCTTCTGCTTGAGAGGCAGAGTCCTGACCTCAGAACCATCTCTCCAGTCCCAGATTTTTTTTTTTTTTTAATATGGGATGCATCACAAAGCCATGTCATCCTTGTGCAGGAGTCATGTTAATTTTCTCCATATCTTTCCAATTGTACTCTGTGTTCTGCCAAAGTGAGCACCCAGTATTATTCTTCTTGCCATAGATTGCTTTGTCTATCTGTGGTCTTTTGTGCTTCCATTTAAAATTTAAAATTGTTTTCTATTCATGTAAAGACTGTCACTGGAATTTGGATAGGCATTGCATTAAATATGTACATTCTTTGCTAGCACAACCATTTTCAATATATTAATTTTACTGATCCATGTTCATGGGAAGTTTTTCTGCTGTATAGGGTTTTCTTCCATTTCTTCGTTCAGTGTTTTAAAGTTGAAATTTTAGAAGTGTTTTTCTCTTCCCCGGTTAGGTTTATTCTGAGGATTTTATTCTTTACTGAGGCTACTGATAATGTGATGTTGATATTGACATATGAGAAGGCTATTGATTGTTCTGTGTTAACTTTGTATCCTGGAAGTTGCTAAAAGTGTTTTTCAGTTTTTTTAAGAGACTAGATATTTTGTTTATTCTTGCTTTTATAAAAAGCCATTGCTTCACTCTGTAAAAATAGCACCAGTCAATGCAGAATATTGTCAAATTAACAGTATTATCCTACATCTGACATTTTACAGCCATTATTTTACATTCCTCTACTCCCAGTTATTTCCAATGGAAAGATCACTGAGTCTTTTGACCCAAATCCAGGAAAGGAAACACATAAATTCCAGTATTATCTAAGGTTTAAGATAACATTATCGTTCTGAAATCTAGGACTCCTATAAACCACATGTTACAATAGATACTTTCATGAATTCTGAATACCAGAAGTTAGTGCTAGATCTAAATACCAGTCTAGGGATGGGGGTGAGGATTGGGAGAGTAGGGGAATGGGTAGGGAGAGTGTCAGGCCAAGGACATAAACTCATTTTTATTTGTATATGAAAAATTCTCAATGAAAATAAGTACATAGTCTAAGGTATCATAAAAAAGATGAGTGTGTTTTTATCCGCAACATTAGGAAGTAAAGGGGAATTTTGTTCTGGTTGTAGTCCTGGTGAGAACAGCTTCTTTTCTCTCAGTACCATGAGGTATTTAAAATCTTCTCACCATCACTAAGTCCACTTTGCTGGAGTAAATTTCTTCAATCCATTTACCTAGCAGCACTGTGTTGTATTTTTAGTAGTCTTACTTCACTCATGAGTTCAGTAAGTTCTGAAGGGCTGCTCGGTGTCAGTTGTCTTTATAATGAGGCTTGTTAACCAGCTTAGATTTTCTGCATCAACTTCAGTGGCCTCTCCTGATGGAAGAGACTACTGTCACTGCTGGCTTTCCCATTTTCCAAAGTACCAAACTCATCTTGTTTTTTCAACTTGGTTGCAACTTCAGGCAGATTGCAGTATACCACATCTCCCAAAACTTCCTGTGCAGAACTCCTGATTCCTGCTATTCTAATACCATTTTAATTTTATTATTCATTCAGGTTTCTCTGTGAATTTACATACCATGGGGCTGGCCACCACACCATTAATCTAGTATCCAGTGGCCTCCCCTTCTGACTTTACCTTTGTACCCAGTATAGGAGTTACTCTGTGTGGTTGCTGATAAAATCACCATCTAACAGCTTAAGAGAACAAGGGGTTTATTTTCTCTTATGATTCCTGGTTACAGTTGTTTGTCCAGTGTTGCAGGAGAACTTACATCAACACCTGAGCCAAGGGAACTAGTCTCACCACTAGTCACACATAATGGCTGAAAGAGGGAGGATCCTTACTTGCCAGCATGTATTGCCAAGTATATAGAAGGATGCCAGTGTTCTCAAAACGGTTCCCTCCATTTTATTTATCTGTCCAAGGACTATTCTATTCATCATGTGTGACCTTCCCTATCAGCTAGACAATCTCCTGCAGGCTCTCTCCTGGCTTAACGCAACTACTAATTCTCTACCAATGTGCTCAGAGCTCAATCTCTCAACCGTCAAGTTGATACCTGTATGTAACTATGACAACAAGATGCAAATGTGGCTAATGTCTTTTTAAGCCTACTTGAGAGGGAAAGCAAAAATCAAAGCAGTCACATCCATGCACCTCAGTTTACACAAAAGCAGAGCTATACAGCATGTGCTGTATGTACCAGGGCCATAGCAGGCAGGGAGTGACCCACAGAGATAAAGTAGTTTGGAGGATTTTCCGGTGGAATCTTTAGTGTCTCCATATAGAAGATCAAGCAGATACTTGAATTCTTCCTTTCATGTTTGCATTCCTTTATTTAATTTTCTTGCCTTATTACACCAGGCAAGACATACCTACAAGACATTATTGAAGAACAGAGAAAGGGGATACCCTCCTCTTATTCTTAATTTTAGTGGAAATACTTAAAATATTCCCCATTTACTACAATAGTGTATAGAAGTTGTCATATATAGCCTTAATTATAATGAATTATGTTCCTTCTTTGCCTAGGTTTTTAGAATTTTTCCTGTGATGGAATGATGAATTTTGTCAAAAACATGTTTTGTATCTCTTTAGAAGATCATGTGGTTTATGACCTTGAGTCCATTTATGTGATGCATTGTACTTATTTATTTCCATATGTTGAATCACCTTTGTATCTCTGTGATGAGGCTAACTTCATGGTGAATGATCTTGTTGATATGTCCCTAAATTCTGTTTGCAAGTATTTTACCAAGAACATTCATCAATGTTTTCAACAGGAGGATTTTCCTATAATTTTCTTCTTTTATCCAGCTGTGTGTGTGTGTGTGTGTGTGTGTGTGTGTGTGTGTGTGTGTGTGTGGAGGACACTTGAGTGTGTGTGCCTGAGAAGGTCCAAGGGTGACACTGGGAATCATCCTGAATTAATTGCCTCCTCATTGCTTTGCTCTGAACATTCTTTTTTCTTTTTTCTACTTTTACAAGCATATTGGCCATTCATCCCAGCTTCCCTTCCTCCCCTCCCCTTTATCTCCTCCCTTCCCTCCACCATTCTCTCCCACTCCCTGTCACCCTTCTGCCTGTGTGCTTCTATGGACCTCAAGGTTCACTGACCTGTGCTCTGGTCTTTCTTAGGCTCTATCTTTCAGAGCCAAAATTGAAGGCAGCCACCATATTCACCTGGCATTTTTCTTTAATTTCTTTTTTTTCTCCCACATTTTATTTTTTTTCCCAATCATACAAGCTCAACAGGTACCCTGTCCTCTCCCTCCCTCCTCCGCTCTCCAGTCCCCCTTTGCACTTTCCCCCCTTTTCTCCTTCCTTTCAACCCACTCCCTCTCTCCCCTTCTCCCAGTGCCTCCGCCTTCTTCCTTCCCATCCCTTGGAGCATCCTTTTCTGTGAATGCTAAACCTCCCTCTGAGTTCTCTGCTCTAGTAAGGGGTAAGGACTCAGTGGCATAGCCCAGAGCTCTTTGTTGGGCTCTATTATGACTGTTAATCCCTTGCCTCTAAGGATCCTACCTCCTGGAACCTTTCTTCCCTGTGATCCATGCTAGACTTTGGGGGGTCATTGACATGTCAATTATTGTGCAGGTCATGCAAAGTCCGATTATGGCTACTGCAGCCCTAACTTGTGTGGAGTATCTTTCATATCGTTGGTCCTCTCCATTTTATGTGGAATCTGGGGGATCTAAACACAGGTTCTTTTGTTTATGGGGCAAAGACTTTAACACTTAAGCTATCTCCCCTGCTGTGAAACCAGCTAACTTTTTATATGGATTCTGGGGATCTAAACTCAGGTCCTCATGCCTATGTGCAAACACTATAATGACTGAGCCATGTCCTCAGCCCTTTGACTTCTTATTAATGGCACCAATCTTATCAACCACCTTAGAACTGAAGCTATTTTTGGACATTCATGAGTTGTTTCCTGGCATACATTAGCATTTAGAGATTATCACTCCACATACAATAGGAGGAAGAACATGTGTTGAATAGCTACATCCTGTCACAATGATCACCTGGAAAGTCATACTCCAAGTCAAACAAGTTGCTAAGTACAGAGGACAGAAAAGGCTTTTCTGGTGCTGACCTGCACATCTCTGTGCAGAACTCTCACACCTGATTTTTTCTTGTTTTATGTTTGATTCTAGTCACATTAATGTCAAAATCCTGGTCAGTGATCAATCTGTTACCCTCCACTACTACAGCAGCTTGGACATTTCTCTAATTAACATGCAGGGTGAAGGCTGATCCCTTATGAATCCTGCAATCCACATTTTGTTCTTCCTTTTGGAAGATTGCTTTTACATCAGACTTCATGACCACTAGTGTCCAGATTCCCAGTGAATACATGGGAGCTCCTCAAGTGAAGCGCTTTCTTGTTGGTAACATTGCTGGCCACTGCCTTTGATGATAAGGTCCCTAACAAAGCCGACAATGAAGCTGAAGATAAAAAAAAAAAACTCACCAAAGAAAGGAGAGAGAAACAGAAGAAAGAAAGTTTGATTCTGAATTTCCCTCTTCTTGATTCTCTGTGGACAAGCTAACTTCTGCAGGAAACTTGTGACACAGCCTTCCGACCTCACAAACTGTCTAGACTCTCTTTTCTGTCTGTGCTCCTAAATCTGTTGAACGTGGGTGCTGGGTATAGTAGTAGTATTGACTGACATTTATTTTACTGAAAAACCTGCAGTATCTCATTCATTCCCTTCTTGCCTGTAGGGCTTTCCTGAAACAATCTACTCCTTATTGTCAATATCTTGAAATGTGACTTGGAACTTTGCCCTTATGATGTTCTAATTCTTTATATATCTTACACTTTTAAATGTTTGAATCTATCATAACATAGTCAAGATTTTTTTCTTTGTCATTTATATTTAAGGATCTATAGTCTCTTATAATAGATATTCACATTTTGACTACAATTAGGGGAAGTTTGTGCTATTATTTACATTGATATAGGCTTTCTGCTCTGCTAAGCTTTTTCATCCTCATTCCCCAATATTTTGAACATGCAGATACTTGTGTATTTAATCATGTACCAGAAGTCTCTTCTCTCCTTCCTGTCCTCCCCCTTCCCTCTCTCCTTCACTTTTCTCCCCTCCCCTTCTTCCTCTTCCCTTTCCTTTCTTCCTCTTTCCTTCCTCCTTCCCCTTTGTTCCTTCCTTCGTTCCTTCTTTCATGTCATCCTTTCTTTTCCATCCTTCCTTCTTTTCCTCTCTTCTTTTTAAAAATATTTTATTTATTTATTTAGTGTGTGTATGTGTGTGTGTGTGTGTGTGTGTGAGAGAGACAGAGAGAGAGAGAGAGAAAGAAAGAGAGAGAGAGAGAAAGAGAGAGAGAGAGAGAAAGAGAGAGAGAGAGACTGAACGCACTGCGTGTCCCTGTGGAGGACCAAAGGTAACTTTGGGAATGATCCTGGATTGCTTCTATTTCCTTTTTGCTTCACTCTGGGATTTCCTAGTCTCCACACACCAGAGTCAGAAGTGCAGGGTGCCGCCATTTCTGCCTGGTTTTTTTTACATGGGACCTGGGATCTGAACTCAGGACCTTCTGCTTTCTAGACAGAGTCTTAACCCCTGAGTCATCTCTCCAGGCCTCTTCTTCCCTTCTTGGCAAGTGGGATAATTAAAAATTTCTTGGCAGAACTCAATCAATAAGTTGACAATCAGATCTTTGTTCATATTGTTGTCTGACACTGTAGTTTGAAAAATTGAATATTGTTGCATGCAGAACACTATAACCTATGCTTAAATTCATCACAACTCAGAAATATTGTTGGAATGACTCACGAATATTGTTGGAATGCTCCATTTTGTGAATAATTCCAGTTTCCTCTTAGAAGATCCATTAAGCTTCAGTTACTTCTTTTGTGTATACAATTCCTTGGAATATGTCTTAACTCTGAATTTCTCAACAGTTTAGATAATAGGTATATAGTTAGGTAGGGAGAGGTAAGTAGGCAAATAGGTATGTTAGCATGGATATATAGCTATATAAACATAAATGTGATACATTTATCTCATCTAAAATAGGAAGAGAAATTAATTTAACCATGGAGATAAAAACTGGCATAGTGGAAGTTACAAAATATCGATAATGAGAATTTGCGAGTATGCAATAAAAGAAGTGATGGTCCATGCCATTAAATGGAAAAATTAATATTTTTATCCATAATTCATATTTTACCCATACGAACAAAAGCAACTTATAATAAATTCAGTCCTCATTAAATTCAAATACCAGTTTATACATAACTTGAAAAATAGCAATTGAAAATTCATTTGTAGCCACAAAAATGGTCAAAACCACCTGGCACAAATACTATTGAAGTATGAAATCACTTGCAACAAACTATATAGTAAAGGTGTAGTAATTAAAATGCCATTATCATATTTCATAAAAGATGTGTTCATGACTACAGCAGAATGGAAGATGTTAAATCAAGAGTTCAATTACAAGTTGATTTATTCTTAACAAAAATGTCAAAAGTATGTAATTGGAAAAGAACAATCTCTTCAATAAACAGAAATTTTAATTACTTTTTAAAAACTTCACACATATTTGTGTTAGGGTGTTCACTAACAAAGAATAAGACACCAACCCAAGGAAAATACGTGTCCCTGTGTGAATCATGGGAGGGAGACTCTTTAATTGGAAGAGTATTTTTCAGAGAGTCATTAAGTCATACTGTTGGGATTGTTGTGTAAAACTTTTAATGAGTTTGTCACAAATGAGAGCCCACAGAGTCTCGTTAAATAGCTTTCCAATTAGCAAGAGTTAAAACTTTATTTCCCTCCCTTACGACTTGTGGTTAATTGGAACCTTAATATATTAAAGGAATTACAGTGGATTGTCTTGAAGCAATATGGATTGTTTATTAGCAATTTCAAAGCAAAAAAGTTGCGTGTTGCCTTGTGTCACAAGGTAGAGTCATAATTCTCATAGTAGTAAGGTTACCTTTCTCAAACTAATTAGCTGTGCCTGCCTCTGCTTGGAATTCTATGATAGCTACTTATGTGATACATTTTTTGACATTAAATTACTGTCTTTCAGTGTTCTAATACAATGATGTGTTGTCATACGGTAACAGACTCACAAAGAAATTTGACATTAAAAACAGTTTTTCACTTCAAGATGTCATTTCTATATCAGTTATTGTAATTAATCAGATACGTGTATTAAAGACAGGTGGTAAAATTTACTTCCTATAAGTATTTCAGTTATTTTACTTCATGAAGGATCATTGCTCACTTCTGCAGAAAATTGTTTTCACTGTCCTTGAAGGCTTAGAATCTAACTGGAAAATGACATTAGCTTTATTCTATCAGTATCAACACTTAGATAAAAAACATGTATATCATAAACTTCGAATGACTTAATAAAAAGAACAATTTCTGAATTTGCATTCAACTATTTCAAGTATAGGAATATTATGGACTGCAAAATAATTAATACCTGTTTTACTTTCTTTAAATTTTTCATTTATTTGAGAGAGAGAGAGAGCACACGAAGACATGAAATCCATGATGCATAGTAGAGGTCAGAGAACAACTTTCTGAAGTTCTCTCACCATGTGGGCATCTGAGCGATGGAACTCAGGTCACCAGGTTTGTGAGCAAATACCTTATCCACCGAGCTATTTCACTGGTTCTGTGTTTTTCCTAAAATCCTTTACTAGTCCCATGGTTCCTGCTACAGCCATTTACTAAACTAGTAGCCATAAAATCAGTATTCTCATACATATACATGCACACAACAGATATATGCACACATATGCACACACCACAAATGAACACATGCTCATGTACACACATGCACATGTACAGGTATGCATATACATGTTCATGCACACACATATGTACCTGCACATATGTACAACCACTTAGATACACACAAGATTATGCATCTCCTTTTCCCTCTGTAAATGTCTGCTATTTAACCACTTCAATATCTTCTTGTGTGATATTCAAATAAGAAAGTAGAGCAGAAACCACTTTCTCTGCTTGGCCTTTCAGTGTCCACTCTCTTTCTCCTAGTGAACAAATCACTCCTAAATTATCCCATGCAGAGGAACAGAGCAGAGGAATGGAGATGAAGGTGATGCATATACCCAGAAACAAATTTCTTTATTAAGTCATTCTTTGTTCTCCTCCACTAAATCATGATTCAGAAGAAAAATAATTTTTTTGCCTATAAAAATCCACAAACATCACTTACGACCTCTTCAAAGACTTTAACATTTGAAATAAGATATATCATGCATATTTCTTATGAGCTTTCATTTTCAACAATATTTTTTAGTATTATAGGAATAGATGCAGTTGCACCTCATTACTTTGAATTACTGAAATTGTATTTCATAGCATAAACTGGCATCATGAGGCATTTGTTAATTTTAATATTAGAAATGCATATAGACAATATGCATTTCCATAAAAATATAGGGATGTAATATTATCTATTAATATCTAAGTATTATGACAATCTCCATGTGGTCTGTCATTACTGGAGAGTCCTTAAGTGTTTATGCTTGTATATATCCATCTTCTGAGTTGTTTGTTCATAAAATACCAAATAATTCATAGTGAATAATGGTAACATTGATGTTGTATTTCAATAATGATATTATCATGATTTAAAAGATTTACCAGAAGAATAGCTTCAACAAGATGGCAAGTAGGAAATTCCACCCTTTGTAAATATGACAAGGCGATAGTAATCAATGAATAACAATAGGCTTTGGAAGCCCAGAGCACAATCAAGAGGCTACAAGAACTCAGTGGTACTTTGAGTGGTCAATAGTCACATGGAATGCCTTATTATAGAAATAACTAGACCTAAGAAGTCTTTGGCAAGGAGGATAAAAGAGTGAAAACTGTACATATCAGCCTGGCACTGGGGCTTCATGTGGTCTATAGATGCTTGGTGAAAGGCTCAGTCACCCCACCCACTAAGGCAGGCATCAGTATAGAGCTCCAGCAGAAGAGACCTGGATGTTCTTCCCTCCTAGGAGTAACTTCCTCTTTAGGATGAGTTCACCATCCTATATTCACCTGTGACCTATAAACATGGCAGCTCTACACACACACACACACACACACACAATGCACACACGCACACACACACGCACACACACACACACTGTATCTGACTCAGTAGATGCACCATGTCTGCCTACTTCTCAGGCACTATATCTATCACTTTCATCTAACTCGAACCCAGGTAGCCAGCTTCATTAAACAACAGATAATACTCATAAGGAAAAAGTTCTATTTTGATTCAGTTTAGGAGCTTCCAACTTGATTGGCTCTGTCACTGTGGGCTCTTAATGAGGCCAGCAGATCATGGCAGAAACATGGTACAGAACAGAACCACTAACATCTCAAGTCAGGGAGAAAAGACAGAAAAAGGACAATTCAAGGTGCCATAGTTTCCTTCAGGGGGATGTGCCTAATAACTTAAGAAGTCCCACCAGGCTACACCTTTCAAAATTTCCACCCCCTGCCAATATTGCTGACATATGAACCAGTCTTTTCACAAATTTACCAAATCAACACTTTACATTTCTGAAGGAAGACTTCTTCTCAGTCTTGATCTTCTGGAAGGAAATAAAATAAAATGAAGGGATAGTTAAAATAAAAGGGTGTTTAGCAAAGCATTCCAAAATGAGACTAGAGTGGTCTTTGAATTTCTAAACTCTTTGCTTTAATGAAGTACCTGACAGGAAGCAAACTTAAAGAAAAAAGGGGCTTAGTAAATTCATAATTTCTGATTACAGTTCATCATTGTGGGGAAGTCACAGCAGCAAAAAGGGTTAAGTTGTTAGTTATATCACATCTACGGGATGCATACCTACATGCTTGCTTGCTAGTAGTGCGCAGCTCACTTATTCCATTTTTATCTAGTCCATACCAACCACTCACAGAATGATCCTGCCCACATCAGTTAACGGACCAAAACAATACCTCATGGTATGTCCAAAGACCAACCTTAATCTGCAGAATTCTCAGGTGCTACCAGAGGCCTTCTGAATGTCAGAGTGACATTTAATACTAATCATCACAAGAAGGGTGTTTGAAACATGAACAAAGTCCCTGGAGTGGATTTTAAAATAATTTTAATGAATATTTATGAGGTTAACAGAATATTCGTGGTGGTAAGGAGATGCTTTTTTTTTCCTTTCAAAAGTCTATAATGGTGGATCTGATCTCCCCCTTTTGAATATTTCTTACCAAGATCCTTTAGAAAAGCCCAAGGTGGAGAGGGGAGTAAAAACCACTATCAGCACCATTGATGTGCTATCAGGGATGTAGCTCCTTTATTAATGTGCATGCACGTCAATATGGAAAATGTTCTGGTGCCTCAGTTTCTGATATGACAGAGAAGAATTTATCTGGGGCTGGAGAGGTGGCTTAGGGGTTAAGCCTCCGCCTTGCAGGCGGAAGGTCCTGAGTTCGGATCCCAGATCCCACGTATAGATGCCAGGCGGAAGCGCAGGCGGCCTGCGTTTGCGGAAGCGCAGGCGGCCTGCGTTTCTGGTCCTGGTAGGGCGGAGCCTGTGAATCCCGGGGCGGAGGAGGTGGAGGCGTCCATGGTGGTTCCAGAATTCGTCCGTGGTTCTACACACACGCGCACACATACATACGCACACACTCACAATTGAATAAATAAAAAAAATTAAAAAAAAAACAAAAAACTTTCATTTAAAAAAAAAAAAGAATTTATCTGCAGCTTCAAAGACATTTAACCACACCACCTTGGTCACCAGCAGGCACAATTCTGGAAATACAGAACTGTGGTTTCCTTAGTTCTGTCACATGAGATTCTCTGCCTAACCAGGGCACACATCTATGGAGATACAGCTATAGTTTTCTTCGTTCCTCTCATATCCGACTCTTTGCTTACTCATTGCTCTGCATGTCCCCTGCTACAACTTCAGATAATCTGTTAGTGTAACTGATTAGTATAACTGAGTCAAAGACATGAGCATTGTCACAACGTTTATCACAGATGTAAGGGCCATGGTTCTTCCAAGCATGCCCACATTTTGGAACTGTAACACACTTGTTCCAGAACTTGTTTCTACAGTTTCAAGAGCACTCAGAACATAAATATCAAAGACCTACTACAACAGCTATCTGTGCTCTACCTGGAACAGGAGACCTGAATCTTCTTCATGCTAGAGTCTGGCTCTGTGTCTATTCCCAAACTTCAAATGTTTTGCACATAGTTTCAAATACAGCATTGGGCACATTACATACTAGGAATTTGTACTCTCACTGACTCAATCCTGGAGACAAGAACCCTCCACATGTGCAAATGCTCCAGAATCATGTGCTTGCACTTTATTCAGATAGCAGTGTTCTCTCCACAGTGAACTTTCTCACAAGCCAAGATCACCGTTCCACCTGTAGAAGGAGATAAATAATGTGTATGAATGTGTGTGTGTGTGTGTGTGTGTGTGTGTGTGTGTGTGTGTGTGTGTGTAGAATTCCCTTCATTGGTCTTCATAAATGTTTTGCCTATGAATACTTATTTACTTGAGGAGAGGGAGAGGCAGACAGACAGACAGAGATAGAAACAGAGAGAAAGAGCGGATGTATGCCATGGTGCATAGGTGGGAGATAGAGGAAAAATTTCAGCAGTTAGTTCTTTCCCTCTACCATGTAGACGTACAGAAATTAAACTCAGGTTGCCAGGTTTTTGAACAGGTGCCTTAGCTGCTGAGTCATCTCCGCTGGCACCTTCTATTTCTGAAAACACCTTTGATCTTTATCAGTATCATTTGCCGCTAGATTGTGCAGAATCAGCATCATCATCTTCTCACTAGACCTCAAGCCACCATATCATCACACTTTCGCCATCTTGTTGGTGAATGTCTTGTTGGTGCAAAATTTACACGTTCTTTCACGGAAGTTATGTGGACTTTTATAGTCATTAAACAAAAGAAAAACACTAATACATTTCATCAAACATGTCAATGAAGATGTCAGGTAGGTAAGTTACAGAAAAACCAGGAAATCTTTTCCATAGGTTTCAGATACTATCTGATAACATTCTTTAACTTTTGGGTTTAGAAGCTTGGACTTCCGAATTAATACACTCCAAAGTTTTTACCTCATAATCAAAAGGATGTTAGATAGGATGTAGAGGATGGTTACAAACACCTCTTGAAGTGACCAAAGAAAGCCTAAGACAATTTTGGTTTTCCTTATGTATCATTTCACCCCTGTGCAATTATGAAATTCTACTCAATCAAGAATACAAAAAAATTCTTAAGGAAACTTCTCTCTCTTTGCACAATCATATTTTGTGCATACAGCATCCAATGTTTTAAGTCTCACTAGAAAAATAATGTTTATTCCCAGGATCTGAAAAAAAAGATGAGACCGAGTAGACAGGAAATCAGAATTCAAAAGAGAGTAATGATTGTTTAAGTCACTGAAAAGAAGTCCCTAGATTATATTAATATTATTAGTCACCATGTTTCTTCTGTTTCTTCTGCTTTCTGCATGTGACATAGCATTTACATGTGATATATAAGAATATTATACCTAAAGTTAGAATAGCAGAAAAAATAATAGTGACTTGAGTCACTTCTGAAAAATATATAAATACAAATGTAAGTACTAAATACAATCAGTAATGGAGGCAGAGATCAGAGTCCAGAGTTCTGGTTTCCTCTCAGTGGTACAAATGAGCATTGAGCCTGTTGTCTCTAGCACAGTGAGCTGAGGCTTTTTCTATTATACTTATTCATTCTTAGTTGCTAGTAAAGAGAATGTTTAGTATCTTGCAATCTTAGTTAACTCTTTTATAAGACACTTTCAAATCTACTTTAGTCAGGAACTTGTGATATAGTCTATCATGTTACACGTTTCCTCTCTGGCAGTTCTCATATTTTGTCAATAGAAAGTAGAGTGAAATATTTCCAAATGGCTTCTGTGTCAACTTGATGACACCCAACATTAACTAAGATTAGCTGAGACCACATGAACAGATTATTGGGATCAATGCATTTATAATACAAAGACAAGCCCTAGATCCCATTGGAACCTTCCTAGATCTTATTGGAACCTCCCAGAAGTGGACCAGATAAAAGGGACCATAGAACAAAATACAGAAGAAGAGAGACTCTCCAGGAATCCTCCAGTCTCCAGCTGTTACCCACTAGCCTACTGGATATCTACAGGAACTTAGCCTGTCCCCAGCTTCACCCACCAGCCATGTCACCTCTGCCATGAAAGACTGTTTCTTCCCTCTGGAACCGTAAGTCAAATAAGATCTCCCTTTCTCACTTAAGTTGTTTGACTTTGAATGCTCTTGCACAGCAATAGTTAAGAGTAACCCTTACAGCTTCTAATGAAGCTTTATTTCCCTTTCTTATTGTAATGTAAGAAATAAGATTGGTTTTGCTCATGAAACCAATTGATTCTGAACTTCCATTCTCTTGTGGCTCACATATTTTCAGATACTTCATGGTTTTATTGGGAATGCTGCTCACATCTCTGGGCAGTCCTTTGCAAGGTCAGGTCAATGGGTGCTGGTTCCATCAGTGGGAGGTCCTTCATGGGTTGGATTGTGACTGCTGGTCATGCCCTTGTGTGGTCCTTCATAGTGTCAGCTTGGGTATAAAACAGCTTGGGCTTTAACTATGTATCTGCGCTCCATCTGTAGATTCCACCTAAGACCAGATTTCCACCTGTCTGAATTCTTAACGATGTTAACATAAAGTTTCTTCCCCTGAATAGGACTGTTCTGTAGGACATATTTCAGTGTGGTATGTGTGCTGAGTCCTGTGTGTGGCTTAGAGGCTAGTGTTACTAGACCACTGACTCAAGAGGAATCTCTTTTTTAAGTGCTTATGCTGTGGTCAGGGCTGAGGAGAGTTTTCTCTGGCACCCTCTGATGCAGCTACAGCTGTTGTTTCTTCCACTTTGCAGAAAAATCAAAGCCCTCTCACTGTTACCTTAGCACGCGTCTGTATAGAGTTGGGGCCATGCCTGCCTGTCTACCACAGTTAGTGTCTTTCTCCTTCTGCCTACCCTTTCACACCATTACTACCTTTGAGTATGTTAAAAAAACAAACAAACAAGGTCTGTCTCAAAGGTCTTGATCTTCTGTCTCCACTGTTGGATTCCTCTTATGTGTATTATACCTTCACTTATGGAGAACTACTATGATGCTGCTTTGACATCTACACATTTGCAAAAATGTATAGTTAAATGCTACCGCCTTAAAGAGAGTTAGCTCAATCCTTAGCTATTGGGAATTAGTTTTTTTTAATTAAAGAGTTTTAATTTGCTATTGAAATCCATGGTGAATTCTGACCAGATAGTTCTAAAGAATCAAGATACAGCCTACCTCATCTATGAAATAATGCAACATTAGTCACCAGGTAAAGAAAGTTCGTGCAGGGTGTAGAACTGTCTTTTGTCCTAGAGACATTTTCACTCTCATTATTGACATAGGCATTGTAAGTGAACTATTTTTTTTAATCAACAAAGAAAAGGAAAGTTCAGGGGCTTTAAACTATTGGTGATAAAAGAGTATTTGTTCCCAAAAAAAGACACAAGGATCACATAAAAACATTGTCTATGTTTTAAATTTAGAAATCTCAGAGGAATCACTCCTAAACCATCATCTAGAACTTGATGACTTACTATGAGAACACTTAACTGGAAATCTTGCTTCTGGTGAGAGCTACCTCAACAACTTCCTTAACTAGAGGTTTTGCCTTTGGCATTTTAAACTTATTTATTTATTTATTTTTAGTTTTACAAGCATATTGAGTACTAATTCCTGATTCTCTTTAACCCCTCTCTCTCTCATCCTCCTCCCTTCCCTTCATCAATCCATTCTACCCTTCTGCCTGGCTGCTTCTAGGGACCCCAAGGTTCCTTCCGGATTGTTGACTTTTGTGAGGGTTCGGGCCTCTATGACATACCAAGTTGCCCCTCCTTGGGTTACCCCACAGATAGGGACATTTCCCTTCACTCATCCAGCTATAGTCCCTAAGGTTTACACTGCGTGCTTTTCTCTCTCTTGAGTTCCTCTGTGGTCTATGGGGACATGTTGATATGTCAGTCATTATGCAGGTTACTAAGAACAAGAACTGCAGTGAGTTCCTAGATGCCACAGTCCTGCCTTGAATGGAATTCTTTGCCCAATGGTGGATCTTCCCATCTTTAGGTTCTTACATCTCACCACACCCTCTTCCGTGAGGTACCCTAAGCTTTTGGATGGGGAGAGATTAGGGTGGCCTGATTCTGGGTAAATATTGCCAGGTCACCAGTATTCTTTGTTATGGCTGGCTCTCATTGTCCACTTCCTTGTTCTTCTACTGGCCTAGGCTCCATCCTGTCAGGGCATTGAGATCCTCTGCCGCTACTGTAGAAGAAGACTTCTAGGCTGAGTGCTAAGTGCTCTTCAAATCTATAGGTCTAATAGTAGCTATTTATAGAACAGTTTGGTGTACTGCCTTTCTATCTATAGACTCATTGGCTGCTTTTCCCTATTGATCTAATTCCTTTCCTTTTTTAGGTTCTTGTTCTAGTTAACAGTAACAGGAATGTGTTCCGTTCTGACAAGTGAGTCTTGAGTTCAATCAGAAAGCTTTTCATTGTCTCCTTGATACTCATGCCACTATTACACTGGTGGTCACATGCTACCATGGTGAATGTTTATTGCAACTTGAAGATCTCATGAATTGAGGTCTGTGATTATTTATCTCCCCCAGTAGCTTCTACACTGGCACTGTGTAAACTATCCAGCAAGGAGGAAGTTCTGAGATCAATTCCAACTGATGTATTTTGCTCTGTGATTCATTTGTGTTGCATGTGATCTATTCTCTTACTTTGTTCTGTGATCCATTTGTTTTGCATCTTTAGTAATAGGGTGTTATTGACAGTTTTTTAGAGAGCAACCAAGAGCAAAGGCAAAAGCCAATATTGTTTGAGGGCCTTCAAGACCTGTCTGACCAACATTTTATCAGGAAGCATCACATTCCTGTGACACTTCTAGTATATTTCTAATTGTCACTAGGTACTAAGTGGATCAGCTCTGGGCTTTTTTGTTTTTGTTTTTTCCTGCCTATTCTTCTTCCTTTCTTTAAAACACTTTTTTTTTTGCATATAATTAGCAAGGATCCTATGGGATTATCTCCCACAGTCTTACGGTTTTTCTGTAAGTCCCTCTGTCCCTCCTATATCCCATCTCCTCATACCCTTCTAGGTATTTTTCCCAATTATTCCCCCCCTGGCATTTTAATTGACAATTTATACCTCTCCATGGAATCAACTGATGATTAAAGGAAAGAAAAAATGTGAATTTTTCAAAAAAGATTTATCTGGGAAAGACATTAAGGAAAGGTACAAATTCAAATTTTTTCTTTGTTATTTGTTAGAAATATCCAGTTTTATGAATATTGTTATGCTTATTAATCCATTCTCATGCTGGTAGATTCTTTCTACCTTTTTAGCTATCATATGATGAATGTGTTATAAAAATTATTTTGTAAGTGTATTTGTAGATTTATGTTTTCATGGCCATTTATTTTTTCATCAATGCCTCAGTAAGATTACTTATTGTAAAAGTGTGTGTATATATATGTATACATATATATATAAAACATAAGTAATTATTAAGATATTTATGAAATAGATTGTACATTCCAACTTGTATAAGAATTATACCTGGCTGCTCAATACTTTGACAATATTTCTTATCATTTAAAATAATTTATACTTTGTGGTTGACATAGAGTGGTACTTCAACTTTGTTCAGTTTGCATTTCCCTAACAATGTATTAAATATATCATTTGATCATCCATATATCTTTACTTAATTTCAAGTAGATTTCCAGAATCTGTATCTATTTTTATCCATTACTAAATTTTCGGAGTATGTTTATGTATTCTTTTTTTTTTATTAAAAATTTAATTATACATTTAAAAATTTTTTTTACCAGTTCCCTCCCTCCCCCCTCCTCCCCCTCCCCTTCCCCCAGTGCCTCCCCCCCAATTCCCAGAGAGTCCTTTATTGTGTACGCCTAACTCTCCACTGGGTCCTCCTCTCCGATGACATATAAGGACCCAGTGGCATTTCCATAAGCCTTTTCTCTTGTTCCCCTTAAGCATAAGATCACTACTGTGGCTGTCAATCCCTTGCCTCCAGGGGTCTCGGTGCCCTTAACAGATGCTAAACTTTATGAGGGCAACAGTGCACTGGACATTGCGCAGGGCATGGAAAGTCCCATTATGATTGCTTTGGCCCCAACTATTGTTGAGAATCTTGCAAATTGTTGCTCCTCCCATCCTTTTGCTCTTACAATCTTACCGCCCCCTCTTCCGCAAATGTCCCTGAGCTCCAGGATGGGGAGAGATTAGGCTGGCCTAGTTCTATGTGATTGATATAGAGTCTCTGAAGTTCTGGATTGTGGTTTGTTGATTTTCTTTTGCAGTTTTGCTGCTCCTGCAATTCCCTTCACTCCATTCTGCTGGGCACTGTATGTCACCCCCTGGCCAGAGACAAAAAGCTGTTAAACTGGAGTCTTGTTGTAATAGCACATTCAAGGGTAGATGTAATAAGAGTAGGAAACCTCCCTGAGGGAGGGGTCCATCACCCATTTGCAAAATGATTACTTTTTATCTGCTAGACTATATGCCCTCCCCTTCTGGTGAGATCAGGAAAGAACGTCTGTGAACTTAACCAGGTTTCTCATTACTTACTTGCAGACCTTGATGGAGGCCTATTTTCTCTGCTGTAACATGGTCTCCTCTCTCCTTGTTTCTGGTGTGGCCCTCCTAACCCATCTCTCTTGTTCATAATCCTTGCAATTACTGTGTTACATAGGTTTACTTTTGAGTGTCTCAATGTGGGCTGGGTGAGTTTGGTACTAGGAGCCACCTATTAGGGAGTACATACGGCGCTTAATTTTCTGGGTTTGGGATACTTCACTTAATATAATTCTTTCTAATGACATCCATTTCCCAGCAAATTCCAGTAATTCATCATTTTTGATGGCTGAGTAGTACTCCATTGTATAGATGTACCACAGTTTCCTTATCCACTCGTCAACTGTTGGACATTTAGGTTGATTCCATGACTTTGCTATTGTAAACAGTGCTGCTATGAACATGATCGAGCTTGTGCTATCGAGGCGAACCTCTCCTGCATGGGGGGTTATTCCCAAAAGTGGGATAGCAGGGTCATATGGCATTTCAATCTTTAATTTCTTTAAGAATCTCCAGACGGCTCGCCAGAGTGGCTGTATGAGCCTGCATTCCCACCAACAATGTAGGAGAGTTCCCCTCTCTCCACATCCTCTCCAGCATTTGTCGTTGTTTGTATTGTGGATTTTTGCCATCCTGACCGGGGTGAGATGATATCTCAGGGAAGTTTTGATTTGCATTTCCCTGATGGCGAAGGAAGTGGAGCATTTTTTAAGATAATTGTTAGACATTTTAATTTCATCTCTGGTAAAGTTTCTTTGAAGTTCCAGGGCCCATTTTTTAATTGGGCCAGTGTTTTCCTTGGAGTTTAATTTTCTAAGTTCTTTGTGCACTCTGGACAGTAGAGCTCTGTCAGATATGTGGTTAGTGAAGATTTTCTCCCATTCTGTGGGTTGCCTTTGAGCTCGTGTGACAATCTCTTTATCTGAACAGAAGCTCTTTAATTTCACAAGATCCCAACTGTTGAGAGTTGGTAGCAGTGATTGTGCCATTGGATGTCTGTTTAGGAAGTGTTGGCCTAGCCCAATCAGCTCGAGGGAGTTCCCTATCCTTTCAACTATGGTTTTTAAAGTCTCTGGCCTGATATCCAGGTCCTTGATCCATTTGGAATTAAGTTTTGTACATGGTGACAAGTACGGGTCCAGCTTTAATCTTCTGCATGTGGAGATCCAGTATTGCCAGCACCATTTGTTGAAGATGCTGTTCTTTTTCTATTGGATTCTTTGGGCCCCTTTGTCAAAGACCAAATGGCTGTAACTTTGTGGGCTTATATCTGGGTCTTCAATCCTTATCCATTGATCTGTGTGTCTATTTTGGAGCCAGTACCAGGCTGTCTTTATAACTATGGATTTGTAGTATAGACTTAGGTTTGGTATGGTAATACCTCCAGCTGTGTTTTTGTTACTCAGGATTGTTTTTGCTATCCTGGGTCTTTTGTGCCTCCATATGAACTTTGAGATTATTTGGTCAACTTCTTTGAAGAATTGCTTTGGGATTTTGATTGGTATAGCATTGAATCTGTATATTGCCTTTGGTAGGATGGTCATTTTTACAATGTTGATTCTGCCAATCCAGGAACAAGGGAGGTCTTTCCACCTTCTGGTGTCTTCTGCAATTTCTTTCTTTAGGGTTTTAAAGTTTTCATTGTAAAGGTCTTTTACCTCCTTAGTTAGGTTTATACCAAGGTATTTCATTTTTTTAGGGGTTATAGTAAATGGCATGGTTTCTCTCAAGGCTTTTTCACTTCTTTCATTCTGGGCATATAGGAAGGCCTCTGATTTTTGCACATTTATTTTGTATCCTGCCACCCTGCTGAACTTCTCAATTAGTTCCAGGAGCTTCCTGGTGGAGTTTTTCGGATCCCTCAGGTATAAGATCATGTCATCTGCAAATAGGGATAGCTTGATTTCTTCCTTGCCGATTTGAATCCCTCTTATGTCCCTTTCTTGTCTTATGGCTTCAGCTAAGACTTCAAGTACAATATTGAATAGAAGTGGTGAGAGTGGACAGCCTTGTCTAGTTCCTGATCGAAGTGGGAATGCTTCCAATTGTTCCCCATTGAGCATAATCCTTGCTGTGGGCTTGTTGTATACAGCTTTTATTATATTGATAAAGGTTCCTTCCATTCCTACTGTCTCTAGCGTTTTGATCATAAAAGGCTATTGGATCTTGTCAAAAGCTTTTTCTGCATCTATCGAGAGTATCATGTGGTCTTGGACTTTGGACTGGTTTACATGATGAATTACATTTATTGATTTGCGTATGTTGAACCAACCTTGTGTGCCAGGGATGAAGCCTACTTGGTCCCCATGAATGATCTTTTTGATATGTTTTTGAATCCGATTTGCTAAGACTTTGTTGAGAATCTTTGCATCTGTGTTCATCAGGGAGATCGGCCTATAGTTTTCTTTTTTAAGTGAATCTTTATTAGGTTTTGGGATTAAAACGATATTAGCTTCATAGAAGGAATTTGGTAGTGTTCCTTCCTTTGCTATTTGATGGAACAGTTTAAGGAGTATTGGTGTTATTAACTCCTTAAATGTCTGGTAGAACTCTGTGCTGAATCCATCTGGTCCAGGATATTTTTTGGTGGGAAGATTCGAGATTACTTCCTCAATTTCCTTATATGTTATAGGACTATTTAAATAATTCACAACTTCCTGATTCAATTTAGGTAAGTTGTGTTTACTTAGAAATTCATCCATCTCTTTTGTGTTGTCAAACTTCACAGAGTATAAGTTTTTGAAATATGATGTTATAATTCTCTGGATTTCTTGGGTATCAGTAGTGATAACTCCATGTTCATTTCTAATTTTGTTAATTTGGGTTTTCTCTCTCTTGCTTTTGGTTAGTTTAGCTAGGGGTGTATCAATCTTGTTGATTTTTTCAAAGAACCAGCTTTTTGATTGGTTGATTTTTTCTATCATTTTCTTAGTCTCGATTTCAGATATTTCTCCCCTTATTTTGCTAATCTCTTCTCTTCTACTGCTTTTGGGATCAGATTGCTCTAGTTTCTCTAAAGCTTTAAGCTGCATTGTTAAGTTGTTTATTTCTGATGTTTCCATTTTTTTGACGTGGGCATTAAGAGCTATGAACTTACCTCTTAGAACAGCTTTCATTGTGTCCCAGAGATTTTGGTAAGTTGTATTTTCGTTATCATTCACTTTCAGGAAATCTTGAATTTCCTTTTTAATTTCTTCCTGAATCCAGTTCTCATTCAGCATCATAGTGTTAAGTTTCCAGGAGTTAGTGTATTTTCTCTTGTTTGATGTGTTGTGGATGTCCAGCTTTAGGCCGTGGTGGTCTGATAGGGCACAGGTTAGAATTTCAACTTTCTTGTATATGTGTAGATTCATTTTGTGGCCCAATATGTGATCTATTTTGGAGAAAGTTCCGTGTGCTGCTGAGAAAAATGTGTATTCTTTGGTGCGTGGGTGAAAAGTTCGATAGAGATCTGTGAGGTCCATTTCTTTCAGGGTTTGATTAAGTTCCAAAGTGTCTCTGTTAAGCTTTTGACCTGTTAATCTATCCCATGTAGAGAGGGCGGTGTTGAAGTCCCCAAGAATTTTCGTTTGGGGGTTGATTTCTTGCTTTAGACGCTGTAGGGTTTTCTTAATGAATGTGGAGGGGCCCGTATTGGGTGCATATATGTTCAGTATTGTGAAATCTTCCTGGTGAATTGTACCTGTGACTAAAATGTAGTATCCATCCGTGTCTCTTATAATTTTTTTTGGTTTGAAATCCACTTTGTCTGATAGCATAATGGCTACCCCTGCTTGTTTTCTGCTTCCATTTGCTTGTAGAATTGTTGATCAGCCTTTTATTTTTAGAGCGTGCCTATCTTTTGTGGTGAGATGGGTTTCCTGCAGGCAACAGATTGATGGATTGTGATTTTTAATCCAAGTTTGTAATCTGTGTCTCTTGATCGGTGAATTAAGTCCATTAACATTTAGTGTTATAATGGAGAAACTATTGTTAATTCCAGACATTTATTATGTTTAGTAGCTTTTATAAGTATATTGCTTCGCTTTTAATGGTGTTATATTTGCCTTCTGTTCTCCTGGATATGCCTGTTGTTTTCTTCACGCTTGAGTATCATTTCTAGCAGTTTTTGAAGGCCTGGTTTGGTGGCCATGTATCCCTTAAAGTTGTCTTTGTGCTGGAAAATTTTTCTTTCTCCCTCGATCATGACTGATAGTTTTGCAGGGTAAATCAGCCTGGGTTGACATTTTTGCTCATTCAATACTTGAAGTATGTCTCTCCAAGCTCTTCTTGCTTTTACTGTTTCGACTGAGAAGTCATTTGTTATTTTAATAGGTTTGCCTTTAAAAGTGACTTGTTTTTTCTCCCTTGAAGCTCTCAGCACCAGTTCTTTATCTTGAATGTGGAGTGTTTTAACTATTATTTGCCGCGGTGTGCTTCTATTTTGGTCGTATCTGTTTGGGGTGTGGAATGCCTCTTGTATATGAATGGGCCTCTCTTTTTTTAGATGAGGAAAGTTTTCCTTGATGATCGTTTGAAAAATTTCCTCAGGGGTGGTATTTTGAGATTCTTGCTCCGGTATTCCATGAATACGCATGTTAGGCTTCTTCAGGGTGTCCCATATCTCTTGGATATTTCTCTCAAGTATCTTTTTGGCTTTAACAACCTCTTCCATTGAGCTGGTTAGTACTCCCACTTTATCTTCAAGGTCTGAAATTCTGTTTTCTGCTTCATTAGTTCTGTTGATAAGACTCTCTGTGGCGGTCTGGGTTGAAGATAACTTGTCTTTTAGCTCAGTTTTAAACTCTGCTTGAGTTTGTTTTAACTGCTCTATGCCACTTTTTGTTTCTTGCACTGTTTTTCTCAACTCCTCCAGATGTCTGTTGTGTTCCTCTTCAAAGCGATTGATTCGATTATGTAATTCCTCCCGGATTTCCTCTTTCATAGTATTGAACATGGTAATGATCATATTTTGAAAGTCGTTATCCTGGGTCAGGCTTTCTTGGCCTTTTTCTGTGGGTTTGTTCTTGTTGGAGTCTAACATTATGGGATTAATTCCTTCAGTGGGAAATTTGTTTACTTGAGTGTTGCTTCTCATGGATTTGCACTTTGACTTTGGCATTGTCATTTTAACTCTTAAGATCTCTCAATTTCACTAAACTGAATTATTTGGCCTGGGGTACTGGTGGGCGGGCCCGAACGGGGACTTACCTAGGGCACGGGGTGAGGCCCGGGTGGACTGCGCGCGTGTCCCGACCGGCGGAGCGGGGTGGGGTGAAAAGGGAGGATGGGCACGTCGGCGTGGAGCTATTTAACCCGAGGGCAGCTGGGGCGGGGCCCGGGCGCAGGGGGAGGTCCTCCTCGTCCCTCGGCCCCCGCGCGGCTCCGGCTGGATGGCGGGAGTCGGAGCCGGGTCCCTGTGGGCTGACCTGGGGTCCTAGAGCGCGCGGTGAGGCCCGGCTGGATCTCGCGTACGCGTCCCGACCGGCGGAGCAGGGCGGGGTGAAAAAAAGGGACTGTTCCTGTATTCTTTAAGTACTTTCCTTCTCATATGTCTAATTGAAGCTGTTTCTTCCAGAATGTGGATTATATTTTTGAGTATTTTATCATTATAATATATACAAACATTTGATTTGTGATTTTATATTCTCTTACTTGTTAAAAAGGTTTTTTTTTAAATTCCATATGCCATGAATATCCCTTCCTATGTTGTATTTTTTGTTTTCTGAAATCTTTAATTTACAGTATATTATATATATATATATTACATATTTTATGTTGTATACATAGAGTTAGAGTGTAACTTAATGGATACTGTGTGTTTACTATGTCAAGGCACATAGTCATTAACAAATCCAGTTAAACACTAATGCTGTATGTATTTTATATAAAAGTTGTCCCTTCTGCTCCAGATCCAGACCAGGGTGGACTTCCTGCTCCTCAGGTAAGGCCATCTAGACCATGCCCCAGACCCCAGGTCACCTGCATGCCCACCAACAGCCATTCTGCCTCTCTGGCACTGTAGAAGGCCCTTAGGCCACACCCTAGGTCCCAGGTGATCTGTGTGCCCCACTAGACTCTCTGCTCTACTGCCCTGGACCCAGACCAGGGTGGACACCCTGCTCCTCAGGTAAGGCCCCTAGACCACACCCAGGCCCCAAGTGAACTTCAAGCTCCACTAAACACAGACCAGGCCAGAATCCCTGGTCTTCAGGGCAAACTCCCTGCTCCTCAGAATTCAATAGAGTCCAGAGAAAACCCAAGCATAGCTCTAGGGGACAAACACCATACATCTGAAGCCCTCTAAAATCATCCCATCACATGGGAGAGAATCTTCACATCCAGCTCAAAGATAAGCACAGCCCTTTTTACCATCTTGTTCCTTTCAATTATTAGTCACTATAGTTTAACTTTTCCATATAGCCATACAACTTCAGGGAATATACCATTCACACTCACATATCACCGAGGAAGTAAACTGAAAAAGTGAACTACCATACTAATCTTCATTCCCTTAATTGATGTACTAACAATCTAATAGCCTCATCTAGGAAATAACACAAATACCAGAAAATTGTATCCAATGCCAGGGCAAACACTAGTAATAACTGCTCAAGTATACTAATACTATCTAATTAAGTTCAGTCAAAACACACAGAAGCAAAAAGAAGTTCTTAAGAGATAAAACAAAAATGCCCAGGTCACAGTGCAAATCCATGAGAAGCAAAAACCAAGACAACAAATCTCCTACTGAAATAATTAACCCCATAATGATAGATTCAAACCAGAACAAACTCACAGAAAATAACCAAGAAAGCCATACACAAGATAATGATTTTCAAAGCCTGATATTTACTATGATCAATACTATGAAAGAAGAAATCCAGGAGGAATTAACCACATCAAACACAACAGGCACTTGGAGGAGATGAGAAAAACAGCTAAAGAAACAAAAATAGGCATAGAGCAGTTAAAGCAATCTCAAGCAGAGTTTAAAATTGAACTAAAACACAAGTTATCTTCAACCCAGAACTCAACAGAAAGTATTATCAGCAGACATAATGAAGCAGAAAATAGAATATCAGATTTGAAGACAAAATGAAAGAACTAGCCAGTTCAATGGAAGAGGTTGTTAAAACCAAAAAGATACTCGAGAGGAATATTTAAGAATTGTGGGACACCTTGAAGAAGCCTAACATGTGAATTCATGGAATACCAGAACAAGAATCCCAAAATACCACACTCGAGGATATTTTTCAAATTATCATAAAGGAAAACTTTCCACATCTAAAGCGCTTCAAGAGAAAAAAAAACCAAGTCACTGTTAAAGGTAAATCTATTAAAATAGCAAATGATATTTCAATGGAAACAATAAAAGCAACAAGAGCTTATAGAGACATACTTCAAGTATTGAATGAGCAAAAATGTCAACCCAGGCTAATATACCCAGCAAAACTATCAATCATGATCGAAGGTGAAAGAAAAATTTTCCACCATAAAAACAACTTTGAAGGCTTTCAAAGAAAAGAACAAGCATATCCAGGAGGACAAAAAAGGAAGTATAATGCCACCAAAACCTCCAAGCTAAAGAATACACTAAACACAAAAGGTGTCAGGAATTAACAGTAATTTCTCCATTAAAACACTAAACGTCAATGGAATTAACTCATCAATCAAAAGACACAGATTACAACTATGGATTAGAAATCACAACCCATCCATCTGCTGTCTTCAGGAAACACATCTCACCACAAAAGAAAGGTACATTCTAAAAGTAAAAGCCTGGTCAAAAATTCTTCAAGCTGGGTGCCCTAGCCCCTCATCGCATTAATGCCCTGAGTTCTGTTCCGTGCCTGCTTCTCAAGGATTCCATGGGTTCTTTCAAGCTGCCGGCTTCTCTTGAGGTCTCCAGTGCCTAGCCCCCTCAGGGCACTCCAGCCTTTCTCTCCTCTAATAAACTCTACCTTAATCTCTCAAACAAAAAAAAATCATAAGAGGCACAGAAGGATACTACATTTTAGTCACAGGAACAATTCACCAGGAAGACTTCATAATACTGAACATATATGCACCTAATGCTCCTCCACATTCATTGAGCAAATGCTACAATGTCTAGAGCAAGAAATAAATTCCAAAACCAAAATACTAGAGGATTTCAATTCTGCCCTCTCAGCGTGGGATAAATAAACAGGCCAAATACTTAACAGAGATACATTGGAACTTAATCAAACTCTTACTGAAATGGACTTTACAGATTTCTGTTGAACTTTCCATCCACTTACCAAAGAATACACATTTTTCTCAGCAGCCTCTGTAACTTTCTCCAAAATAGACCACACACTGGGCCACAAAACCAATCTACACATATGCAGGGAAGTTGAACTTTTACCCTGTACCCTATCAGACCACCATAGTCTAAAACTTGATATCTGCAACACAAAAAACAGCAGAAAATACACTAACTCTCAGAAACTAAACACTGTGATGCTGAATGAGAATTGGGTTAAGGAAAAAAATCATAAAGGAAATTCAAGATTTTCTAGAAGTGAAAGATAATGAAAACATATCATATCAAAACAACATTTCAAATCTCTGTGACACAATGAAAGCTGTCCTAAGAGGTAAGTTTATAGCTCTTAATATCTATATAAAAATAGAAGCATCACAAATAAATAACTTAACAATGCAACTTAAAGCTTTAAAGACACAAGAACAATCCAATCCCAAAAGCAGTAGAAGAGAGGAGATTAGCAAAAATCGGGAAAGAAACAAAACAAAGAATCAACAAGTCAAAAAGCTGGTTCTTTGAAAAATATCAAAAGGATTGATTCACCCCCCTAGCTAAATCAAAAGAGAGAAAACCCAAATTAACAAAATTAGAAATGAAAATGGAGTTAATTACAACTGATACCCAAGAAATTCAGAGAATTATAAAGTCATATTTCAAAAACTTATACTCCATGAAATTAGATAATACAAAAGATATTGATGAATTCTTGAGTAAGCACAGCTTACCTAAGGTGAATCAGGAAGTTTTGAATTATTTAAATAGTCCTATAGCAGATGAGCAAATTGATGAAGTAATCTTGAATCTTCCCACCAAAAAATGTTGAGGACCATATAGATTCAGCACAGAATTCTACCAGATATTTAAGGAACAACTAACACCAATACTCCTTGAACTGTTCCATCAAATTGAGAAGGAAGGAATACTTCCAAATTCTTTCCATGGAGCTAATATCATCCTAATTCCAAAACCTAATAAAGATACACTTAAAAAAGAAAACTATAGGCTAATCTATTTGATGAACGCAGATGCAAAAATTCTCAACAAAATCTTAGCAAATCACATTTAAAAACATATCAAAAAAATCATTCAATATGATCAAGTAAGCTTTATCCCAGGCACACAAGGTTGGTTCAACATATGCAAATCAATAAATGTAATCTATCACATAAATCAATCCAAAGTCCAAGACTACATGATACTCTCGATAGGAAAAGCTTTTGACAAGATCCAACAGCCTTTTATGATCAAACCCTAGAGACAGTTGGAATGGAAGGAATCTTTATCAACATAATAAAATACAAGCCAACAGCAAGGATTGTATTCAATGGGGAAAAACTTGAAGCATTCCCACTTCGATGAGGAACTAGACAAGGCTGTCCACTCTCACCACTTCTATTCAATATTGTACTTGAAGTCTTAGCTGGAGCCATGACAAAAGAGGGAGATAAAAGGGATTCAAATTGGCAAGGAAGAAATCAAGACATCTCTATTTGCAAATGACATACCTGAGTGATCCTAAAAACTCCACCAGGAAATTCCTCGAACTAATACAGAAGTTAAGCAGGGTAGCAGGTTACAAAACAAACGTGCAAAAATCAGTGGCCTTCCTATATCCCAAGGATAAAGAAAGTGAAAAAGCCCTAAGAAAAACAATCCCATTTACTACAGCCCCTAAAAAAATGAAATACCTTGGTATAAATCTAACCAAGGAAGTGAGAGAAATTTATAATGAAAACTTTAAAACCGTAAAGAAAGAAATTACAGAAGACACAAGAAGGTGAAAAGATCTCCCATGCTCATGGATAGGCACAAACAACATAAAAATGACCATCCTACCAAAAGCAATATACAAATTCAATGCTATACCAACAAATTCAATGCTATACCAATCAAAATCCAAAGCAGGGTTGAAGAGGTGGCTCAGGGGTTAAGCCTCTGCCTTGCAGGTAGAAGGTCCTGAGTTCGGATCCCAGATCCTACGTATAGATGCTGGGCTTCTGGTCCTGGTAGGGTGGAGCCTGTGAATCCTGGGCAGTGTAAACAAGAAGGAGGCAGAGGCGTCCGTGGTGGTTCCCGAATTTGCCTGTGGTTCTACACACACACGCGCACACACACACACGCACACACACACACACAAGCACACACACACACATGCATGTGCACGTGCACATGCATACACACACACGCACAATTGAATAAATAAAAAAATCCCAAAGCAATTCTTTAAAAAAATTGACCCAACAATCTCAATATTCATATGGAGTGCAAAAGACCCAGGATAGCCAGAACAATCCTGAGTAGCAAAAACAATGCTAGAGGTATCACCATACCAAACCTTAATCTATACTACAAATCCATAGTAATAAAAACAGCCTGGTACTGGCTCCAAAATAGACATGTAGCTCAATGGTTGAAGACCCAGATATAAGCTCACACAATTACAGCCATCTGGTCTTTAACAAAGGGGCTCAAAATATTCAATGGAAAAAGAACAGCCTCTTCAACAAATGGTGCTGGATGTCCACATGCAGAACATTAAAACTGGACCCAGACTTGTCACCATGCACAAAAATTGATTTCAAATTGATCAAGGACCTCAATATTATGCCAGAGACAATAAAAGCCTAGTTGAAAGGGTAGGGAACTCCCTCGAGCTGATTGGGCTAGGCCAAAAGTTCCTAAACAGAAATCCAATAGTACAGTCACTAGAACCAACACTCAACAAATGGGATCTTATGAAATTAAAGAGCTTCTGTTCAAATAAAGAGATTGCAAACCAAGCAAAAAGGCAACCCACAGAATGGGAGAAAATCTTCACTAACCACATATCTGATAGAGCTCTACTGTCCAGAGTGCACAAAGAACTTAGAAAACTAAACACCAAGGAAACCGCTGGCCCAATTAAAAAATGGGCCCTGGAACTTAAAAGAAACTTGACCAGGGATGAAATTAAAATGTCTAACAAATATCTTAAAAAATGCTCCACTTCCTTAGCCATCAGGGAAATGCAAATCAAAACTTCCCTGAGATATCATCTCACCCCAGTCAGGATGGCAAAAATCCACAATACAAACAACAACAAATGCTGGAGAGGATATGTAGAGAGGGGAACTCTCCTACATTGCTGGTGGGAATGCAGGCTCATACAGCCACTCTGGCGAGCCGTCTGGAGATTCTTAAAGAAATTAAAGATTGAAATGCCATATGACCCTGCTATTCCACTTTTGGGAATAACCCCCCATGCAGCAGAGGTTCACCTCGATAGTACAAGCACGACCATGTTCATAGCAGCACTGTTTACAATAGCAAAGACATGGAATCAACCCAAATGTCCAACAGTTGATGAGTGGATAAGGAAAAGGTGGTACATGTATACAATGGAGTACTACTCAGCCATCAAAAATGATGAATTACTGGAATTTGCCGGGAAATGGATGTCATTAGGAACAATTATATTAAGTGAAGTATCCCAAACCCAGAAAATTAAGCGTCATATGTCCTCCCTAATAGGTGGCTCCTAGTACCAAACCCACCCTGCCCACATTGAGACACTCAAAGGTAAATCTATGTAATACCTACAGTAATTGAAAGGATTATGAACAGGAGGGATGGGGTTGGAGGGGCACACCAGAAACAAGGAGAGAAGTGACTATGTTACAGCAGAGAAAATAGGCCTCCATCAAGGACTGCAAGTAGGTAATGTGACACCTGGTTAAGTTCACAGACGTTCCTTCCTGATCATTTTCAACTGAGGGGGTATGATCTCACCAGAAGGGGAGGGCATATAGTCTGGCAGATTAAAAAGTAACCATTTTGCAGATGGGTGATTGACCCCTCCCTCACTGAGGTTTCCTACTTTTATTACATCTACCCTTGAATGTGCTCTTATAATAAGACTCCAGTTTAACAGCTTTTTGTCTCTGGCCAGGGGGTGACATACAGTGCCCAGCAGGATGGAGTGAAGGGCATTGCAGGTGCAGCAAAACTGCAAAAGAAAATCAACAAACCACAATCCAGAACTTCAGAGACTCTATATCAACCACATAGAACTAGGCCAGACTAATCTCTTCCCATCCTGAAGCTCAGGGACATTTGCGGAAGAGGGGGCGGTAAGATTGTAAGAGCAAAAGGATGGGAGGAGCAATGATTTGCAAGATACTCCATACAAGTTAGGGCCGAAGCAATCATAATTGGACTTTGCATGCCCGGTGCAATGTCCAACACACTATTGACCTCACAAAGTCTAGCATCTGCTAAAGGCACCAAGATCCTTGGAGGCAAGAGATTGACAGCCACAGTAGTGTTCCTATGCTTAAGGGGAACATGGGAAAGGGTTCAGGGAAATGCCACTGAGTCCTTGTAAGTCATTGGAGAGGAGGGCACAATAAAGGACTCTCTGGGAATTGGGGCGGGAGGCACTAGGGGATAGGGAGGAAGGGGTGAGGGGAGGGGGAGCAGGGGGTTGGGGGAGGAGGAGGAAGGGAGGGAACTGGTGTACCTATTAAGTTTGTATGAGCGGAAATAATAATAAAAATGTATAAAAAAAACTAAACACCAAGAAGATAAATAGCCCAATTAAAAATGGGCCTGGGAACTGAAAAGAAACTTTCCCAGGTATGAAACTGAAATGTCTAACAAATATCTTAAAAAATGCTCCACATCCTTAGTCATCAGGGAAATGCAAATCAAAACTTCCTGTGATATCATCTTACTGTAGTCAAGATGGCAAAAATCCACAATACAAACAACACCAAATGCTGGAGAGGATGTGGA
The DNA here is from genome assembly GCA_023101885.1 of Typhlomys cinereus. Classification (NCBI taxonomy): domain Eukaryota; kingdom Metazoa; phylum Chordata; class Mammalia; order Rodentia; family Platacanthomyidae; genus Typhlomys; species Typhlomys cinereus. The sequence continues at coordinate 2,506,966 of JALPQD010000230.1, read as the reverse complement.
GAGAAGGAAACTCTCCTACATTGCTGGTAGGAATGCAGGTTCATATAATTGTCTGGGCCCACGAACCAGCATAAACCCAGACTTACGTGCAGGAAATAGAAGTGGGAGCAGTAGGAATTGATCAGGCATCGCGTCAGAGTGAGCCTAGGCTGTCCATCATCCAAGCCAACTTTATTGTAGCGTACATAGTATTTATAGGAAAACAAGAGCAGGATGAAATTCTTTACAGGATGATGTAAAACATATACATTCCAGTTAATAAAGAAAAGGCAGGAGTGACATCTACCAGGCATTATGTTGCCAGGTAGAGTAAAACAGGCATGGCACCTTGTTGCTGGAAGGGAATGCACAATGTATGCCTCAAAACAGAGTTACCTGGTCCGTGCATTAGCATATCAGATAAGCAGGAAAGAACTGTTGGGGGAAGAACAGCCCAGTCAGTTTCTAAGAGAAACAAAAGTGATCCAAGAACAGACTGGAGGTAAGCTCTACTCCAAGGGAGGGAGTTAGGCCTGCCATTATCTTGCAGACAAGAGGCAAACTCTACCTCCCAGGGAAGGAGCTCCTAGGGACAGCCCATTTCAGATGCTAATGTATCATCCAGAGAGCAGGCTTTGGGCCTGATGACCCCCACATACAACTACTCTGGTGATCAATCTGGAGATTTTTTAAAAAGTTAAAGATTGCAATGCCATTTGACTCTGCTATACCACTTCTGGGAATAATCCTCCAAAAAGCAAAAATTCACTACAATGACACAAGCACAACCATGTTCATAGCAGCTCTATTTACAATAGCAAAGTCATGGAATCACCCAAATGCCTAACATTTGATGAGCAGATAAGGAAAACATGGTACATTTATATGATGGAATACTACTCAGTCATCAAAAAAGATGAATTAATGAAATTTGCCAGAAATGGATGAAATTAGAAAAAATAGTATTGAGTGTAGTATCCCAGACACAGAAAATTAAACATCATGTGTACTCCCTAATAGGTGGATCCTAGTACCAAACCCACTTAATGACATATTCAAAGATAAACCTTTGTAATACCTACAGTAATTGCAAAGATTATAAACAGGATGGAAGGAGAAGGAGTCTCTCCCCAGAAATAAGGAGAAAGGGGATCATGCTTCAGTAGGGAAAATAGGTCACCATCAAGTATTTTAAGTAAGTAACGATATATCTGGTGAAGCTCACTTTCACTTTCCTTCCTGATCACTTGTGACTGAGGAGGTTTGATCTCACCAATCAGGGAGGGTATAGGGACTGGCAGATAGATGGTAACAGTGTCCTGCAAATGGGACACTGACCCCCGCTCCCTCACTGAGGTCTACTACTCCGATTCCATCTACATTTGAATCTCCTCTTAAGTAAGATCTTCATTTAAACAGCCTTTTATTTTTGGTTAGGAGGTGACCTTCAATACAATCAGGATGGAGCCAAGGACAGTACAGGAAAAGCAAAACTGAAAACAACAACAGATCGTAATTCAGAACACCAAAGACCCTACATTAATCTCCTGGAACCAGATCAGCCAAATCTCTCCCCATCCTAAAACTCAGGGAAACTTGCAGAAGAGGGGGCAGCAAGATTGTAAGAGTCTACGGGCGGGGAGGTCCAACGATGTGCAAGATACTCCATACAAGTTAGGGTTGCAGTAGCCATAATCGGACTTTGTATGACCTGTACAATGACTGACATGTCAACAAACCCCAAAGTCTAACATAGATCACAGGAAATAGGATCCTTAGAGGCAAGGGACTAACAGTCATAAGAATCTTTACATTCTAAAGGAGAGCCCAAGAAAGGTCTCTGGGCTATGCCACTCAGTCCTTACTCCTCCACTAGAGTGGGGGGACTCAGAGGGAGGTTTGGCATTCACACAAAAGGACGTTCCAGGGGATGGGAGGGAGAAAGGGGGAGGCAATGGGAGAAGGGGAGGGAGGGTGGTGAAAAGAAGGGGAAAAGGGGAGGGAGGGTGCAAAGGTGATTGAGGTGGGTGGAGGGAGGGAGAGAACCAGGGTACCTATTGAGCTTGTATGATTGAGGAAAAATAAAAAAAAAGGAAGATGAGGTTCAACTTTTCTATGGATGCACTATTTTTTAGTTATTCAGATAAAAACTAATTCTGATAAAAATCACTTGGTGTCTGAAAATAATCTTGCTAATTACTATTAAAAGTAAAATACATAGGTGAAAGCTATAATAATGTTAAGTTTTTGGATTGGTCATGGCTAAAGTTAAATTATATCTCTGATACATTAAGTCTATGTCAACTGTATTTTTTTATTCAATTGTGCTTGTGTGCACGTGTGTGCATGTGTGTGTGTGTGTGTGTGTGTGTGTGTTTCCATATCCTGTTCATTATCAATGTGTCATTATTTTCATCAAAACAAGAGTATGAAGATTTACTGGATCTAGATACAATGATTTATTGTATCTTCTTATAAAAGTTACTATAACTTCTCTAGTTCCTATGTTGTTTCATATACTTTTTATGGTAATCTCATTTCTACCTGGAAAAAAATTTCATGCAAATTTTATAGGAAATGCATTGTTATACATTAATTTGGAAATAATTATTGCTTCTATTTTTTGTATCTAGCTTGAAAATACTATCTCAATTTATTTATTTGATTTCTTACATAATTTCTTTGTAATTTTCAACATGCAAATTGTTTACAAAGTTCATTAGATCTTACACATATGAATATTTAGAGTGGCTATACATTTTCCTGTTTTAATGTATTTAAAATATTTATTTATTTAGAGCAGATATATGTGTTGTAGTCAGCAGACTACTTTCATTCGTCAGCTGGGCTTTAGTGTTTGACCCCAGGTTGCATCTGATGCCTTTACCCACTAAGCCATTTTGGTCTCTGTTCTGAATTGTTATCTGCGAATGTTCCTCTGTTTATGCCTACTTTACAAATTTTCAATTTAGTTCTGCATATTCAGCTAAGAGACTTTGAAGGATTTACTAATTAACCCTAGGTTTTTTTAAATAGATTTTTGAGCATTTTTATGAGGCTATATGAAGTGACAACTGGTGTTAATTCTTCTTTTCTTAACTATGTCCATTTTATATTTTTTCTTGACTTTTCTGGATTAGTAAGAAACTTCAAGATGATGTTGAATAAGAATGATGAATGGATCATCCTTGCCTTGTTATTTGATGATAAGTATTCACTTTAGAGTAAAGTAGTATGTTGTCTATATATATGTTTATATATATATAGTTTTTAATACCTGATTACAGACATGTGAGCGATTTCCAAACTTAGATAATGAGAAGAAATTGCTTTATGTGTTTGCATAAAACCAAATTCTTAGGGAAATTGCATAAAGTGTCACCAGAAAATGCCTGTATAAATTAGGCTTTATCTAACTCCATGAAAATGTCAGACAGAAACAACTTAATAAATATAAGACTCTTGTATTAGAGATTTAATTTGTCATGGTGGGAAGAAGGTGACAGAGCATAAAAGTTCATGTCAAGAAACAAAGTGATGGAAAGAAGAGACTAGGGACAAGATGTATTCATGAACCCATACCACTCACCTACTCCTACGAGGAAGGTCACACCATTAGGCAGGTACAAACCTTTGACAATATAAGGATTCTTGGTGGGGTATTTTACATCCAGTCCTTACTACATGACAGATTAAGTGTGATGATAGTTCCAAGTGTTTATTCTTTATTAATATTTTATAATATTAAGTTTAGAAAATACTCCATTTCAAAAAATGATTACTAATCAATCATCGTTATTAAATTTTATCAAATAACATTTTGCATTAGTTGATGCACACTTCTATCATCTCAGCTTTTTAAAACAATGAATTAATATTGTTTGATTCTTCTCAGTATACCTAAATTATGATGATACATCTAATGATATAAAGATGAATTCTATTTGATAATTTTTTGGTGAAGTTTGTTTATATCTACTTTTTATGTCTATAATGTATAATTCTTTTTTCTTGTTAGTATTTGTGTCTGCTATACACTATTGGAGAAGCTGAGAACTCTGAATGTTCAGGGCTGAGTTTGATATCCACAGCGGCATCCATCCAGAAGGGCAAATAGCATTCCAGTGTTTTTGAAAGTACAGAGACAGTCCTTCTTTCTGCACAAACCTGGAGTACAAAAGGTATTTCCTACATCCCAACTCATTAGTGATCACTGCCAACTGGAACATTAGCTGTTGCAGGAAGTATACATACTGGGGAATCTTGGGACATTCAGGGAACCTGTTTAACTCAAAGATGACAAAGTTAACTGTGGCCAGCAGAGGTCCCTGGTGTGCAAAGAACGAAAGGCCTCAAGGAAATCCAGCTATGGTGGATAACAGACATTTGTTCAATACAGATAGCATAGGAAAGACAAAAATCCACACATACAAAAAGCCCTCCCCCACCCTTGCAGATACCAGGTGGTCCTCATTTTTGAGGATCCAGAAAAAAACCTATTCAGCAATTTCATCTTTATTCTTAATCCTTAGGATTTTCTTCTTACTTTTTTATTACACATAATGAATGTTTAATGAATAGTTTAGTTATTTGATCATTGTACACAGCATGTATAGTCAAAACAACAAAAATACTCTGAGTTAACATTGATAGCTTCTACATGATCTCCTTGGAATGCTACTAACGCATATGTTTGTTTTCATTCATGGGTCTCTTTTAGTTAATGCCTCTAATTCAGCATATACTGGAGGCTCTTAAATGATTCTACCACCCTTATGAGACTAAATGTACACTGCATTTGTAATCCTCTCCATACATGAAGCAGTGAACAGATTATTTGATGATGAAGTATATGAAAGAACCAGATACCAACCTCATCACTATAAAAACATCTGATGTGAAGATCTCTAAGAGTTGCTGTGAGGAAGTGTCACCCTGTGGAAGGTCAGAGAATATTGTTACAAGCTAGAAAGGTAGCACGATTTTTATCATATTAAAGAAAATATATGCTTTTATTTTTATTTATTTAATTTCATTTATATGTTTTTAATTATTGGGCACTATTTTTTCTTTTGACTTCTCATGCTTCCTCTTTTTCTGTCCCCTACATTTAGAAAATTTTGACTTTATTTTTAAAAATACTCTTATGTTTATGTTTTTCTTCCATTTGTTTCATCTGTCTAATTTTGGTTTTGAATATTCAGGGCTTCATCATTCCTTTTTTCTTTCTTATAGCTTTCTTTTGAATTTTCTTGTTTTTTTTCTCCACCAATGTTTTTCTCTTCTCTTCTTCTAATTAATTTTGGTTCTCATTTATCTCCCCTTTCCCTGGACCCTCATTATATAGTATTCATTGGCTATTTCCACATCTCCCCTAAATAATTTTTCATAGCACATTCTACAGTATGCTGCTGTTTTCAACTTTAGCCATCAATACAGTATTATTAATATGTTGTAAATAATTTTAAATGTATTTTTCACTTTTATATTCTTTTAGTGCTTCTTTATATTTTATAGTTTAATATTGATGTAGTCCTAGAAGTTTGCTTTCTCTTTGTAGTGTGGTACTTTGAATTAGGTACTTTTTTTGAGTTTGACAAAATTTATTGGTATTTTAGTAAAAACATTCATCTCAATTGTTTTTCTCACCTCACCTTGACCTTGAGTTAGTATTTCATTTGAGTCAAGTCAGAATATGTAGGAGAGGTATTATTATTTTAACAAACAGAAAAATGAACAAACAAAATGACCAGCGTGCCTATATAACAGTAGGTATATACTTAAAATAAGCCACAGAATCATACTAATGAGAAATCATTTAGTGAGTTCAAAAGGAATCGGATCTAACAAGTTAGAAACAAATACTTCAGCAAAGTAAAACAAAGTTCATCTTCTCATTTTTTGTCTTCATTCAGTATTATATATTTTTTTCTTTTTGGTATTTAAACCTTTTAAAAAATAAAAACCAGCCAAATATTTAAAGCAATATGTACATTGAGATTTTTAGTGGTGGTTTGCATTTTAAAAGAAACAGCTTCCTTATGATTTGCCTCAAGTCCTGATGGAAATGCTCTCAGGAACTAGGAATTAAGAGAAGCACACTCAAAATACTGATTTACTTTAGCTGCAAATAGTGTTCTTTGAAGACTAATGAAGGTAAAAAGATCCATTAAAGTAACATGAGCTACATCAAATAAATACTTCACATAAAAATTTGAGCTAAGCATCTGTATCAACTGACAGCAATGCAATACCTAATAAGTGATGACCTTAAACAAAATATTAAAATGCCCATAAAGAAAAAAAGGGTTCCCTTTCAGTCAATATTCCAGTAACATTTTCTTTGAAGAACAATATTCCCATCTGTAAGGCTGTTCCTGAGAGTCCATGCTTGGGTGATGAGGGAGTAAAATCAGGAGAGGAACTGTCTGCAGTTTTGAATGGTAACATTTTGCTTCCCTCTTAATGTGCTAATAATTGAGTAAAAAAAGTATGTAGTTCTTAAAAAGGTACCGTTTCTGATTATTTTATTATCTGTAACCTTTGGAAACTAATCATATGAGACTACAAAATTAGCAAATGTCTTAAAATCTGTGTGTAAAACATAAATTACCTCTAATTTCAAACTTTCATTTATTAGTGTACCACTCAATCTTTTTAAAAAATTAAAAAGAAAACAAAAGTGGCTCCAAAGATAGCTTATATCATTCTTAAAAAAAAAAGAAAGAAAAGAAACTATTCCTTTTAACTTTACACCCATCCCATACACCAATTTCAAAACACATTATTTAATTATCTTGGTTGTGGGCATTTCCCAGATGAGATTTTATACTTCGTTTCCACAGCTTCTGGTTATTGGAAAACACATGCTTTCCTTTATTAAAGGAATTTGGTACTGATGCTGGTGTAGTCCTTCCAATATTCTTCATCCTCATCTTTGCTTCAGGAGGCATTTCTTCTGGTTTACTCTCTTCATCTTTATTAAAAGCTGCTGCTACCAAAAGGGTTTTTGGAGCAAGAGTTCGAACAGCTTCTTTAGGCTTATTTGATCTAAGTTTCATGGATATGGATGATGCTTTCTTTGTCGTCTAACTACCTGGGCAAATCCAAACTTGGAGATCTTTGTAGATTTTGTTGCGAGGTTTGAAACTTCTTTGTCTGATCGTGTCTCAGTGCTGCGAGTAGACCTTCCCCCTCCATTATTCAGCTTTGTCATGGATTCTCCTCTACCGCCTTCCTATCTTCCATTTTCCCCTCGGCCTCCCAAGAACCTGAATTAATTCTTCAAGGTTGAGATGGTCAGTGAGAGGATCTTCCAAGAGAAAAAAAAAACTAAACAAATAAAAAACCAGAAGAGACATCCAAACCAAAAAATGTACAAGCACAGCACAGAAATGCAAGAAACATGACAAAACAAAACATTGCAATTCCTCCACAAGAACATAACCTCACTGGCAAAGATACTCACAGGCCAAGAATCATAGGATGGAAAACAACCTGTCACACAAACAGATGCTGCAAATGAGCTATTACAGCTGTTTGGATATCAGATAAAGTATACAGCAAACCAAATTATTTATTAGAGATAAACAAGTCCACTACTGATTGATGAAGTGAACAAATCATGAAGAAGATACTGCGGTGGTATATGCATGTGTGTGTGTCTCAAATGTTGGGACTCTTGATTTCATAAAACAAATACTAATGAGTCTATAAATTTAGGTAGGTTATATTGTAGTAATAGTTGGGGACTTCAATGCCCCATTTTTATTATTTAAAGTTATCATCCAAATTTAAAAAAGCAAAGAAACTTTAGAATTAATGTATATCATAAATCAAATAGACTTACAGATATAGTTAGATTATTCCATTCAGCAAGTTCAGACTACACATTTTTTTTCTCAGAAGTCCACTGAGCTCATCTAAAACAGGCCAGGTTAAAGTGCCAATATCAAGTCTTACCAAACCGAAAGGTATCAAAATGATTTCTTGTGCCTTAAGTGATCACAGTGCAATAAAACTAGAAATTCATGGCAAGGAAAACTGTAGAAACTACATAAATACATAGAAAGTGAAATACGCACTCTTTAAGGACCAGTGTCTCATTAAAAAACACTAGGGAGGAAATTGAAGCAACTCTATAATTATATGAAAATGAAAGCATAATTTTCCTGAAACTTCAGGACACAGATAAGGCCATCATAACAGAAGAGTTTTTAGCTATTGGTGCCTAAAAGATCTCAAATACTTAATAATGCTCACCTTAAATATAGAAAAACAGAACAATTCAAACCCAAAGCAGTAGACAGAAAGAAATCATGAAGGTCAGGATACATTTTAATGAAATGGAAACTAAAGAACAAACATATAACAACCAAAGAGTTGGTTCTTTAAAAAACTAAATTTGCTAAATGGCTAGTCAAAATTTCCAAAAGAAAGAGAAGAACCATAACAATAATTAAAGATGAGACAAGAGTGGTTATTACAGATTCCAGTAAAATTATTAGGGGATACTTTGAGGATTTAATTGCAAAAATTGAAAAAAATAGAAGAAATAGACCAAGTCCAAACAAAAATAAAAACCATCAACATGATCATAGAAATTAGAACAAGATCACAGAAATCAGTAAGAGTAAGTGTCTTCTAATAATAACATAAGTTTCTACCTACATATGACTGTGGAATTAAAGACCAAAACGGTATAGAAAACTAACAGATCCATAATAGTTTATGATATTTAAGTAATAATAAAATTCTTCCAACGAATAAGGTCTAGGGCCACATGGATTCAGTGACAACTTCTACCAAAACTTCAAAGAGGAGTTAGCATCAAAGCTTCTTAAACTAGTCCATAAATAAATGGAAGGGACACTACCAAATTCATTCTACAAAGTCAGTATTGCTCTCTTACCAAACACAATTAAGGATACACAGAAAAACAAACTACAGGCCAATTCTCCTGAGAAGCATAGATGTAAACTTTGTCAATAAAATTCTTGCAAACCAAATTCTAGAGCACATTAGGAAAATTATACACTAAAAGCTGCTTTCATTCAAGGGTGACAAGATTGGTTTAACATATGAAAATTCTTATGTGTAACATAACATTTTTATACATGCATGCAATGAATTTTTATAATTTTCACATGATATTTCCCTACCTTACTCTTCCTCTTTCTCTCCCTGAAAAACTTTTTCCTGGTCAGTTTTTTACCCTGTCTCTTTTTGCATGTGTGACTACTGACTTTAACAAGGGTTACCTGAATTATCATGTGCATGCATCTGTGGCATCCGGTGGTATATCAGTGGCTTAGAACAGTAAAGCAAGCAGATTCCCTTCTCTCCTCCAGCATTATATGCTTATATTCCCCATGGGAAAGGTGGAGTCTCATGAGTTCATCCTCTATCCTTGAATAAATGTTGACAGGCCCAATCTTCAAAAGATGTTGTTTAGATAAATAAGGCTACAGTGAGTTCTTGGATATAAAAACCTGAACATGGCCAGAATTTACTGGCTCTGGTGAGTTGGTGGCATATCTGTGTACCCTCTATCTCACACCTTATTTTTGCTCCCTTTTCTGTGATTGTCTCTGAACCACCGAGGGATGGAATTTATATGTCCCATGATTCTCTGCTTTTTGAAATGCTGAGACCTTCACTAATCTTTAGGTTTGAAGAGAAGTTTTTAGAAGGCAGTTTTGGTACTATGTCCATTTCTGCTTATTCTTAGCAAGATACTGATAAGAAAATAAACATTCTAATTGTCCTTAATTACAGATGGATAAAAGACTCCACCAGAAAACTCTTTGGCCTCATATTCACTTTCTGTAAAGTGGCAGCATTTGAAAGAAAAAAAAAGTTGACTTTCTGTATCAACAGACTTGCTGAGAGGAAAGCAAAAGAAACCATCACAGTCACAAAAGCTTCAAAAAATACAGAGAAATAAACCAAGTCAAAAGAGTGAAAACCTGTATAATGAAAACATCAAAAATCTGAATAATATTTATCAAAGATGGAAATATCTATGCTTATGGATTGGAAGACATAACATTGGTAGAATAGCTATACTAACAAAAGAAGTCCACAGATTCAATGTAGCCCTCATATTAGTCCCAATGTCATTCTTTACAAAATAGAAAAAAAAATCTAAAATTCCTGGTGGATGAATTTTGGGTTGGTATGTTCAAGATGCTGAAAATTATTTCAATGTCTAGTCCTAAATAGAACATTTATACCATCACTGTGAATGCTCAGGAAATCATCACAGAAGAGAGGTTGAAAGGATTATAAGATCTGCATTACAAGGAGAAGAAGCACAGAATGATCCTCTGGGCATGACACATCCATTACAATCATAAACTCACAGAGATGAAGTTATATTCACTGGGCCTGAATAAAACTGGGTATGTCAACAGTAAGTCATTTATGGGTGACGATCTCATGAGACCTTAACCCCTCCTGGCAAACTATTGGCTACTGATGGATGCAGGGGAAAAGAGAAGTCATTATCTGCAGTTGTATGACCCACTAGACTCCAAAAAAGAGAATTCAATTCAGTGGTCACACAGATGGCCTTGTTAAACTCAATGGGTCACTAAAAAAAAGATGTAAAAATGCGAAGAAGACTTGTATGGAGAAAGATGGAGATTTATGAGGGTGGGGGAGATAGGAGGTGGGATAAGACTAATCAGAATCTATTATATATGTATGAAATTGTCAAATAATTAGCTTAATTTATTGCAAACATTCTTAATTGTATTAGCAAGTACAATTATCTTCCTCAAATATCACAATGTAAACATTTAATATCACTTATCAGCATAAACAAAGACCCATAGTTTCTTGTCAAACAGAAATTAGCTTGCTGACATTGAGAGCACTGGTAGCTGAAATGTAAAATGCATGTATGTTCCTTTGTATCACTTCTTCAATTAATCTTAGACAAAGCCAAACAAGAATGTGGCATACTTCTCAATATGCTCTTGATTTAAGCAATACCAAACACAGGGAGCTCCCCTGGCTTTAAGATTAACCAGCATGGTCCTACACCTGGTTCTGTTTTTCTTTCTGCAGTGCCACCCCACCCCCACCCACTGGATCCTCTGAGAATAAACTCCTCTAAGAAAACCATGTGCATTGTTACTGTGCTGTTACTCAGTGAGTTGAAGAATGGGATGAAGGATGGTAAAACATAGGTAAACTGAAAGTAGAATGGGGAATAGTGGCGTAGAAAGATTGAGGAGATGGGTGATGATAATAAGAAGTCATGTGTCAATTTACTAACTAGGAACCAAATTTTTCTTAAAAATACAAAAAGAGGATTAAAAGGGTAGAACCAGTGTGTATTTGGACAATGTTGCTGAAGAAACAGTAGACAACTCAATGTGGGATACTTCTATGTGGGTTGGTCAGGGGAGGCCTCAGAGGCCTCTAAACAACGTAGACTCTTGACATTGCTCTTGTTGCCTAGAAGAATTGGAAAAGATCCTTTGGTTGAGCATGTCTTGGTTGCAGGATACAGAAAAACTGAAGGAGAGCTAATCTGGAAACTTCCTCTCTATGGGACAGCTTCCACAGTGCTGGAAAGTGCTATTCAGGCTGCAGGGGGAGAAAAAACATCAGGAGTCTAACCTAGCTGCAGACTCAAAAAAATTAAAATATCATCTTTCCTTTCTCCATTGCTATTGCCTTATTTTTGGAATGGAATTTTTTGCACTCTGCTGTTGAATGTTCGAAATATATAATTTGCTCTTTCATTTCTAGAGAGGCTGACAATGAAGAGTTTAGTTGGAATCTTTGATTTTAGACCTGAATCTTTTTAAGACTATAAGAACTCTTAGGGATTAACTAAATATATTTTATAAATGTTCAGAGGGTCAGGATTTAAAGTTATGGTTCAGAGGAATGGGTTTCATGTCAAGTTGACAAGGGACTTGTAATGGCATACATAGCTTGTCACTTGATTGGAATGAAAAGTGACAAAGAGATTAGTAAGAGAGAAGGAGAAGGAGAAGGAGAGAGCCAGCTAGCTCAGACAATATCTTCTGCTGGTTGGTCATAGCATCAGCTGCTCAGCTTTGTCCATCAACAAGATGAACATAATCTTCTAAAACCATGAGCCAAGATAACCTGAAAAGAAAAAAAATCAACATATTAAAAAATTCCAAATTTCTTATGCAAATCAATTGAATCTGGTTATTTTAAGTGAAGCTAGGGGAACTGAATTCATTTATCCACTTATTAATTGATACCTGGATAAAAACTGAATTTAAGAGACGTTCCAGGGAAATAGAAACCATGGGAATAGGAGTACAAATGTACAGTATTTTTAGCTGTAAATATAGAATTATTGTCCCTAAAGATAATAACAAAATTGACTTAGAATTTCAAATTAAAGATCTTGTGATAGAAATTCTTCAAGATACAACCCAAAATTAGCTATAAATGTGCTTATCATCACAAAATTTGTTGGTGTCACACATTAAAACAGTGTATATGTTGAAAATAGGTTGCTTAATAAAAACACTATTGTTTTCATGTGGCAGAATAGTTCTTGGGTATAGTTTGTTACACTTGAGGGAATAGTTTAAATCAAGGAACTTATGATATATTTTGATAAAAACAAGAATTGTCATTTCTTTGTAAAGACAAAAATTACATAGACACACACACATATATAGGTTAAGGTTCATTGCTAGTTAGTGTATGTATACCTATACTTATTCAAAAATACACATAAGTGAAATTTTGTAGAGATAGTCATCTTCATGTGCTAATAAACATATTCAGTATTAATGAAAGGGACAATTTTATCCTTTTTTCATGTTTTCATGGGCTTTGTATTGATTTAATACTTAGAAAAAATAAATATTAGATTCTTAATAGAACACAAGAAATATAGCAGAAACCAGATCATTTTTCTCTCTTTCACCTGTTTATATTTGCTCTGCATTCCTCTGTGAAAAAGGGCTGGTGAGAGAAATGTCTGATGAAATACTCAAGAAATCTTATTTTGTAGCTTTGAAATTAGCAGCAGAATCTCTTTTCTCAAAGCCCATGTGGCTTTAGGGTGACTCTCTCTGCTCTATCAGGACACTTCATATCCATTGCCATAGGCTTGTGTCACCAAAGTCTCCTGAGAGCTGCAGGGAGGACGTCTGCTCTGACCGTCTTGGTCTGGGGTCTCTCAGAAGACTTAAATATCTGCCTCTCCTCACTCTGAGTGTCTCTGTCTTGTCAGGGATCTGAAACCTGGAAAATCCAGATGAACTCAGAATTCATCAACGGTATGCAGTTTTGTTCCTAAAAGACAGATGAAAAGGTGGTATACACACATTTTTTTCTTGTTTGGTTGCTAAATATCTCCTTACAAATATTAGAAGCAAGACTATTGTACCTTTCTCCAAATCTGAAGAATTTGTATTTTTTTAGCTTCAATACTTCTCTTCACAAAGTAATACTACTAAAATTGCAGTTCTTATTTATCACTTTTGCTGACTCCTTTATAGGTTCCAAGGATACAATTTCCTATTCTGTCTTGTCAATTCCTTAAAAGTGAAGATATATGTGTGCTTGATCTTCTCAAATATCACAGTCACAAAATCTGAGCACACAGGTGAACCAGATCTTTAAGGTTTTCCTCTTGTGGATCCCCATGCTTATGAATTGCTGTATGCATTTAATCTCAGACTAAACTGGGAATGAATTCAAGTCCAAAAAACTCAATAATTTTTGCTTCCAGAAGTTGAGCATGCTCTCTGTACCTTCTGAAAATCCCTTTTCACTTATTATTAATTAGTAATAGTAAGTATTTGTACTATGCTGTGAAGTTTCTATTTTGTTAAATTACACATAACATTCTCCATCCTTGAAAGATATCTTGGGGTATAAATGGATGCCTGAGAGGATTAAACTCTAAGTAAGTGCCAGACAATCACATTTATCTTGAATGCAGTTGACATCAGTGTCATATACGTCCCTTCTCTAACATCTGCTAAGGACTGTGTGTGCTGTGATACATTTAATAAATAGCGTGCTAAGCTGCACAAGTAAGAAATCATGTGAGCAATATTAGGTGATATAGGTAATGAACAGATTTTTAAAGCTTCTATAGTGTATAAATTATTGGCAGAATAATTGCATATTTTGTCTATGTGATGTAAAATTAAAGATTAAAATTAAGCAATGTACTAAACCACCCAGGACCTATTCTGCTATACTTAAATAAATTATTTGTTCATTAGTGTAATGAAAAATAAACTCTGTTGACACTGAGCACGATTTTAACAAGGGTTAAACCAAATGGTGATGAACGCTGAGACCATGTCCTGCAAATATTACCTCAGTAAAGCAACATATGAAGAAATGTCTGATCTACTGCAGCATTTATGATGTTCAGCTTGAATTTATATTTCATATGTGATATAAACAATATTTACCCATGTTGGGCCTAAAGAATTTAATACTGTGTTGTCTGAAATTCCTGGGATTCAAATCTGATATGCTGGTTTGATAAAAGGATAATAATCGTACACACTTCCCAAATGAGATCCAAAATGCTTTGAGAATTAGATTGCCTATTGGAATGTGCTGAGTAATGTTACAAGATTTTATGTGTAAGAGAATCATTCAATACACTAGTACCAAGGATCCTTTTCTAAGGTATGTTTATAGATTTATGTATGTCTTCTTTTTAGCACATCTTTACTCCTTTTAAAAATTTAATCAAGTTTCTATACTTTTGTGAATTAGATTGGTTCAGGACAACACACTATGTGAAAGTCACAGATGCTAAATGTGAAGCATCTTCCCAGTCTGAGTTTCTATAGTCAAGACTGTGTATCAGGCATCTTGATCCTCTGTGTGGTGAGTTACCCTTTATTCTTACCCTCCTTTCACAGATAAGAATATTGATTTTTTTAAGACAAAGACCTACTACAAGTAATTTTTGCAGGTCCTTTAATTTCAAGAACAGGCATCTTGCCTAATATTGCTGAAGGTGAAAAAAACTTACAAATATTTTTTTCATGGTGATTTCAAAGGCGGCATAGATACTGCAGTTGCTAGATGTATGTTGCTAGTGATTCACATGCAGATTTTAGTTTCCTCCACTCCAAATTATGGAATTACATGGTTGTGTGGCTCATTGTAATTGTGGTCACCTTACGGACCTTGGCAGAAAGGGTCAAGTGGTTTTCTAAGGAATGTGGCTCCAAATCAGACCCAAATTCCTCAGAACATTAACATTTAATTAGGTCATAAATTTATAATTATCAATCCATTTGCATTTTTAATCATATCATCTTATGAGATTTTGAGAATTATTCATAATCAATTATGTTTTCTCATTTATTCTCAAAAATCACAATATTCTTACCTTGGAGGCTTTAGCATACAGGCAGAAGGGTGAGTGGGAGTGTAAGGAAATGATGAAGGGAAGAGAGGACGAGGGAGGGAAGCTGGGATGAATAATCAATATCCTTATAAAAATAGAAAAATAAAAAAATCACAATATTCTCTATTGACTTGGCATGATAAATAACTTTAGTTTTATTGTATAAATAACTTCAGTTTTATTATATAAAAAAGAGTGAAAAGTGAATGGGTCTGAATAAAATACCAGTACTAGAAGAACTGATCCATTGAGACTGAGATATTGAATTCTAAAATGGATCTTGAAAGGCTGCTTCAAGTCACTATTGGGAATGTGCAGTTTAAGAAACAACTAATAGGTTAATGTGTACAAGAATTGGGAATCAAAACCTAGCCCAAAGAAAGAAGGTTTTGTATTCATATTACTGAGCTCAATGTTAAAAAAAAAAGAAGGGACTTCTGGGAAGATACAGAATAGAAGAAAGAGGCTACAAAGGACCATTTCTAGCGTGAGCTAGTGCATGGACTTACTACAAAAACGAAGAGGGTATTTGAAGATATAAAGGTGGAAAAACACATTTCTTTATCTTTTTGTGTGGTATTTTAAAATCAAATACAATTCTAGTCATCCAGAATAAGACTGTTATGCAATAAAATCATGCTTCATATATCTAATATATAATATTCCTTATGGTCTATCAATTTTCAGACCAAGATCATCTACATCTCTCAAAAGCTGAAATTCTCTGCAGGCCTAATTACGGTATTTTCATTTCTCATGGAATTCCTACTAAGTACAATTTCTATCAGGTCAAGAGACAAGAGCCGACAAATATACAGAATCTAACAACTACTACTGTAGAAATTCATATCTGGATTTACACACTTGAGCATCAGAAGGTATTTAAATTTCCTGGATTTTGCTTAAATGTGTATACTGTCATTTTGTCTTAACAGTATTGGCAGCAGAAAGACTAAATCTAAAACCCTCTCTATTGCAGTTTATCAGTCCTTTCCTCTTCTTTGCGAATAGTAGGTTTTATTTGTCAAAAAGACTCCTTCAAACACTGTCATTTTGCTTTGTAACACATAAAATATAGCTGGCTATTAACTATAAATTTCTCATTAAATATTTCAAGTAACTCCAAATGTTCCATTAGCTCAACCTAATATAAACAGAAACAGAGGCATAGAGAGTCTAAAGAGAAAAGCCAGGGTTAAAGAATATGTCTTGACCACTAAGAAAACTCAGCTCATCTAAATTCAAATTATGCCTATTAGATCATCTCAGATTAAATTTCTGCATAAAAGTACAAAATAATTGCAAGTACTTTCTCATTATGTTTTTGTATACATGGTGAGGAGCCCCAATCTGTGTTCAGTAGAAATCCAATAAATATTAACTCATGATCTTCCTCTACACTGCAAGCAGAGAGTAAATGCATGTAGATATTCTATTTAGAACCATAGTACACATTGAAGGAGTCTCTTTGACAAATAAAACCTACTATTCGCAAAGAAGAGGAAAGGACTGATAAACTGCAATAGAGAGGGTTTTAGATTTAGTCTTTCTGCTGCCAATACTGTTAAGACTATACACAGAATGTATAGTCCTATGAATATAAATATGTATGCATATAAGTACATGTGTAAATATCTTTGTATACATATATTAAGTCTTTTTAAAGAAATGAAAAAGAGGTAAAATATTAAGTTGATTGTAAGTGATAACTAAAACTTACATAATATCAGAAAAAGTTATGACACGTGGTACCAAAAATTATGGAATCAGAAAAATAAAAGCAACAGTCCTGGTTGCTAAATTTATGTTATTGCACAAGTAAAATGGCTTTATTAATAAAATCAAATAATGTTAAACATAGTTAAAACTAGTACATTCAAATTGATTGATAGATATCTCATTGCTATATAGCTAATGTCTATCTGTTGCTCTGGGAAGTGGTGAGAACCTTGGTCAAACTGTCCTTTAGAAGACTGTTGAGCACTGGCACAATACTCCCAGTCCTACCAGTGAGGAAGAGGGACTGCATTGATCCTTACATCTAGATTTATTGTGAAGTTTGTTAGTGGACACAAAACACTAAAAGCAAACTTTTCAAAATATCCTCACCAATTTTATTCCTGTGATCAACTCAAGTACTCTTCCTTTTGGTATGTTTATAGGGGCATTATTTGCATCATAAAAAGTCAAAGTTCCAAAAATAATAGGTGAGTTATACCTCAATACATATTTTATGTATTTTCCTGTGCTTTTTCTTCTGAATCCTAATTATTAATCTTAATTGCTAGTACTCATATATATATATGATCGTCCAAATTTCAATTCTTCATCATCCTAAATTTGAAATCTTTCCTAAAATAAATCAGAGTGATTATACGTGATGATTTATTCTTGTAATAGAGGGCCATTTTGTGCCTGAATTTACAGCAATAGCATGCCTTTCCTGGTGCATTCTGCAACAGGACTTTATCTGCAAATGCAGATAAAGTCCAAATGCAGACAGTGTCTTGTGCTTCAAATACTAGATCTCATCCACTCCTACTTAATGGAAGACATAGACAGTGCACAGTCAGTGCTGAGGATGTTTGGAAAATGCTGGTTTGCTGACCACAGTAAACATGCACATAGTAGTTTTACCAATCTGAACTCATCTAAGATGGAATGTACCTGACCCAATCTTATATTCATGCAGTGGATCATGGTATGTTCCAATACCGTAGTGTATATGCTCAGATGATGCTAGAAGTATTGTTGAAGTATATTAGTGTTTATTTACATTTTATCCAATTAAAGAATAACTAATTATTAATGATGAATTTTACTTAAAATTGGTATAGATTAATATTCTTGTTTTACATGTCAGCTTTAAAATACAAGAAAATTATTTTTAAGTGCTTTCTGCCACTGAATACATAGGATGTTATTTTACTTCTCTGCAAACCCCATATTTTTCTTTCGAAGGTTTTATGTTATGTCAGAATCAGGATCCATGGAAAGGTCTAACACATCCTCGACAGACTTCACCTTCATGGGGCTGTTCAGCACAGAGGAAACCTCTGGTCTTGTCTTTGCCATCATCTCTGTCATCTACCTCACAGCCCTGGTGGCCAATGGAATCATGATCTTTCTGATCCGCACGGACACTCACCTCCAAACCCCCATGTACTTCCTGCTCAGCCACCTGTCCTTCATAGATATGATGTACATCTCTACCATTGTGCCCAAGATGCTGGCTGACTATCTTCGAGGGCAGAGGACCATATCCTTTGTGGGATGCACAGCCCAACACTTTCTGTACCTCACCCTTGTGGGAGCTGAGTTCTTCCTCCTGGGCCTCATGGCCTATGACCGCTACGTGGCCATCTGCAATCCCCTGAGGTACCCCGTCCTCATGAGCCGCCGGATCTGTTGGATTATCATAGGAGGCTCCTGGTTTGGGGGATCATTGGATGGCTTCCTCCTCACCCCAATCACCATGAGTTTTCCTTTCTGCAGCTCACGGGAGATTGACCACTTCTTCTGCGAGGCTCCTGCTGTGTTGAAGTTGGCATGTGCAGACACAGCCCTGTATGAGACCGTGATGTATGTGTGCTGTGTTCTAATGCTGCTGATCCCTTTCTCTGTGGTGATTGCTTCCTATGCCCGGATCCTGACTACTGTATTCCGAATGAGCTCTGCAGAGGGGAGAAAGAAGGCATTTGCCACCTGTTCATCTCACATGACTGTGGTAACCTTGTTTTATGGGGCTGCTATGTATACCTACATGGTGCCACACTCTTATCACTCACCAGCCCAGGACAAAATTTTCTCTGTGTTCTATACCATCCTCACCCCCATGTTGAACCCCCTCATCTACAGTATGAGGAACAAGGATGTGGCCGGAGCACTGAAGAGGACTCTGGGAAAGTTCAGGAGTTCTCAAAGAGTGTCAGGAGAGTTTTGACAAATGCCTCCTACTCTTATAGATGGAAAGTGGACTGTGCTCAGTGCAGCCGTGGCTAGACAGAGGATGTAATTGAGAAGGAAGCGTCTGAATGGTAGGAAAGTATAGAATGTGAACCCTCAATCTCCCTTCTTTCCCGTGGTCTTCTTCCCCACCTTTGTGACCTCTTTTTGAAATTGCTTTTACTGTTCTAGCTCCTATGTCCTTTCATGTAAATTTTATAGTAAATTCATCTCTAGGTGGAAATAACTTATCTGTAGTTTTAAAAGGAATTTCATTGTTGTATAACTATGAGAATTAGCATTGTTATGTTTAGACTTCTGGTCCATAAATACAATGCTGTATTTCTTAATTTCTTTAGACATTTTTTGATTTCTTACATAATTTATTTGTTATTTTCCACATATGTATTATATAGAATTCATGGGATTGCATTTTTTTAATTTTTTTAAAAAATTTTTATTATTTATTCAATTGTGCATGTGTGTATGTGTGTGTGTGTGTGTGTGTGTGTGTGTGTGTGTGTGTGTGTGTATAGAACCATGGGCAAATTCGGGAACCACCATGGGCGGCCTCACCTCCTCCTTGTTTACTCTGCCCAGGGATTCACAGGCTCCGCCCTACCAGGTCCAGAAACACAGGCCGCCCCTGCTTCCGCCCAGTGTCTATACATGGGGTCTAGAATCCGAACTCAGGACCTTCCGCTTGCAAGGCAGAGGCTTAACCCTTGAGCCACCTCTCCAGCCCCAGTCTTGAATTTTTAAAAAGTATTTTTATTTATATCTTTGTGCCTTTTTATTTATGCAGAGACAGAAAGAGTCAAGGGAGATGACAGTAGGTACACATTAGCTATAATATTTGTGTGTGTGTGTGCACGCATGCGCGCGTGTGCATGCATACGTGTGTGCGTGTGTGTGTGCGTGTGTGTGTGTGTATGCATAGGGACAACTTTCAGAACTAGGTTTCCTTTTTCCACCATGTGAACTCTGGGGAGAAACACAGGTAACCAGGTATATGGGCAGGTACCTTTAACTTCTGACCTATCTTTGGCTCTGTCCTGAATTTTTTAAATTTCTGGTCGTTTTTCTGTTTTTATCTTGTTTACAAATATCGAGTTCAGTTCCATATAATGAACTATGGAATGTTTCAGAATTTACTACTTATATCTTAGGTTATTTTAAATTTTTTATTATTTATTATTTATTCAATTTTGCGTGCGTGTGTGTGTGTGTGTGTGTGTGTGTGTGTGTGTGTGTAGAACCACGGACAAATTCAGGAACCACAATGGACTCCTCCACCTCCTCCTTGTTTACTCTGCCCTACCAGGACCAGAAACACAGGCCGCCCCCGCTTCTGCCCAGGTGTCTATATGTGGGGTCTAGGATCTGAACTCAGGACCTTCCGCCTGCAAGGTAGAGGCTTAACCCCTAAGCCACCTCTCCAGCCCCATCTTAGGTTATTTTAATAGACATCTGGGTCATTTGTGTAAGATGATGGTGCTGTATGTAATAAGGCCCAGTATTAATTCTTCTTTACAGAACTATTTTCATCTTTTTTTTTTTCCTTTTACTTCTGGAACTGGCAAGGAAGTTCAAGATGATGCTGAATAGGAATTTTGATAAACAGAAATATCTTTGTCTTGCTGTTGCTTTGTAAGTGAATGTTTCATTTTAACTGAGCAGTTTATTATATGGATTTACTTCAATCTGCTTATATACCTAATTACAGGTATTTGGTTTCTTTCCAAATTTAGAAAATAACCAAAAATTGTGACAAAGTTTATGTGAAACCCAATTCTTAGGGAGAAGGCATAAAGCATTAAGGGGATATTTCTGTATTCATCAGACATTCTGTCAGTGCACCAAAATAACAGACATAGGCAAGTTAAGGGATGAAAGATTCATGTGTCTAGCAGTTTTAGAGGAGTCAGTCTATCATGGTTGGGAAGAACGACAAAGAATAAAAATTCTTGTAATGATAGCCAAGAAACAAAATTATGGGCAAGAAGGGGTTAGGACAAATTATCCTGAAAAACCAACCTATTGACTTGCTTCTTCCAGCTAGGCCACACCATTAGGCAGATATAAAACCTGTAGTATGGGTATTTGAAGAAGATACTTTTTGCCCAACCCATAAGACATGCCATATTAAATATGATGTTAATTCTAGACTTACTTTCCTTCTTTATCTTCTATGAGTACTAATACCAAGTTTACAAAATACTCCATGAGTCACTTTTCAAAAAGTTGTCATATGATTATTAAAGTTTATGAAATAACATTTTGCACTATTTGATATATACTGTATTTCAGTCTTTGAAAGCAATGGTTGACAATTATTCAGATTTCAGCTAAGCATACCTAAATTGTGACAAGTGCATCTGATCTATACCTGTCATTCTCTGCTGGACAAACTGAACACTCTGACAGTCCGCAGATGTTCCCAACATCCACATTCATCCAGGAGGGGGAATGATACTTGGGAATTCTTGTAAGTACAAAGGCAGGTCCTCTCCCTGTACAGATCTGAAGTTTAACATATTCCAAATATATGAGCAATAACCCCCAGCTAAAACATTAGCCATTTCAAGGAGTAAAATTAAGAGAGTCTCCCGATGGTGAAAAGAGTCTGTCCAGTTCAAAGACCAAAAAGCTGAAAGTCACCAGTAGAGCTTCCTGCAATGCAAAGAAAGAAAACTTTCAAGGTAAAGACAGTTCTGGTGGGCATGAGACACTTATTCTATGCATACTCAATAGGACAGGAAAGACAGAAGTCTGCACATTTCAAGAATCCAGCCTCATCTATACAGATACCTGTTAACTGTCAATTTTTAAGGCTTCTGTAAGAAACTGCTCTAATACTTCATCTTTTTATCAATAAATTTGCCTTAACAATTTTGTACATAATTTCCTGTTTACTCTTCCTTCTGTTCTCTCTCTTCTACCTTCTTTGCCCTCTTCTCTTGTCTGTCTTCTCTATTCATGTCCTTTTGTTTCTGTTTTACAATTAATGCCCTCTATGTGATTCTGAGGTTAGGATCATCTATTGCAGCCGAGTGGGCTCCTTGGTGAGGACACAGCTGAATATTTTTGTCCCCTCCCCAAACCTGTAGTTTGCCCTTGATTCATCAAAAATGTATAGGGTCCCATGAGTTTCTCTTCAGGTCATAGTTGACCTTTGGCTCTGAGGGTCCCTTTTAGGTTTAGGATCAGTAACCACCCTGTTGTGGGTTCAAAATTGTCATGTCTTTATCTTCTGGCTCTTACATTCTTTCTGTCCCATCTTCCGCAGAGTGCCTGAGCCTTTAGAGGTAGTATCTGTGTCATGCTAAGGACACAAATCTTCACTTATTTCCCACATATGGTGCAACCATGGATCTCTATGTTCACCTCCAGACACAGTGGTGAAGGGATACTAAAAGCTCCTTAAAAAGTCCGCCTTATTTTTTAATGATATACAATAACAGTTTGATGAACTGTAGCTTTAATTCATTGATTATTATGTATGAAATGTGTGGTCAAAGCCACTAAGCAAAAACACCATATTCAAAATTGGGAACTTTTACATGATGTCCTTGGAGCAATCTTTGCCCATGTATCTGTTTTCCTTGATGGAACTCTTCCAATTATGCCTCTGACTTTGCCTGTAGTAGAGGTCTAAAAAAACTGTTGTTTATATTATCAGAATAAAAGTGCACTATATTTGAAATCTTCTTCATCCAAGAAGCAGCCAACAGATTATTTGATGTTCCTATTATAACAAATGAAAAATGAAAAAAATATTAAAAATAAATTAATAATTTAAAAAGAAATATTGAATAGTGACAAAATCAACTAATGAAATAAAGAACATAGTATAAAACATGACTAATACACTTGACAATAAAGATAGAATATCAGGAACGGAGAATAACTTGAAGATATATGTGTTCCAATATTGATAAAAAACAATTTATAAGCAAACAATTTATAAGAATAATAAACAAGCATAAGAATATTCCAGATCTCTGGTATACCAACACAAAAAACTGGAGAATCTCTGAGTTAGAAGTAGAAGCATAATACAGAGACCTGAATCCCCACAAGATTAGATAAACCAGAGGGAACCCAGGATTCATAGAAGAAGATAGGCAGGAGGATGGGAGTAAGTGGGACGGATTGATGAAGGGAAGCAAGGGTCAATGGGAAGGGAGGGGGGAGGAGGGAGACAGAGATAAGTACTCAACATGTTTGTCAAACTAGGAAAAAATTTAAAAAATAATTTTAAAAAGAAGTAGAAGCTTAAATAAATGCTACTCTCCTTGAGAGTCGCTTTAGATGAAGTTATAGCATGAGATTTTACAAATTCAGAAATGGAAGCAACAAAGACATGACAAGAGAATCCAACAAAGACATGACAAGAGAAGAACCTCTCCATGATTTCTGTAGACATGATATCAAAAGCAAAAAAATTACAAAATTCATAAGGATCTATAAAAATTCATGTATCAGGTCAGCAAAATCAGAATAGCATCAGATGTTTCACCAGTAATCTTTGAAGCCAGTCCATTAGAACCATAATAAAATGACACATTTAAATGACACAGTAACCACTCAAGATTGCTAGTTCAAGCAAAAGTATCTCTAAGATTACTGAAGAACAATGGTATTTTAAGATAACCAAAGACTAAGATGTTCATACCCACCAAGTTGGCAGAATGGAAAATGATTAGAGGAACACTTTCCATACAAGAGGAAAAACTTAGTCTCAGTCACAAAGAATAGGTTTCATGAGAGAAAAATTAGAAATGAAAGACTAATTCAGTAAACCAGCAAATGACTGATATTAATGGTGAAGGAAATATAAGGAATGGATATCCAGAAAGATAATTAACAAAGTCACAGACATTTAGCAAACATCTCCAATGATAACATTAATTGTAAATGACCTCAAGTCACTAATAACGAGATAAAGGCTGGCTGGCAGGATTAAAGACCTAGATTGCAGTGTAAAGGCAGCATGTGGAATGTGCATGCACCCAGTTCCAGAGCTTTCTCCTGACAGCAGGGACATGGGCCTCTCTGTCGTACAGCACATTCTCCCTCTCCCTTATCCTCTGCCACTGAGTGGGAATCTAAGGAATTTGTCTGTTTTTGTTTCAGTACTATACTGTTTTTATTACTATGGCTTTGTATTATTATTTAAGATCGTGCATTATGATTCCTCTTGCAGTACTCTTTCTGCTGAGGATTATTTTAGTAATAAGATTTTTCTTCTGGTTCTGTGAAGAATGTACTTAGAATTTTGAAGGGTATGTAATTGAATTTCTAGACTGCTTTTGCTAACAGTCATTATATTAGTTCTGCTATCTATGAACATGGAAAGTCACCCCATTGTATAACCCTTCTATTTCTTTCTTCTAGTTCCTAAGATTTTAAATGTCTTTTACCTCATTGATTAGGTACATTCTTCTGTATATCATTTTAATTTTAAAACATTCATTTATTCTTTTTGTGTGTGGACCAATTCATGCCCCAGCACATTGCAACACTCAGAGGGCAACTTGTGAGAGTCTGTTCTCTCCTTCTACCGCATGATTTCTTGAATTTAAGTCATCAAATTTGACAGCAAGTGCATTTTTCTGCTAATCTATCTCACTGACATATTTCTTAGTGTGTTTTGAAATGATTATAAATAGGATATCTTTCTGATTTATTTCTCAGCAACTTTGTTATTGGAATGTAGAAAGGTAGTTTATTTTGGATGATGATGATTTTGTGTTCTGTTACTTTGCTCAAAGTGCATATGAATTTTTCTGGTGCAATATTTAGAGTTATTCAAGTATGGGTCATTTAATCCACAAATAGGCATAACTTGACTTCTTCCTGTCACATATTTTATTTCTTTGTCTTGCCTTATGCCTCCTGTTAAGTTTTCAAACATTGTATCGAACGAATGGAGAAAGTGGATATTGTGACATGAAGAACACCATTTAACATAGACTCTTACCAGATATCCTTTGATGTGCATGGAGCTAGCAAACCACAGATACCAGGAACCTAAATGAATATTTTTTCCTTAATGATTGTTTATTCCACACATTTTGTCACAGTGATGAAAAGTATAAATAACAGAAAATTTATACTGAAAGTTTTTGAATATTGATATGAACACCTCAAAATGTGGTTCAAAAATCTTTGGCTTGTGGAAAGAATTTGGAAAAGTTTTTTCCCTAAAATACTGTAAGAGAGCTGAATTGATAGCTTTGTAAGCTCTCAGAAAGCCAGAAAATTAATAGGAATACAGATTCTAAAGACTGTGTTCATCTCAACAAATCTTATGACATTAATGAGCTTCTGTTCAGATAAAGAGATTGTAAATTGAGCAAAAAGGCAATCCACAGAATGGGAGAAAATCTTCACTAAAAACATATCTGATAGAGTTCTATGTATCCAGAGTGCACAAAGAATTTAAAAAACTAAACACTAAGGAGATAAATAGCCCAATTAAAAAAATGGGCATGGGAACTCAAAAGAAATTTTTCCAGGGATGAAATTGAATTGTCTAACAAATATCTTTAAATTTTTTTTTATTTTTTCCACTCATACAAACTTGATAGGTACCCCATTCCCCTCCCTCCCTCCACCCTTCCCTGTGTCCCCTTTGCTCCATCCCCCCTTTTCCCCTTCATTTTCCCCCTCCTTCCTTTTCTCCCATTATCCCCTCACATCCCTAGAGCATCTTTTAGTGTGCATGTCAAACTTCCTCCTCTCTGATGAGGTATAAGGACTCAGTAGCATTGCGTAGAGCTCTTTTATGTGTTATCCTTTAGTATAGGAATACTACTGTGGCTGTTAATCCCTTGCCTCTAAGGATCCTAGTGCCTGTGATCCATGCTAGCCTTTAGGGAGTCAATGATATGTTGGTAATTGCACAGGTCATGTAAAGTCCTATTATGATTACTTCGGCCCTAACTTGTGTGGAGTATCTTGCATATTGTTGCTCCTCCCCATTTTTAGGCTCTTACAATGCACTGCAAGTAAGTAATGAGACATGTAGTTAAGCTCACAGACTTTCCTTTCTGGTCACTTGCAACTGATGGGGTTTGGTCTCACCAGACAGGGAGGGCTAAGAGTCTAGCAGATAGAAGGTAACCATCCTGCAAATGGAAGACTCATCCCCCTTCACCATGGTCTCCTACTCTTATTACATCTACCTTTGAATCTATTCTTAAAATAAGACTCTATTTTAACAGCCTTTTATCTCTGGCTAGGAAGTGACATCCAATACCCATCAGGATGGAGCCAAGGGCGGTGCAGAAACAGCAAAATTGGAAGAAAAAATCATAATTCAGAGCATCAGAGACCCTATATTAATCACCTGGAACCAGGCCAGCCTAATCTCTCCCCATCCCAAAGCTCAGGGAAACTTGCTGAGGAGGAGGCGGTAAGATTGTAAGAGTCTAACAAATATCTTAAAAAATGCTCCACATCCTTAGCCATCAAGGAAATGCAAATCAAAACTTCCCTGAAATATCATGTCACCCCAGTCAGGACGGCAAAACTCCACAATAAAAACAACACCAAATGCTAGAAAGTCTATGGAAAGAAGGGAACTCTCCTACATTGCTGGTGGGAATGCAGGGTTATACAACCACTCTGGTGATCAGTTTGGCGATTTCTAAATAAGTTAAAGATTGAAATGCCATATGACCCTGCTGTACCACTTCTGGAAATAATCCCCATAATGCAAAATTCACTGCAGTGACACAACCATAACCATGTTCATTGCAGCACTATTTACAATAGCAAAGTCATGGAGTCAATCCAAATGTCCAACAGTTGATGAATGGATAAGGAAAATGTGGTACATTTATACAATGGAATACTATTCAGCCATCAAAAAAGATAAACTAATGAAATTTGCCAGGAAAGGATGGAATTAGAAAAAAATTATATTGAGTGAAGTATCCCAGACACACAAAATTAGACACTGTATGTACTCCCTAATAGGTGGATACTAGTACCAAACCCACTTAATGACATGTTCAAAGATAAATCTTGGTAATACCTACAGTAATCACAAAGATTATAAACAGGAGGGAAGGAGAAGGAAGTTCCCTCCATAAAAAAAGAGAGAGGGGATCATGCTTCAGTAGAGAAAATAGGTCACCATCAAGTATTGCATGCAAGTAGCAAAACATCAGGTGAAGCTCACTCTCACTTCCCTTCCTGGTCACTTGCCACTGACAAAGTTTGATCTCAACAATCAGGGAGGGTATAAGGACTGGCAGATAGACAGTAACCATTATGCAAATGGGACACTGACCTCCTCTCACTGCTGTGTCCTACTTCTATTCTATATACTTTGAGTCTCCTCTTATATTAAGATCTTCATTTAAATAGTCTTTTATCTTTGGTTAGGAGGTGACCAATCAGGATGCAGCCAATGGTGATGCAGGAAAAGCAAAACTGAAAACAATAACAAATCACAATTCAGAATACCAAAGACCCTACATTAATCACCTGGAACCAGACCAGCCAACTATCTCTCCATCCTAAAGCTCAGGGAACCTTGCAGAAGAGGGGGCGGCAAGATCGTAAGAGCTAAAGATGGGGAGAACTAACAATATGCAAGATACTTCATACAAGTTAGGGCTGCACAATGGCTGACATGTCAACAACCTCCCAAAGTCTAGCATGGATCACAAGGGAGAAGGCTCCAGACAGTAGAATCTTTAGAGGCAAGGGATTAGAGACATTAATAGAGTTCACATACTGCTGTGCCACTGAGTCCTGGATCCTCAGTAGTGTGGAGGACTCAGAGAGAGGTTTGGCATTCACACAAAAGGATGCTCCAGAGGGTTGAAGGTAGGAAGGGGGAGGCACTGGGAGAAAGAGAGGGAGGGAGGGGATGAACGGAAGGGGAAAAGAGGGGGAGAGTGCAAGGGGAGGGACTAAGGAGTGGAGGAGGGAGGGAGAGGATGGAGTACCTATTAAGCTTGTATGATTGGGGAAAAATGTGAGAGAAAGAAAAAAGAAACCAAGCCCCCCCCCCAAAAAAAGAAAAGACTATGTTCATGAGGTATCAGACTCTATTAAGAACTGAGCAAAGGCAAAAAAAATTATACATCATATTCTGATAAGGAACTTTTGCTCTTCTTTGTATTTTTTGTATGTATTCTGCCCATATCTTCAGAACTTATTTTATTTTGCTTTTTGCACATGTGCGCAGTGTGTGTATGTGTCTATAGGTGCCTGTGGAGGTCCAAGGGTGATTTTGGAAATCATCCTGGATTGCTTCTACCTTTTTGCTTTGCTCTAGGGTTTCTCAGGCTCTGCCTTCCAGAGCCATAAGTGCATGCCACTGCCATTTGTGCCTGGCAATTTTACATGGGATCTGGAGTCCTAACTCAGATCCTTCTGTTTACAAGGCGGAATTATAACCCCTGAGCTATCTCTCCAGCCCTGAAACTGAATTTAAAGGTCATAAATTAATGTACTGAAGGAAATTCCAAGGAAGTCCAAAAGTTGGGATGTAGCATGATTATTACCAGATGATTTTAGCTAGAGTTACAGTGTAAGCATTGGAAGATAAAAGCAAATCAGTAAGTCAAAAATTTTACAGAAAAGAAGTGTAAAAATTTGGTGTCAATAAATGGATGTCAGTTGAAGGAATTAGAGCATTAAAAAGAAGCCAAGTACTTTTCATAACACAACAGAACAGATGCCTTGAGGGTATCTCAGGTAGAT
Organism: Typhlomys cinereus; assembly: GCA_023101885.1. NCBI lineage: Eukaryota > Metazoa > Chordata > Mammalia > Rodentia > Platacanthomyidae > Typhlomys > Typhlomys cinereus. The sequence continues at coordinate 2,477,919 of JALPQD010000230.1, read as the reverse complement.
TCCCAAGGTTTTCAACTCTTGAAAGACATTGAATGGAGGGCTATAAGTATCCTTATTACCACAGAGGCAAAGAAGAATACCTAGAGAAGTATTTCCTAAAACCAGCAGTGCAAGCTCAAGACACTACTATGGTTACGTTCCAAAGGGGGCTTGGATATCAGCAGAGCTGGCAGCTAGGTGTCCTACATGTAATGGCTGTTTGTTTGTTTGTTTGTTTGTTTGTTTTCAAAAATGAAGAACACCAGAGTTACAGGGTCATGAGAAGTTCTACCCAGATTTCAGCGAAGGCTGGGCTGTCAAGGCAGTGTGTGGCAGGGTGAGAATCCATTCAGGCATGCCATGAAAGTACAAAGTGCAAAACTGTGAGCATGAAGCCGAAGATGTAACCAGACTTCAGGAAGCTGAAGGTAAGTGGAAGTTGGACAATAAATGTCACATAAAGCTAAAGAAGATGAGTAGATCCCAGGTAAGAGAGGTGGAAAAGATTACATCTGGAGAAGGCACAGGGCTAAGGCTTTTCAATGCTGTGGTGTTCACATCCCTCTGTTATTGTTCCTGTACTTGCCATGTGTTGTATGGCGTTTTCCTCTGAACAGTTAGCTGCCATTTTGTCAGAGATCATGAAGAATGTACTCCTTAGAGACAGAGGGAGTGGGGAGGGGCTAGAACGCAGATGCCTGCCCACTTACCTTCAGCATCTTGAGAAGGGCCTTAGAACCTACAGGCTGAGGAAGGTTAATTAAAGTGGATTCCATCTCTGCAGCCGTGGAGAAGCCAGCCAGTTATGCTGAGGTGGACTCCCTGTCAGTATGGCTGCCTTGGATTAGTCCCTTCCCCTGTGATAGTCCCAATAAGCTTGTTGGTTCACCAAATTTGATCTTACTTTGGTTCAGGTTGGATCATTACTTTGGTCTTTATGGAACTTATATCTGGGGTGGAAAGATGGCTTGGTGGTGTCTCTCCAGGAAGTATTCACACAACATTTGGTGATGGCAGAATCATGACAGAACCAAAGACAAGCTGGGAAGGGGGGTTTAGTTGCATGGCCACTGCTGTGGCTGGCAACACCTGCAATCGAAGCTGGATTGGGTGACGGAGAAGCTTCCTTGCTCAACTCTTGTGACTGCGCGAGGAAGGCGTGGGGCAAGCCCTACACGGGCTCCTGTAAATAATCCTGATAAATTCATTGGTTCATTAGCTTGGACCAAACATGGACTGGGTAGCAGTCACATGGCTCCTGCCGTGGGTTATTGAACCTGTAACTGAGGCAGGATGGTCAAAGGACGGAGCATCAGCAGAGGGAATCCCTCTGTGGCCAGTCTTCCCCAGGTGGTGTAGCAGTGTGCCTTCTTGCTATGGTGGTATTTGCTTGGGTCTTGTTATAGGTTGTGAACTATGTTAACTAAAGCTGAGACAGTAGGAGCTGGAGTGTCAGCAGGGAGAAATCCCAGGGTGGTAGTCTGCATCTGTGGATTGTGGTGTGGCACGACTGATAGCTTAGGCAATATGAGGAGAATTAGTCCCCGATGGATTGGCTTATACAAGCTGTTATGATCATATGGTTATCCCTGCTAAGGATTCCATCATGTCAGGGAGTGGAGAGAAGAGATAGTACAAAATCCAGCCTGGAACTCCATGCTTTTATATTTTCCTTACTGAGTAGAATTAACTTGTTTCTTTTTTTTAATTTTATTATTATTATTATTCAACTGTGTGCATATGCATGTGTATGTGCGTGTGTGTGTGTATGTGTGTGTCTGTGTATGTGCAGAACCACGGACGAATTCGCGAACCACCATGGACGCCTCCACCTCCTTCTGCCCCGGGATTCACAGGCTCCGCCCTACCAGGACCAGAAGTGCAGGCCGCCCCCACTTCCGCCTGGCGTCTATACGTGGGATCTGGGATCCGAACTCAGGACCTTCCACCTGCAAGGCGGAGGCTTAACCCCTGAGCCACCTCTCCAGCCCCAACTTGTTTCTTAATTCTCTACTGAACACAGTTCTGTCTGGCTCAGCAAACTGGGCATCCAACATCACCTCTTTTATTTCCAGTTCCTTCAACAATACCTATCTTTCTACTGTCTTCCACAATGTACCCTGAGCTTTACAGTGGGGTTGTATAAATGTCTTCAAAGTTCCCTGAATTTTGGGAGAGACTTTGATGGCCTGATTAAGACTGAGAATTCCAGGATTAGTAGTACTCTCTATTCTGGCCAGTTGTGGTTTTCTGCCTCACTAGTCTTCCATTGCAGTGGAGTGCATCTTGATTGAGGGCTGATTTTTTTTTTAGTCTAAGGGTATAATAAGGAGTATTTAATTTGTAGCTTACTATCAAGTATTTATAATTAATACTGGGACATCTGTTCATGTGTCTATTTTCTCCTGGTACACTCTTGTATGGAAGGGTTCACAGAATCAGGCATGTGTTGTCTGACAATAATGGGGGTTTAGAACCCATTCAGAGAGTAACTGGTTACCTGTGGGCTTTACATACCACAGTTGTTCCACTGGATTCTTCTTACCAGAGTTGTAGCTTGTAGCAAGCATAGCTGGATAAGACTGTAAGTACTATTTTTCTTCCCATTCACTTGCCTTTTTTTTCTCTTTTGATCCTTTATCAGTCATTAAATCCTATCCCCTTTCTATGCCACCTTTAAAGTTTTCTTCCATAATTGCCTTTTTATCTATTTATCTATGATTTTTTGGTCTCCATCTTTTGGGATCTTCTTCCCCCATACCATAGCCTATGTTCCTTTGTAGTTTGTGGGTGTTTTAAGGTTTCCTTTTGGGATATCATTCTGAAGGTTCAGTGCTAGGAAAACATGAAATGTCTGTCTTTCTGCATCTGGGATATTTCACTCAGTATAATTTCTTCCAACTTCATCTATTTACCAGCAAATTTCATTAATTCACTATTTTTGACTACTGACTAGTATCCCTTTGTTTATATGTACCACATTCTCATTATCCATTTGTTTACTGTTGGACGTCTGGGCTGATTCAATTTCTTGGCTATTGTGAACAGAGTTACAATGTACATGAATGTACACATGTCTCTGTAGTAATATGTAGCTTGCATTGGAAACAATGAATGAGTGATCCCTTTCCCCATAGCTTCGCTAGCATTTTTTTTTAAAGCATGTCTCTTTTTTTAATTAAGTAGAAAGATTGAAAAGTCACACATTACAATGAATACATAACTTGGCAATAACTACAGTTGTGTCACACTATGTGACTGCAGTGACTTTGTTTATGCCAGCATCACAAACACTAGTGCTAAAATGGCACGAGATGACGGGAATTTATTAGCTCCATTACCAGTTACTCTTCTGTTGCTGCAATGAAGCATTCTGACCAAGCAATTTCACAGTTTGAATCTTTAGACAAACCTATAAAGAATTAGTTAAGGCGAGCCTGAGTGAGCCTGTAGATTATTTAACTGACATGGGAAGATGCAGCCCACCGTGGGTGGATCATTCCCTGAGCAGGTGTTACGAGAAAGAGAGCGGGCTGATGAAGCTGGGAAGCTACAAGTCTCACCTCTCAGCTCTCCTGCGGATGTGGTACCAGCAGCTCCTATGCTCCTACCGCTAGTATAACTTTCCTGCCGCGAGAGCTATAACCCGAAATGGTCGCCGTGAGTGAATGTCCTTGTTCCCTAAACTGTTTGATTCAGGGATTTATTTACAACAACAAGAAAATGCAACTAAGACGGGGGTTATTACTTGGCTTATGATTCTCGAGGGGACAGAGTTGAATCATGAAAACACCTGAGGATGAGAAGAACATCACAAGTAAAAGCTATAGAACAGGGGAAGAGGATTTGTAGTGATTTTAAAATGTTTGTTCATTTGACGGGGTGCACTGTAGGCTGGTAGAATGAAATCATTCAGAATAAAAGTTCAACATTTCTTGTCAAAAATGTCTTACAAAAAACATTGTCAAGGCATTTTGACAAGAAATGCTGAATGTCCTTTCATAGGCTAGGCAGTGAAAATTAATATATTATAAAATATTATATATAGACATAGCATTTTTTATTGTTTGTGTTTTGGATTTGAGCTATTGTCACTGGAGTGGGACGATATCTCAGGGTGGTCTTAATTTGCATTTCGCTAGACTAGGGAGGTAGGACATTTTGAATTTCATCCTTTGGAAAGTTTCTTTTTAATTCTAAGTCCCATTTTAATTGGGTTGTTTGATTCCTTAGTATTTAATTTTTTGAGTTCCCTGTACACTGTGGATGTTATTCCTCTTTCAGATATGTGTTTAGCAAAATTTTCTTTCATTCCATTTGCTCCACTGAAAATATCTTTTGCTGAGCAGAAACGTTTTAATTTCATGAAATCCCACATGTTAAGTGTTGTTGCAGTCCGCCTGCATGGTTGCTGATAAATGACTATCAAATGGCTTAAGGGAAAAAGGAGTTTACTTTCTTAGGACAGTCTGGTTACAGTTCTCAGTCCAGCTTGAAGGGAGAGCACACACCCAACACCAGGGCCGAAGGAACTGGCCACTGTCACCACATAACGGCTGAGAGATAGATGATCCTTACTTGCCAGACCAGCATGTCTGGCCAAGTGATCAGAAGGATGCCAGCTCTCTCAACTAGCTCTCTGTGATTTATCCAAGGCCTAATCCCACTCACCATGGGCTGGATTTTCCCCATCAGCTAGACAATCTCCTTCAGGTTTGCTTTGGACTTAACCATCAACTCTCTACAACTGTGCCCAGAGCTCAAACCCTCAACAGTCAAGTTGACACCAGTGCTAAATTATGATACTCCACCCCTTGTTAACTTGACACAAAAACAATAGCACTTTTTTTTTATTTATTTCTTCCACTCATACAAAGTTGATAAGTACCCCATTCCCCTCCCTCCCTCCACCCCTCTCTAGATCCCCTTGCTCCCTCCCCCTTTTCCCTTTCTTTTTCCCCCTCTCTCCCTTCCTCCCCCCCATTCCTGGAGCATCCTTTAGTGTGCATGTCAAACTTCTCTTTGGGCCTCCTCTCTGATGAGGTGTAAGGACTCAGTGGCATTGCCTAGAGCTCTTTTTTGTGTTCCCTTTTAGTATAGGAACACTATTGTGGCTGTTAATCCCTTGCCTCTAAGAATCCTAGTGCCTGTGATCCATGCTAGACTTTGGAGGTTCAATGATATGTTGGTCATTGCACAGGTCATGCAAAGTCCTATTATGATTATTTCGGCCCTAACTTGTATGGAGTATCTTGCATATTGTTGCTCCTCCCCATCTTTAGGCTCTTACAATCTTACCACCCCCTCTTCTGCAAATTTCCCTGAGTTTTAGGATGGGGAGAGATTAGGCTGGCCTGGTTTCAGGTGGTTGATGTAGAGTCTCTGATTTTCTGAATTATGGTTTGTTGATTTTTTTTTTCAGTTTTGCTGCTCCTGCACTGCCCTCGGCTCCATCCTGATGGGTACTCGATATCACCCCCTGGCCAGAGATAAAAGGTTGCTAAAATAGAGTCTTAGTATAAGAGTAGATTCAAAGGTAAATGGAATAAGAGTAGGAGACCACTGTGTGTGTGGGGGGGTCAGTCTCCCATTTTCAGGATGGTTACCTTCTATCTGCCAGGCTGTATGCCCTCCATTTCTGGTGAGATCATACCCCATCAGTCGCACGTGACCAGTAAGGAGAGTCTGCTAGCCCAACCAGATGTCTCATTACTTACTTGCAGTCCTTGATGGTGGCTATTTTCTTTGCTGTAGCATGATCCCCTCTCTGCTTGTTTCTGGTGGGGCCTTCCTTCCCCTTCTTTCCCTGCTTATAATCTTTGCAATTAGTCTAGGTAACAATAGCACTTTTAAACTGTAACCTTTCCTTGTCCCCACAGATGTTAAAAGTTATCTTAAAAATATAAATACATTTCATAAACAAATTTAAAATATTCTTATTAAAATTTCAGTTATTCCCTCCTGTCTGCCTGGGACAAGACTCGCTCTCCATCCCAGTAAGTTCCCCCAGCACCCAGGTGCCATTCATCCCAGCTCCTCCCACCAGCCAGCCTGAGCAACACCCAGGCTGTCTTGGGCTTAGGTTGGTCACGCCCCAGGTCCCAGCCCCTCTGTCCATCCTGCCTGCCCGCCAGGGACAGGGCTCACTCCCAGTCCTCCATCCCAGCACTTCTGCCCCTCTGGCCCACCTGGGACCCTCGCTCACGGTCCAGGGAGGACACACTGCTACTCAGAATTCAACAGAGTCCAAAGGAAACTCAAGCAAAGCTCTAGGGAACAAAGGCCATACATTTGAAGTCCTCTAAAATCATCCTATCACATGGGAGAGATTCTTCACATCCAGCCCAAAGGTAAGTAAACCTCTTTTTTTTTTTTTTTTTTACCAACTACTCCTTTCTAGTATTAATCACTGTAGATTAACTTTTCCATACAGTCACCCCAAAAATATATACAACTCCAGGGATTATACCACTCACCCTCACATATCACCAAGGTACTAAGTCATAAAAGTACACTACCATACTAATATTCACCCCTTGTCTACTTAACCTGACTTAACTGATGTACTAACAGCCTAATAGCCTCATCTAGAAAAAATACTAGCAACAGACAAACATACCCAACTCCAAGGCAAGCACTAGTAATAACTGCCTGAGAGTAGTAATACCAACTAAATCAGTTCAGTCAAAAACACACAGAAACGTTAATGTCTTAAGAGACAAAACAACAATGTCCAAGTCAAAGTGAAGATCCATGAGAAACAACACCCAAGAAGACAAATCTCCTACTGAAGGAATTAACCCCATAATGATGGATTCCAACCAGAATAAAATCACAGAAAATACCCAAGAAAACCAGACCCAAGATAACGACTTTCAAAGCATGATCATTACTATTATCAATACTATAAAAGAGGAAATGCGGGAGGAGTTAAACAACCATATTAACCACTTTGAGCAGAAATACAACAGACACTTGGAGGAGTTGAGAAAAACAGTTCAAGAAACAAAAATAGGCATAGAGCAGTTAAAATAGTCTCAAGTAGAGTTTAAAACTGAACTAAAAGACAAGTTATCTTCAACTCAGAACTCAACAGAGAGTCTCATTAGCAGAACTAATGAAGCAGAAAATAGAATTTCAGATCTTGAAGACAAAGTGGGAATATTAACTAGCTCAATGGAAGAGGTTCTTAAAGCCAAAAAGATACTTGAGAGGAATATTCAAGAGTTATGGGACACCCTGAGGAAGCCTAACAAGCGTATTCATGGAATACCAGAGCAAGAATCCCAAAATACCACACCTGAGGAAATTTTTCAAATTATCATAAATGAAAACTTCCTTCAACTAAAGAATGAGAGGCCCATCCAAATACAAGAGGCATTCCGCACAAAAACAGAAAATTGCCACGGCAAATAATGGTTAAAACACTCCGCATTCAAGACAAAGAAAAGGTGGTGAGAGCTTCAAGGGAAAAAAAAACAAGTCATGTTTAAAGGTAAACCTATTAAAATAACAAACGACTTCTCAATGGAAACATTAAAGCAAGAAGAGCTTGGAGAGACATATTTCAAGTATTAAATGAGCAAAAATATCAATCCAGGCTGACATACTTGGCAAAACTATCCGTCATGTTTGAGGGAGAAAGAAAAGTTTCCCAGCACAAAGACAACTTGAAGGCATACATGTCTACCAAACCAGGCCTTCAAAAAATGTTAGAAATGATACTCAAGCTTGAAGAAAAAAACAGGCGTATCCAGGAGGACAGAAGAGAAGTATAATAACACCAAAACCTAAAAGCCAAATAATATACTTAAAAAGCCACTAAACATAAAAATGTCTAGAATTAAAAATAATTTCTCCAATATAACATTAAATGTCAATGGAATTAACTCACCAATCAAGATACACAGATTACAAACGTGGATTAAAAACCACAATCCATCAATCTGCAGCCTGCAGGAAACTCATCTCACCACAAAAGATAGGCACATCCTAAAAACAAAAAGCTGGTCCAAAATTCTGCAAGCTAATGGAACCAGGAAAAAGGCAGGGCTAGCCATTATGCTATCAGACAAAGTGGACCTCAAACCAAAAAAAATCATAAGAGACACAGACGGATACTACATTTTAGTCACAGGTACAATTCACCAGGAAGACTTCACAATACTGAACATATATGAACCCAATAAGGGCCCCTCCACATTCATTAAGCAAACCCTAGAGCATCTAAAGCGAGAATTCAACCCCCAAATGATAATTTTTGGGGATTTCAACACTGCCCTCTCAATATGGGATAAATGAACAGGTCAAAAGCTTAACAGAGACACATTGGAACTTAATCAAACCCTTACTGAAGTGGACTTTACAGATCTCTGTCGAACTTCTCATCCACACACCAAAGAATACACATTTTTCTCAGCAGCACCCAGAACTTTCTCTAAAATACATCACATATTGGGCCACAAAACGAATCTCCAAATATACAGGAAAATCGAAATTCTAACCTGTACCCTTTCGGACCACCATGGTCTAAAGCTTGATATCCACAACACAATAAACAACAGAAAATACACTAACTCCTGCAAACTTAACACTATGATGCTGAATGAGAATTGGATTCAGGAAGAAATTAAAAAGGAAATTCAAGATTTCCTGAGAGTGAATGATAAAGAGAATATAACTTATCAAAATCTTTGGGACACAATGAAAGCTGTCCTAAGAGGTAAGTTCATAGCTCTTAATGCCTACATCAAAAAAAAAAAATGGAAACATCACAGCTTAAAGCTTTAGAGACACTAGAGCAATTTGATCCCAAAAGCAGTAGCAGAGAGGAGATTAGCAAAATAAGAGGAGAAATATCTGAAATTGAGATTAGGAAAACGATACAGAGAATCAACTAGTCAAAAAGATGGTTCTTTGAAAAAATCAACAAGATTGATACACTTCTAATTAAATTAACCAAAAGCAAGAGAGAGAAAATGCAAATTAACAAAGTTAGAAATGAAAATGGAGTTATTGCTACTGATGCCCAAGAAATTCAGGGTATTATAACATCATATTTCAAAAACTTATACTCGATGAAATTTGACAACACAAAAGAAATGGATGAATTCCCAAGTAAGCACACCTTATTTAAATTGAATCAAGAAGTTGTGATTTATTTAAATAGTCCTATAACATATGAGGAAATTGATGAAGTAATCTTGAATCTTCCTACCAAAACATGTCCTGGACCGGATGGATTCAGCACAGAGTTCTACCAGACATTTAAGGAGCTAATAACACCAATACTCCTTAAACTGTTCCATCAAATAGAAAAGGAAGGAACACTACCAAATTCCTTCTATGAAGCTAATATCATCTTAATCACCAAACCTAATAAAGATACACTTAAAAAAGAAAACTATAGGCCAATCTCTTTGATGAACACAAATGCAAAGATTCTCAACAAAGTCTTAGCAAATCAGATTCAAAAACATATCAAAAAGATCATTCATGGGGATCATGTAGCCTTTAACCCAGGCACACAAGGTTGGTTCAACATATGCAAATCAATGAACATAATTCACCATATACACCAGTCCAAAATTTAAGAATACATGATATTCTCGATATATGCAGAGAAAGCTTTTGACAAGATCCAACAGACTTTTTTGATCAAAACCCTAGAGACAGTTGGAATGAAAGGAACCTTTATCAATATAATAAAAGCTGTATACAACAAGCCTACAGCAAGGATTATACTTAATGGGAAAAAACTTGAAGCATTCCCACTTCAATTCCCACTTAGATAAGGCTGTCTATGTCACTACTTCTATTCAATATTGTACTTGAAGTCTTAGCTGAAGCCATAAGACAAGAAAGGAAGATAAAAGGGATTCAAATCAGCAAGGAAGAAGTCAAGTTATCTCTATTTGCAGATGACATGATCATATACCTGAATGATCCTAAAAACTCCACAAGGAAGCTCTTGGAACTAAAACAGGAGTTCAGCATGGTAGCAGGATACAAAATAAATGTACAAAAATCAGTGGCCTTCCTATATGCCCAGAATGAAAGAAGTGAAAAAGCCCCGAGAGAAACAATCCCATTTACTATAGCCCCTAAAAAAACTGAAATATGTTGGTATAAACCTAACCAAGGAAGTAAGAGACCTTTACAATGAAAACTTTAAAGCCCTAAAGAAAGAAATTGCAGAAGACATCAGAAGGTGGAAAGACCTCCCATGTTCCTGGACTGGCAAAATCAGTATCATAAAAATAACCATCCTATCAAAGGCAATATACAGATTCAATGCTATAACAATCAAAATCCCAAAGCAATTCTTTAAAGAGGTTGGTCAAACGATCTCAAAATTCATATGGAGGCACAAAAGACCCAGAATAGCAAAGACAATCCTGAGTAACAAAAACACGGCTGGATGTATCACCACGCCAAACCTTAGTCTATACTAGAAATCCATAGTTGTAAAAATAGCCTGGTACTGGCTCCAAAATAGACACACAGATCAATGGATAAGGATTGAAGACCCAGATATAAGCCCACACAATTACAGCCATTTGATCTTTGACAAAGGGGCCCAAATAATCCAATGGAAAAAGAACAGCATCTTCAACAAATGGTGCTGGCAAAACTGGATGTCCACATGGAGAAGATTAAAACTCGACCCTTATTTGTCATCATGTACAAGACTTAATTCCAAATGGATCAAGGACCTCAATATAAGGTCAGAGACTATAAAAACCTTAGTTGAAAGGGTTGGAAACTCCCTCGAGCTGATTGGACTAGGCCAACAGCTCCTAGTCGGAAATCCAATTGCACAGTCAATACAACCAACACTCAACAGATGGGATCCTATGAAATTAAAGAGCTTCTGTTCAGATAAAGAGATCATAACTCAAGCACAAAGGCAACCCACAGAACGGGAGAAAATCTTCACTAACCATATATCTGATAGAGTTCTATTATCCAGAGTGCACAAAGAACATAGAAAACTAAACACCAAGGAAACAAATGGCCCAATTAAAAAATAGGCCTTGGAACTTAAAAGAAACTTTACCAGGGACAAAATTGAAATGTCTAACAAATATATTAAAAAATTCTCTGCATCCTTAGCCATCAGGGAAATGCAAATCAAAACTTCCCTGAAATATCATCAACACCAAATGCTGGAGAGGATGTGGAGAGAAGGGAACTCTCCTACATTGCTGGTGGGAATGCAGGCTTATACAACCACTCTGGCAAGTTGTCTGGTGATTCTTAAAAAAAGTTAAAGATTGAAATGCCATAATACCCTGCTATTCCACTTTTGGGAATAATCCTCCATACAGCAAAAATTCACCTTGACAGCACAAGCACGACCATGTTCATAGCAGCTCCATTTACAATAGGAAATTCTTGGAATCAACCCAAATGCCCAACAGTTGATGAGTGGATAAGAAAAATGTGGTACATTTATACAATGGAACACTACTCAGCCATCAAAAATGATGAATTAATGAAATTTGCTGGGAAATGGATGGAATTAGAAAAAATTACATTGAGTGAAGTATCCCAGACACAGAAAATTAAGCGCCATATGTACTCCCTAATAGGTGGATCCTAGTATCAAATCAACTTAGTGACACACTCGAAGATAAATCTCTGTAATACCTACCATAATTTCAAAGATTATAAGCAGGAAGGGAAGGGGACTGAGAGCCCTGCCAGAAACAAAGAGAGGGGATCATGCTACAGCAGAGAAGATAGGCCACCATCTTGGACTGTAAGTAAGTAATGAGACATCTGGTTGGGCTCTCAGACTTTCTTTACTGGTCACTTGGGGTATGATCTCACCAGAAAGGGAAGGCATAGAGTCTGGCAGATAGAAGGTAACCATTCTGCAAATGGTCTTCTACTCTTATTCCATCTACTTTGAATCTACTCTTATAATAAGACCCTATATAAGATCAGGATGTAGTCAAGGGCAGTGCAGGAGCAGCAAAACTGAAAAAAAAAGCAACAAACTGTAATTTGGAAAATCAGAGACTCTACATCAACCACTTGGAACCAGGCCAGCCTAATCTCTCCCCATCCTAAAACTCAGGGAAATTTGCAGAAGAGGGGGTGGTAAGATTGTAAGAGCCTAAAGATGGGGAGGAGCAATGATATGCAAGATACTCCATGCAAGTTAGGGCCAAAGTAATCATAATAGGACTTTGCATGACCTGCGCAATGACCAACATACCATTGAACCCCCAAAGTCTAGCATGGATCATAAGCACTAGGATCCTTAGAGGCAAGGGATTAACAGCCACAACAGTGTTCCTATATTAAAGGGGAACACACAAAAAAGAGCTCTAGGCAATGCCACTGAGTCTTTACACCACATCAGAGAGGAGGACCCAGAGGGATGTTTGACATGCACACTATGGGATGCTCCAGGAATGGGGGAGGGGCAGGGAACACTGGGAGAAAGGGAGGGAGGGGGGAAAGGAAAGGGAAAAGGTGGGGAGGGAGCAAGGGGATATAGGGAGGGGTGGAGGGAGGGAGGGAAATGGGGTACTTAATCAATTTTGTATGAGTGGAAGAAATAAAAAATAAAATTAAAAAATTCAGTTATTAAAATGTTGTAACTAAAAGTCTTTCTTTAAATATGCCAAATAAAATCTTTACATATTCCAAATAGAATCCTTGTAACAATGAGAAAACAACTAGTTAAGATCAATATCCAGCAAATTACCACATCCTGTACTTCAATGTCCATCTTCTGTTGCTCATTGTAGTCAAGGCAGCTCAAAGATTTCTAGGCATTCCCCGTTTCTGTTTTCAGCTGGAAGTTATAAAAACAGAGTTCCTTGAACCAGGCTGAATCTCCACTGGCATCTCCAATAATACCCTGGGTTCCTCTGGAGCTATAAGCTTTACCTTCTCTTACGGGAACTCTACACTTGCCACTTGGTGCCAAGCTTTTGCCACTCTCCATGAATCCTTCAGTAGTATACCAAAACCAGTATCACCTGAGGGATGCGGCCAGATTCCAAAGTGAGATTGAAATGTAGCTTAGTCTACTGGAGCTACAGTTGTACCAACTTTAATGCACTGACAGTGGAAAAGCCTCTTTTCTAGGCCAGCCAAACTTGCAAAGGGCAAGAAACAACTTTAACTTGGGCTTTTGGCCCCTGAAGGAATCTGGGTTTTCAAACCACGAATTTGCCATATGGTCTTCCACCATCCCAGTGCAAGTCACTAGGTTTTCCTTCATTGATGCTCATTTCTCCAACAATGGCAGCTATTCAGCTGCCTGCCCTTTCCTCATGCAAATCCTCAAGGCTGCCAACACAGCTCTCCTCTATCAAACAAACCAGTCTATCATCTTTAACTCAACTTCACCAAAGTCCTTGTTCCCCTCATCACAAATTGGGTCCAAACAATCTATAATTCTCTCAGCACTGACATTGGCCCCTAAATTCTGAAGAACAGTATTAGTAATGCACAAAGTGAAAATCTTCAAGTATTTCCAACTTTGTCCAGTGAAACCATTCAAAAGCCACAAAATCCACATAGTCAGAATTATCAGCAAACCCTCAGTTCCTGGATACCAAATTATGTAGCAGTCCTCCTGCATGGTTGCTGATAAATGACCATCACACAGCTTAAGGGAAGCTTCTTACGACAGTCTGGACAGTTCTCAGTCCAGCTTGAAGGGAGAGCACACACCCAACACCAGGGCCGAGGGAACTGGCCACTGTCACCATGTAACAGCTGAGAGATGGGCAATCCTTACTTGCCAGATTAGCATGTCTGGCCAAGTATACAGAAGGATGCCAACTATGTCAACCAGCTCTCCGTGATTTATCCATGGGCTGGATCTTCCCCATTAGCTAGACAATCTCCTTCAGGTTTGCTCTGGGCTTAACTCAACCACCTCTCTACAACTGTGCCCAGAGCTCAAACCCTCAACAGTCAAGTTAACACTTGTGCTTAATTATATCAAGTGTTGATCTTATTTCCTTTGCATTTGGGGTCCTAACCTGAAAATGCTGACCTAGGCCAATCAACTCCAGTGTATTCCTTATTCTTTCTTCTAGGAGTTTTAAAGTCTCTGGTCTAACATTAAGGTCTTTGATCCATTTAGGGTCAATTTTTGTGCAGAGTGATAGATAAAGATCTCATTTCATTCTTCTTCATATCCAAATATACCAGCACCATTTATTGAAGGTTGTCCTTTTTTTCTGTGTCACCTACGTCAAAAATCAACTGACTGCAGGTGTTTGAGCTTTTATCTGGCTCCCCAATTCCTATTTCATTGATGCATCTCTGTTTTAGAGCCAGTACCATGCAGGATTTTTAAAACTATGGCTTTGTAGTAGTATAATTTAAGGTCTAATATGGTAATACCTCCAGCAGAGTTCTTACTATTCATTATTGTTTTTGCTGTCCTGAACCTTTTTGCATCCATAAAATTTTTTTAACATTTTTATTATTATTTCTGCTCATACAAACTTAATAGGTACACCACTTCCCTCCCTCCCTTCTCCTCCCCCCAAATCCCCTGCTCCCCCTCCCCTCCCCCTTCCCTTTCCACCCCCCAGTGTCTCCCCCCCCAATCCCCAGAGAGTCCTTTAATGTGCATGCCAGACTCTCCTCTGGGCCCTCTTCTCCGATGACGTACAAGGACCCAGTGGCATTTCCCTGAACCCTTTCCTGTGTTCCCCTTAAGCATAGGAACACTACTGTGGCTATCAATCCCTTGTCTCCAAGGATCTTTGCATCCATAAAATTTTATGGATTTCTATTTTATCAATTTCTATGAAGAATTGCATTGAGATTTTTGATTGGCATGGCAATGAATTTGTATAATGCTTTTGGTAGTATGGTCGTTTTTACAATGTTAATTCTACCAACCCAGGAACATGATAGGTCTTTCCCCCTTCTGGCGTCTTCTATAATCTCTCTCTTTTTTTTTAGTGTTTTAAAGTTTTTCTTGTTACAGGTCTTTCATATCTTTGGTTACATTTATTCCAAGGTATTTCATTTTTTTGAACTGTGGTAAATATAATTATCTCTCTCAGGGCTTACTTCCTTTGTTTACTATTGGTTTATAGGAAAACAATTGGTTTTTGGATATTAATTTGTAACCTGCCACTCTACTGAGCATATTTGTTAGTTCCACGAGTTTTCTGGTAGTTTTTTTGGGTTCTTCAATTAAGGAATCATATCATCTGCAAATAGCAACAGCTTGACTTCTTCCTTTCCTATTTCAATCCTTTTTATCTCCACATCTTATCTTGGCTGAGATTTAGATTACTATATAAAACAGAAGTGATAAGGGTAGACAATCTTGTCTAGTTCCATATCTAAGTGGGAATGCTTCAGATATTTAACCATTTAGGATGGTTTGTGCTGTAGTCTGGTTGCATATGGATTTTTATGTAGATATATTTTCCTTTCATCCCTAATGCCTCCAGGGCTTTTATAATAAGAGTGTTAAAGTTTGTCAAAAACTTTCCTTGCATCTGTTGAGAGGATCATGTTATTTTTATATTTGCATTTGTTTATATGATGCATTAGATTTTTTGAGTATATTGAATCAATCTAGTTTTCTGGAATAAACCCAAAATGGTGCAGTGAACAATCTTTTTTTACATGTCTTTGAATCCTGTTTGCTAATATTTTATTGAGGATTTTTGCATCTGTGTTCATCAATGAGATTGGCCTCATTTTTGTTGCTGTGTCTCAGTTTCATTTTGTGATCATTGTAATATTGGCTTCATAGAAAGAATTGGCAATATTTCTTCATTTTCTATTTCTGGAATAATTTGAGAATTGGTGGTGTTAGTTGTTCTTTAAATGTCTTGTAGGATTCTACACTGAATCCATCCAGTATTTGGCTTTTTGTTTTGTTTTGTTTTTTGATTGGGAGATTTGTAATTACTACTTTACTTTTGTTTCTTGCTATAAGGTTGTTGAAATAATTGAATTCATCCTGATTCAACATTGATAAATTGTTTGTGCTTAGAAATTCTTTCTGAATGTCAAATCTGGTAGAGTATAAATTTTTATAGTATGTACATAAGATTCTTTGAATTTCCTTGATTTCAGTTGTAAAAACTCTACTTTCAGCTCTAATTTTATTAATTTAGGGTTTTTCTTTTTGGGTTTTGTTTAATTTGGCTAAGGGTTTATCAATCTTATTAATTTCTTCAAAGAACTAGGTCTTCGTTTGACTGATTCATTGTATTGTCTTCTTTGTCTCAATTTCAAGCATTTCTCTCCTGATCTTGCCCATCTACTGCTTTGGAGTTGGTATGTTCTTATTTCCCTAAGGCTTTAAGTTGAATTATTAGGTTATTTATTGTAATGTTTCCATTTTTTTATTTCTTCCACTCACACAAAATTGATAACTACCTCATTCCCCTCCCTCCCTCCACCTCTCCCTGGATCCCCTTACTCCCTTCCTCTTATCCTCTTCCTTTTCCCCCCTCCCTCCCTTTCTCCCAGTCTCTCCTCCCCCCATCCTTTAGTGTGCAGGGCAAAACTTCCCTGTGGGTCCTCCTCTTTGATGAGGTGTAAAGACTCAGTAGCATTGCCTAGAGCTCTTTTTTGTGTTTCCCTTCAGTATAGAAACACTCTTATGGCTGTTAATCCCTTGCCTCTAAGGATCCTAGTGCCTGTGATCCATGCTAGACTTTGGGGATTCAATGATATGTTAGTCATAGCGCAGGTCATCTAAAGTCCTATTATGATTACTTCAGTCCTAACTTGTGTGGAGTACTTTGCATATCGTTGCTCCTCCCCATCTTTAGGCTCTTACAGTCTTATCGCCCCCTCTTCCACAAATTTCCCTGAGCTTTGGGATGGGGAGGGATTAGACTGGCCTGGTTTTAGGTGGTTAATGCAGAGTCTCTGATGTTCTGAATTAAGGTTTGTTGATTTTTTTTTTCAGTTTTGCTGCTCCTGTACTGCCCTTGGCTCCATCCTGATGGGTACTGGATATTACGCCCCTGGCCAGAGATAAAAAGCTGTTAAAATAGAGTCTTATTATAAGAGTAGATTCAAAGGTAGATGGAATAAGACTAGGAGACTGTGGGGGGGGGTCAGTCTCCCATTTGCAGGATAGTTACCTTCTATCTGCCAGACTGTATGCTCTCCATTTCTGGTGAGATCATACCCCATCAGTTGCAAGTGACCAGGAAGGAAAGTCTGTGATCTTAACCAGATATCTCATTACTTACTTGCAGTCCTTGATAGTGACCTATTTTCTCTGCTGTAGCATGATCCCCTCTCTCCTTGTTGCTGGCGGGGCCCTCCTTCCCCTTCCCTCCTGTGTATAATATTTGCAATTACTATAGGTATTACAGAGATTTATCTTTGAGTGTGTCACTAAGTGGGTTTGGTACTAGGATCCACCTATTAGAGAGTACATACAGCACTTAATTTTCTGTGTCTGGGATATATGGGATACTTCACTCAATATAATTTTTTCTAATTCCATCCATTTCCCAGCAAATTTCATTAATTCATCATTTTTGATGGCTGAATAATATTCCATTGTATAAATGTACCACATTTTCCTTATCCACTCGTCAACTGTTGGTCATTTGGGTTATTCCATGACTTTGCTATTGTAAACAGTGCTGCTATGAACATGGTCATGCTTGTGCTATCGAGGTGAATTTTTGCTGTATGGGGGATTATTCCCAAAAGTGGAATAGCAAGGTCATATGGCATTTCAATCTTTAACTTTTTTAAGAATCACCAGACAGCTCGCCAGAATGGCTGTATAAGCCTGCATTCCCACCAGAAATGTAGGAGAGTTCCTGTTATAGTTAAGCACAGGTATCAAATTGACTTTTGAGGGTTTGCGCTCTGGGCACAGTTGTAGAGAGTTGATGGTTAAGCCCAGCGCAAACCTGAAGGAGATTGTCCAGCTGGTGGGGAAGACCCAGCCCATGGTGGGTGGGATTAGGTCCTGCATAAATCACAGAGAGCTGGTTGAAAGAGTTGGCAGCCTTCTGTATACTTGCCCAGACATGCCTGTCTGGCAAGTAAGGATTGTCCATCTCTCAGCCATTATGGTGGCCAGTTTCCTCAGCCCTGGTGTTGGTGTGTGCTCTCCTGTCAAGCTGGACTATGAACTGTAATTGGACTGTCATAAAAAATTAAATTCCTTGTTCCCTTAAGCTGTGTAATGGTCATTTATTAGCAACCATGAAGGTGGACTGCAACAGTTCCCTTCTCTCCACATCTTCTCCAGCATTTGGTGTTATTTTTTTTGTGGATTTTTGCCATCCTGACTGGGGTGACATGATATTTCAGGGAAGTTTTGATTTGCATTTCCCTGATGGCTAAGGATGCAGAGCATTTTTTAATATATTTGTTAGACATTTCAATTTTGTCCCTGGTAAAGTTTCTTTTAAGTTCCAAGGCCCATTTTTTAATTGGGCCATTTGTTTCCTTGGTGTTTAGTTTTCTATGTTCTTTGTGCACTCTGGATAATAGAACTCTATCAGATATATGGTTAGTGAAGATTTTCTCCCATTCTGTGGGTTGCCTTTGTGCTCGAGTTACAATCTCTTTATCTGAACAGAAGCTCTTTAATTTCATTCCTCATTTAGTAACATGTTGTTTACTTTCAAAGAGTTGGTGCATTTTTGTTGTTTATCTCATTTTACTTCTCTAGCTTTACTCCATGGTGTTGTGGTTACATTTTAGTGTCAATTTGACAGTTGCAGACTATCTGGGACACAGCTGTGGAAGGTTAATGGTTGGAACAGGTCCCTGAACAAGTCTGCAGGTACTTGATTAATTATTGTGGGAAATCCAGCCCATAGGGGGTGGTACTTTCCAGGAGTGAATCGATAATAGGAAGTGCAAGGAGGAGGGACTTCCTCTTCCCTTAACTTGTGTTGATTTGCTGTGGCAAATCTCTTCCAGTGTCATTCATTTTTAGAGCATTGTTGCCTTCTTTGTTGTTGTTGCCGCTGCTGCCTCTGTCCTTAGTTGATGAAGAACTTAATCCTTTCCATGTTACTGCTGTTTTTGGAGCCTGGTCTCTAAGCCTTGCTGCTGTTTGCTGTTATTGGTAATGTCGGAGCCCAGCTGTTCTTCACCAACATCGGAACCCAGCATCTTCCACCCTCCAGAGAAGTAAGGCTTAAGACCTTTTTGGGATCTTTTGGCTTTGTGGGACATTCCAGTCAAGAACAAAGCAGCTATGGGTGGCTACTTTGAAAGACACTAATTTTTATTGTAAATGAATTTATTAAACTTATTCATATATATATTACATTCTAGAGATTCTGTTCTTCAGAGTACCCTAACACACATGGTAATCAGACATAATACAGCATATTATTCAATATTCCTATATTTGTGTATGTTGTCTATTTTGGAGAAAGTTCAATGAACATTTTTTGGTGGGAAGATTTGAGATTACTTCATCTATTTCCTCATATGTTATAAGACTATTAAATAACTTGAAACTTCCTGATTCAATTTAGGCAAGTTGCGCTTACTTGGGAATGCATTCATTTCTTTTGTGTTATCAAATTTCATGGAGTGTAAGTTTTTGAAATATGATCTTATAATTCACTGAGTTTCTTGGGTATCAGTTTGATAATTCCATTTTCATTTCTAGTTTTGTTCATTTTGATTTTTTCTCTCTTGATTTTGGTTAATTTAGCTAGTGGCATATCAATCACTGATTTTTTTCAAAGAGCCAACTTTTCAACTAGTTGATTCTTTGTATCATTTTCCTTATGTCAATTTTGGATATTTCTCCACTGATTTTGCTAATCTCTTCTCTCCTACTGCTTTTGGTATTGGATTGTTCTTGTTTCTCTAAAGCTTTAATCTGCATTGTTAAATTATTCACTTGTGATGTTTCCATTTTTTTGATACAGGCATTCCCTCTTAGGACAGCTTTCATTGTGTCCCAGAGATTTTAATGTGACTTATTTTCATTATCTTTCCCTTCTAGGAAATCTTGAATTTCCTTTTTCATTTCTTTCTGAGCACATTTCTCATTCATCATCATAGTGTTTAGTTTCCAAGAGTTAGTGGTTTTTCTGCTGTTTGTTGTGTTGTGGATATCAAGTTTTAGACCATGGTGGTCTGACAGGGTACAGGCTATAATTTCAATTTTCCTGTATATGTGGAGATTCAATTTGTGGCCCAATATGTAGTCTATTTTGGAGAAAGTTCCATGGGATGCTGAGAAGAATGTGTATTCCTTGGTACTTGAATGGCAGGTTCAATAGAGATCCTTAAGGTCCATCTCATTAAGGGTTTGATTTAGTTCCAATGCATCAGTTGATTTCTTGTTTTAGACATTGTGGTGCTTGCTTAATGAATATGGAGGAGCCTGTATTAGGTGTGTATACGTTCCTGTGACTAAAATGTGCTATCCTTCTATATCTCTTATGATTTTCTTTGGTTTGAAGCCCAATTTGTCAGATAGCATAATTGCTACCCTTGCTTGTTTCCTGGTTCCATTAGCTTGAAGAATTTTTGACCAGCTTTTTACTTTTAGAATGTGCCTATCTTTTGTGCTGAGATATGTTTCCTGAAAGCAGCAGATAGATGGGTTTTAATTTCTAATCCATGTTTGTTACCTGTGTCTTTTGATTGGTGAGTTAATTCCATTTACATTTAGTGTTTTAATGGAGAAATTACTTTTAATTCCTGACTTTTTTGTGTGTTCAGTGTCTTTCATAAGTATATTATTTGGCTTGTAGTTTGTGGGGTTATTTAGCTTGTAGGTTGTGGGGTCAGTCTCCCAGTTTCTAGTTGGTTGCCATCAAACTGCTAGCCCCTATCCCCTCCCTGACTAGAGAGATGAAACCTGTCCAGTCCCAAGTGAACAGGAACTGAAATGATCATGAGCTACATCAGATGTCTCACTACTTACATGCAGTTCATGACTGTGCAGTGGCCCTACTTCTTGGCATCAGTTTTCTGCTGCACTTATTTTTCTCATGGTTCTGACAAAATTAACTTGACTAAGGGGTTTAAGAAGCAAGATTTATTTTCACCCACAGTGCAAGGGTGCATTGTGGGTGTGTATATGTGGGGGGAGACAGTAGTTTGTGCTGACCCAATCTGTATGGACCACAGCCTGTGAACATGAATCTATGTTGATCCATAAATGAGATGTTCCATATGGAAGTGGTTGCATAAGTTTTGTGATGATTGGTTTCAGCTGTCAACTTGTCAGTTGAAAAGCAGGCCTTTGGGCACATCAATGAGGAATTATCTAGTTAAGGCAGCCTCTGACAAATCCTATATGAGTTTGTCTTAATTGCATGATTGATGTATGAAGACCCAGCCCAGGGAACCTTGACTAATAGAGTACCCTAGCAGGTAGATAAAGATGGGATGAGCTAGTTAGCAGACTGGTAAGCTGGTAATCTAAAAATCAAGTATGAAACATTGGTCCATATCCTTGCAGTCTTGCTTCCTTTGTCTCCTAGTGCTGATATCTCTCACTGCAATGATGACAAATTTTAACCTGAAATTACAAGATGGAATAAAAATCCCCTTGTTCCCTTAAATTGTTTGGGTCACATATTTATTATAGCAAATACAAGCTGTATATTTGTAATTTCTGGATTAAAAATGCCATAGAGATACATGTCTGATGTCAATTTGTCTTCCAGAAGGGAGTGCTAATGTACCATTGATGCTATTATATACACCACTTACTGCCTTTTATTTATAGTAGACTAAAATGTCCTTTCCATCTGCTTTTATTCTTCACTCTTTATTAGACAAAAGACACAGGTTGGACTTCATGAGCCCTCAATATATTTGTTTGTCCTTGTCTTTGTTGAAGTGTCTCAAATACTGACATGTGTCCTCATGTCTACAAGGCGCATTTCCATGTCTTAGGAACTACTCCTTTTGTTATTTAACTTCAAAGACATCTCTGTACCATCTCCTCTCTTTTCTTTTCACTTTTACTTCATAACACATAAAGTGTTCAGTTAAAAGATCTAGTTCATTGTGTCTCTTACCTACACTAACTACATAAGAAAAATACTAAACAATTTTATGTAATACTTTAGTTAAGAATTTTGTTTGAATCATAGCTGTGTTACCTAGAGATTCAGATAGTTACACTGAGCAAACAAGGCCTTTATATTTTGTTATCTCTTTTTCTATGACACTTTCTCACAATATAGTCTACATTAGATTTAAACTCAAGATTTTTCTGTTTCACTTCCCAAGTGTTGGGGTTACCATGCCTGGCTACAGAAATATTTTATGTTTGGGTCTAGATTTACTGAAATAAGTAATATTGAGGTTGATAAGCCTCATTATTCTAACTATGTGTGTATATGATTCATTATTCTCTAGTAAAGTCTGTCTATTAAATTTCATTTCTTCTATCACTGGTGTAATGGAATCAATTGCATAGTGTACGCAACAGAGTACAGGTAACTTCTCAGCTCATGAAAATTCTGTATAAATCTGAATGTAAGGACTCAGTAAATTTCAACATCAATAAAGTATATTTGCTAATATAATTTAAAAGTCTTTACAGAAAGAGGAGTTTTTTAATATATTTTTTCACCTCCTCAGGGATTTCATGAATATCACTAAAGATGGCTTAACTATAGAAATCCTCCATATGCTACTCCAGAAAAAGACTTTCTTAAATGATAGTAAAAACTAAGAAGACATGATGAAACTCAGAAATCATTAATGGCAAGGATTCTCTGATGGTAAACTCATTACATGCTTACGGATTATTATAAATGGCTTTTGAGATGGTAGCAAACAGACAAAGGCTTCAGTTGAAGTCTGTGCGACAACAAGGATGACAAACATGTCCTTGGTCTGCTTTTAGGATGAATATTGGTCTTCTTGTTTCATGTGCTCATTTTTCAGGATTTTCTAGAAGATTCTATTTTAGAAATTTCTTCCCTGTTTAAGTAAAGATCACAAAACAAATGTATTACAAGGAGGAAATTATAATGCATTAGACTGTACATAAGGAAGGTCACTATTTATCTCTGTTTTGAAGCACAGTTTCTGCTTATGATGGTTGATTGGCCTCTTGATCTATCTTCATCAGCCATTTGAACTCTCATACATTTCCCATGCTACGTGGTTACCAAGGACTTTAGTAGTTTGACATGGAGCAGTGTTTTTAATGAAGATATTACAGCATCCATAAGAATAAAGAAGAGGAAAATCATGTCCTTATTAGATTGATTGTTGGAGAGAATAGATGTAGACAACACATAGTAAAATTCCAACTTTTAATTGTTGTTACTACTATAGTTCTGATATAGATTAATCTAGCATTCATGTTTTATGTAGTCATATTTTGTACCAGAATTTTTAAATGAAAGAACAAATTTATTACATGCTTGACCTTACCAAGAAACCAATAGCTTAATAATTTTCAATGAAAATCACAATAAATTCTAAATCATTAAACTATTACATATTTTTAAAAGCAAGAAAGCTGAATCAAAATAGAACTAGATATCATTTACTTAGATGGGTACAAATTTCTCAATGGACTCAGAGTACAAAATTATATAATAAATGCTTTATATAACTACTGAAAACTGTTTTGACCTGAAGTCAGAAAAAGTTAGAATCATAAGTAGTAGTTTGAATAAAATAGCTTTAACAAATATTACACACGAAAGTGTCTTTACCCCATGAAAATAACATGAGACATTCCTAATCAGCATAAGGGCAAAGGCCATCAAAAATTGCAAATTACATTGCAATGAGCAACAGAAAGAGACAATAAATACATATGTATATGATCAAAACAAGTGATCAAAACAAGTGATAAGAAGACATATCTTAAAAATTTAGATGCCACTACCAACAGCTGTTATAAACATGATGTCACAAATATCCCATTGTTCAGAACCACTGTCAATGTCTTTGCCTAACAGCTGGATGGCAGGGTTCCAAAGCCCAATAACATATCCTTCAACACATTTCCCAAGAGAATTGACCTCCCAATATTGTATATTTTAAGGCAACTTAGAAGCAATATTCGTCAACCAACTTAAAAGCAGGTTAGTAAGTACAAGTCATATTTTTCAGCCATAGGAATATTTTGAGTATGTGGGAAAGGTATTAATAATATATATTGTAGTTCAACTCAATACTAGGGTATATGCTTAGTGTATCAAAGCCATTGGTTTTGTCTCTAGAATGGAAAGAAAAAGAAAAGAAATGAAATGAAAGAAGAAAGCAAGCAGATAAACAATAATAATATTCTAACAATATTCATGTCATAGCATGGGGTATTCAGTTGATTTCTTATTTTCATGAATTCTTTACAATTGTTTAAATAGAAGATATTGATTAATCCTTTCAGGGTGAGAGCAAGAGACTCTTAAAATATGAGGAATCAGAAAGCCTGTCAAATCTTTTTTCCCCATTCTCAGGAATTCTGGTGAGATCTTCATGGTCTCATTAGAAAGTTACAGTGCCTGGAATATTCATAACAAGGTGTGACCTCACAAGGAGACTGTGTGTGTGTGTGTGTGTGTGTGTGTGTGTGTGTGTGTGTATGCACCCGTGTGTTTTTATTCCCTTTGGGTATTCAACATTCCCTCTGGACCACTAGCAGTCACTGTGTTTGATTTCCACTGGCCAGCTATCCTCCTTTGGACCTAAAGTGAAATAAGCACAGTTCCCCAAGGATTGTGAGATTGTGATTAAGGGGCTGGGCTTAATGGGCATATATCTCCTTCAGCATGTAGATTGATGCTGAATATTTACTTTAGATTTCTCCATTGTAAGGAACAGGACAAGGATACACAATAGAAACTCCACTGGTAACAAGCTCTGGTGAAAAGCTGGCAATGATTCTAGAATGAGGGAGCTAAAAAGTGACCAGATGTGCCATAACTCTTCCAATACTCAGTAGCTGAAGGATGTTTCTCTTTCAAGATCTCATTGCACTGACTATAATATAATGTCCTAACTCTCCTAATTAGAATTGAACTCTCTCACTCTCTCTCTCTCTCTCTCTCTCTCTCTCTCTCTCTCTCTCTCTCCCCTCTCTAAGTTCCCATCATCCTGCTTATGGTATGATGCTGGGATTGAAGGGTCTATGCCCCTTAAGGGCCTATCATGACTGCCTATGGCCATGAGCCTATGACCTGCCCAATAAAACTCCTTGGAAGGGTAATTTCACCCTAACTTCCCTTCTATCAACCTCAAAACAACTTTGATTATTCATAGAAAATTACGTTTTCCATCCTTCAATGCTCGGACATCCTAATGATAAAATCTGATACTTACAAACAGGAATTTTAAATTAAGTCATTTTCACTCTTTTGAAATTATCTGATGGCCAAAACATATTTCATTTTTGAAACCCTCATGCAAACTCATTGCAAAATATGAAACTCTTTGAGAAGTTAAATATCAATTCATTCTTTTGGGAAACTGATACACACAGCATAGTTTTTCTTTTTAGTAATATGCTTCCAAAATGAGTATGTGTTGCATGACTTTTCCTTGTAAGACACAAATATCAACTCACCTCAGACAAGGAACCAATTAAAAATCAAAGAAATGATTTCTCCAAAGTACAGCTTAGCAAACCAGGGGGTTTATTGGGATTACTTACAGAAGTATGGGTGAAAGACTTTCTTTCTTTCTTTCTTTCTTTCTTTCTTTCTTTCTTTCTTTCTTTCTTTCTTTCTTTCTTTCTTTCTTTCTTTCTTTTTCTTTCTTCCTTCCTTCCTTCCTTCCTTCCTTCCTTCCTTCCTTCCTTCCTTTCTTTCTTTCTTTCTTTCTTTCTTTCTTTCTTTCTTTCTTTCTTTCTTTCTTTCTTTCTCTTTCTCTTTCTTTCTCTCTTTCTCTCTTTCTCTCTCTTTCTCTCTTTCTTTCTCTTTCTCTTTTTCTTTCTTTCTCTTTTCTCTCTTTTTCTCTTTCTTTCTCTCTCTCTTTCTCTCTCTATTTCTTTCTCTCTCTTTCTTTCTCTCTTTCTTTCTCTCTTTCTTTCTTTCTTTCTTTCTTTCTTTCTTTCTTTCTTTCTTTCTTTCTTTCTTTCTTTCTTTCCTTCCTTTCTTTCTTTCCTTTCTTTCTTTCCTTTCTTTTTTATTTATTTATTTTTTCTGCTCATACAAACATAATAGGATCCCATGTCCCCTCCCTGGACCTCCCTGTTCCCTCCCCGATTTGTCCCTTCCTTTCCCCCCTCCCTTTCTCCCAGTGCCCCCTCCTCCCCTCTCTGAAGTATCCTTTAACGAGTATATCAAACTTTCCTCTGGATCCTCCTCTCTGATGAGGTGTAAGGACTCAGTGGCAATTACTAGAACTCTTTCTTGTGTTCCTCTTAAGTATAGGAACACTATTGTGGCTGTTAATCTCTACCTTCTAAGGATCCTAGTGCCTTCTAAGGATCCATGCTAGAATTTGAGGGGTCAATGATATGTTGGTCATTGCACAGATCATGCAGAGTCCTGTTATTGCTTTGGCTCTAACTTGTGTGGAGTATCTTGCATATCATGACTCCTCCCATCCTTGTGCTCTTATATTCTTACCACCCCCTCTTCCGCAAATTTCCCTGAGCTTCAGGATGGGGAGAGATTAGGCAGGCCTGATTCCATGTAGTTGTTATGGAGTCTCTGATGTTCTGAATTATGGTTTGTTGATGATTTTTTTGTTTTGTTTTGCTGTTCCTGCAATGCCCTTGGTTCCATCCTGATGGGTATTGGATGTCACCCCCTGGCCAGAGATAAAAACTTGTTAAATTAGAGTCTTGTTATAAGAGTCTATTCAAAGGTAAATGGAATAGAAGTAGGAGACCACGGTGAGAGAGGGGTCAATCACCCATTTGCAAAATGGTTACCTTCTATTTGGCAGCCTATACGCCCTCCCCTTCTAGTAAGATCGTACCCCATCAGTTAGAAATGATCAGGAAGGAAAGTCTGTGAACTTAATCAGATGTCTCATTACTTATTTGCAGTCCTTGATGGTGGCCTATTTTCCCTGCTGTAACTTGGTCCCCTCTGTTTCCGGTGGGGCCCTCCTTTCCCATTCCTCCTGTTTATAATCTTTACAATTACTATAGGTATTACAGAGATTTGTCTTTGAGTGTCTCTAAGTGAGTTTGGTACTAGGATCCACCTATTAGGGAGTACATATGGTGCTTAATTTTCTGTGTCTGGGATACTTCACTCAATATAATTTTTTCTAATTCCATCCATTTCCCGGCAAATTGCATTAAGTCATTTTTGATGGCTGAGTAGTATTCCATTGTATAAATGAACCACATTTTCCTTATCCATTCATCAATTGTTGAACATTTGGGCTGATTCCATGACTTTGCTATTGAAAACAGTGCTGCTATGAACATTCTCGTGCTTGTGCTATTGAGGTGAAATTTTGCTGTACGGGGGGTTATTCCCAAAAGTGGTATAGCAGAGTCATATGGCATTTCAATCTTTAACTTCTTTAAGAATCGCCAGACGACTCTCCAGTGAAGTGAAAATGAGGTAGAAACAATCCAGGATGATTCCCGAAGTTACCCTTGGTCCTCCACAGGGACACACAGTACCCTGTGATACACACACACACACTAAATAAGTAAGTAAACAAACAAACAAAACAAAACAAATAAAGTTTAAAACAGAGCAGGAGTAAAATTCAGCTGGAAGTTGATAGATACTTCAGAAAGTCTGATGTTCTTTCCCCCTTGGGAAGATATATTTATTGTGGGACTAGAAGTTAGAGTTAATTTTCAGACTCTATTATATCCAACCCAGGGAGAATGATGTGAATCCTGATCAGAGTATTATTATTCTGTGTTGTAATAAGTATGTTTCATAAATGGATTCTTGGCATAGGAAAGAAATGGTGATATATAAAAACTTCATTCTCACATGGAGAAACTTCAGACTATATTACTTGTTATCATTGTTTTCTGTATCAAGTTATACAAGTTAATTTCTCTTCTTGAACTCATGTCTCTTGCTGTATTAAAATAGAGCCCTATAACTGTTCTTCAGAGAAATATTTTTGAAGAAAACTGAGATAACTGATACAAAGTCCCCCGTCCAGAGGAAGCAGTGAAACCTGTCTCTTCTCTCTTTCACTTGGAGGTGTCCTGTGATTTGACCCCACTCTCAAAAACAAGAAGTACCTATGACAGTGGCAGTGACAGACAGCCTTCTAACTAACATAAAACCTTAAGTAAATCCAGTGAAATATATTGTAAGGACTAGTGATGTTCTAACTGACTAGAGCACACCTTGTAATAAAATAATGGTCATTTTTCTAGTGTTCCACGAAAAATCTGAAATGTCATCAGAACCTTGATTTCTCCCATATTGAAAGAAACATCTGAGAATCCCATAAAATAAAGAAAAATTATCCATCAAAGGGTATTATTCAGGGGCTGGAGAGGTAGCTCAGGGGTTAAGCCTCTGCCTTGCAGGTGAAAGGTCCTGAGTTCGGATCCCAGATCCCACGTATAGACGCCAGGCAGAAGCCGGGACGGCCTGCGCTTCTGGTCCTGGTAGGGCGGAGCCTGTGAATCCCGGGGCAGAAGGAGGTGGAGGCGTCCATGGTGGTTCGCGAATTCGTCCGTGGTTCTACACATACACAGACATACACACACAGACACACACAAACACGCGCGCGCGCACATACACACGCACATGCGCACAGTTGAATAAATAATAATAAAAAAATTTAAAAAAGGTATTATTCAATAAAACTTTGGGTCTTGTGTCCCTTGAGTATCCTAAGATCACTGAAATAAAGGAAACCTCACCTCCAGATGAATCTTGCTATGCATTTGTCCATTAGTTTAGTTTTAGACAAAACTCTATTACAAAAATACAATAATAAAAATATAATGAAAATAATATTCATCTATGCACTTATGAGATAGGAATTTTGACATCAGCTCATTCTGTGCATTCTCAAAACTCGTTAGCATATTATGGCACATTTGCATTTCAAAACTCGACTTACCTCAGTTTAAGCTTTTCTCCATGTTTTATCTCTTTCCCTATCCTTATGTCCCTTCACTAAATTCTGTCCCTCTTGAGTTCTAGACTAAT
This sequence comes from Typhlomys cinereus, assembly GCA_023101885.1. Taxonomy (NCBI): domain Eukaryota; kingdom Metazoa; phylum Chordata; class Mammalia; order Rodentia; family Platacanthomyidae; genus Typhlomys; species Typhlomys cinereus. Next base: position 2,448,895 of record JALPQD010000230.1, on the reverse strand, counting down.
AGCCCTACCTCCTTCCTCCAAACCAGTTTTTCTCTCTTTTTCCTCTGCTCAGTTCAAACACTTTGTTCATTCCTATCAGCTTGTGTTGGTGATATGCAACCCCTTCTTCTACCTTACGGTGATGTAATCTTCTCCTGTGGCATATCAACTTTTGATAGAAGGAACTTTAGTGATAAGCATGCTGGGAATGAGCCCATGAGTTACATGCCCTATATTGGTTCATATCTGCCTGTATAAATATATTATCATCTCAAATAGAATGAATTTCCCCCAGTATTTAGTCTCTACATATTCTGCCATGAGATAAATGGCTATAATTTGGTTTCTGATTGGGGCAGGGATGATATCCCCAACCTGTGAGTGACTTTGTGTCCTCTTTGTTTACAGTCCCAGCTTTCACATGTATTTCAGAGCACATTTGATACTATCAAAAGAAATGTGAAATGTTATTTTCTTCATTAAACTATTTACAACAAATATTGAACACATTTGTAGCAATGATAGGATGGTGGAAATATCCCATCTAAGCATGGAATCCCATATGCAAACAAACACACACAGGACAACTGCAGACACAGTCTGAGGGTCTCTAACCCAAGTCAAATATTTGCATTATCTCCTCTATGCTTTAGAAAGTCATTTGTCAAAGGGTATAATTGAATTATGTAATATCCACACAATCATCTGCTTAACATTCTGTTAAGTAGCTGAAGGCTCATTAGAGTGTATTTCTTTCTTTCAGAAATATGAATGGAAATACACTTGTTTTTAAATTAAGCTTTGTCATGATAGGTAGCAAGATTTTGTCAAGTAAAGAGTCCCTGCAAATGTAAAAGTCACTGTGGAATGATGTAAGTGGATAAAATTATCTAAATCCAGACCAAATATCCAATTTGGAGAATTGCTTTCGGATTGTTGGGACCATAATTGTTTGTATCTGTATACAAAAATTGCTTCTGAGAAATGGATAAAGCAATGAGGGGTGGGAAAGAAAGCAAGAAGAGAAAGGTGAGGAAAAAAACATGAAGAGTGGAGACACCATCAGATTTCTACATTGCATCAATATTGAGGATGGTTCCATTTTTATAAGAAAATTAAGTTCAAAACTAGACAAAAACTTTCTAAAATAAACATTAGAAACATACATAAATCAATAAGGTCTGTACTCTTTCCTATAGTAAACTTGCAGACAACATAGATAGAAGTATGATCTAATTGCCCCACCAGCACTTCCTAATCATTTCTAGATATGGAGATAAAAACTATGGGTGTAATTTAGTGGTTCAAACTCCTTAGTGGCTTTAGTCACCCCATGTACCAGACCAATGAAGCACTGAATGGGGAAGAATCCAGGTGTAACCCATTGGCAGCTTTGTGCAGAGAAACAAAATATCGGGGAAGACTGTTCAAATCAATTCAGTAGCTGATAGAGGATATCTATAGAGGATGTCTGTATTTCTGGATGGTTTGTATAGTTTAGGAAGAATTAGGAATTGAAAGGAATTTTGAATGTAACTGTTTTTTTTTCTTATATGGAGAGATAAGCTATAAGTCCTGTATCTATAGGATTGGCAGTGACTAGAAATCGTTACCAGGCTAAAGGCTGACATACTTTCAATCATGATGCTGTTAATATTACTGCTGAAGTTGCTCTAATCCCAACAACATGTCCTTTATTTTCAACTTTAAAGTGAAGAAAATGTATGAGTATTTGAGTGCTCAATTTTCCTAATATTTAAACCTTACTATATCTACGTGAAGAAATTTCAGAAAGTATCTGGTTTATTTCATTCTATCACTTATTTTTGAGTGCTTCCCAGCTTCTCGCCATTTGCATTCTTTCCTTCAATATTCTTTGGTTTCTCATGCCTTCTTCCTTTCCCTCAATAATGTCATTCTGCATTACTCATGACATAAATAATTCTTTTAACTTTTGTAAATGTCAAATACATATTTAAGCATAATCCCCCCCCCAAAAAAAGTGGACAAGGACTTGGAAGTAAAGGTTTTTTTCAGTTTATCATATTGTGATTTAGAAAACATTTAAATATTTAATTTCAAGTGTCATAGGAATGTGGGTCTCACCACCAGTTTATTGTTGTGTTTCATTTTGGCATTACAGCAGAGAACCCTCATGGTTAGAAAATAAGCTCTATGATGAAGTATCGAGGAATAGTTTCAACTTTTCACTTGGGAAAAGAATAGCCTCCTGACAGTGAGGAGCGTCCTCCAATTCACAAGGCAGAACAACTTAACATGGATTGATTAGTAAACCAGAGCTTCCTCATGGGGGTTGTGGAGACCCATTATTAGTGAAAAATGTTGGCTTGGTTTTAGTGTCGCCTCCATAGCAGGTATTTATCGAGTGCCTCACCACTGTTGCTTGCTTAAGCCTTGGACTCACCAGCTCTGAGGTAGGAATTATATTGTGATGAAAAACATAGAACATGACCTGAATACTAGGATTCCTTCTTTCACTCTGTAGCTATTAAAGGTCTCTCTGCGTCACCTTTTATGGTGGCAATTTAGGATGATGACCTTCTCAATACCGGGGGGGGGGGGGATTTACACTCATGCTTTGGTAAGCAGACTACCAAAAGGTAATATTTAGTCTTAAAATAGGGATAAGAAGAGTTTGGCTTAAAAGGAAAGAGTGGATGTAAGAATTGTCGCATAAAAGAATATATTCAGTATATGTCAGAAGGAATTTCAGATGCTCAGCATAACTGGCAAGAGGAAATATTACTCTGCAGAAGTGTGGGTTGTCCTTTAAATAATTTTATTGAGAAGGCTGTCCTCTGTATGCAGCTAGATATGGGAAAGGTTCTGCAAGTTTGGGCAGAGTTAGACATTGAATGCTACCTTACATTATGATGATTTTTGAAACATCCTCTTATCTTATTACATATGGCATACACGTGTGCCTCAAGATAAAACTTTTTTTGTCACAAACTGATGACATTTGACTAAGAAATACTAGGAAAGGATCCTTGGGTCCTCTCTGGATTGAGTTGAATAATGAAATATAGAATGGGGAGTGTCTACATGCTGCTTGGAAGCCTGGACTGCAGGGTTCCCTGATGGTACAGTATGTATACCCACCTCACCCCATAACTACTGCACCTGTCAAATTGTTCCTTCCTTCTCTCCTTCCATTTCCTTTTCTTAATGTAAATTTGGTGGACTACTTGGACTATTGGTTATGTCCTTTGATTTCCATTTGCCATCAAAGCAAACTTAAACCACTACTCAGACATTATCTCTGCATCTAAGTAATCACCCTTCTCCTGGCAGTTTGCAACTAGCTTGAATCTAGATGCTTTGTCCAATGCTTCAGGAGTGCTTTTTCTTTGATTCACTGATTTGTTTTCTTCTTCTTCTGGTGAATTAGCACCTGATGTTAAAACTCATAATCTTCTTACAGAACTAGTTCCTGGCCCATTAAGTGTCGGTCAAGTGCCACTGTGGTTCTTTTAAAAAGAAGACAAATTTTATTCTGTCATTTTCATCCTTAGTTTTCTACTCTGACAATTTCCATATTGACTGAGAAGGTTGTGAGGGAAAGCAGATGAAATAAGTTATACTTTGAGGGAATAGAAAAGGTGAAGGGGAAAATCTCTGCAAAGAGATGAGCATGAGAATAAGAGACAATGTAAGGGGGAAGAGAACAATTCATATCAGTGAATACCAAACTGTCAGAAAGGCAAGGAGATAATACATGATTAATAATGAAGCAATCAGCTTCCTAGTTTATAAACATAGACATAGAAATACAGGCACAGGGCAAAGGTGAGAAGAGAAGATCACTGGACATGATCCACTTGGCTACATGACGTTAGTGGTGGTTAATACCAATGATGTCTTTATGACTATATGTTCTCAGATATCTTCCCTAGATAAATGGAATCTCCTACTATACTTCCTATAGCTCACATAAATACCCTACTTTTAAAGTTATTTTTAGATAGTCTCCAGCCCTAACTCTGTAACTCTCAAGATGCTTTTTAGCTGTGTTGGACCCATCCTATCCCTTACCTATATGCCTGCTAGTGCCTGTATACAGGCCTCTCTTCACATAAACCACATGAGACATAAACTGACTTCTGTCTTTTAATTTTTACATTTAATTCCGACAAACTTCTACTTCTGGTGTGACCCTGCTTGTCCTGGCTGAACTAGCTCTTGTCTTCTCTTGGTTTCTAAAGATGCTACTACAAAGCAGCTGTTACCTAATTCTCCTCACATGCCTCATGCATAAGGCATCTCAGTCTCTTGTTGTAAGTTGGACTGTTAAGGTAAAGCCTTCAGAAGGTACATGGCCTCTTCTTGTTCTCCATGATGCAAAGTATGTAAAACCACTCACATGCCAGACTCACCGCTAGCCAATTTTTGCCTCTGTGTGTGTGTGTGTCTTTGTGTCTCTGCCAATCTCTCTCTCTCTCTCTCTCTCTCTCTCTGATACATGCAAAGTTTACCTCAGATATATTATCCTTGGTCATCTTTTTTATAATCCTGACTTTTAAAGCTATGTGGTACTTCTATTAATGATACAATTTTACCCACCTTTTTCCTGAAAGAAATGTTTCCAGAGAAGTGCACTTAGGAAGCATTCCCCAGGTAGATTTTATAGGAAGGCTCACATAGTACCACTGAATAAGCTACTGTGCTCACACTATCTTTGCTATGAATATATAAACAAAATGTACTTTCTTCTCTGAAAACCACATTAGACTGACATCAATTTGCTCTTCTAAACATTGCTGTTGGATGCTATACTTCTCAAACTTGACTAGTATTGTCAGAGGCGAGAGATTAGAGTCCACATAATGCTAAGGACAGAGCCTGGAGCACAGCAGGCTTGCAGTGAGGTCATCCAGCCCTCTCTAGAATGCAGTGGGCCTTCCTCCAAAAGCATGAAAGAGGCAGCATACCAGGTGAGCTCTCCACCTGCTTCCCTGTCCCAGGAAGGGCAGGGGCAGCCTGCTTCTCAGCACTCCTGAAGTCCTACAGAAGTCGGTCAGAGGCGATGGCCTATCTGTTGCTAGAGAAGTGCCACCTGAACCCACTTGAAGGGTCCTTTCCTTCAGCTACTGTGAAGCTGGCTGACTTTGCTTGGATGCTGTGGGCTCTGCAGTTCCCCTGTAACCTGGTCCTGCAAAGACCTTCCTCATTCTTTGCATCTCTTCTCTCCATGGGACAGACCACAGGTAGCAAAATGCTCTGCCATTCCTCCCAGCTGCATTCCCAAATGTGCAGCCACCAGAAGCTGAGGGTCCTAGCCACAGCATCCTCCCTCTGGGCTTGATTTTCCCACTCTCCCCAGTGCTGTCCTAGCAGGTGGCGATGTTGGTTGATGTTACAACTTTAGGCGGTATTCTAAGGGTTCTACTGCCTCAAGCGCTCCCCTCCCCTTCCCTTTATTTTCCTTTCCTTTCTTTTTCTCTCTCCTTTCTTGTTTCAGAAGACTGCAATTGGTGAGGGACTGGGAGAAAACATTCAGGTTTGAGTCATGGCAGGTCACCATCACTTCCAACTGGCATTTTTATGTGAAACATAGGGACTCAGAATTCAGGTCTTTTTGCTTGGAGGCAAAGATTTTAACCCCTGCTCCATCTCCGCAGCCTTGGATCATTTTATTACAGCATGAGGTGTGATTTGGAATGCAAAACTCCACTGTTAGTATATGCATTTAAAAGAAATTTGTGTTTTTCTCCCTAGGAAAAATTCAACATCATTTGTTGTCATGTTCTTGCTATTTCAGGTTCTTCAGAATATATTTTAAGGCATAATTGAATGTGATTTGGAATACCAGGAATTTATATATAAAGTAAGCATTTTTCCCAAGATCTCTGATCAAAATTAAGTATTGTCTACTTTCATGAATACTTTTATTTCTGTGGTTCAGAATGGGACTCACAAGTTAAAGAAGGTGATATAGTTGATTTTTACCAACCTTGCCATCATTTCATATCTAATACTGAGTTTCCCCTCTTCAAAAATATAATCGTGATAAATCTATATTTTCACACAAATTAACACAAAATTTATTTTCTCCTTTTGTAATTTTACTGATGTATTTTAAAGTTGACCAAGAACTAATTTCCATCTTGGATGAACACTAAGAAAAAAAATGTTTCTCAATTGCTCCTTGTATTAATTAGGGTTCTCTAGAGTCACGGAATTCACAGAATAAATATATATATATGAAATTTATTGAGTTGGCTTACAGATATGGCCGAGGTAGTCCAGCAAAGGCTGCCAGTAGCCGAGGTAGTTCCAATGATGGCTGCCAATAGCTAGTTGCTCAGTTCGGTAGTCAAGTGGGTGATGGCTGAAGGCTGGAGAACTCCTAGAGTCTTAGTCTAGTCGAAGGCTAGAAGGTTGAAGAAACCGAGCAGCTGGAAGGAAGAACAATTCCTAGCACAGCTGCAAGAAGGCATCTGTTCTCCTTGGTGGCTCCTTTTTATATGATACAATACTGCGAGGATCCTATGAGAGCTTTGGAGGTCCTGATAGGATCTGGGGCGTGTATAATCCCTTCAAATAGTCTCAGTTGATCCTTTCCAGAGGTGGTTAATACCGGGTGTGTCAAGTTGACACCCAGGCTTAGCTATCACAAGTCCACTCCTTGTCAACTTGACACAAAATTACATTTCCTTAAGCCATTAAAAAATCTCCAAATAAAAACAGTAACATTCATAGTTCCGCCTAACATAATATAGCTATCCACGTACAAACACACACACATTGTTTTTTCCAAGATCAATGATAATGCCCCTTGAGAAATGCTTAGTCTTAGTGTCCCATAACGTAATATCATAATGTAGATTACAACATTTCATCACATAACTACAGATTAACATTACATTACAGAATATAAATATCTTAGAATATGTGCACATGCACGAGTCTATTCTTGACAGTCTAGACTAGGAACATTCATGGCAATTATAATCCTCGTTTTTGTAACTGGTTACATGGCCTTAGGTGGTATTTATAACTACTTTCTTATACTACCCATTCTGCATTTCCTCCACCTTCAGCAAGTACTTTTGCAGGTCTTGGCTCTTTACCTGGAGGGGTTACCTTTACCTTCATTCCTGAAGGATCTGGACCATTTACTGTCTTTCCTGTGTTGGGTTGCTGTAAATTCCCATTGATCTTAATCACAGGACATGGTAATACCAAGAGACGCCGTAGTGGATCTCCTACACTCCAGATATACTTTTCCTTACCACCATTGTGGAGAACCAGCCCAATTTCTCCTTGGTGGTCTGGGTCAATCATCCCTCCTAATACTGTTATTCCTTTCTTAGCCATTGGCTCAAGGGCATCAGAAGTCCAAAGTAACCAGGAGGAAGCCTTAGCTTCCAGTTCAAAGGACTAGTTGCTGTGTCTCCTGGCAGAAGGATTCCCTGCTTTGGACCCAAAACTTCTAAGCCAGTAGGATACAGGCTTGTGGGAACAGGAAGCAAAAATTTTCCTAATGGGTCACTAGGAGTGATAGTAAGAGGAGCTATTCCTGTTTCCATCCTTTGATTCCTGGACCCGTGAATCCTGGCTACAGGAGACATAGTACCATATATTGGATGCTGGTTTAAGGCATATACTGCCTTCTGGAGAATTCTGCCCCATCCCTCCAGACTATTACCATCTAATTGACACTGTAATTGTGCCTTTAAAAGGCCATTCCACTGTTCTATTAAGCCAGCTGCTTCAGGATGGTGGGGAACATGGTAAGACCAATGAATCCCATGGTCATGAGCCTACTGCCTTACTTCTTTAGCTGTGGAATGAGTTCCCTGGTCAGAAGCAATGCTGTGTGGAATTCCATGATGGTGGATAAGGCATTCTGTAAGTTCCTGGATGGTAGTCTTGGCAGAAGCATGATGTGCAGGAAGGGCAAATCCATAACCAGAATAAGTATCTATTCCAGTAAGAACAAAGTGCTGCCCTTTCCATCTTGGAAGTGGTCCAATGTAGTCAACCTGCCACCACATTGCTGGTTGGTCACCCCGAGGAATGGCTCCATATCGGGGACTCAATGTTGGTCTCTGCTGCAGTGTCCATCCAACTTTATGGCTTGCTGGGTCAGATAACACCGAACTCATGATGGGTAACTCAGGTTGCATGGTAACTTGGTAACCCATTGTCAGACATTCAGTTTCCACTAAGGCCCAATAACAAGCCAAGAGTTGTTTTTCAAAAGGAGAGTAATTGTCTGCGGATGATGGCAGGGGCTTGGTCCAAAATCCCAAGGGTCTTCTCTGTGATTCACTTATGGGAGCCTGCCAGCATCTCTATCTGCAACAGACACTTCCAATACCATTGGGTCTGCTGGATCATATGGTCCAAGTGGCAAGGCAGCCTGTACAGCAGCTTGAACCTGCTGAAGAGCCTTCTCTTGTTCTGAGCCCCACTCAAAGCTGGCAGCTTTCCGAGTTACTTGGTATATGGGCCTAAGTAACACACCCAAGTGAGGAATGTGCTGCCTCCAAAATCCAAACAGGCCCACCAAATGTTGTGCTTCTTTCTTAGTGGTGGGAGGGGGCCAGGTGCAACAACTTATCCTTTACCTTAGAGGGGATATCTCTACATGCCCCATACCACTGAACTCCTAAAAATTTTACTGAAGTAGAAGGTCCTTGGATTTTGGTTGGATTTATTTCCCATCCTCTGTTGTGCATATGCCTTACCAACAAATCCAAAATGTTTGCTACTTCCTGCTCACTTGATCCAATAAGCATAACATCATCTATATAATGGACTAGTGTGGTATCTTGTGGAAGAGACAAGCGATCAAGATCTCTGTGAACCAAGTTATGGCATAAGGCTGGAGAACTGATATACCCTTGAGGTAACACTGTAAATGTATACTGCTGGCCTTGCCAACTGAAAGCAAATTGCTTCTGATGATCTTTATGAATAGGTATGGAGAAAAAAACATTTGCAGGATCAATGGCTGCATACCAAGTACCAGGAGATATGTTGATCTGCTCAAGCAATGAAACCACATCTGGTACAGCAGCTGCAATTGGAGTCACAATTTGATTAAGTTTGTGATAATCAACTGTCATTCTCCATGATCCACCCGTCTTCTGCACAGGCCAAATGGGAGAGTTAAAAAGAGAGGTGGTCAGAACTACTACCCCTGCATCCTTCAAGTCCTTTATGGTGGCACTAATTTCTGTAATTCCTCCAGGGATATGATACTGTTTCTGATTCACTATTTTCCTTGGTAGAGGAAATTCTAAAGGCTTCCATTTGGCCTTCCAAACCATAATGGCTCTTACTCCACATTTCAAGAAACCAATGTGAGGGTTCTGCCAACTTCTAAGTATATCTATTCCAATTATACATTCTGGCACTGGGGAAATAACCACTGGATGAGTTCAGGGACCTACTGCACCTACTGTGAGTTGAACATTAGCCAAAACTCCATCAATCACCTGACCTCCATATGCCCCTACTTTACTGGAGGGCCACTATGTTTTTTAGGGTCTCCTGGAATCAATGTCAACTCAGACCCAGCTTAGTTAATACCAGGTGTGTCAGGTTGACACCCAGGCTTAACTATCACACTCCTAATGTTTATTTCTTGCTTCTGTATAAGAGAGGTTTATTTTATCTTCCTACCTCAGAGACAATATATTTGGTTATTGTGGAAAAAGATTCAAGTATAATTATAATATTCATTTTAAACTCATTTTATAGAAATATGTTTCTTTAAAAATTCCATCAATGCAATACTGAGAGGTACACTATTATCTAATAATTTAAAAATTGACTATATATATACCTTAGTATTCCCAAATTTACCAAAGAAATACATATTTGCTAATGTACTCAAAGAAAATAAATTATGAGAATCTAGTCATGTAATTCCAGGGAGCTTTTAGATATCAGAATATTTTCCTTTTTAGATTTAAGAATATACTTGCCAACTGCAGTTTTTATTTATAAATATGAAGGATTAATAATAGGGTAGAAAAATACAGTAGGAAAAAACCCTCATAGCATGGAGTCTAAATTATGATGCTTCCTGGTAGGTTTGAAACACTGTCCTGTCATTGGAACCTGTTCATATTTTGACTGACCAGAAATTTAGTAGAGTCATGTGATCACTGAATGAGATATAACAGTTCTTAGTCATGAAACCACAAGTGATTTCATAGTGACTGACAGCGAATCCCTTATGATGAGACATCCAGATCATTGTTTGCTAACCAGTGGGAACCCTTGTTTAAAAATTCTGGCTCCAAGTTGTCCTGTTGAAAAGACTCAAACTCTTGATGTATTTGTTCTTAAGACATGACTGTCCTTTGGGGCACAGTATCTGACCACAGGGCAGTGTAGAGCTATTCCTTATATGAAATTATCACAGCTTTGCCAATCTATTGTTCAATTCATAGCAATTTTTAAGTGGCACATAGACATCTGTGTATATAACCTTACCAATGTAGCTATCTAAGCAAAAGAGAGCAATTTAAAGTAAATGAAAGATGTAGGTTGACTGAATGCTGATACAGGGATAGAGCATAGTTATCAACCTTGGAAAACTTTCAATCTAGAGTTATAAGATCATAAAAAGTGTGCACAGGACAATTCAAAATAAAAATAACCAAAATAAAAACCATGCAGATGGCTACATTTAATTATCTCACCCAACATATAGACTTTAGATCTATGATAATTTTCAAATGTAGAGATTAGTTTGTATAATGTCTATCACTAGTGTTCAAGCTAAGAATCAAGAAGACTCTGAGGCTAATGCTCTTTCCTTTTATCCTGTATTGCTCTCAGTGTATTTAGTACTCATGATAAGCACTTCATAATCATGTGATAATTAACTGGCCATCTTTCTGCCCTCACAGCCCTGAAAGCTATTATGCACTGTGAAAATGGAGGTCATTAAGAACTCCAGTGACTTCATCCTCCTGGGCCTCATTACTCATCCCACATTTCCCGGGTTAATTTTCGCAGTGGTCTTTTCCATCTTTATAGTGGCGGTAACAGCCAACTTGGTCATGATTATGCTCATTCATGTGAACTCCCATCTCCACACCCCCATGTACTTCTTGCTCAGTCAACTGTCCGTCATGGACACTGTCTACATCTGTATCACAGTCCCCAAGATGCTCCAAGACCTCCTGTCTAAGGAAAAGACGATTTCCTTCCTGGGCTGTGCAGTGCAGATATTTCTCTACCTGACCCTGATTGGAGGAGAATTCTTCCTGCTGGGCCTCATGGCCTATGACAGGTATGTGGCTGTGTGCAACCCTTTGCGATACCCAGTCCTCATGAGCCGCAGGGTTTGTTTGCTCATGGTGCTGGGCTCTTGGGTTGGTGGTTCCTTGGACGGATTCATGCTGACACCTGTCGCCATGAGCTTTCCCTACTGCGGGTCTCGGGAGATCAATCACTTTTTCTGTGAGATCCCAGCGGTGCTGAAGCTATCCTGCACTGACACATCGCTCTACGAGACGCTGATGTACGCGTGCTGCGTGCTGATGCTGCTCGTCCCGGTATCCTTCATCTCCATCTCCTACACGCGCATCCTTATCACCGTCCACCGCATGAGCTCTGCCGAGGGTCGCAGGAAAGCCTTCGCCACCTGCTCCTCACACATTTTGGTGGTGAGCATTTTCTACGGGGCGGCCTTCTATACCAACGTGCTGCCCCATTCCTACCACACCCCCGAGAAAGATAAGGTTGTGTCAGCCTTCTACACTATCCTCACCCCCATGCTGAACCCGCTCATTTACAGTTTGAGGAACAGAGATGTGGCGATAGCTCTGAGAAAAGTCATGGGGAGACCTGCCTTCTCCCAGAGAATCCAAGCGGGAGATATGCTTAGGAAACAGTAGCAGGATGGAAAACCTCACTCCGCTCCCAGTGTTGGTGCAGCCAAGGACACGGAAATGTGCTCTGGGTTCTGAAAAAAATGCTAAATGTCATCTTAATTATCCGATTGACTCGACCACAAAACCATCCTTTGCAAGCATTACTGAAGAAGGAAATGGAAGGCAACAAGCTCTCAGGATTACCATTTTCTATATCTGGATTTAGCAGTGAAAATTTTCAGTGTTCTAGGGCAAATTGCCTGTGAATTACCAGACAGGGCCAACATCACTCTCAAGTGCCCAAGGTCACTGGCATCTTTGTGTGTAACATGTTCTTTATGTCTGTGTTAATAACCAACTTTTTCTTTTGGTGCTGGGGATGAAACCCAGGAATTCATCTATGCTCCACCACTGAATACATCTCAGCCTTTGTGACTAGGTTTGAATGGAAATTTCCAGAAGTAGTTTGCAACTCTTTGGAAATTTAATTTAAAATATTCACTTCAAATAAATATTTTCTTATGTTAACAATGTAATTTTATTTAGACACTATTATGAAAATATGATTGCATTTGGGGGTCTGTATTCTTAGTTACATTGTATGAATGTCTTCTTTTTCTTATCTAGGGATTCCATGCAATATTCATTCTTGTAGTGTCTAATAAAAATAAATATTTGTTGATTGCTTGACTGGAAGTTGACTCTGCCATTTTTATTATAATATTTCTGCAAACTTGCAAAGTAACTTATGTCTTAATAAGCAAATAATAAATAAATGTAGTATAAATATAGTTCATGAGATAACCTAAGTCTCCCTGCTCACTTTTCTTATTTTTGATATCCTATCATTAATTGATATCCTGGTAAATTCATATTTCTTTTTGAAATTAGTTGTGATTTAATGTGGTGTTTTCGCAGGTGGACAGCTTGATGATTTTAGCTATAGAAAAGCTATGAGGTCTTCCATCTCAATCCAACTTCCTCCTAAATGTAAAGTTATGAGAAGTTATAAGCAAACAAATGTTGGCTCGCCTAATGTTTATTTACCTGTCAATAGAAGATTTACTTAATATTGGACAAGTTTTTGAAAGCTAAATAGCTGACATAGACTAAACAAGTTTCTTGTAGACTTATGCTATGTTAAAGGTCAGAATATAGAGCAAAATATTTTCTTTACTCAATGCAGATTTATTTAGATAATTTCAACATGTTTGGATTCTTCCAGATGATGAGGTGAAAATAGAGCTGTCCTTGTTTTTCAAAACTTATTTGACTGCATTATCTGATTTATTCATCTGAGACAGATTGGGCCTGAAAACACATGGCCTGTTGTTTTGGTCCCAAATCTTCATATTGATTTATAGACAATTTCCAAAGAGAAAATCATGTGACTACATAAAGTTGCTTGTTAATAATAATTATGACCATGGGACAAAAGTCCCTGTAGGAGTAACTTTCAGTTAAAAGTCATTTTGTCTTCTGTTGACTGACACCTAAGGTAATTGACAAAGGACTCGAAGATTCATATTGATGGGTTACTTCACTTTCTTCAGATGAGAAATACAAAGAGAAATTATCTAAGCCTTTGCTTCTACATATTTATATGCTTAAGTAAATACTTATATTTATTTTTATGTTACATACATAAATATAGTGAATTTATGGTATTTTCACCCTTAATCTCTAATCCCATCATCTTTCTTTCCCCTTACAAACCTTCATCTCCTCTGCAGATTCCCTCCTATTTTCAAGTCTTTTCACTTCTGAGGACTGCTAAGTTTCATCTGGTTTGTCTTTTATGGGATATGTCTGAATACATACAGAAGCATGAATCATGCATCAGTGGTTATGCCATTGAGAAAATCATTTATGTAAATATAAAATTAACTTTTATATGAATGTTTGTTCTCATGTGTGGGAGGCATGTAGGTGTTGTATATGCATTGTGAAAGTGTTTCCTTGATTTCTTTCTATCTTATGTGTTGAAGTAGAGACACCAATTCAAACCAACCAACTTGCTCCAGGGATGTATTGTCTCTGCCTCCCAAATACTGGGATTGAAAGCAGGTCACTACACCAACCCATCTTTCATGAGTGTGCTGGAGATCTGAATTCCAGTCCTAATGTTTGTACAGCAAGTGCTTTAAACATTGGGCAATTTTACCAGATCTAATTTTACGTGCTTATGTTTCTTCTGACCATCCACTTAATGCCAGATAACATTTGAAATACATGGCACAACTGCTGTCAAAATATGGGTATGGCGTTATGAAGCCTGGAAACAAGGAAGATGAGCCTTGTTGCATTTTGTCTTAGAGCCTGGAAGGAGTTTCCAGGCCATGGAACAGATAAGGAACACAAGTGTGCATACGTGTTCCCCTGATCTAAAAAGTTAGGAATATGAATGACTAAAGTAGAAAAAACTTTTTTGTGTACAGAAATGAAAAGACAACTTCTTATCGAGAGGAAGAAAAAAAAGCACACCTTAAGTCCTGTCATGGTTAGATACAGGTGTCAACAGAGGTGAGGGTTTGCGCTCTGGACACATTTGTAGAGAATTAGTAGTTGAGTTATGCCCAGAGTGAATCTGCAAGAGATTGTCTAGCTGATGGGGAAGACCCAATCCATGGTTGGTAGAACTGGTCCCCAGGCAAGTGAATAAAATGAAGGGAACTGTTTTGAGAAAGAAGACATCTTTGTGTATATTTGACAAGACATTCCGGTCTGGCAAGTAAGGATCATCCCTCTCTTAGCTTTTACATGGATATAGTACAACCAGTTCCTTCAGCACTTTGGTGATGATATGGATTTTATTGACAACTTGAACTAAGAACTGTAACTGGACAATCATAAGGGAATAAACCCCTTGTTCCCTTAAGCTGTTTGATTGTGATTTTATCAGCAACATACAGGTAAACTGTGATGTCTATTAAGCACCAATGTACTTATGTGTGTGAGAAAAGTCCAAAGAACAGAAATAAACCAATAAGAGAAGATAATTATAAGATCTGAAACTCATGCAAGGGTGGAAAATCTTGTCTTATGTTTTTGCAAAGTAGTAAAATTCATGGGGCTGCAGGTAAAACTTCCTGAAGAATTTTCAGTCGGGGGTTGAACCAAATTAACCCAAGAATAAATACTACTCTGTGTTAGCTGAAAGAGATGAAAACAATTACCAAAAAATGTTAAACTGCTCCTGAAACAATGCTAAAATATGTCTAGTAATAAAATACTAACATCCAATAATGTAAGATTCAAAGTATATTTCATTAACAAAAATGTATCAGATATGGAAAGTTTCTGCAGTTACATAAATGAAAAAAAATTAAATTCTTTATGAGGTCATTGTGGAATACCGTCCTCTGAGTAAAACACTGGCTACCTTTGTCAGATAGGCTGTGACTACTTGTAAAAGGCCAACAAGATCTGACCTGTTGAGTTGACTGTTAAGTTTCCTTCAGAGACCCTCATCTGGGATTGCAGCTGCCCCCTGGCATTCTTTCCGAGCACTTATGAATAATTCGCCCTAACTGTATGTAATCTCAAGGTCTCTGGAGTCTGTCTGTCTCTGTGAAGTGCTGGAGGCAGTTACAAGGGACTTGTGAGTAGTGAGACATTGAGATGGACCCACCTGAAGGTGGGATGTGTATGGAAAGAATTTTGGAATGGCAGTCTTCAATGAGGAATGGCATGACCATGTGTGTTCAGTGACTGGTGTCCATCTTGGGAGCATGGAAATACCTTGAGAATTGTTGAACGCTGAAGCACATATTACAGTCCCTGAAGCTTTCATATAGACTATAAGAAAGGAAAGGTTAATCGAAGGTGTTGGAGGCTGGGGACTCCATACATCCAGCAATGAAAAAGCCATCATTCAGGATAAGGAGAGACTTTCCAGTTGCAGCAACTCTTGGATCAGCATTGGGGATGCTGTTATCCAGGATAGGGTAATGCTTTCCAGTTATGATGATCTTTGGGGTGTCAGTGCTTCTGCAGGTAACCACTCACCTACGCTTTGTAAGCAAGCCTTCATACTTGCTTACTTATTGATTGATTCCCCAAATTGACCTTTGGTGGAATTGAACTAGTTGGGACTCAATAAGTAGTGGGCAGATAGTGTTCACTTTTAACCCAGGCAGGAATTCTCATAACAAAAACCAAAGATGAGTTTGTGAAGAACAAGGACACTACCCTTGCTATGAACGATACAGGCAGTTGAAGCTAAGCAATGAGGAAGCGAAGCAGGAGAGGGGATTTTGACAAGGCTGTCTGTCTCTGTGAAGTGCTGGAGGCAGTTACAAGGGACTTGTGAGTAGTGAGACATTGAGATGGACCCACCTGAAGGTGGGATGTGTATGGAAAGAATTCTAGAATGGCAGTCTTCAATGAGGAATGGCATGACCATGTGTGTTCAGTGACTGGTGTCCATCTTGGGAGCATGGAAATACCTTGAGAATTGTTGAATGCTGAAGCACATGTTACAGTCCCTGAAGCTTTCATATAAGAGACAAGCTTATTGACAAGTGGCTGCAGACACTGCCAAAAAAATGTACCTGAAGCTGAGATGACTGCCCAGGAGGAATTTGTCTGTGTAAGGCAGGAATTATAGAGGAAAAACATTAACTTCTGATTTGGATAGGGGAAGGGCAAAAGTGAAGATGAGATAGAAGTATTGACTTGCTGCTTCTTACATCTATTGACAAAGACAACACAGATCAGATCTGCATGAAGGCTCTCCTGAGAACCAAAGATTTGAAACTGCTGGGGACAGTCAGATGGTGAGGAAGTTGAGGTAAAGGTGACATTAATATGGGAGAAGGGAACATCCATGAAGCCTTAGGAATGGTTCAATATATGAAGCTGGAATAATCAGAGAACATTCAGCACCTCTCCTCGCCTGGCTCACGGGGCTTTTGGAATCCATCTGAGTGTGATGGAAGCAGAAAACCTGTGTAAGTAAATGTGGGATAGCTTGAGGTGTTGCAGGGAAAATCAGTCGCTGGAGGACTGGCATTTAGGAGTCATTAGGAACTCTTGGTTATTGACGGCTGAGGTCCTCATGGATATCAGGGGCTACAGAATAAGGAGGGACAGGCATGGCTGAGAAAGTGAACATGTTTTCTTGTTTTAAAATACAGATGAAGAAGCTTAAACCTGTCCCCAGGGTGGACAATTGTTCCTCCTAGAGTAAGCTGTGCATTTCTCTCCTGCAAAACAGTGTGCTAGGGATGGAGTTGGTCTGCTCAGTCCAGATCTGCCCCAGCAGCCAGGTGTGGCTGATATAAAGATATAGCCACAGTACCAACTCAGTCGGTTAGATCTAGAGAACCAGTCAGAGCACCAGAGCTGCAGGAGAGGACACAGCAGCTTGAGCCAGACCCATCAACACAATTAGAGGTGGGGAGATTCATGGAGGCCCCATGAAAATGCCCTAGGATAAAAAAGATTGATAGGGATGAAACTCTTCCCATGCTGTAGTGGACTTTGCTAACATTTATCTCACTAGCCCATTAGTAGCTAGCCCCTGAGGTCAATTGGGCTGGAAGCCCCACAGAATTCAGAATTTGTTGGTTCTCACATTATTTAGGACTAGAGAGATGTGGAACCAGGTGTGTCTAGCTGGACACTTTGTGTGCCCCAGAAACATTCAACAAAATGAGTATTAGTTGATGGTTATTGGGGGTTGAGCAGATGCAGCTGAAAAGGATTACATCCCTTTATTGGGCCTGGCTGACATCTTTCTTTAGCATTTCCTTCAGTGCTCACTCCTAAAACCAACTAACATTTGTTTGGAATGTTAAGACTTTGTTGTCTTGCCCATCTTCCGTAAAGAGGTTTCATTATGTAATTGATATAATGCTGACCTCTGAGTGTTTTGCAGATCTGGAAACTTGTTTGAGAGACATACAAATGTACCTAAAGGGTTAAGAATGTGAAATCATTTCACAAAGTGTGCACGAGCTAGATAGGCACAACTGAAATTCTTGGGAGCTTTATGGCTGTACAAAGTGATTGTAAATATTAAAACAAGGATACCTTGTACAGCTTTTAAAAAGGGGTGTGTGTGTGTTCCTGGAAGCTACACAATGGTGAAATGGGAACCTCAGAGCTGGGGGTAGTTTGCACCCCAGTGAGTTGATGGCTAGGCAAGCTTCCCCCCCCCCAATCATACAAGCTCAGTAAGTACGCTGGTCCTTTCCCTCCTTCCCCAGTCCCCCTTGCACTCTCTCCTCTTTTCCCCTTCCTTTCACACCCTCCCCCTCCCATCCCCTGGATGATCCTTTTGTGTGAATGTCAAACATCCCTTTGAGTCCTCCACCCTAGTGAGGTGTAAGGACTCAGTGGCATAGCCTAGAGCCCTTTCTTGGGCTCCCCATTAGTATGGGAACACTAGTATGACAGTTAATTCCTTGCTTCTAAGGAACCTAATGCCTGTGATCCATGCTAGACTTTGGGAGGGTCGTTGACATGTCAGTCATTGTGCAGGTCATGCAAAGTCTGATTATGGCTACTGCAGCCCTAACTTGTGTGGAGTGTCCTGCATATTATTGGTCCTCCCCATCTTTAGGCTCTTACAATCATGCTGCCCCCTCTTCCACAAGATTCCCTGAGCTTTAGGATGGGGAGAGATTTGGCTGGTCTGGTTCCAGGTGATTAATGTAGGGTCTTTGGTGTTCTGAATTATGGTTTGTTGTTTTCTGTTTTGCTGTTCCTGCACCACCCTTGGCTCCATCCTGATTGATATTGGAGGTCACCTCCTAACCAAAGATAAAAGGCTGTTTAATGAAGATCTTACTATAAGAGGAGATTAAAAGGTAGATGGAGTAGGAGTAGGAAACCTCAGTGGGGGGAGGGTCAGTGTCCCATTTGCAGGGTAGTTATCATCTATCTGTCAGTCCCTATACTCTCCCTGATTGGTCAGATCAAACCTCCTCAGTTGCAAGTGACTAGGAAGGAAAGTGAGAGTGAGCTTCACCAGATGTCTTGCTACATACTTGCAATACTTGATGATGACCTATTTCTCTACTGAAGCATGATCCCCTCTTTCCTTATTTCCAGGGGGGACCCTTCTTCTCCTTCCTTTCTGTTTATAATCTTTGTAATTACTGTAGGTATTACAGAGATTTATCTTTGAATATGTCATTAAGTGAGTTTGGTACTAGGATCCACGTATTAAGGAGTACATATAGTGTTTAATTTTCTGTGTCTGGGATGCTTCACTCAGTATAATTTTTTCTTTTTTTAAACTTTAAAAAGAACATTTTATTTATAATCATAACTCACTTCCCATTTATTAAAAATTATCAGTTAAAATATCTAGTATAATATTTCTAAATCCATCCATTTCCTGGCAAATTTCATTACTTCATCTTTTTTTGATGGCTGAGTAGTATTCCACTGTATAAATGTACCACATTTTCCTTATCAACTCGTCTGCTGTTGGGCATTTGGGTTAATTCCATGACTTTGCTATAAATAGTGCTGCTATGAACATGGTTGTGGTTGTGTCATTGTAATGAATTTTTGCTTTATGGGGGATTATTCTCAGAAGTGGTATAGTAGGGTCATATGGCATTTCAATCTTTAACTTTTTTAACAATCACCAAACTGATCACCAGAGTGGTTGTATAAGCCTGCATTTTCACCAGCAATGGAGAGTTCCCTTCTCTCCACATCCTCTCCAGCATTTGGTGTTGTTTGTATTGTGGATTTTTGCCACAGCCAGGCAAGTTTTAAAGTCCCCAAAACAAAGATGGTCAGGCTATTGCTATTGCTGTTGCTATTGGTTATATACCAGAAATAGATAGTTTTTAGTCTTTTGCTGATGACATTGAACACTATAGGTGCAGGACACAGAGAAAGCAAGCCAGTACCTGGTTGGAGGTATTTACTCCCTGATAGTTATCTTTGGTAGTGCTGGAAGGTGATACACAAGCTGCTAAGAGTATTATGGCCAAAAGTCTTGTTCAGCTGTGGACCCTGCATTTGCACTCTTGAAGTGCCAGACAAGATATGCAATAATGTCAAGGACTATTATGGATCAACAAATTTTCTGTATAAGGGTGAGCTGGTACTGTGAGTTCAGACAAAACTATATTGTGGAGGTCATCAGCCCTGGATAGGGAGTATATGTTATTGTTTTGTCAAATTGAAGTTGTATAGCTGATGATTTGTCTTCTGAATATTTTTTTCTACCTATAGATGACTGTTGCTAGTAGCTTGGAGCAGGAAGCTTTATTTAAGTGACTTAATGAGCTATTTTGATTTTGCAATATGCTGCTAGAGATAGATGCATAGATATACATCTCTGGGGTAAACTGTGCACACAAGTGTAGTACAAGAGTTGAGGATTTGAAAAGAAGACACATTGCTAATTCATATACAGTTTCAAGATCTAGAGCCTGCAATAGCATCACTGGAGTTGAGTTCTAAGTGCATTTAATATTGGATAATAAGGCTTCAGTGGAAGGATTCAGGGCTGTCTACCTATAAACATTTAGGAGCTTGGCTATGATCCTTTAGTGCCCAAATAGGGAGAAATTTGATTGGCTGCAAGAAAAGCTCATACTATAAGCCCCTGCACAATATGAAGGCTGTTGGTGAAGGACTGTGTGCCAGCATGACCCCGATTTGCATATTTCATGACATGCCAGGAAGGAGGCATTCCTGACCAGGTCTAACATACAGAGATGAAAAGTGCTGTTAAGATGGGTACTCAGCTTGGACTATCCACACTAAGGAAACTGCTTTGTCACTAGTGACAAGATCCGTAGGTGATTCTGGAGAATGTGACAAAGCAAAAAAACAAGAAATAGTGAGATTGCTGTGCTGGGTCCTGAGGCTTCACGGAACATATTAGTTGTCTTACAGCTCTAAATTACCTTTTTTAGAGGAGGAAAGAATTTGGCCCAGGTTCTGGAGACTGAAAATGAGAATAAGAAAGTTTTCAATAGGGGAAGAGGGAGATGAGACAGGGTAACAGAGAGTGAAGGTGACTAAAAAAATCAATATGTATATGAAACCTTTGTCTTTAGAGACAGAAAAGAAACCCTTACTTATAGGGTGATCTGAAGCATCCTTGTCTTCTACTCAGTAGATTCCAGTGACTATGCCCTAACCCAATTGTGGCAAAAATCAAATGGGGGACTGGAGAGATGGCTCAGGGGTTAAGACTCTGTTTTACAAGCAGTAGATCCTGAGTTCAGAACCCAGGTTCCACATAAAACATCAGGCACAAATGGCGTGGGCATACACTTCCTGCCCTGGTGAGTGGAGCCTGGGAAATCCCAGAGCGAAGCATGAAGGAGGTAGAAGCAATTCAGGATGATTCCTGAAGTCACCCTTGGTCCTCCACAGGGACACATAGTGCCCTGTCTCACACACACACACACACACACACACACACACACACACACACCAAATGGGTATTAGTAAATATCCATGGGAGGCAGGACAGAATCATTCCTGATTGAGATATGCTGCTCTAGTCACTTCTTAATGTTCATCACACGTACTAAGCTTTGTGAGTAGAGAGATATTCAATCAAATAAAAACAATAATGCAATTAAACCTAAATTTTGGGGGGCTGGAGAGGTGGCTTAGGGGTTAAGCCTCTGCCTTGCAGGTGGAAGGTCCTGAGTTCGGATCCTAGACCCCATGTATAGGCCAGGCAGAAGCCTGAGTTTCTGGTCCTGGTAGGGCAGAGCCTGTGAATCCTGGGGCAGAGTAAACAAGGAGGTAGAGGCAGTCCATGGTGGTTCCCGTATTCGCCCGTGGTTCTACACACACACACACACACACACACACACATGTGTGTGTGTGCACACACACACACACACAATTGAATAAATTATTTAATTAGAAAAAAACCTAAATTTTGGACATCTAATTGCAGATAAAACTAATAAGCACACATCTCAAAAACAGCACAGTATTATTACACAGTCTTTTTTGTATCAAATATAAAAGATTTAATTTTTTTGTGTTTTATCAAATCATAGTTCAATAAAACTAGAAGCCATAAATAAATGCAGAAACTGCACAAATAGAGAATGAACAACATACTCCTGAATTACAAATTTTACTTGAGAAAATCATGGAGGATATTTGGTAGAATTCAATTAAAATGAAAGTAGAATTTTCCCAGACCTTCAGTGTACAGCTAAGGTTTTATGATAAAGTTTTCAGCTATAAGGGTTTCTGTTAAAAATAAAGAGGATCTCAAATAAATGACATAATGATATATCTCAAGTTACTGGAACAAAAGCAGGCCAAAGCAAATAGAAGGCAAGACTTAGTAAATACCAAAATGGAAAATATTAAAATGTAGACTAGACTAAAAGAATGGTACATGAGATTCATCAAGCAAAGAATGGTTCTTGAAAAGTTAAACAAAACTGACAAAACTCTTGCCAACTTAACCAAAATAAGCAATAGAAGATTCAGATTAATAAATATGGAAATGATAAAGTTAATGTAAAAAAAAATTCCAATACAATTCAGAGGATCATTAGGGAATACTTGGAAAACTTACATTCCAAAAAAACTGGAAAATCTAGAAAAATGGAAAAGTTCTAGATGTATATGACCTATTAAAATTAAATCAAGAGGCCCCTCCCAGCCCCGGAGCCTCCTGGCCAGCAGCACCCGCGCGGCCGCCAGCTTAGCCCCCGGGGCCCCGCCCGGACCCCAGCCCCTTGGGCCCTCCCGCCCCCGCGCGCCTCCGCCCCCCACCCCCAGGTCGCAGGTGAAGAATTCTGCCAACATCAGACCCTCTGCCTCTCCGGCCCACCCGGCACCTATGCACGTGGTCCACGGAAGACACACTGCTACTCAAAATTCAATAGAGTCCAAAGGAAACTCAAGCAAAACTCTAAGGAACAAAGGGAACACAGGCCATACATCTGGACTCCACTACAATCATTATATCACATGGACGAGATTCTTCACATCCAGCCCAAAGATAAGTAAACTTCCTTTTTTTTTTCTTTTCACCTTACTGATCCTGTCTAGTATCACTGCTATAGATCAACTTCATACAGCCACCCCCAAAATATACAACTCCAGGGAGTACACCACTCACCCTCACATTTCACCAAGACACTAAATTGTAAAAGTGCACTACCATACTAATATTCACCCCCTGGTTACTTAACCTGACTTAACTGACGTACTAACAGCCTAATAGCCTCATCTAAGATATAACAATACACAAGCATACCCAATCCAAGGCAAGCACTAGTAATAACTGGCAAGGGTAACAATACCAACTACATCAGTTCAGTGAAAAACACAGAGAAACTGAATGGTCTTAAAAAATAAAACAACAATGCCCAAGTCAAAGTGCAATCCATGAGAAACAAAACCCAAGAAGACCAATTTCCCACCGAAAGAATCAATC
The DNA here is from genome assembly GCA_023101885.1 of Typhlomys cinereus. Classification (NCBI taxonomy): domain Eukaryota; kingdom Metazoa; phylum Chordata; class Mammalia; order Rodentia; family Platacanthomyidae; genus Typhlomys; species Typhlomys cinereus. The sequence goes on along the minus strand of JALPQD010000230.1, from coordinate 2,425,651 downwards.
CCATAACGATGGATTCCGACCAGAACAATTCAATATTGTACTTGAAGTCTTAGCTGAAGCTATAAGACAAGAAAGGGACATAAGAGGGATTCAAATCGGCAAGGAAGAAGTCAAGCTATCCCTATTTGCAGATGACATGATCTTATACCTGAGGGATCCCAAAAACTCCACCAGGAAGCTCCTGGAACTAATTGAGAAGTTCAGCAGGGTGGCAGGATACAAAATAAATGTGCAAAAATCAGAGGCCTTCCTATATTCCCAGAATGAAAGAAGTGAAAAAGCCTCGAGAGAAACAATCCCATTTACTATAGCCCCTAAAAAAATGAAATACCTTGGTATAAACTTAACCAAGGAGGTGAAAGACCTTTATAATGAAAACTTTAAAACCCTCAAGGAAGAAATTGCAGAAGACACCAGAAGGTGGAAAGACCTCCCATGTTCCTGGATTGGCAGAATCAACATCATAAAAATGACCATCCTACCAAAGGCAATATACAAATTCAATGCTATACGAATTAAAATCCCAAAGCAATTCTTTTTTTTATAGTCTGGCAGATGAAAGGTGATCATTTTGCAAATGGGTGACTGACCCCTTCCTCACCAAGGTTTCCTGCTTTTATTACATCTACCCTTGAATGTGCTATTATAACAAGACTCCAGTTTAACAGTTTTTTGTCTCTGACCAGGGGGTGACATACAGTGCCCATAAGGATGGAGTGAAGGACATTGCAGGAGCAGCAAAACTGCAAAAGAAAATCAACAAACCACAATCCAGAACTTCAGAGACTCTATATCAACCACATAGAACTAAGCCGGCCTAATCTCCTCCCATCCTGAAGCTCAGGGACATTTGCGGAAGAGGGGGCGGTAAGATTGTAAGAGCAAAAGGATGGGAGGAGCAATGATCTGAAGATTCTCCACACTAGTTAAGGCTGAAGCAATCATAATAGGACTTTGCATGCCCTGTGTAATGTCCAACACACTATTGACCTCACAAAGTCTAGCATCAGCTAAAGGCACCAAGATCCTTGGAGGCAAGGGATTGACAGCCACAGTAGTGTTCCTATGCTTAAGGGGAACACGAGAAAGGGTGCAGGGAAATACCACTGGGTCCTTGTACATCATCGGAGAGGAGGACCCAGAGCAGACCAGAGTTAGGCATACACAATAAAGGACTCTCTGGGAATTGGGGGGGGGGAGGCACTGGGAGACGGGGAGGGAGGGAAGGGGAGCAGGGATTCAGGGGTAAGAGGAGGGGGGAGGGAACTGGTCTACCTATTAAGTTTGTATGAGTGGAAATAATAATAAAAAGTGTTAAAAAATTTAAAAAAAAAAACAAAAAACAAAGCAATTCTTTAAAGAAGTTGACCAAACAATCTCAAAATTCATATGGAGGCACAAATGACCCAGGATAGCAAAGACAATCCTGAGTAACAAAAACACTGCTGGAGGTATTACCATACCAAACCTTAGTCTATACTAAAAATCCATAGTTATAAAAACAACCTGGTACTGGCTCTAAAATAGACACACAGATCAATGGATAAGGGTTGAAGACCCAGATATAAGCCCACAAAAATACAGCCATTTGATCTTTGACAAAGGGGCCCAAAAAATCCAATGGAAAAAGAATAGCATCTTCAACAAATGGTGCTGGCAAAACTGGATCTCCACATGCAGAAGATTAAAGCTGCACCCGTACTTGTCACCATGTACAAGACTTAATTCCAAATGAATCAAGGACTTTGATATAAGGCCAGAGACTATAAAAACCATAGTTGAAAGGATAGGGAACTCCCTCGAGTGGATTGGACTAGGCCAACATTTCCTAAACAGACATCCAATGGCACAGTCACTGCTACCAACTCTTAACAGTTGGGACCTTGTGAAATTAAAGAGCTTCTGTTCAGATAAAGAGATTGTAACACGAGCTCAAAGGCAACCCACAGAATGGGAGAAAATCTTCACTAACCACATATCTGATAGAGCTCTGCTGTTCAGAGTGCACAAAGAACTTAGAAAACTAAACTCCAAGGAAACCAATGGCCCAATTAAAAAATGGGCCCTGGAACTTAAAAGAAATTTTACCAGGGATGACATTAAAATGTCTAACAAGTATCTTAAAAAATACTCCACTTCCTTAGCCATCAGGGAAATGCAAATCAAAACTTCCCTGAGATATCATCTCACCCCGGTCACGATGGCAAAAATCCACAACACAAACAACTACAAATGCTGGAGAGGATGTGGAGAGAGGGGAACTCTCCTACATTGTTGGTGGGAATTGCAGGCTCATACAGCCACTCTGGCGAGCCGTCTGGAGATTCTTAAATTACAGATTGAAATGCCATATGACCTTGCGATTCCACTTTTGGGAATAACCCCCCATGCAGCAGAGGTTCACCTTGATAGCACAAGCACGACCATGTTCATAGCAGCACTGTTTACAATAGCAAAGTCATGGAATCAACCCAAATGTCCAACAGTTGACGAGTGGATAAGGAAAAGTGGTACATCTATACAATGGAGTACTACTCAGCCATCAAAAATGATGAATTACTGGAATTTGCTGGGACATGGATGTCATTAGAAACAATTATATTAAAGTGAAGCATTCCAAACCCAGAAAATTAAGCGCCGTATGTACTCCCTAATAGGTGGCTCCTAGTACCAAACTCACCCAGCCCACATTGAGACACTCAAAGGTAAACCCGTGTAATACAGTAATTGCAAGGATTATGAATAGGAGGGATGGGGTTGGAGGGCCACACCAGACACAAGGAGAGAGGGGACCATGTTACAGCAGAGAAAATAGGCCTCCATCAAGGAATGCAAGTAAGTAATGACACCTGGTTAAATTCACAGACGTTCGTTCCTGATCATGTACAACTGAGGGGGTATGATCTCACCAGAAGGAGAGGGCATATAGTCTGGCAGATAAAAAGTAACCATTTTGCAAATGGGTGATTGACCCCTCCCTCAATGAGGTTTCCTACTTTTATTACATCTACCCTTGAATGTGCTATTATAACAAGACTCCAGTTTAACAGCTTTTTGTCTCTGACCAGGGGGTGACATACAGTGCCCATAAGGATGGAGTGAAGGGCATTGCAGGAGCAGCAAAACTGCAAAAGAAAATCAACAAACCACAATTCAGAGCTTCAGAGACTCTATATCAACCACATAGAACTAGGCCAGACTAATCTCTCCCCATCCTGAAGCTCAGGGACATTTGCGGAAGAGGGGGCGGTAAGAGTGTAAGAGCAAAAGGATGGGAGGAGGAATGATTTGCAAGATTCTCCACACTAGTTAGGGCCGAAGCAATCATAATAGGACTTTGCATGCCCTGCGCAATGTCCAACACACTATTGACCTCACAAAGTCTAGCATCAGCTAAAGGCACCAAGATCCTTGGAGGCAAGGGATTGACAGCCACAGTAGTGTTCCTATGCTTAAGGAGAACACGAGATAGGGTTCAGGGAAATGCCACTGGGTCCTTGTACATCATCGGAGAGGAGGATCCAGAGGAGATTTAGGCATTCACAATAAAGGACTCTCTGGGAATTGGGGGGGAGGCACTGGGGGATGGGGAGGGAGGGGAAGGAGAGCAGGGGGTTCAGGGGGAGGAGGAGGGAGAGAGGGGACTGGTCTACCTATTATGAGCAGAAATAATAAAAAATGTATTAAAAATTAAATCAAGAGATATAAGCAACTCAAACTGGCCCATAATATACAATGAATTGAAGCAGTATTAAGCCCAAGGGTGGACATATCTTTTGATGAATTCTTTGAAAATTTCATAGAAGAGCTATCAATACTCCTCAATCTCTTTCAGAAAAAAAAGAGTGGGAAAATGCTACCAAAATCATTGTGCAAAGCCATTATTATCAGGACATCAAAACTGGACGAGGACCCAACAAAAAGGAGATTATAAATCAATGTTTTCTTATTGTATATAGGATGCAAAAATTCACAATAAGATTATGATGTGCCAAGTTTGGGAACACATTAAGATTGATTAGCATGACCATCTTGAATCATTCCAGGGATGAAATGAAGGTCAAGTGCAGGCTAAATCAATAAATGTAATGTAGCACATATAGAGACTAAAGGACAGAAATCACACAAATATCTTAATATAGAAAAAAGAAAAGGCCTTTAGAAAAATTCAACACTCCTTCATTATAAAAACCCTAAAGAAATTAGAAAAAGGAGTGTTTTTCAATGTAATAGAGGCTACACATTACAACCTCATAGCCACTAAGTGGGGAAACACTGGAAATATTTCTTTCTTTTTTTAATTATATTTACTTATTTTTTCCCAACCATACAAGCTTAATAGGTACCCCAGTCCCCTCCATCCCTCCACCTCTCCCCAGCCCCCCCCCCCATGTTATAGCTTAGGTCTCTAAACTTGTTCTTCCTTCATATTAGATTTTGTGTCTTCTGACCGATATCTATTTCACTAACCTCCACTGTCCTTGGACACCACTGTTTTATTCTCATCAGTATGTTTTACTTTCTTAATTGTTCATAATTTCAAATATGAAAGTATCATGTGATACTTTTCTTATGTATGTCTGACTTCCTTATTGTTAGTATAATGCTTTTCAAAGAAACAGCAGCCTAGCTTTTCTGATGCTTAATGACATTTCATCCTGATAATATACCATATTTTTACTTATCCATGTATCCATGAAGTGGATACAAAAGCTTTGGTTATTTTATGTTGACTAATGCGAATAATGATTCAATGAACATGGAAATTCTAAAATCTTTATTAGACAGTGATTTATTTTTTCTTTTGGATAAAGAGCAGGAAAAGAAAAAAATTTTGAGTTGTGAGTGTATTATTTTTTAGAGCTGTAAGACTACTAAGATGTTCGGTGAAGCCTCAGGACCCAGCACAACAATCTCACTATTTCTTGGGTTTTTGCTTTGTCACATCCTCCAGAATCACCTAAGGATCTTGTCACAGTGACACAGCAGTTTCCTTAGTGTGGATAGTCCAAGCTGAGTATCCATCTTAACAGCACTTGAGAGAGAGAGAGAGAGAGAGAGAAAGAGAGAGAGAGAAAGAGAGAAGCTATGTACACACACACACACACACACACACACACACACACACACACACACATCCCATTGGTCATAGGTAGAGATTGGAGGACAGCTGCTTTAGGAAATCAGTTCTTTTCTTCTATCACATGGACTTCCAAGGATCAAACTCTGCCTAATAGTTTTGTGAGTAGGCACCATACCCACTAAGCTATTTTGCTGGCCCCAGTGAAAAAGTTAATTTTTTAATCTTAAATGAGACTGCCCCTTTTTGTTATAGCTGTACAAAGATACATTCTCATTAACTGTGAAAGTTTTAGAGTCACACCTATTTAACATTTGTTGTCTTTAGACTTTTGATGAAAGGTGTCCCAAAGCTATGAGGTAACCCCTTGCAGTGGTTTTCATTTTTCATTTTCCAGGTGTCGGCTGATACAAATCACCTTTTTATATGATAGTTAGACTAACTTTTGCCTTCTTAGAAAAACACCTACATTTCCCAGTTGGGTGGTTTTTCAGATTTTGAATTTACATAAAATATTTACCAATTTTATGCATCGTATCCATTTTGGCTTGATTTTTGTACAGGGTTAAGACTAGGGATCCAATGTCATCTTTTTTTCTCATGTGGCAATACAGTCTTTCCAGCACTTACAGAAGATACTTTCCTTTCCCCATTTTTTTCACCATTGATGAGCTGGATCTGTTTAACTTTATGTCTAGATGTTCTGTCACACAGATTTCATCTGTTGTCATTATTTCATTACTATTATGTTGTTACTACTATACTATAGATTTGTAGGTAACATTAAGTCTAAAGTGTGATGCCCACCTGCTTGAGAGACAGTGGAGAATTATGGCAGATGGGGGTAGGGGAGCTACTTTCCTCAGTGATATGTTTATTGATCTATCATCCATGTTCCAGCAAGTGCTCAGGCACAAACCAGGACAGGCAACTCAGATGAAACTCATTGGGCCATATGTGCAAAAAAGACATGAAAGTAGGATCTGGGAGAAGACTTGCATTGGGAAGAGGAGATGGCATGAGATCAGATAGTAAGGAGTAAAACTGACATATATTCATTGTATTCTTGAAGGAAACTGTCAAAGCATAAAAATAAATAAAAAGGTATGATGCCTATAAATTTGTTTTGCTTTCTTTGAATTTTATTTTTTGCTTTGTTTTATTTATTTCATTTGTGGAAGAGAGGTTAAAATCAAGTTTCAGTCCTGCTTCAAAGAACTTGCCCAAAAAGTTTGATATCCACTTGCATTACACAGGGGACAAGGGGGAAGGGAGCAAGGGGATCCAAGGAAGGGTGGAGGGAGGGGAATGGGGCAGTTATCAACTTTGTATGAGTGGAAGAAATAATAAAAAATAGCAAAAAACCCACAGGGATATGAGAAAACATTGTCATGGACAACCACCATTCTCCTGGCTTTCATGACAATTCAAGATAACATGGAATTTTTTTAAAAAAAATTCCAACATATTCATTTGGACAAATAAGTGTCCCTTATGTTCTTGTTCACATATAATGGTACTGATATTTTGGTTTTAAGAACTGATTCTTCTAAAAACCAGAAATACAATTTATTTTTGATTTGGGTCTGGACTACTTATTAAGGAACCATTTGGCCTTAAACAGTTAAATAGCCAATGAAATGGCGATTAAGAGAAGACTTATTCTAAGAACTATAACATCAGTAAAGAATGAAGGAGGAATTCTAAGTCTAGATATAAAGTTCAGAGCAAAATATTAATAATTTAACTTTTTGTGCATGTGTAGGTATGGGTATATGCAGGTGTGTGTAAAAGTAGAAACTTAATATGTGTATCTGTGCAGGCCTAAGGATGACTTCAGGAATCATCCTGGATTGCTCTACCTTCTTATTGCTTTGCTTCACCTTCTAGGGCTACTGTTTCTGTCCAGCATTTTCACATGGGAATCTAGGATCTGAACTCAGGTCCTTTTGTTTGTGAGGCAAAGGCTTTAATCTTTCAGCCATCTCTCCAGCCTCTATTTTCATTTTAGAAGTAGCTATAAATAAAATACAAGAATGGGACAAGAAGTACATACAAATATCAGGAATATCTTTTTCATTCATTTTGCCACTTAATCTAGTTCAAAAATGCTCATAATGAAAATATCTCTTAAACAGAAAACAAGTTACAGCACTGTTCAGAATTTTGTGAAAGCAAAAAAAAAAAATGAATAAGTTCCATGGTTTGAACTTAATTATTTGTCTTGAAACAGGTTAGTTTGTAAGATGAAATTACTGCCATGCTTTGAAACTTCAAAGCAGAAAGTAAAATCATTAAAAGCCAGAAACTTCATTCAATACATCTAGACAGAAGTTTGTTTGTAACTTTTAGTGTCCCAAACCTTTTTGCCACACAGTGCACAGATGTCCTTTCTGTAACAGCATGGCCCTGGCAGTAATGAGAACCGGGTTGTTGTACAGAACTTTTGCAAATTCTGCAAATGGAGAACTTATTCTTTCCATATGGGTCAAATCTTGCTTTTTTTTGAAGTCAGAGCTTTGTTTTCAGTTTTCTTTCACCACTCACTGAAGTGATCCTTGTACCATCTTCAATGTATCTTCAAGTTTCTTCTCACAGTTTTTGCACACCAACTTTCTTAGAATTTTAAAAGTTATTTAGAGTCTTTTGAATGTCCATGAGAATTTTAATGATCTTTTTATGCTTTAAACTTCTACACTGTCATAATTTGAATGTGATTTTTCCCCCCATTGGCTCATGTGTTTCAATCCTCATCTGATGTTTAGGAAGGTTGTGGCAACTTTAGGAGGTAGAGCCTTGTGGGAGGAAGGCATGTCACAGGGTAGGTGGGGGGAGGGGGTTGAGATTGGTTGACCTTGTCCTGATCTGCTAGGAGTCTGGTCTTTTTTTCCTCTATTTTTTATTTTTTTAAGGTTGCATACTTGAATATAGTGGATTCATATTATTCTTTGTTTTCATCCCTTAGTCCCAAGTTCCATCCCCTACCCTTTCTCCAAATCCCATCCCCTCTTTTCTCCTTATAGTCCTTCATTTCCCCTGCCAGACACTGTCTTATTTTAAAATATTTTCACTTATGCAGCCCACTGTGTTTCATCTAGTTTGTCTTTGATGACATATGCCTGACATGTGTCATGCTCCAGCAAGTATCATAGATCAGTGAGTGTACCATTGAGGAAAGCATCCTCCTTTTCTTCCCCATCAGTATTATTCCTCATCATTCTCTCGGAGAGGTGTAGATCTTCTTGAGATCTTTCTGCTTTCATAGTGAGATAGTGAGACAGACCCCATGGAATTTTTACATAAGTATACATATCTGCCATGAAATCTGTATATCCAACTCTGTCAGGAGTCAGCTCTTGTAGTTAGCAGTTTGCCTCTCAGATTCCATGATGTCTGCAGTGACCTCAGCCACCTCCAGCTTCTGCCAACTATTATGGACTGTATCTTGCCTTTGGAACCAGAAGTCAAATAAATCTTCTTTTCTCCCCAGAAGTTATGTTTATTTGTTTTTTTTTTTTACAATACTCATAGTAAAATTGTTTCCTTGATTTCTTTTTATATATGAGTCATTTTGTAACTAAAATTATACTGAGTTCAAATACAACTTGAGGAAATAAAAGTGAAGGAAAAGAGGAAACAGTGAAGACAAATAACCCGATATCTTCATTTATTCCATCTGCTAAACCATAATCATCATATTCCTCCACAACTGGTCACAGGAAATTGGGTGCTGTAAGTTATTCTTGTCATAAGGGCCCCTTCAGAACAAATAAGAGGCCACATGGAATAGTTAACATTCAGCTGCAACTTTATCAAAAGCTACATGGCATAGTTCACATGTGCAAACTTATCACAACTTGTGGAATGTATAATCACCATATATGAGAGATGAAGAAACTAAACTGTGAGAAGAAGTAACAAAGGACATAGAATATGTTACTCTTCCTTGTTTGGAGCTCTCTGTCTCTTGAGTAAGAACCCACAGAGCCTTGTGCTAGCACAAATAGAACCACTTCCTGAAAGATAGTTTCAATGTCCTGCCTTCTGTATGCAAAATTCCTGCTACGTTAATTGACAGCTCTGGAGTAGGACACAGTGAAATTCAGATTACAATTTATAAATTATTGCTGCTTGGACTTTTGCAAGGTATTTTATTATTTTGTAAATGAAAAGGAGAATTATGTTATAGCTTACATGAGCCTTTAGGCTTCCTTCTTGTATTCACGATTTTACTCAATGAGTTCATTTTTTTCTTCAAAATAAGAGGGAATAATTCATCAGCAAGAGAAAAGCCATTAAAAGATGATTTAGAACTCCCTGTAGCCTCCTGAGTGCTGACCTCAAGAGATGAAAATTTCACATTCGAGGTCTGGCCCTTTGTATTGTAATAGTAAAGTCAGTATTCCCTTGTGATATATTGTCATTCCCTGAGGAAAAGAACATATTTATGTATATTTCATTCTTTCCTTTGTTATTCTCAACTACGACTATGAATCACTGACCAGACACACCTGTATTATTCTGGTTGGATATTCAGGAAGAACAAACATAGGTAAAATATTTTCTCAAAACAGGGTATGTATACATAGTTTTGTTACTTTATTTTTTCTGAACTGTAGCATAAAAAAACATTTTAATTAAGATGTCAATTGCTTCTATATGAAATATTTCTGATTTTTTAAATTTTTGAATTAAAACGAAGTGACAAATTTAAATCTGAAAAGGGTTTTTCTTTAAATTTTGGTTTAGAAGTGAAGTCCTATAAATAATATGACATGTCACAAAAGAGAATCAAGAATAGGACATTCCTTCCAAAATGTTAGTGCATTCATTGCACAATTAAACTGTGTCTTAATAAGTCTTCATTCATTTATTGTTTCCTTAAGCACCACTCCACACCATCTCTGGCAAACTAGGTGCAGAAATACATTAACTCAGGCTTCCAAGTCTATATTGAGGTGCTTCCTTCAACATGTCACAGGCCACAATGAAATGGAGAAAATGATCAATTGTTATTTAAATCATTAAAGTGATGATGCAGAGAGAGCACAGGATTTCAGAACAGTGTCACAAGTAATGCACCATTGCCTGCAGTGGAAGGGAACCACCTCTGAGAAATGCTCTTCCTTCCAAGAAATCTCCGGCTGAGTGTGGCAGTGCATGTCTCCCACACTCAGTAGGCTGAGGTTACAGGAGCTCCAGTTCAAAGTCACCCTGGACTATCCAGAGAAGCTTCTCTAAATAAATAAATAGGCAGAGAAAGCAATCCATGCGCAGGGCTGTGTGAGGTTTCTCCTCCATTATCCTTATATGCTTGACATTGGACAAAGGAGAACATGGGAAAATGGTGGGAGTGAACCAAACTCAGGAGGGAAGTATAGTGTTGAGGGGCTATACAAACATTACACTGAAATCCAGGGTTCTGTATTGTACTTTCTAGCATTAATCAGCTGTTTTAGCACAAGAACAATAGCTGTATTTATATGGTGCTACATTATTCTGTCAGGAAAAAGAAGACAGGAATGGACATGGGGTACCCTGCATAGCTTCCGTATTAGGCATTTGTTTGGCAACCCCCTTCCTTTCCCCCTAACCCTGGTTCAGAATACTTCACAGATATGTTTTGAAGTAGCTGCTTTTCTTTCTTATATATAATATTACAGTCAATGAGATAGAATCATGTGGACACATTTTCTAAATAGATAAACAATTACTGTTTATGAATATAGGAGAACCATCCAAAATATAGAGAAAGTTCCAGTCTATCTAATGAAGCTATTTCAAGGAATGTGTTCACTAGGAGTTATACTGTGAAAATCAATACTTGAAAACCTTCAAGGCTCAGGCACATCCAATAGGTAACTTGAGTCATATGAATGTGACTCAATACAAAAATTGCTAAACTTACTGAAAACATTGAGGGTTTGGAGTCTTTGGCAATTTTTTTCACAACTTAGTTGTGTGGGTCTTTAGAGCTAACTTTGTAGATGATAGTGTTGTTTTGTAGTGTCAAAAGGATGGACATTCTGGCTAGATAAAGCATGCACTATGATAAGAAAATAATGTCACTTATAGTAGAAGTCCTAGATCTTAGTCAGTTTATACCAGTCCTTTGTATGGTGGCCATGTGATCTCTTTAAGGCAAAGTTAGCAAGCTCAGTTTATAATAGCATAAGCTCAACATACAGTTTTTGAAAATATTGGAAGAGTCTAGATGTCAAACGGGGTACTCTAATCTAGAAGATATTGCTTACTTGGAATTCACCATAAGTGCTAACTGCAAGGTGCACAACTACTCAGTACATGTTTCCAGAAGCAAAATACTGTCTAGGTAGTCATCATAAGCAATTATCTTCTTGTTCGCATTACAAAGAAAACTTTAGACTAGATCAATGCCAAGGTGAGAATCTGAAAAGTGAATGAGATGTTTCAAGCAGCAAGACAGCTTGTAGAAAAGTTTTCACAGATGTGGATGAACTCTGCCATCTCTTCCACAGAAAGCAGTGCTCTTGGGCTCCATAGGCTACACCACATCAGTCACAGGTACCAACAGAAAGGGGTGACAGTGAGTCTGAGGGACAGAGGGGTGTTTGTTTACCTGAGTGACCATGGCTTGCTCACCCAAAGTCTGCTCACACAGGGTATCTGCCAACATGATGATGTCGGAAGCATCAACTTGTCAGGGAAGTTGCTCAGTAAAGATTTACAATTCTGCTAAGTCAGAGTGAACACCATGGCCACGGAAATACATGATCAACATTTCATATTAAGTCAGGATGCATTGTGATTTCTGTAGGTGACAGAAAGTAACTGCCCCATGACAAAGGTTCATAAATTAACATTCTCTTATTGGAAAACAAAACATTCTCTTTTGGAAGAAGTTGAAATGAATAGATCCAGTGTGTCTTTATCAATATTCAGACAGTATATTAGACAAAAGGCATAACTGGCAGGCATGCAAACTGGCCAGAACTTTGGATGGAACTTAAACACAAATATATGTACTGATACATACATATTGTGATTTTACATACATCCTTATCAATAGAGTTTGGTACTGCTGGTTTTGAAAATGCAGTATTTTCTTCTTCTAGACTCAGTGGCAACATGGAGAAAAGGAATGTCACAGTCCTCAGGGAATTTGTCCTTTTGGGATTACCCATCTCAATGCAGCAGCAACATACTCTGGCTGTGCTGTTCCTCTGCATGTATCTAGTCACTGTCGTAGGGAACATGCTCATCATTTTGGCCATTGGCTTTGACTCTCGCCTCCATTCCCCAATGTATTTTTTCCTCAGTAATCTGGCCTTTGTCGACATCTGCTTTACTTCCACGACAGTCCCCAGAATGGTAGTCAAGATGTTGACATCTCCTTTGCAGGCTGCCTCTCCCAGCTCTTCTTCTTCATCTCTTTTGTTAACATGGACAGCCTGCTTCTCTGCGTGATGGCATATGACAGGTTTGTGGCGATATGTCGCCCACTACATTACACCACCATGCTGAGTCCTTGCATGTGCGTTCAGCTGGTGGCAGGACTCTGGGTCCTTACCTGTCTTCATGCCCTCCTGCACACTGTTCTCATGGCGCGCCTCACCTTCTGCGGATCTAATGCCATCCATCACTTCTTTTGTGACCTCAACCCTCTTCTGCAGCTCTCCTGCTCTGATGTCTCCCTCAATGTGACAGTCATCCAGACGGTGGGAAGTCTCTTGGCTATCTCACCCCTGATCTGCATCTTGGTATCCTACATACTTATCTTCTCCACATTTCTGAAGCTCACTTCGACTCAGGGAAAGCAGAAAGCCTTTTCCACTTGTGGATGCCACCTCTCAGTGGTGGTGTTGTTTTATGGCACGGCCATCAGTGTCTACTTCAGCCCCTCTTCTTCCCATACTCCTGACAGGGACACCCTCTCGGCCGTCATGTATACGGTGGTAACGCCGATGTTGAACCCTTTCATCTACAGTCTTAGGAACAGGGACATGAAGAAAGCACTCCAGAAAATGTTTTGTAGGAAGACCACCTTTCAGCAGGGATAAGGACTTCAGCACCTGCATTGAACATTGCTAGCCAGACAATAAAAAGTGTGCTCTTAGGTGGTCACAATATTAGTAATAAGCACAACCGATTCCTACTGTCTCCTTTGTACCAGAAACACAAGAATTGTCACAGCTCTGATTAGTACTCTGATTAAAGGTATGAAATACGATGAAACCTCTTTTACATAAGAAGAATGGATGGGGAACTTCAATAGCTTGCAGATGATCACAGAGTCTATAGTTTAGTCACTCTAGTGCAACTATGCTTTGGGATGAGTTTTTAATCTTCAATCAATTTCCCATTATTTATCTGTTAGAAAGATGAAATCTTGAAAGTCACAAATAAATGGATGAGACTAGAAGAATTATACTGAGTAGGTAACTCAGTGAAAGAAATACAAATAACACATTCTCTCACTCATGTGCAGATACTAAAATTAATCCTTAAGATCTGTGTAGTGAGTAATCTCTAGCCCAGAATATTTGCTTAACAATAATTGGTGGTCAGCAGAGAGCAGATGACTGTGAATCACTCTAATCATCTCCTCTCAAGGATTAGAGAATTAAAACTAAAATACCAAAATAGTACAAAAACATGGTACGTTAAAAGTCCAGAGTCTTTTAGACATCTTTTTTTTTCTTTTTCTTTTTTTGCTGCTAAGAAACTCATGAGTAACTCTCCCTGGTATATCTTTTTAAGAAATTATATATATATATATATATATATATATATATATATATATTTCTTTGATAGTCAAGAATGACATTAATTAGTCATTCTCCCCAACTTTCTAAATTTTGACAATATATGCTGAGGATTTCTTCAATGAATACATACAATATTACTTTATTTTAAAGATACATGCTAGAACATGTATGTAGGTTATTTAACCTTTATCATATGGTTGGAATATAAAATGATAATTTTTTTTTAGAAAAAGAGACAAGGCTACAATAACAATGAAAAGTTCCCAAATGTCACAAATTCTCCTAATGATAATAATCATTAAACTGAGCTTTGGAATTACAGGGCAAGGATTTTCATGCCATCTCCACCTTGAAATAGACTCCCAAAGTCCTTGGTTTTTATTTATTTATTTTTAATTTTTTTATTATTTATTCAACTGTACGTGTGTGCGTGTATGTGTGTGTGTAGAACCACAGGCGAATTCGGGAACCACCACCTCCTTGTTTACTCTGCCCCAGGATTCACAGGCTCCACCCTACTAGGACCAGAAACGCAGGCCGCCCCCACTTCCGCCCTGCATCTATACATAGGGTCTAGGATCCAAACTCAGGACCTTCCGCCTACAAGGCAGAGGCTTAACCCCTGAGCCACCTCTCCAGCCCCAGTCCTTAGTTTTTAAAGCAGGGTATGTGCTTAAGAAAATGCTTGAGTAACTTGCCCAAGTTTTAAAGAATCCACTCATTCCTTCCTCTATTCTCACACACATGCAGTGAATGACTGGGTTCTGAGGGTTTATGTCTCTGTGAAGTGTCTTGGTCTCTCACAAAAAGAAACACAACCTTTCACTCAGAGCGTCTTTCCCAGACTTACAAGGCAGGAAAGTCGATCTCCACTTCAGGAAGGCAGCTTCCAATGTACTTCACATAAGGGAAGAGAGCAGATTCCGTAAGTGTCTTTCATATGAGGAAAACTAACTTTCCTTCATCCTAAAGCTACATGTTTTGCTTCATCCCATTTTTCTAACAATGACCCAATATACGACATCTGAGACTCATCAATCGATTAAACTCAAGGTAGAATACCAGCTACAGCTGAGGAATCAATCATTCCAGTTCATAGCCACGGATGTGTTAAGGACCTACGTACCTATGCCACTTCTACAGTTATAAGACACCGCTTCTGAACCTCTGCGAATCATGACCATGCAATGCATGCTTTTAAACCAAAGTTCCTCTACCTTAATTTTCACTTCTACCCACTCTTTCCCATGTAGCTTTTCTTCCCAAGCCCTTCACAGAGAATTTGTTCCAGACCTCAGAATTTGTCATTGTGAATCAGGCTTTTCTCACTGTGATACAAATACATTATCCTGCCTCCTTTCTCTGCTCAACTCTCCCTATTTTACTTTACATAATCTTTCATTTCTCTTTGATAATCTTTAAGCACACAGTACCTCAGATGTAATAAAGAACTAAGTTGTGTTTAGTGTACTAGTTCTCTGTTCGTCAGAGACAGACTGCTAAACATTGAGTGGCTTAAAAAAGCACAAACTACACATTTTCCTAGGTCAAAAGTATGTTATGGGTCTCATTGAGTTAAATGCAGAGCAATACAATCACTGTCCTTCACCAAAGTTTGGTCAAAATTCTTTAATACTTTTCTCAACTTGTCCCTGTCTTTGTCACAACTTTATAAGCCAGTGTTTGCAGAAATCTAGCTCAGTCTGTCTATGAAGAATCTCCTATGTTTTTAACTGAGCACATATGCTATTTAAGGATAAGCACAGTTCTTATCCTCAAAGCTTATCTTGAAGGCTGATCACCCAGGATTGTCTTCAGCACTTAGCCAGTAAAAAACATTACAGAATGTGAAACAAAACCATATGGGCTTTAACCTCCACCCACTTAGAATGGATTTCACCAGAACGTAATCATTAACACATACCAATGAGGATATCATAAAAAAGAGGAATCGAATTAGTGGCACAGTAAATGCAAACAATCTTTATGCAAAACAGTGTGAATATTTCTCAGTATAGAGACATTCAAGTAGACTTCTGGGGATAAGAACAAATTTACTGCAGCAATATTCTACAACCAATACATGGAGTCAATATAAGTGTCTGTCAGTGGGGAAATGAATCAAGATAACATGAGACATGTTCACAATAGAATATTAGCAACATTAGAAAGCATGTGACAACATTGATGATCCTGGAATATATTATTTTAAATACAATAAACCAAACACAGAGTATTATATAATCTCAATTATAAATCTCAAAGATAAAAATATTTAAAATGAATATAATAAAAATTGAAAAAGAAACATTGGCAACCATAAGTTGGGGAGAGGTATATCAAATGTTCGATGTTGATATTAAATAAAAGAAGTAAGTTTCAGTGCTCCATATCATTATAGGGTTTATATACATTTACTTGCTATTTTCTACATTTGGATGCTTTTCAAACTAATTTTCAAAAATCTACAAAAGAACTATACTCATTCGTTTACAAACCCATTAAATAGTTCTGAGATTTTTATAAAAATATGCACCAAATGTAAAGCTTTACAAATTCTTTTTTTTTGGTTGTTATTTTATTTTATTTTATTTTATTTATTTTTCCACTCATACAAACTTGATAGGTTCCCCATTCCCCTCCCTCCCTGGATCCCCTTGCTCCCTCCTCCCTCTTTCCCTTCCTTTTACTCCTCCCTTTCTCCCAGTGCGCCCCCCCCCATTCCTAGAGCATCCTTTAGTGTGAATGTCAAACTTTCCTCTGTTTTCTCCTCTCTGATGAGGTGTAAGGACTCAGTAGCATTGCCTAGATCTCTTTTTTTGTGTTCCCCTTTAGTATAGGAACACTATTGTGGCTGTAAATCCCTTGCCTCTAAGGATCTTAGAGCCTGTGATCCATGCTAGACTTTGGGGAGTCAGTGACATATTAGTCATTGCGCAGGTCATGCAAAGACCTATTATGATTACTTCGGCCCTAACGTTTGTGGAGTATCTTGCATATCGTTTCTCCTTCCCATAATTAGGCCCTTACAATCTTACCACCCCCTCTTCCGCAAATTTCCCTGAGCTTTGGGATGGGAAGAAATTAGGCTGGCCTGGTTCCTAGTGATTAATGTAGGGTCTCCGGTGTTCTGAATATGGTTATTCTTTTTTTCTTCTTCTTCTTCCAGTTTTGCTGTTCCTGCATCACTCTTGGCTCTATCCTGATGGGTATTGGATGTCACCTCCTAGCCAGAGATAAAAGGCTGTTAAAATAGAGTCTTATTATGAGTAGATTCAAAGGTAGGTAGAATAAGAGTAGGAGACTGCAGTGAGGGAGGGGTCAATCTCCCATTTGCAGGATGGTTACCTTCTATCTGCCAGACTCTATGCCCTCCCTTTCTGTTGAGATCAAACCCCATCAGTTGAAGTGACCAGGAAGGAAAGTCTGTGAGCTTAACCAGATGTCTCATTATTTACTTCCAGTACTTGACAGCTTCACAAATTCTTATGATTTAAGTAAATCCTTAAACCTAAGGATTTAAGATGGTTAGAGTAAAAGAACATCATCCGTACTATAAGAATTAAGTAAAATATGAATATGAATACTAGGTCTACTTAGACTTATTGGTCAAATACTAATTAGTTTAAGACATCCATAATATAACAAGTGATGCTCTAGCTTCTAGATATTTGATATTATATCAAATTATAATTGAGTCTTGAAGTGACCATGAAATGTTCATGTGCAACATGAAAGAACTTGCTTAATAAAGACTAGTTATGATTTCTGTGATGCTATTTGGTACCTCTCTGATTCTTCAATAGTTCAAAAGCTGGTTATAAGAAAATCACTTTGCTTTTGTCTTCACAGCATCTTAATAAATGATATTGTTATAAACAGAGTTAAAATACAGACTTTTCCCCCTATTTTTCCATCAGGATTTAGTAACTCTTCTTGAGTAATCCTATTTCCATTGTGATTGAAGTATATGCACGAATTCATAGACAATCCTTCTTGTAATCAGACAGTATTGGAAACATTGCTTATATTGTGGTTTTGGTTGGAAGGCTTTTGTTGAGAATCAAGTTCATAGACTAGGATCTTAATAGACAGTTTTATGATGTCATAGTTGACCTTATAAGTTAGTATTTACAAAATTTTCCTGGAAACTTAGCCCAGTGTCTGGCTTACTACATCTTCCAGCCTTGCCATGAGAACAGAAGGTCACTTCCTTGTCTACTATAGAGCCACAGGATACTGTGGCAATCTCAAGAGGTCAGGAAACCACTCCAACCCATAGATAATCAAACTAAAATCTAATGGTGGTGTGGGAAATAGAGAGAAGCATTTAAGATGTAAGATTTGGAAGAAGCAGCTGCCTTGACATGAATCACAAGAACTATTACAGTGTTCCTAAGACAGAAAGTACATGGTTAGTGTCCTGTGTCAGCTTCATAAGTTAGAACATGAGCAGAAACAATATTGGATTCACTGTCATGGAAAACCAAACTCCCTGTCTACAGGGTAAGCTCTAGGCCTGACAAGCAGGCTTCACCCTGCTCCACATTCAATTAGGAAAATTCACCATGATGTCCCTGACTGTGGTCACTTGGAAACAGGAAACTATTCACATTTACAGGCTGTGGGAATTTCCCTTTCTTGTTGCCTTCCTTCTGCTATAGCATATAAATTTTTATTATTATATTCAGCAGTCTCAGGCTAACTCCTCTAGGGGAAGATCCAAGCACCTAAAGGTCTAGCCAGCAGACAGAAACCTAACAATATTCCACCTGAAAACTCCAACAAAGGAAATCTCCAAAAGCTTATCTGGTCAACTACCTGCTTGCTAAATCCATATGAAGAATCCTACTAAATTTAATGGGATCAGATTAATTTTCTAGACATAAAAGGGGTGTAGAGACAAGTTTGATATTTCAGTAGAAAAATGGAGCATGTCCTTCTTTGTGGTCTTAGAGGAATTTTTGCATTGCGGGGTAGGCAATGTTACTTTCTACTTAATCTGCTTGTGAGTTGAGCTAAATGCTGCTGCTTCACACATTTTCAATGTTTAGCAAACTCTCGATTCTGTTTTTTTCTAGGATCTGATTATAATTCTCCAAGTGAATTTCTTTCTTTTTTCCCCCATACTTTCCTTACTTGGAACTCCTGGTCAACCTGGTAAAAATCTTTCCTGTCATTGATGTCCTCTAGTAATCTCATGAACAGATGCTTTCCAGCCAGTCTGCTACTTGTAAGTTTCCATTTTCAGGAGAGAGGGCATCCCTTTAAAATTTACAAAAAGAAGTTCAAGGAAGAAGGAAATGGAGAAAAACTCCATTTCATACTCCAGCTGCTTTTATGTTTGATAATTATGATAATTCAACTTTTAAGTAATTACCCTGAAGTAGGAAGTTGTATGCTTCTAATTATTTTGTGCTAAACTAGAACTCTTAAGCAATGGAACTAAGGATGATGGATGAGTCATTGCTTACTTTAATTAGAATCAGAAGTCTCTAAGAGAAACAGTGATGAATGGTAAATCTATAAGAAATTAAAGAGAGTGGGAGAAACTATCGTAATGGAAGAAAAGAAATGGGAACTCAGTAGGATGGTAGAGTTCCTGTTGGAACTAAGCTGAGTTCTGAGTAATCTCTTCTTGTTGCTCTGCTGTCTTGTGTCTTCCAACTTTGCTCTTCCCCCTTTTATGTCACTTCCCCACTTACTTCTCTAGTAACTCCAAGCAGAACAAACATTTTTATGTAAAGATGGTCATAGCTCTTTAAAGATACAGCCTAGGAATCCTCTACCAGCCATACTCCCTGGGCAAAACCTGGACTGGAAACCTTGACCATGGTGTTTGCTGCGTCTTATCAGTAACTTCTAGGAGTTGCTGAAGAAATTCAGATCACACTATCTACCTGAAAAGGAAGGTTTCTCTGACTTTCACAATAACTTCACTATAACTTCAATCATTGACTTCAGGAATCAATTCAAGGGATGTTTTCATTCAGCAGATTAGATAAAGCTTCTTTTGAGAACTTTAACAAGATAGACAATCTTGGAAATATAAAGAAACATCTCTGTGTTGTCGCACCAAAAATAGTCTCAAAGTTATAAATTGGATCAGAATACAGCAATGCAAGATAAGAATAGGAAAAGCTGTTCTTGACCAGATTTAAACTCACTCTCTCTCTCTCTCTCTCTCTCTCTCTCTCTCTCTCTCTCTCTGTGTGTGTGTGTGTGTGTGTGTGTGTGGCATGTATATGTCCTCAAAACTTTGAGGTCCAGTTGGGGATTTAGCTCAGTGGTAGAGCGTTTGCCTAGCAAGCGCGAGGCCTTGGGTTCGGTCCCCAGCACCGGAAAAAAAAAAAAAAAAACTTTGAGGTCCACGGAAGTAATACCATATTAAAATTGACATTTTCATAAAGAACTAGAAGAGAAATTATTCATTCTGACCCTACAGCAGATCTACAAGTTCTTAATTCAGAGCAGACTACAAACCAAGCTTCTTTGTATATTTAATTTCCGTAAAGTTTATAGGGAAAGGGAAAGCATAGCCAAAAGCAACATGGGACAGCCCAATAATGTCTAGTTCAATTCAGAAACTCGGGGTTTTTTTGGTTGTTGTTTTAAGGATGTTTTACTTGCTATTCATTTTTGAGTGAGAGAAAGAGGCAGAGAGATACATATGAAAAGGAGAAAGATAGAGAGAGAGAGAGAGAGAGAGAGAGAGCATTTATGCATGGCAAATGGGTGGAGGTCAGAGAACAGCTTTAAGAAGTCAGTTTTCTTCCTCCCATCATGTGGGTTTCCAGGGCTCAAACTCAAGTCACCAGGTTTGTGTTCAGGTGCCTGGTCCAGTGAGCTGCCTCACAGGTTCAAAACTCTGGTTTTAGTATGTCAGAATTTTTATTTTTCTTTACTTGTCTCTTAAAAGCATCATTTATTTATTTATATTATTTATTTATTTTGTGTGTTGGTGGGTGTGCCACAACATACACGTAGATGTAAGAGGACAACTTTCAAGAATTGGTTCTCTTCTTCCACCTTGATGTGGGCCCTGGGCTTGGAAGCAAGTGTTCTGTATTCACTGAGCTATCTAGTCTATACTAATTTTCTTTTAAATGTAGAGAAGACCACAGGGAATAGAGGTTAAACTTCTTATGAATTAGAAATTGGAGAAACTTTGACCTAAAAATGGTATCACCAGGGAGATTTCCCTTCGTAAGAGTGTGTTCTTCCTTGTTGCTTAGCTCTTGAAATAGGAGATCTATTGTTTTAATTCTGCATAACCATCTAACTTTTGATCATTTTTGTCTTCCCTGGGCCTACTTCAATATCTAACTTAAGTTCTGTGTTTTAGAGATAAATTTTTACCTTATTTTTACTAAGACTTCACTCTGATTAATGCTATTGTGCTATGTTTCATTATTTTCTTGTTAGTCTGTTCTTATTATGATTGCTGATTTCACGTACTTGTTTATGTGTCATTTTGTCCATTGGTCTAACTTTTAACTGGTGTCCAATTTTACATGAATGTATTTCTGGTATGTATATCTATGTGCAAGTAAATAAGCATTTCTAAGGGTAAAATACAGAAACTTTGCTTTTATCTGAACTTTTTTCATGCTGCTTCTTAGTTAAAGAAAACCAATCCTAGCTAAAATATGAATATAAATAAGTTAATCACTAAATTGACTTGGAACAAAGGGAGAAATTGCTGAAGTGTCATTTCTCTGGAGTTGTAAGTTCTGGACTAGGGACTTTAGAACGAGCTAAATTTACCAGAAATTCATCTTCAAAAATAGAACACATAAAAAATATGTTATCTCAGAAAGGCAGGAACTTGTAACCTAGACATTACAGCCTAAACGTAGGCTGTAGCATATTTAACTAGAATTGGAAAAAACCTAAACACTCACATTTTGTAATAAGAAGTAAATGGTCAGTAATGTAGAATGACTTATTGAAGTCTCATTTTCCCCTTGTCACTGGGAAATAAGACTTTGTTATGAATCTACAAGCTCCTGTTTCTCACTTGTCTGTCCTTTTGTCTCTCACAGCATTTAGTATATGGGTAAAAGATAATTTCATTAGAAAAGAATAAAAGATGACATTTTATGTAGTCATCTAATATCTTCTGTAGTGTGCCTATCCATTTATTTCTTTAGACCAGAATCTGAAGAAATACCAAAATAAAGTACCAATCAAATTTTTAGCCACAAATATGAATTAAAATAACATAGATGTTAAAGATCAATTAGTCATTCAACTCAAGGTTATCGCTCTAGAATCAAAGCACTCAACGGAAAAAATTAGAATTGTAAGAGAATAATTTATTTCAAATACTAAGATATCCAATGAAACATTTCATATAGTAAAGGCGACTGTAGATACAGGGAAAACACGTTAGTCTGGTTACAAAGTGTGATGGTACAGGCAGAAGACTTCCCGTTGCTGGGATGCCTTACTCCCTATTCTATTACCTTCAGTTTTAAAAACCATATGTTCTTGATCATTTTAACTTTAGGTGTAAATCTTCTCTTATACGTCACATGTAAATTTTATATAATGTTCAGGAGACAGAAAAAAAGTAGAAAACTGAGACCTGGGTTAGTCCCAGTGGCTACAGTACTAACATGATTCTGGGACCTCTTTATTAGTGACTTCAACTTTCTCCTGCTCTACTTTATATTCAGTCTCAACTTTATAAAATCTTAGGAATGAGCCTTTGTATATATTTGGGATATAAAATGGCATTTGGCCTCCACATCCACAAAATGTGACCACTAGAAGGAACCGTGAACTGAAGTTCCCTGAAAAAAATAAACTAATTAGAAGATGTTGCAGGTGGGTCAACTGATTGGAATTTAATAGTGTGGGGAATGGGAATGCTGCAGAGCCAGGACTATGTTCAGTCATTTATCACGAAATTCTTTATCTGATCTAAACTCTTTTTAACTATCAGGTAAAACTTTGGAGATGTATAGATTTTTAGAGGATCACTAGCTTCCACCAACTCAAACACCAAAAATGTCATCAGTACCATCTAAAACCTATGGCAGTTTGTTCTGCTTTGTCGTAACTGAATGTTCCCAGAGATATGCTTTGTAAATACATTCATTTGAGTCTCTTATTCTATGGCTATAAAGAATTTATGTAAACGCCTCCATGGCATGACATGCCATTTGCGGAATGGATATTCACATTTGTCCCAGAATATACTATTTACTTCCTTTGGATCAAGAGTGATGTCATGTATGAACAGTATCCAAGCTTACCACTTCCTATTCTTTCTATCTTTGCTGGGTTTTAATTTAATTTTTCCCTTCATTCAGCCATTTCTTTTGTTATACTTTCTTAGATTCATCCCTCCTCATTTGCTAACCTAAAGCTTAGTTATTTCCTTGTCCAAAAATCAAAATTATCTCACAATATCTACATCCATTACAAGGTCTGCTGTGCCTTATGATTATATTTTATACATAGAAATACTTTCTTTCACATCTCTATAGTAGAGATGCAGGTATATCAGTATATAGTAAAGGTGCATTTAAACATATTTGTTTTTTGTTATTTGACTAGAAGGAAACATTCTGTGCCACAAAAATTTCAGATATTTGGGAAATAACCTGGAAGATATATACACAACCAACTGTGGCATCTAGTTTTTTGTCCAGTTGATGATGCAAAATTCACATAATACTAGTTGTTTTAGCTTATATGAACCACCTTAAGCACCTTTACCTGTGAGATCACTTCTATTCAGTTCCTATATTGTGAGAATAGATTGTTTCTGACAAGCATATAATATTTCAACCTTACTAAGGTGATCATACATTTAGTTTGCTTGGGAGATTCCAAGTTTGGTCACGATGTCCTGGAATATGTCATCTACCAGCCATCATAGGCAAAGGCACTACCATTAGAAGGACAGATGAAAGACTGACATGTATTTGAATGATTAAGCCATTCTAGACTTGAATTCTGCCTACTATTTCACGAGAACAGGGAGGATTCTTTTAATAACATCTTCATAAATATAACCAGAATTTTCATGAGAAGTCTTATTATAAATGTTAAGTATAACCGTCAGCTCATGTCAGTTGGTAATTCTTAATTCTTAATTTTATTTATTTTTAAATTTTAGTAACCAATTCTTATTTATATATTAACTATTTTTAAATTGTAATAACTATGAATTTATGTGTTTCATTACCTTTCCCTCCATATTCCTTCCTACCCTTTCTGTTATCCTCTCCTCCTCATTTTCCTCCTTTTCCTATGTCTCTCTGCGTGTGTAACTGGGTTACCTCTAGGGTGCCTGCATTAGCTAGTATTTGAGTACCTGTCGGGGTATAAATGGCCCCCAGTGGATAAACTGTAGAATATGGAGTCTCCCCCTCTCTTTTGTCTAGCACTATTTCCATACAGTCTTTCAGGAAAGCATCATGTCTAATGAGATCTCTGTTCCATAGCAAAGTGTTGTTAGGTCAGCTATAGTAGAGGTCTAGTGGAAGTAGACTCTGCTGCATTGAGTTCGTGGGTACCACACTCCTGGCATGAACTGCAACTACTGTCTGAGATCGTCAGTTGGCAATTCATATTAATAATTCCAGTGAATACAAATGGCTCAGTGTGCATGAGAACTGCTCTTCTAACTTGAAGGACAACACATACTCATTTGCAATCTCTTCAGTGCCATCTTCACATCCTTATTCCTCAGACTGTAGATGATGGGATTCAGGGCGGGAGGAACCACAGTGTAGAAGACTGCAGCTAGCAAACTCACAGGTGATGGAGATTTGGGCAGTGGGCGCAAATAGGCAAAAAACCCAGAAGAGAGAAAGAGAGTCACAACCACAAGGTGAGGGAGACATGTGGAAAAGGCTTTGGCCCTACCTTCTCTTGAGGGCATCTTCAGTACAGCAGAAAATATGTGAATGTAAGAAATATCAATGAATATAAAACAGACAAAGTCTAACATCAGGCTGAGCCCAATGACGATGAATTCTCCAAAGTTGTAAGAACAGGCAAGGGAAAGTAGCTGGAGAACATCACAGAAGAACTGATGGATGTCAGGAGACCCACACATTGGGACAGAGAAGGTGGAAGCTGTATGCAGAATTGCATTGAGACCTCCACTGGCCCATGAGAAGGCAGCCATCTTCATACAAGCCTGGTGGTTTATGATGATCTCATATCTAAGTGGGTGACAGATAGCAATATACCGGTCATAGGACATGACTGTGAGTAGAGCTACTTCTGTTGTGGCTAACAAGAAGAAGAGAAAAACCTGGGTGACACATCCAGGAAATGAGATGGTATGGTTGTTCAGGATAGAGTTGGTAATAGATTTGGGAACAGTGGTGGAAATGAGACACAGGTCAAGAAAAGACAGGTGCTTCAGGAAGAAGTACATCGGTGTGTGAAGTTGATTATCCATGGTAGTGAGAGTGATGATGAGAAAATTTCCAAGTAGAGACACAAGGTAGATCATGGAGAAGAGCAGGGCATGCAAAATCTGGAGCTCTTGGGTATCAGAGAACCCCATCAGGAAGAACTCACTTCCAGGTGTGAAATTATCCATTTTCTCAGACATTTACTTAGTTACTCTAAAGACAAAAAAAAAAGTAACTTGAGACCTTATCAAGCTGACTTACCATTACATGCTGGCTTCTTTTTCTTTTTCTATTGGTGTATTTTCTATTATTATTGCTAATTAACATACACACATTGGGTCTCAAAGTAATGATTTTGTACATGTACATCATAGAACACATATTTATGCACTTTGTTTTGTCCCAAACCTTGTTGGTTTGATCTTCTTAGCTATCTTTCTCTCACTTAGATATATCTGTTTTCAAATGTAATCTCATCAAGCTAACACCAGAAGGCCACTTAATCCTGGTGACTCCACTGTGTGAAGACTGATCAAGGCTGTTAGTCCATCCAAATCTTCCACTTTGAAGTTGTATCTACATTAAGGTTACACCTCATTCCTATTCTAAATAGAATTTTTTAATACCGTGTTTTGAAATTATAAAAGAAAAGTTGTACTGCTTTGAATTGTCAGTTCTCAATCAGAAACTTGGAAATGGTATTTATTAATTTCATATCCTGAATAAACAATCTGGCCATCAGTTTACTCACCTTACATTATGAACTTTCCAATTTCATTATTGTGCTAATTCAATAAAACAATTCATAAAAATAATTTTGGGCTAGTGAGATGGTTCAGAGGTTAAAGTGCTTGCTGTACAAAGGACTAAAGTTCAGATCTCCAGAACCCATATAAGATGCCAGGCAGGGAAAGACAAAATCTGGGAATTCCAGAGCAAGCTGTCTATCAGATAGTTATGGATTTAGAGATCCAACCTCCAAAAAAAAAAAAAAAAAAGATCGAGAATGGTTCTCACCATCATACTTGAGCCTCTACATCTATACACATTCATGGGCATTTATACCCACACATACATATGTACACCAGCTTGCATAACACTCATACATATATGCATAAATGCCATAAACACATAGACATTAAAATAGAAAAAAATTAAATAACATGAGGCTGAAGGTATAGACCCATGAAAAAGTACATACCTGCCACATATAAAGCCCTGGTTCAAAACCCTTTGCCCCATGAACAAAATAGTGTCAAAAATATTCCTTGACTAAAAAGACCTTTAACAACACAAAATCTTCTATTTCCTTTGGCAGCCAGGAGGGAAAAAATTAAAAAGCCATAACTAGTGAACAATAGCAAAGATAAACAATGTCTAATCTAGCTTCATTTTATTTTGTTGAAGTTATTTTGTAATCTGAAATATGAATAAAACTATGAATGAGAACTTTTTCCTAGAAATATAAATTACTTACATTTCTATGAACACAATTGACTATTGTTATCTAACAGCCTCATCTTATGTGTCCTCATAACTTTCAGTCTTCTCTATCTGCCTTCATATATGTAATACTTCCACTTTTTCTCTGAACCATTTGCAATATTCCAGTTTCTTCATCAATCATTCAAGTAGACCTTTAGCCTGTGTGATTTTCATTGGTCCATGGATTAGAACATGATAATGACTCATTCATAGCACAAATGAATTCACCATCTGTGTCTCCTCACACATTTCTATGTGGTGGGAACTTTTGCATTCATATTTTTGATTATTTTGAAATATCTCAGAGATTATTGTAGAGTGCAGTTACCCTGATGATAGCAGAAATGCAAATAGAGCCTGCTATCATTTATTTATAGAGAGTTAAAACAAAATACATTATAGAAGAGAGACTAAATGTGAGTACTGTAACCTGGAAAGGCACAGGCAGAAAGTTTAGATAGGACATTAAACACAGCAAGAGAGGAGGAACTTGTCATGGCATTCCACTACCTGTGCATGTTATACATGTATATAGAAATCATAATGTTATTGTCTTTCAAAGAATATCTTTTAGCTCCTGACTTAAATAGCAAATGTTAGCTAAGTCAACTTTTATGGCAAGACTTAATAAATCTTAGATAATTAATTTGTCAGAGACATATCAAAAGTATCAGACTCTTTAGGTAGGATGGATTTGTTTGAATTTTACAGCATAGCATTCAAGGCCATCTCTTGAAAGTTTCAAGTATTTGTTTACAATCTCAACCAATTCCCTGGTGTTCTGTTTGCTGTTACTTGGCATTAGTTCTGCTAGTGGTCAGGAGCAACTTCAATGAATTACATGGTTTTAGGCAAATGATTTCAGTACCTGTGACAACAAATTTTCCTCTTTATTCGCAGATGCCCAGCTGTTTCTTTCCCTTCATCTTATCTAATGTCCTGAGGAGTCACTCCATCCCTATACTTTCCCTTTGCTTTGGGTTACCTTGGCAACATGGCTAGGAACTATCAATGTCCCCAGCCTTATCCCACCACTGTTCTCTTCTTATCTGATCCATTTTCCTTGTCTCAGAGAAATGACAGTTTTCTCAACCTTAAAGTCACAGTGATATACGGCACCAGGGAAGCCCTTGCTGTCAGTGAAGCATGTGTTTTGCTCATGTTTGTCAGTGCCGTTCTGATGAGCTGACTTGTCAGCATCCCTCCATGTGGGATTAGATCTCAAATTTCCACTAGCCATTTCCAATTTGTAGTCTGCTCAGTAAATGTAGTCGTGTTTTTCTAAAATATATTATTGATTGTTTGAATTAAACCTTCTGTCTTGCTCTTGATAAAACTTCTTCATCCAAAATCATTTGCTAGTATTTTCCTTTCCCCTCCTGCATTTTGAATTTTATTGTTTAAAAAACCACTAAAAATCATCAAAAATGTAGTGTTAATTATAGATAAGTATGCCTTGAGAAAAACTAAATGGAATCTTATATTCTACTGAGTTCATTATGCATACTTGCACAACAGTGAACATATGTTGTGGTATTGGATGGCAAAGGCATATTTAACACTTTAGAAAGTGAGTGAAATTAGCTTTTAAAATGTATTTTATGTGGAACACTGAACTATATTGATTCTTGCATCTCAAAACATTTCTCGCAGTCTGGTCTTGTTCTTACATGGGTGTTATCGTGATTTTACATTCCATAAACTTCAAACTTCTTAAGTGGATATTAGATGCATTTCAATCTACCAGTGTGTACCTTGATCTTATGTTACACTTGCTCTTGAGAAACCACTCAAACAAATGACAGAACAACAAGCAAAATCCAAAATAATTTACAAATGACTTGGTAATATTCAGTGTCAACAGCTCTTCTGTTTTTGTGAACTCTTGGTGATACTGACATCGAGTAGGTATTTTTCTCACCAGATTTCCTCTAACCAGTCTCACCAGTGGTTCTCCTGGTGTGACCCTGGACTCACTGGAACCAGCACTGCTTGGAATCTTGCTGGAAGTGCCATGTTACGATCCCTCTTCAGACAAACTGGACCTAAATCTCAAGGGTGGAAATCCTAGAGAGATGTGTTGTATCCATCCTGCTAATAATTTTGACACAGGCTGGATTTTGACAGCTGCTGTTTTACAATACTGTGGCTTAAACAGTTCTGTCTTTTACCAGAGACAATTTGCATGTTGCTTTTAAAAGTACTTCCCTCCCCATCCCCATAAACTTCCTGTTCATTTTCATCTATTTTATCTCTTGAATAAACTTTGGTTTTTACAGCAGTCAAAATAAGTTTTCAACAATCCCAACTCTCCTCTTAGATTTAGTTACTTATCTCAAAATGACTACTCCAAATTTGCATTTTAAGTGTTCATAAATGATGCTAATAGTTTCCCACTATGCACTTACAATCAACAAGGAAGTTGGTGTCCCGGATCACAAGAGACACGAAGTATTTCAGGAGAGCTGAGAAAATCAAAATGAATTTCATGAGGAAATGCTAGAAATCAAGTAGTTCAATTTTGGGGACCAGACACAATTTAAGAAAGGAAAGAACATCTTTTGTCCATTTAGCATGAGCACAGCTGGACTTCGGTACCCAGTGTGTGTGTATGCAAACTTTTTGTAGCACAGGTCTGCAGATGAGACAGAGACAGGATGACGGAGGACTTGGAGACAGGATGCTCAGTAAGTTGAAGCTCGGCTTTCATGGTTCACTTTCTGAAAGCAAACCATGCTTCAGCACTTGAAGAAGTCATTTAATGAAGGCAATATGCCCTAAAGTATATTTGATGTTCATATTTATCAGTTCTAGAAAATAACATCATGCTTAAAGCACGGAAACACACAAGGATATTATTTTCAATAGTACACATGGTGAGTTATTGAAAGAAGGTTTGAAATAAGTGATCACAGTATAACAGACAAAAATTCAAATAACTTAAGGTAATGGAAATACAGGAAAGACTTGAACCTATGGTTGAGTGAATAATGGAAGAATTGAAGTGAGAATAAAATTCTAGACACAAAGATATCTAGGTATTTCCATCTTTGCTCTCAGACTGGGAAGGTGACAGAATGTGGTCATCTAACACTTGCCTTTAAGTATCTCTGCCATTTCCTCCCTGTGGCTCACCCTGGTCAGATCTGAATGTATCCCACACACCAGTACTATAGGACCTTTTTCTACGAATAAAGACAGAACCCAGAGGTTTGCAAGAAACTACAATTACCACAGTAAAGATGATCGATGTATTCTAAAAGCACATTGGCAATGAATGTTTTTATCATAAAATAAAACAGGAATAAACAAACCATCTTTTGAAACACCAATGAACACTGTCTGTGGCCATGACAACATAGGAAGATCTTTAGATACCTCATCTATCCAGAAAAACCAACTAAACCAAATACAGTCTGAAATGAAATGGAAATTTCTTACATTCTTGTAAATTTCTAGAAATATTCCTAGGCTCACAAATACTTTTCAAGTAAACTTTCTATGTTTTGTTTTGAATTCCTCAAGTGTCATACTTATAGCTTACATGAAGCAGAATATAACAGGAAATTTATGGAGATAATTATCCCCTATGCTAACCCTTCAATAACACATTATAATTTTGTTGACTTCAAAATAAGAGAACCTGAGAAAGAACCTGTTTTCATTAGGCTAGTCAAAGGAAGAGGTAAACTATAGTTTGAGAAATATACTTTGAGGAAATTAAGATGCTAGACTTAGATGCATGAGCCACATTCCAAGATTTCAAGATTCCAGTTATTATATACTGTTGTCTACATCTTGCTCCATAAAACAAGAAGGCATCCAACTCATGAAAGCTTCAATTGGTATCTCTCGTTTACACATGGGTGGGGAAGGATTCAAACACAAGTGGCCCCATCCACAATATTCAGATTGACTCAGCTGTATCCCAGGATGTTTTAACAAAAGCCTTCTAAGATAGTGATCTAGTAACTGTTCTCCTCAACAAAACACTTCTTTTGATAAGAATCGTGAACACATTGGAGATACCTGCCAAGAGGTAATTCTAATGCTAGGCCAATCTTATGGTATCCACTTCACTTGGGTCACTGCTTCTGAGCTTCGGAGCAAACTAGCATAACTGAAAGGTATGAGCACTTACAGAAATCAAGGGTTCTAACTTAAGTGCAAAAGGCAGGAGAGGCACCAGCAAGTTCTGAATGAGAATGAAGTGAACACCACCAAATTGACTTAGCTGCAAAACTAGGTCTTCATGCAACCGTGTCTCAGAACTTTGTACTATTCCCAGACATCCTCCTTTTAAAGTAATGCTGCTGGAGTTAAGTGAAGGAATACCTTGGGAATAAAAAAAAAAGACCACATTGTCATTGGAAAGAAAGGATATTTTTCTCCACAGGAGTTTCCATTATTTACCAACAGAACAACAAGGATAGTCAAAGGACAGTGTATTCAAATTTCTACCAGGCTCATTAGTTTTTGAAATTATGCTTCTTCATGTCATAAGCACATATTTGATCATGATAAGTCTGGGCAAATTTTAAGTCTGTGAGTTCTTCACTGTGGTTTTCTCCAAGCTATATTTTCTCAATTTTTCTTATATTTTATGCATTTGTTTTCCCCCACATATGCTACATATTAGGAAATATAGCCCCTCAAGTTTGCATTTTTTTCTTTAGTTTCACCATGTAACCCATATGGTATTCAAACTTGATAGCCTCATATCTTTGGTTCTATAGTGCTGGGGTAATAGACATGTACTCTCACTCCTCCAAAGTCTCATGTTTCTTGGAGTCTTGACTTTTTATTTTTATGATTGCATTGATATTTTCTCTGTAATATCCTTTCTTGTATATTCCAATCTGCCAATCTTATTTTTAGATAGGACTTTTTCCTCCTTCACTCCACATCAAAGATCAGATGCAACTGTGCATGCATTCTTAATTCTCTATATTTCTTCAATTAATATCTGAAATTTCTATTTTTCACAACATCATTGTATGATTTTTCTTAGCTCACGTTTCTAAGAGATAGATCAGTATATAATTTAACTGTGATGGATTTATTCTTGCATTTTGTTTCATGCCTATTGCTTGTCCAACTATACAAAAGACATGGTGCTAAGTTAACATGATTGTTCTGAGAATGAGCAATGTACTGCCTGCAGCTTCAGCGTTACTTTTTGCTTTCTAATGCCAAACTCATAGCTACCTAAGAATTTTAACTTTCCTCTAAGTTTTTAAAACTCACATTTTTCACATACATTACAGTTTTATTGACAAATAGTGAAGACTAGTGTATAAATATTGCACTTTTCCTATTTCTGTCTTTTTTAATTCATAGCATACCATATATATATATACACTTTGAATTAAAAAATCAATGAAGCATTAAAATTCTATGGAAAAACTTATACAATGATATGATTCTGTGTGATTAAATTGTCATTGAAATAATAGAAATAGATTTCCTGTCATTGAAACTGATCTGTCTCCCGTAATACAGGGGTTTCTCTACAGTCTGCGTAGTAGTTTCCTCTGACTTTTGGAAAGAACAAATACGTTTTTAGTTGTACATTTTTTTCTTATTAAGACATACCATTACTTTGGATACATGTTGTTCCTTTCTATATTTTTTTTAAATTTAAAAGACTTAGGAAAGAAAAGAAAAAGAAGAGCAAGGAGTGAGTGAGAGAGCCCCGTTCCAGCCCAGCCCCCCCCCCCCCCCCCCCGTCTCCCGGTGAGCACCCAGGCGGACTTCCGCTTTGCCTGGACCCCATCCCGGACCCCAGCCCCTCGTGTCCTCCTGCCCCCGCGTGCCTCCGCCGCCCCCGCAAGTCCCAGGTGAAGAATTCTGCCATCAACATCAGACCCTCTGCCTCTCTGGCCCACCGGGCACCTACGCAAACAGGAATAAAGGGAACACAGGCCATACATCTGGACTCCACTAAAATCATTATATCACCTGGACGAGATTCTTCACATCCAGCCTAAAGATAAGTAAACCTTTTT
The DNA here is from genome assembly GCA_023101885.1 of Typhlomys cinereus. NCBI lineage: Eukaryota > Metazoa > Chordata > Mammalia > Rodentia > Platacanthomyidae > Typhlomys > Typhlomys cinereus. The sequence goes on along the minus strand of JALPQD010000230.1, from coordinate 2,392,947 downwards.
TTTTTTCTTGTCACCTTACTGATCCTTTCTAGTATCAATTGTTGTAGATCAACTTCCTCATACAGCCACCCCAAAAACATACAACTTCAGGGAGTACATCACTCACTCTCACATATCACCAAGATACTAAATTGTAAAAGTGCACTACCATACTAATATTCACCCCTGGTTACTTAACCTGACTTAACTGATGTACTAACAGCCTAATAGCCTCATTTAGGATATAACAATAACAATACACAAACATACCCAATCCAAGGCAAGCACTAGTAATAACTGGCAAGGGTAACAATACCAACTACATCAGTTCAGGGAAAAACACACAGAAACTGAATGGTCTTAAAAAACAAAACAACAATGCCCAAGTCAAAGTGCAAAATCCATGAGAAACAAAACCCAAGAAGACCAATTTCCCACCGAAAGAATTAATCCCATAATGATGGATTCAGACCAGAACAAATTCACAGAAAACAGCCATGAAAGCCAGACCCAATATAACGACTTTCAGAGTATGATCATTACCATGATTAATACTATGAAAGAGGAAATCCGAGAAGAGTTAAACAACCGTATCAACCACTTTGAACAGGAACATAACAGGTACTTGGAGGAGTTGAGAAAAACAGTTCAAGAAATAAAACTAGGCATAGAGCAATTAAAACAGTCTCAGGCAGAGTTTAAAATTGAACTAAAAGACAAGTTATCTTCAACACAAAACTCAACAGAGAGTCTTATCAACAGAACAAATGAGGCAGAAAATAGAATTTTATATCTTGAAGACAAAGTGGAAGAATTAACCAGCTCAAAGGAAGAGATTGTTAAAGCCAAAAATATACTGGAGAGGAACACTCAAGAGATATGGGACACCCTGAAGAAGCCTAACATGCACATTCATGGAATACCAGAACAAGAATCCCAAAATACCACACCTGAGGAAATATTTCAATTCATCATAAATGAAAACTTCCCATAACTAAAGAATGAGAGGCCTATTGAAATACAAGAGGCATTTAGCACTCCAAACAGATATGACCAAAATAGAAAATCACCACGGCAAATAATAGTCAAAACACTCCACATTCAAGACAAAAAATGGTGCTGAGAGCTTCAAGAGAAAAAAAGCAAGTCACTTTTAAAGGTAAACCTATTAGAATAACAAATGACTACTCAATGGAAACGTAAAAGCAAGAAGAGCTTGGAAAGACATACTTCAAATATTAAATGAGCAAAAATGCCAACCCAGACTGATATACCCGGCAAAACTATCTGTCATGATTGAGGGAGAAAGAAAAGTTTTCCAGCACAAAGACAACTTGAAGGGACACATGTCTACCAAACCAGCCCTTCAAAAAATGCTAGAAATGATACTCAAGCTTGAAGAAAAGAACAAGCATATCCAGGAGAACAAAAGGGAAGTATAATACCACCAAAACATAAATATCAAACAACACGCTTACAAAATCTACTAAACATAAAAAATGTCCAGAATTAAAAATAATTTCTCCATTAAATGGAATTAACTCACCAATCAAGAGACACAGATTACAAACTTGGATTAAAAACCACAATCCAACAATCTGCTGCCTTCAGGAAACTCATCTCACCACAAAAGATAGGCACATCCTAAAAATGAAAGGCTGGTCCAAAATCTTGCAAGCTAATGGAACCAGGAAACAGGCAGGGGTAGCAATTATGCTTTCAGACAAAGTGGACTTCAAACCAAAGAAAATCATAAGAGACACAGATGGATACTACATTTTAGTCACAGGTACAATTCATCAGGAAGACTTCACAATACTGAACATATATGCACCCATTACAGGCCCCTCCACATTCATTAAGAAAACCCTAAAGCAAGAAATCAACCCCCAAACGATAATTCTTGGGGACTTCAACACCGCCCTCTCAACATGGGATAGATCAACAGGTCAAAAGCTTAACAGAGACACTGGAAGTTAATCAAACCGCTAAAGAAATGGACCTTAAAGATCTCTATCGAACTTTTCACCCACACACCAAAGAATACACATTTTTCTCAGCAGCACACGGAACTTTCTCCAAAATAGATCACATACTGGGCCACAAAATGAATCTACACATATACAAGAAAGTTGAAATTCTAACCTGTGCCCTGTCAGACCACCATGGCCTAAAGCTGGACATCCACAACACAACAAACAACAGAAAATACACTAACTCCTGGAAACTTAACACTATGATGCTGAATGAGAACTTGATTCAGGAAGAAATTAAAAAGGAAATTCAAGATTTCCTGAAAGCGAATGATAATGAAAATATAACTTACCAAAATCTCTGGGACACAATGAAAGCTGTCCTAAGAGATAAGAAAAAAGCTCTTAATGCCTACATCAAAAAAATGGAAACATCAGAAATAAACAATTTAACAATGCAGCTTAAAACTTTAGAGAAACTAGAGCAATCTGATCCCAAAAGTAGTAGAAGAGAGGAGATTAGCAAAATAAGAGGAGAAATATCTGAAATCGAGATTAAGAAAACGATAGAAAAAATCAACCAGTCAAAAAGCTGGTTCTTTGAAAAATCAAAAGATTGATACACCCCTAGCTAAATTAATCAAAAGCAAGAGAGAGAAAACCCAAATTAACAAAATCAGAAATGAACATGGAGTTATCACTACTGATACCCAAGAAATCCAGAGAATTATAACATCATATTTCAAAAACTTATACTCTGTGAAGTTTGACAACACAAAAGAGATGGATGAATTTCTAAATAAACACAACTTACCTAAATTGAATCAGGAAGTTGTGAATTATTTAAATAGTCCTATAACATACAAGGAAATTGAGGAAGTAATCTTGAATCTTCCATCCAACAAATGTCCTGGACCAGATGGATTCAGCACAGAGTTCTACCAGATATTTAAGGAGTTAATAACACCAATACTCCTTAAACTGTTCCATCAAATAGCAAAGGAAGGAACACTACCAAATTCCTTCTATGAAGCTAATATTGTTTTAATCCCAAAACCTAATAAAGATTCACTTAAAAAAGAAAACTATAGGCCGATCTCTCTGATGAACACAGACACAAAGATTCTCAACAAAGTCTTAGCAAATCGGATTCAAAAACATATCAAAAAGATCATTCACGGGGACCAAGTAGGCTTCATCCCCGGCACACAAGGTTGATTCAACATACGCAAATCAATAAATGTAATTCATCATGTAAACCAGTCCAAAGTCCAAGACCACATGATACTCTCGATAGATGCAGAAAAAGCTTTTGACAAGATCCAACAGCCTTTTATGATCAAAACACTAGAGACAGTAGGAATGGAAGGAACCTTTATCAATATAATAAAAAGCTGTATACAACAAGCCCACAGCAAGGATTATGCTCAATGGGGAACAATTGAAAGCATTCCCACTTCGATCAGGAACTAGACAAGGCTGTCCACTCTCACCACTTCTATTCAATATTGTACTTGAAGTCTTAGCTGAAGACAAGAAAGGGACATAAGAGCAATTCAAATCGGCAAGGAAGAAGTCAAGCTATCCCTATTTGCAGATGACGTGATCCTATACCTGAGTGATCCCAAAAACTCCATCAGAAAGCTCCTGGAGCTAATTGAGACATTCAGAAGGGTGGCAAGATACAAAATAAATGTGCAAAAATCAGAGGCCTTCCTATATGCCCAGAATGAAAGAAGTGAAAAAGCCTTGAGAGAAACAATCCCATTTACTATAGCCCCTAAAAAAATGAAATACCTTGGTATAAACCTAACCAAGGAAGTAAGAGGCCTTTACAATGAACACTTTAAAACCCTAAAAAAAGAAATTGCAGAAGACACCAGAAAGTGGAAAGACCTCCCATGTTCCTGGATTGGCAGAATCAACATTTTAAAAATGACCATCCTACCAAAGGCAATATACAAATTCAATGCTATACCAATTAAAATCCCAAAGCAATTCTTTAAAGAAGTTGACCAAATAATCTCAAAGTTCATATGGAGGCACAGAAGACCCAGGATGGCAAAGACAATCCTGAGTAACAAAAACACTGCTGGAGGTATTACCATACCAAACCTTAGTCTATACTATAAATCCATAGTTATAAAAACAGCCTAGTACTGGCTCCAAAATAGACACACAGATCAATGGATAAGGATTGAAGACCCAGATAAAAGCCCACAAAAGTACATCCATTTGGTCTTTGACAAAGGGGCCCAAAGAATCCAATGGAAAAAAAAACAGCATCTTCAACAAATGGTGCTGGCAAAACTGGATCTCCACATGCAGAAGATAAAACTGGACCCGTACTTGTCACCATGTACAAGAATTAATTCCAAATGGATCAAGGACCTTGATATAAGGCCAGAGACTATAAAAACCATAGTTGAAAGGATAGGGAACTCCCTCGAGCTGATTGGGCTAGGCCAACACTTCCTAAACAGACATCCAATGGCACAGTCACTGCTACCAACTCTCAACAGTTGGGATCTTGTGAGATTAAAGAGCTTCTATTCAGATAAAGAGATTGTTACATGAGCTCAAAGGCAACCCACAGAATGGGAGAAAATCTTCACTAACCACACATCTGATAGAGCTCTACTGTCCAGAGTGCACAAAGAACTTAGAAAACTAAACATCAAGGAAACAAATGGGCCAATTAAAAAATGGGCCCTGGAACTTCAAAGAAACTTTACCAGGGATGAAATTAAAATGTCTAACAAATATCTTTAAAAATGCTCCATTTCCTTAGCCATCAGGGAAATGCAAATGTAAACTTCCCTGAGATATCATCTCACCCCGGTCAGGATGGCAAAAATCCACAACACAAACAACAACAAATGCTGGAGAGGATGTGGAGAGAGGGGAACTCTCCTACATTGCGGTGGGAATGCAGGCTCATACAGCCACTCTGACGAGCCGTCTGGTGATGCTTCAAGAAATTAAAGATTGAAATGCCATATGACCCTGCTATCCCACTTTTGGGAATAACCCCCCATGCAGCAGAGGTTCACCTCGATAGCACAAGCAGGACCATGTTCATAGCAGCACTGTTTACAATAGCAAAGTCATGGAATCAACCCAAATGTCCAACAGTTGAGTGGATAAGGAAACTGTGGTACATCTATACAATGGAGTACTACTCACTATCAAAAATGATGAATTACTGGAATTTGCTGGGAAATGGATGTCATTATAAACAATTATATTATTTGAAGTATCCCAAAACCAGAAAATTAAGCACCGTATGTACTCCCTAATAGGTGGCTCCTAGTACCAAACCCACCCTGCCCACCTTGAGACACTCAAAGGTAAATCTATGTAATACCCTTTGTCAAAGATCAAATGTCTGTAGTTGTGTGGGCTTACATCTGGGTCTTCAACCCGATCCATTGATCTGTGTGTCTATTTTGGACCCAATACCAGACTGTTTTTACAACTATGGATGTATGATTATACCTCCAACAGTGTTTTTGTTACTTAGGATTGTCTTTGCTATCCTGGGTTTTTTGTGCCTCCATATGAATTTTGAGATTGTTTGGTCAACTTCTTTAAAGAATTGCTGTGGGATTTTAATTGGTATAGCATTGAATCTGTATATTGCCTTTGGTATGATGGTCATTTTTCAATGTTGATTCTGCCAATCCAGGAAAATGGAAGGTCTTTCCACCTTCTGGTGTCTTCCATAATTTCTTTCTTTAGTGTTTTAAAGTGTTCATTGTAAAGGCCTCTTACTTCCTTGGTTAGGTTTATACCAAGATATTTCATTTTTGGGGGGTTATAGTAGATGGGATTGTTTCTCTCGGGGCTTTTTCACTTCTTTCATTCTGGGAATATAGGAAGGCCACTGATTTTTGTATATTTATTGTGTATCCTGCCACCCTGCTGAACTTCTCAATTAGTTCCAGGAGCTTACTAGTGGAGTTTTTGGGATCACTCAGGTATAAGATCATGTCATCTGCAAATAGAGATAAGTTGACTTCTTCCTTGCTGACTTGAATCCATTTTATGTCCGTTTCTTGTCTTAATGACTTCAGCTAAGGCTTCAAGTACAATATAGAATAGAAGTGGTGAGAGTGGACAGCCTCGTCTAGTTCCTGATTGAAGTGGGAATGCTTCAAGTTTTTCCCCATTGAGCATAATCCTTGCTGTGGGCTTGTTGTATACAGCTTTTATTATATTGATAAAGGTTCCTTCCATTCCAACTGTCTCTAGGGTTTTGATCATAAAGGGCGGTAGGATCATGTCAAACGCTTTTTCTGCATCTATCGAGAGTATCATGTGGTCTTGGACTTTGGAATGGTTTATATTGTGAATTACATTTATTGATTTGCGTATGTTGAACTAACCTTGTGTGCCTGGGATAAAGCCTACTTGATCCCCGTGGATGATCTTTTTGATATGTATTTGAATCCGATTTGCTAAGACTTTGTTGAGAATCATTGCATCTGTTTTCATCAGAGAGATGGGCCTATAATTTGCTTTTTTTAAGTGTGCCTTTATTAGGTTTTTGGATTAAGATGATATTAGCTTCATAGAAAGAATTTGATAGTGTTCCTTCCTTTGCTATATGATGGAACAGTTTAAGGAGTGACTATTGGTGTTATTAGCTCCTTAAATGTCTGGTAGAACTCTGTGCTAAATCCATCTGGTCCAGGACATTTGTTGGTGGGAAGATTTGAGATTACTTCATCGATTTCCTCATATGTTATGGGACTATTTTAATAATTCACAATTTCCTGATTCAATTTAGGTAAGTAGTTTTTACTTAGGAATTCATCCATTTCTTTTGTGTTGTCAAATTTTACAGAGTATAAGTTTTTGAAATATGATGTTATAATTCTCTGGATTTCTTTGGGTATCAGTAGTGATAACTCCATGTTCATTTCTAATTTTGTTAATTTGGGTTTTCTCTCTCTTGCTTTTGGTTAACTTAGCTAGGCATGTATCATTCTTATTGATTTTTTTCAAAAAACCAGCTTTTTGACTGGTCGATTTTGTGTATCATTTTCCTAATCTCGATTTCAGATATTTCTCTCCTTATTTTGCTAATCTCCTCTCTTTTACTGCTTTTGGGATTGGATTGCTCTAGTGTCTCTAAAGCTTTAAGCTGCATTGTTATTTATTTCTGATGTTTCCATTTTTTTGATGTAGGCATTAAGAGCTATGAAGTTACCTCTTAGGACAGCTTTCATTATGTTCCAAAAATGTTGGTAAGTTGTATTTTCATTATCGTTTACTTTCATGAAATCTTGAATTTCCTTTATAATTTCTTCCTGAATCCAATTCTCATTCAGCATCGTACTGTTAAGTTTGCAGGAGTTAGTGTATTTTCTGTTGTTTGTTGTGTTGTGGATGGTGGTCTGACAGGGTACAGGCCAGAATTTCAGCTTTCCTATGTATGTGTAGATTCATTTTGTGGCCCAGTATGTGATCTATTTTGGAGAAAGTTCTGTGCGCTGCTGAGAAAAATGTGTATTCTTTGGTGTGTGGATGAAAAGTTTGATAGAGATCTATAAGGTCCACTTCAGTAAGGGTTTGATTAAGTTCCAAAGTGTCTCTGTTAAGTTTTTGATCTGTTGATCTATCCCATGTTGAGAGGCCAGTGTTGAAATCCCCAAGAATTATCATTTTGGGTTGATTTCTCACTTTAGAGGTTGTAGGGTTCACTTAATGAATGTGGGGGGCCGTATTGGGTGCATATATGTTCAGTATTGTGAAGTCTTCCTGGTGAATTGTATCTGTGACTAAAATGTAGTATCCATCTGTGTCTCTTATGATTTTTTTTGGTTTGAAGTCCATTTTGTCTGATAGCATAATGGCTAGCCCTGCCTGTTTCCTGGTTCCATTAGCTTGCAGAATTTTGGACCAGCCTTTTATTTTTAGGATGTGCCTATCTTTTGTGGTGAGATGGGTTTCCTGCAGGCAGCAGATTGATGGGTTGTGGTTTTTAATTCAAGTTTGTAATCTGTGTCTCTTGATTGGTGAGTTAATTCCATTGACATTTAATGTTATATTGGAGAAATTATTTTTAATTCTAGACATTTATTATGTTTAGTGGCTTTTGTAAGTATATTGTTACACTTTTAGGTTTGGGTGGTATTATACTTCCTTTCTGTCCTCCTGGATATGCTTGTTTTTTTCTTCAAGCTTGAGTATCATTTCTAGCATTTTTTGATGGCCTGGTTTGGTGGACATGTATCCCTTCAAGTTGTCTTTGTGCTGGAAAATTTTTCTTTTTCCCTCAATCATGATGGATAGTTTTGCCGGGTATATAAGCCTGGGTGGACATTTTTGCTCATTCATTACTTGAAGTACGTCTCTCCAAGCTCTTCTTGCTTTTACTGTTTCGATTGAGAAGTCATCTCTTATTTTAATAGGTTTATCTTTAAACGTGACTTGTTTTTTTTCCCCTTGAACCTTTCAGCACTATTTCTTTGTCTTGAATGTGGAGTGTTTCTATTTTGGTCATATCTGTTTAGGGTGTGGAACGCCTCTTGTATTTGGATGGGGCTCTCTTTTTTTAGATGAGGAAAGTTTTCCTTGATGATAGTTTGAAAAATTTCCTCAGGTGTAGTATTTTGGGATTCTTGCTCTGGTATTCCATGAATATGCATGTTAGGCTTCTTCAGGGTGTCCCATAACTCTTTCTCAAATCTCTTTTTGGCTTTAAGAACCTCTTAAAACTCACACTTTGTCTTCAAGGCCTGAAATTATATTTTCTGCTTAGTTAGTTCTCTGATAAGACTCTCTGTTGAGTTCTGGGTTGAAGATAGCTTGTCTTTTAGTTCGGTTTTAAACTGCTTGAATTTGTTTTAACTGCTCTGTGCCTATTTTTGTTTCTTGAACTGTTTTTCTCAACTCCTCCAAGTGTCTGTTGTGCTCCTCTTCAAAGTGGTTGATGCGGTTATTTAACTCCTCCCAGATTTCCTCTTTCATAGTATTGATTAATGTAATGCTCATGTTTTGAAATTCGTCTTCTTGGGTCAGGCTTTCTTGGCTATTTCCCATGGATTTGTTCTGGTTGGAGTCTATCATTATGGAGTTAATTCTTTCAGTGGGAGATTTGTTTTCTTGGGTTTTGTTTCTCATGGATTTGTACTTTGACTTGGTCATTGTCGTTTTATCTCTTAAGACCTTCTTTCAATTTCTGTGTGTTTCTTGACTGAACTGAATTAGTTGGCCTGGAGCAGAGCCTGCTCTGACTGGCTGGTGGGAGGAGTTGGGACTAGTAGGTTACCTGGTTCTTGGGAGTGAGCAGAGGGTGCTTTCCTGGGGTGCAGTGTGTCCTCGCTGGAATGGGTGCATCCCCGGCAGGTGGGGAAAGGGGAGAGGTGTGGGTGGTGGGTACAATTAACTTGGGGAGCAGGAAAGTGGCCCAGGGGTCCTCCCTGGCCAGGAGCAGCACCTGCTCCAACTGGCTGGTGGGAGGAGCTGGGACTAGTGGGTTACCTAAGGCGCAGTGTGTCCTGGCTGGACTGTGTGCCTCCCGGGTGGGTGGGGAAAGGGTCTTTTGTTTGTTTTAGAATGTTACAAGAAATATAGCTGCATGTAGTATGACACACAAATATTAGGTAATGAAGAAAATTAGACACTGAAGGATAGAGCAGTGAGGTCCTAGATATGGACATGCATTGCTTGTCTAACACAAGTTCCATTTGTATTTATTACCATCACAGAAAGGTGTATCATTGGCTGTTATCTTATTCTAAACAATCTTTTCTCATAAATCTTTATTTTTGCATGTCTTCACTGTAACACTAGTACTTTTTGGAACCTGTTTCTAATTCACTTGTTTAGTCAATATATATTTTATCATTTCTTTATGCTTTTTCTTATTAACAACAGCAATACTGACTTCTCATTCTAAAAACATTCCTATCCTTGAACCTGGGTTGCCTTTTCTATTGGGCAGCAATTTGCTTTATCAATATTACATAATGAAATTATTCCAGTGGAAATGATCATTATATTCTATAATTTCTTGTAAATGTTTGAAATTTTTGAATGAAAAGCCATGTAAATTTCTGACTTTCCCTCAGTGATTTTCAATAGTAAGTCCTGCAGTTACCTATGAAAAACTTAGACTACACACGATGTGCTTATATACAAGGCCTGGAGACAATTTGAGTTCTCTGTGTGATCCTGAGCACACAAAATCGCTGGCCATCATAGGATGCACACTTCTCAGTTGCTGGTATGCTGCCTCCTCTGGTGGACCAACAGTCATTCCTTTAAGACCTAGTTAACTTGTGAGTCTTTTAACCAATCAGCTATGTGGGGTAAATAATATGTTTTTACATAATTAGAAGCAACACAATAAATTTTCTTATTTTCTCATGTCTTACATCTATGTTCGTGACTACAATAACATGAGTATTTATTCTATGATTTATAATTTTAAATATCTTTCACATTTTAACATGTCAATGTTTCTATTTTGCAGCTAATTCACTATTGTAAGATAGAATAATTTCTGTTATATTTTATTTTTTTCTAAATAATTTTCTTTCACTTTGCCTTAACTCCACAGTTACACTTAAATCCATATCCTTACCTGTCCTGGAGTGATCTCACAGGTAAACATGGTTTAAAAAAATCCTATCTGGAATTATCATCAACTCCATGAGAAACCTACTATTTCAAGTACTCAAATTCATTAGCTAAATTGTCAGCATTACTGGATCATTTTACATTAGTTCACAATCTCTGTTAAAGATATACATTTCATTTACTCCACGCATTTTTCAACATGCTTGTATAATATGGCTTGTAAAATCTTCTTAAGCAACATTACACATTCTAATGTCTTAATATGTTCTCCACACACTCTCACAAATTCATTTTAATTATTTACCTTCCTTCTGTTCATCTGCAACATCTCACAGCAAGATCAATAAAAATGCCATATGCTTTGCTAACTAGGATGATGATTTAATCTTCAACTTGAAACTCTGTTAGCACTACATCCAGCTGATTTCCAATTTACATAAATGGTTGCCTGTAGGCATCTTCCAAGATGTCATAAGCAAATCCATCACTAATATCTGCTTCGAACACCACTGAGGATGCTCAAACATTTATATTTGGCTCTCTATTTTTAGCTCAGGACCAGATCTGTCTGTTTTCCTTCTTGCTTATCATCACTTAATGATTTCTCACTCAGAAAACTGACCATGTCCATCTCCAAACACCTGTCCTCTTTGATAACACTGAAATAGGAGGAAAAAGCTCTTAGGTCCATGCATAATTTCTTCCTCAAATTAACTTTGATTCAACTACACACCCCGTTGGACTCACATTAAAAACAGTGCTTAATATTTTCCTCTTCCTATTTGTTTATGAGTTCACTCATGTTCTCTAGGAGTCCCTTGATCATATTTGTAATTTGTTGCCTTAGTTGTTGCTTTCTTGACTGTTACACAAGAAGTTATTTTCATTGGAATCTGACATCATAGTGTCTCAGGTACTCTCTGTTGCTGTGAGAAAATACTCTATCACAACTTAAGGAAAGAAAAGGAAATTCATTTCGTTTATGGTTCCAGAGGGGAGATGCAGTCCATTACAGCAGAAAAGGCATGTATGGCTGACAGAAACTAGAGATAGCTTAAGTCACATCAATCAGGGTGAACATGAACAAACATCCAACTAGCAGAGCAGACACTAGCAGCAGCTAGTGGTGGGTCTCAAGGTCCACCACCTTGTGACATGCCTTCCTGCAGCAAGACTCTACCTCCTACAGTTGCCACAACCTTCCCAAACATCACCTGAGGATTCAAATGCACAAGCCTGTGATGGACATCTTACATATGCATGCACTGAAATATCTTCTACAACCTTATATTTTTATTCTATATGGTAGCTAAATTTAAGAAAATGAGATAACATTGAAATTGCTTTTTTTTTTTTCCTTTGTAGTTAGACAATTCCCATGCTATGGTTTTTCACCTGCATTTGGAAAAGATAATCTGCAATTCTTCATGATTCCTTTCATTCTGAAATATCTTTATTTTTTTTATTTCCACTCATACATACTTAACAGATACACTGGTCCCCTCCCTCCCTCTAACCTCCCACCGCCCTGTGCCCTCTTCTCTCCCCCCTCCCTCCCCATCCCCCAGTTCCTCCCTCTCCCATCCCCAGAGCATCCTTTAATGTGCATGCCAAACTTTCCTCTGGGTCCTCCTCTCCGATGAGGTGCAAAGACCCAGTGGCATTTCCCAGAACCCTTTCCTGTGTTCCTCTTAAGCATAGGAACACTACTGTGGCTGTCAATCCCTTGCCTCCAAGGATCCTAGTGCCTTTAGTCCATGCTAGACTTTGTGGGGTCAATAGTGTGTTGGACATTGTGCAGGGCATGCAAAGTCCAATTATGATTGCTTCGGCCCTAATTTGTGTGGAGTATCTTGCATATCATCGCTCCTCCCACCCTTGTGCTCTTACAATCTTACCACCCCCTCTTCCGCAAATCATTCTGAAATACCTTTAGTTTTGTTTTATTGATTTATTTTTGGTTTCTATTTTCATCAAGTTCTGATTTTATTTTTTGTTGTTTCTTTCATTTTAGAAACTTGTGGCTTAATTTGTTCTTATCGTGTTGTCTTCTTGTGGCATAAGATCATTTATTGGAGACTTTCCTACAAGTGTAAATATTCCTACTTATTATATTTACTTATTATACTTTAGCGTGACCAGAAAATATATTTGATATAATTTATATTTTTAATCTGTTGATACTCACATGGTTTTAACACTTTTCTACATAGAAAAACACCAAAGATATGCTTAACAAATAAATTCACTGATGTTACAGCAAAATCAATATACAAACATTAGTAGTATTTCCCCTAAAGTTATGTAATAGATAAATCAATTTAATTTGAAATGCCTACAAGAAAAAATTAGGAAAAAATTTGGTCAAGGAGTGAAAGATCTAGGCAATGAAAGCTGTTGAAAATTGAAGACAAATGTTGAGGAAAACACAAATGAAAGAAGATTCATATTTGACACTGAAACTTAGTATTATTTAATTATCCATAACACAGAAATTGATTTACAGATACAATGTAATAATTACTGTCAAAATATCAATGATATTCCTGAAAATATGCAAAAATTAAGAAAATAGTTTATTTTGTATGGAGCTACAAAGACCCCAAATAGCAAAATAAACAGTGAATGAAATAAATAGACTTGAGGCAAACCCCTACTTGATTTGAAAATATGATGTCATTGTCTAATAACCAATAGAGACGGGCAATGATATTAAACAGATTCATAGACCACTAACTAACCAATTTTTTTTCAATTTTTTAAAGAGTAATATCATCTCACATTGTACAAAAGACAGTCTCTTTAGTTATTGTGCTGTGAAAATAGTACAGCCACATGAAAAAGAATGAAATTACAAAAAACTCTTGCTAGTTGTAAATGACTACTCAAAATTTATTGAACAATTAAATGTAAGATCTGAAACTATAAAATTACTACAAGAGAAAATACAAGAAATATCACTTAGCAGCAAGTGAGCCGGCAATGAACTGTTTCAATAAGACCAAAAGTATTGACAACAAAAACAAAAATAAGTCAAATTTACATCAAACCAAAAATGTTAGCCACACAAAGAAAACAATGGACAAAATAAAAATATAACCTGCATGTGTATACTATTGGTATGTATGTGTGTGTAGGTGTGTGTAGAAGAGAGCACGAGAGTGACATTGGAAATCTTCCTGGATTGCTTGCTCTACTTCCTTATTGACTTACTCTGAGATTCCTCAGGCTCTGTCTTCTAGAGCCAAAAGTCAGACCACTGCTATTTTGGCCCCGTGTTTTTACGTCCTTCTCAGGTCCTTCTGCTTGTAAGACAAAGTCTTAAATCCTGAGCCATCCCTTCAGAACATAATATCCACAATTTATATGGAATACAAATAAGTCAATAGTTATGATAAAATTATTTTAAATGGGCAAAAGACTGGAGTAAACATTTTTTCAAAAAAATTAATACAAATGTCAAACTGCTTGACATTCACACAAAAGGATGCTCCAGGGAATGGAAGTGGGAAAGAGGAGGACTGGGAGAAAGGGAGGGAAGGGGGTGAAAGGAAGGGAAAAAGGGGGGAGAGTGCAAGAGGAACTGGGGAAGGGTGGAGGGAGGGAAGGGACCAGGGTACCTATTAAGCTTGTATGACTGGGAAAAAATAAATAAATATAATTTTAAAAATTAAAAAAACAAATGTCAAACTGCTCTGTGAAGAATTACTAGCCATCACCAATTAATAAACAATGGAAATTAAGACCACAATGAAATGTTGGTTGTTAACTACTAAAATGGTTATTGTCAAATATAAGTTTCTGGAAGGGTATGTAAAAAGGAAACTAGGGGGCTGGAGAGGTGGCTCAGGGGTTAAGCCTCCGCCTTGCAGGCGGAAGGTCCTGAGTTCGGATCCCAGATCCCACGTATAGACGCCAGGCGGAAGCGGGGGCGGCCTGCGTTTCTGGTCCTTGTAGGGCGGAGCCTGTGAATCCCGGGGCAGAGTAAACAAGGAGGAGGTGGAGGCGTCCATGGTGGTTCCTGAATTCATCCGTGGTTCTACACATACACATACACAGACACACACACATGCGCGCGCACATACATATGCACATGCGCACAGTTGAATAAATAAAAAAAATTTTTAAAAAGGAAACTCTTGCCCATTGTTGATAGGCAAGTAAGATACTGCATACAACATGGAAACATACAGTGCTCCCCAAAACTAATAATACCGAAGTTTGTCAAAATTTAAAGTAGAAGTACCTATGATGCAACAATCCCATACCTCTATCTGTTTCAAAAACTGAACCCTGGTATGCTAGAAACCAATTTGCCTATATATTAAATGTACATTGGACAAGATTTGTCCACCAGAGATGAAGGATAATTAAAAGCCAATAAATATACAAAATGAATTACTCTTCAGAAAAAATGGAAGAAATGTTATTTGTGATAATATGATTGAACCTGAGAATATTAATGTTAATGAAAATAAGCCAGGAGCATAAAAGCAAGTATCACATCATCTTTTTATATAAAGAATTGAAAGTTGAGCAGAAAATAGGAAGTAGAATGATGAAACTATCGTAAGATCTTTGGGGAATGCTTCAATTAGGGTTTGCAAATGACTTTTACCGGGACGATATGGTATAAGTTTCTACTTATCACAGATAGAGCACTGATGACAGATGAAATAAATGATTCTATCCATCTAACTGGTCATCTGCTAGTGTTTGGATGGAGGTGGATACAGGAGGTTGGGTGATTCAAGGCAGCTGCATCACTATAAAACCCACCTTAGAATGGTTGATGACTCACAGAAACTCCATCCCTACACCCTGCAGTTAGCTCTACCAAAGGGAATCTCCTATCCCCGTCAATTGTTTAATATCTTTCTAATCTTAGGATAGGACCTAATGGATCTTGAAGTTTCATGAATTTCCTGAGTATTGTTAGTTTCCTAGTTTTATGAGCTTCCTTCTTCCTTCCAGGAGGAATCAAAAGCTTCACAGCAACCCACTCCGTACTTCAGCTCATATATTCTTTGTCTCTCTTCAATGATGCTCTCTGTTCCTTTAAGGGAGTTTTACAGATATCCAATTATTTTCTTCCATTCATAACTGAACATTTGGTCACTATGCCACAGCAAGAGACTTTTTCTGAAGGTCTTTGAAGGTAGCAATTTCTACCTTAATTACCCAATGTATAAAAGAAGTTTCCCTCCATGATCAAGAATGGCGGAAGCCAGAATCTAATGATAGAAACAAAATGTTGGGAAGACAGTTTTGACAGGCACATCACACTGAATTGGTATGTCTTCCCAGCCACAAATCTTTTCCCTGGCTTATAGTGCCAAACATAAGTTCCAACTACCAGGCGCATCTTGACTGACTTGACAGTACTATAGTTTGCAGGATCTATAACCAAGCATACTAATAGTGATAGTTCTCCTCTAGAAAATTGCATAGTGTCTTCTCCTAGCTCATTCTCAGCTTGATTTCTCCATATCCTACAAACAACTTGGGAGGTCTTCTGCTAGCTCTTGTAGCAGTAGCAATGGCAATACCTTGTGTGATTTGTGATTCCTTAGTAGCATCAGCTAACTGACAATTGGTAGGTAGTCACTGGGATTGCTCTTTGAGAGTTCTTTTTCCCAGTCAGGCAGGGTGTCTCCATTCAAACCTTTTGTTGTTGTTGTTGTTTAATATTTTTATTTATTTATTTACACACATACGTGTGATGTGTGTGTGTGTGTGTGTGTGTGTGTGTGTGTGTGTGTATGAGTGCACTGTGTGTCCCTGTGGAGGGTCAAGGATGACTTCAGGAATCATCCTGGTTTATTTCTACACCCTTCTTGCTTCATTCTGGGATTTCCCAGGTTTCATTCACCAGAATAGGAAGTGCAGACCTTTGTCATCTTGGCCTAATGTTTTTTTTTTAATTTTTAATTTTTTTTATTTTTCTGCTCATACAAATATAATAGGAACCCCTGTCCCCTCCCTCCAACCCTCCCTGGACCTCTCTGTTCCCTCCCCGTTTTGTCCCTTCCTTCCCCCCTCCCTTTCTCCCAGTTCCCCCTCCCCTCATCTCTGAAGCATCCTTTAATGAGTATATCAAACTTTCCTCTGGATCCTCCTCTCTGATGAGGTGTAAGGACTCAGTGGCAATTACTAGAACTCTTTCTTGTGTTTCCCTTAAGTATAGGAACACTATTGTGACTGTTAATCCCTTGCTTCTAAGGATCTTAGTGCCTTTAGTCCATGCTAGAATTTGAGGGGTCAATGATATGTTGGTCATTGCATAGATCATGCAGAGTCCTGTTATAATTGCTTCGGCCCTAACTTGTGTGGAGTATCTTGCGTATCATGACTCCTCCCATCCTTGTGCCCTTACAATCTTACTGTCCCCTCTTCTGCAAATTTCCCTGAGCTTCAGGATGGGGAGAGATTAGGCTGGCCTAATTCCAGGTGTTTGATATAGAGTCTCTGATGTTCTGAATTATGGTTTGTTGATGATTTTTTTTTTCAGTTTTGCTGTTCCTGCAATGCCCTTGGTTCCATCCTGATGGGTATTGGATGTCACCCTCTGTTGGCCTAGTGTTTTTAATGTGGAATCTGGGATCTGAATTTTTCTGCTTGTGAGGCAGAGTCTTAACCCCTGAGCCATCTCTCCAGTCCTCCATTCAAACTCTTCAACTGCCATTTTGTATTTATTGCCTTCCAGATGTTTTTCCCAATCTGTAAGATGCAGAAGTGTTAACATTATAATGAGGCTTTTTTTTTTTACAGTGGATGGGTAGGATATTTGAAAGCTCATGTTGGCTCCAAGCATATGCCAAGTGGTTTTGGGCAGCTGAGGAAATACTGAAAGAAACCTTAATAAGGTCCAATGCAGCACAAAATGATTGAACACACATAGCAATTGTTTCATCAAAAGAGCAATATCATTTACAGAAGCATGGAAGGAATGCACTATCTACTCTTCGATAACCCAGTGATTTTCCATGAGACATATGACCTCTTCATCCTAGAGTGCTGTTGTTATTGCCCTGGTGATGTTATGTGATGTACCTTCTCTGATACCTTTGTGGGGCTAGTTTGTACTATCCAGTCTTCAGTCTGGTAATTTGTTTCCTAATTCTTTGTTTTCCCATTTGTCAAATCTTGGGATTATTTTCTGTACTATTAGAACTTTTTAAAAAACTCTTGCATATACTTATAATCTTGAAGAGTTTTACCTATATACCCCTATAGCAGTTTCAAAGCTTGAATCGTACATTAAGATCTTTAGACTATATTTTTTTCAGGATGAGAGGAATCTAGTTTCAGTCTTTTACATAAGAAATTCAGTTTTCTCCAGCACCATTTTTAAAGAGGGCATCTTTTCTCAAATATATTGGACACCACTGTCAAAAAATTAGGTGACATGGTTTAATTCTGGGTCCTTATTCTATTTTGCTGGATTATATGTTTGTTTCTGTCCCAGAATGATGTTCTTTTTTGCTTCCACAATTTAATAAGATAATTGGAAACTGGGCACTGTGATTCCTCTGGAATTGCTCTTTGTGTGAGGATTGTTTGGGGTATTTTCTGCTTCCATATGAAACATAATTTTCTTTTCTAGTCTGTGAGGGATGTCAGTAGGATTTGGATGAGTATAGCACTGGATCTATATATTGATTTCAGTAATATGGCCATTTTTGTACATTATCTGTAAACATGGGAGGTCTTATATTTTCTGTTTTCTTCAACTTTCTCCAATGCTTCAAAGTTTTCATTGTAGGACTCTTTCATTTTTCTGAGCAGGTGTTTCCTAAATTTAATTATCTAAAGTTATTGTTAATGAGATTTTCCCCCTGATTCTTTCTCAGCAAATTCATTATGGGGATATAAGAAAGCTATTAATTTCATATGTTGATTTCATATCCTGTTGCTTTGTTAGGATTTTTTAATGTCTGAGAGTTTTCTTATGAAGTCTTAGGGCTTTAAAATATAGAAAAAGGTCTTCTTCAAATGGGAATAATTTTGATTTTTTCTTTTCCTAATATAATCCATTTGATTTCTTTTCCTTGTGTTATTGCTTTAGCTAAGCCTTTGAACAATGTTTTGAATACAAGTGAATACCTATGTCTCATACCAGATTTTAAAGGAAATGCATTTCATTTCCTCATTTAGTATACTGTACTATTTTACTAAAAAGTATGGATTTATCATAGGCAGACTTCATTATGTTAAGGTTTATTCCAGTCATTCCCAATTTCTTAAGGAATGTCCTCATTAAGGGATACTTTTTGCATCCGTTGAGATGAAAATTTGTGTCCTTGAGAGTATTGATAGCTTGAATTACACTTGCAGCACATGTGTGATTGTTGTATCAAATATTCAGGGGGGAGGAAGCTGTTATTCTGCTACTTTGTTTAAATTTCAAGTTTTTTGTGCTTTGTTTTCAATTTTAGCTTGATTATTTCAACATATGCACATGCAATTAGTAATAAAAATTATACACTATGCTAAACATATCATTGATAGCATATTTACATTTTAGGCAAGACAGTGCAGGAATTAAAGTAGTACTAAAGCTTAATCATATAGATCATTTTAAAACGATGTGAGTTGTAAAAAAGTATACCACATCTATATGTAAACATATGCATAAGAAGATAAGGGTCCTTAAAATGTCCTAATAAATACTTTAAATTTTTCAAAGTATATTGGTTTCTACAGACCAAAATAATCCATTAAATTCTCATGCTGATTTCACAATAAGTTGTGGAAATAATAATTAACAATTGCTGATTTATAAAACAATAATTAGAATTTCGTTCTCTATGCTATGTGTGGCCAAAACAGAATGGAATAATTTAATAATAAGTTCCAAGTAGAAATTATACACCTAAAATGGTGTTTAAAAATGAAAATGGACATAATGAAAAACCAGACATCTTGAAGATATGTAAGGGGATGCATAAGGCAGTAAAACTATATATTATTCATTTGAAAATTTAGTAACATTCTAGTGTTATTACTAAAATACCAAATAGTATTCATTATTTTTATCTAGAAAGATCATTTTAGAGTTCAAAAGAGGATTCTTGCTTTTCTGTAGAAATATTTATGGAAAACCTGGCATAGTATCTAAGTTTTTGAAATCCTGGTTTAGTGTGTGATTGCTGCATCCTGTATAACATATATTACAGAATTGTTTCAGCTCAAGGCCTAAAGACGCTTAAATGAAGAGTACTACATCTTGTAATCTTAGCATGGTTTTGGAAAGACTGTGTGAATACACTTTCTTAATCATAATAGAGATAAAGGCAAATAATATAATATGGATAATTGATATTTATATACTGATAGATGAGCTGATTAAAATTCCATTTAGTACTATCAGCTAATATATCAACAGTTCATATTTGATATTTCATCATGAATATTGCACAGAGAGATTATTAAACTTAAAATTGTGCTAGTTCTCCAGAGAAAATATCTCTGATTCACTCCTGAGATTAAAGCCATTTACTATTGATTTCTCATGAGGAGTTTTAACAAACGTTGCTTGGCAGAAACTAAGAGACAGTAAAATGCTCTATTTCCTTAGCTACCAGATTCAGGGCCATACTTTTTAATTCTACTATGGTATTCTGGACTCAATTCAGAATTTTGACTGTGAAAATTGCCTGTGGAAATTAGGCTGGTGAATCTATTGTGAATATCATGTGTCTGAGAGGCACTAGAAATGACAGCACTGAAGAAAACCAAAAATAAAAAATTGATTACACTATCACAGGCTTCTAAAAATTTTCATTTAACTGAATATGGTACACAGCATTACTACTTGAGAAACCATTCAAAATTTAAAGGGTTATCATAAAGCTCTTATTTTGAACATCACTGTCATTCAAATAAAGGCTGCATAGATAGATAGTCTTCAGTTTTTGGAGATTGTAGATATTACATGGGTTTGTTACATGTTTAACATTTAATTTTAAGACATCAATGTATCTATCAATATAAACATCTAAGCGACTTAATCATCAAAAACTTTCATTAAGAACATTGTGAATTTCTTTTATCAGATTCATAATTCAAGGACTTCAAAAGTTTTCATTCCCCCTAAAATAATCTTAATTAAACAACCCTTTCATGATTCATGGATTTCTAATAATTTTGGAGTTAAATGTATAACAATGATAATGTTCTATTATAATCCTCAATGTATTAAGAATTTCTCTGGTATGCAAAATTAAGTATCAATTTAACAGCTACTTGTTAACATGTTGGTCTTGATCCTGTCTTAGAGAGTGACAGTACTTTCGGTTTTCTTGTGACTGATTCTTGAACGACAATGTTTTCTGGATTCAGTGTTTTTCCTGAAGCACTGATCACATATCATTTAAAATTATTTAATTTATTCTCTTTGAGTTTCACACATTAATACAATGAATTTATGTCATTTTCACCCTTATTGCCCAATCCTACCCCTCCTTCTTTTCGTACTACCAACTTTCTCCAATACTAGCCTCTCTCTTGTTTTTGTATTCTTCTGTGTTTGTCCCATTGAGTATCATCTGGGTTGCCTTTACTGGCAAGTATCTGAATACTTGCTGAAGCATGACTTATATGTCAATTGATATACCATTGAGGAAAGCAGCTGCATTTCCTCTATCCTCCAACATTAACCCTCAGTAGTCTCTCGGGGAGTTGTGGAATATCTTTACATCTTTTCTTTTCCACAATGAAATATTACCAGGCCAAATCTTGTCCAGGTCTTATCGAGGTAGCAACTGTAGTGAGTTTATTGGTGTAACAGTACTGTCATGTTCAGAAGACACTGTCTAGCTACACCCTTCCCTTCTTCAGGCTCAAAAATTCCTGCTGCCCCTTTTCCTGCCATTTTCCCTGAAACTTTATGTGGGAAAGTGATTTAGATGTCCTGAGCAGTCCATAGGCACTTACAGGAATATACTATGATATCTAAGAAAGGAAAATTCCACCAGAGGTTGATAAGAGATCTTATTTGAGCTCTGAGACACCTCATCAGAGAGGAGGACCCAGAGGGAAGTTTGTCATGCATACTAAAGGATGCTCTAGGAATGGGAGGCCACTGGGAGAAAGGGAGGGAGGGGGGAAAGGAAGAGGAAAAAGGGGAAGGGAACAAGGGGATCTAGGGAAGGGTGGAAGGAGGGAGAGGAATGGGGGTACTTATCAACATTGTATGAGTGGAAGAAATAAAAAAAAGGAGACAAACTAAAATTTTTTAAAAAAAGTAAGTCAGGAGTTATTGTCAGACCCCTACAGAGAATAGCACGAAGCAAAACCTGGGCCCTCTAGAATATTCCACACAAACGTTGATCATGAGAAAGAACAGTTGGTTGATTGTCAATAAATGCTTAATCTTGTATCCTTTAAAGAATTCTGAAGCAGGAGATCAGTGAAGAAAAGATCTAATGAAGTTACGGTGTCCTGCGATGCTCATAAACTAAGCAATGACACGTAAAGCAACTCAAGAAAAACAAAAGTCTTTTGGGAAGGTATCTCATCAAAAGAGATATACAAAACATGTGCATTGATATATCTCACAAGAACGCATACCAATGACCAATGAATTGTTCATTGTAACCAATTACCAAGGAAGTGGGAAGAAGCACTGTAAATTACTACCTCACGTTTATAAAAAATGTTTTTTTAAAAACGAAGCAAAATTTTGCAATTTTATAACACGGTGAGGAGGTATGTGAACCATTTACATATGTGCTCCACTATAACCATGATGGAAAAATAGTAGAAATATTTCACATTTTAAAATGTACCCACTATGTTACATAGCTGTCTTACTTTAATGTATATTGGAATAAATTAAAAAGAGTTTAAGTATTTCTAAAAGACATGCAGTCCTAGGTCCATTGACCATATTCATAATTGGCAAGATAAGTAAAAACGTAAGTGTCTATAGGGAAAACTTGTGTATCTCCAAAGTAAAATAATCTTCTGACTTAAAAATGGAAATAATTTTATCTGTTGCAGCACAGATTAAATTGTAGGACATATGCTACATGAAATGAGGGAGGTGCAGAAAGACATGTCACATGCTCACTTAGAGATGAATATTTTAAAGCAACAACAATAAAAAAATCTCAAATTCAATGTCTAGGAGCAAAGTGGTTTCTCTCTCTCTCTCTCTCTCTCTCTCTCTCTCTCTCTCTCTCTCTCTCTCTCTCTCATCCTCTAACAAATAAATACATATTGCAAAATCAAACAGTCCAGCTGGTCTTTGTCTAAACTAGAGTACCCCCATGCTTCAGGACTCCAAGGATGTATTCTAAAGCTTGTCAATCAGAAAAGCTATGTTCTTCACTGCTTGGCACTTTCTGATTCCCGAATCCTGCCTCCTGCACTTAGGTTCTGCCAGGGCTTTTGTAGCCCTGCGACCTGCCAGTGCCAGAAACTTCTAGGAAGAAGCCAAGGACATCTTGAAAGTCAGAAATGGAGAACACTGGGCAGCTGCGATGGCTGGAACCAGTCAGGATTTGGCTTGGGGACTCAGGTTCCTATTCAGCTCCAGAAGAATGTCACACCTCTCGCGCAGCACTGGTAAAGTTTTGCTCTTTCTTCTCTTGGTTCGTTCTTAACTGTGGTAGCCTGGGTATTCCTTGGTGTCTCTTCTCGTGCTGTAGAGAATTGCCGTGGGACATTCTCAGAGCAGTTCCCTGTATCACGACACCTCTCAAAGTGTGCTGTAAACACAGCAGGATCCCTAAAGAGTCATGACTGGTGTGGGCTCTGAACTTCAGTCCCCTTTCAGTCATCCACTTCTGTTCTGATGATTTTGAACTGATGATTTCATTAACAACAGTAGGTTGGGATCCATTTGTCACACGGATAGAAAACATAGGTAGACAACAAGTCACATTTCAAGTGCTTGGCATCCGCATATATAATTTCTGGACACTTGACCTGTCCACAGGGAGCAGCGTGAGCCAGACAGGAACCGAGAGTTGGTGCCCTCTAGTGTCACACCTCTCATACAGCACGTTAATGTCAATTCCACACCATTATCCATGGTTATGTTGACATGACACTTCGAGTATTCTGAGGTAAAAATCAGACCAGTGAGGATGGAGTTTATCTGTAGCATCTGTTCAGTGCTTGGGAAGTTCTGCTCAGAAGAGACAGCATATACCTTTGTCTTTCAGGACCCAGATCACCACCTTCAGTATGATTTCAATATAATTTTTAGGACCCAATCTCCTTTATCTTCTGAACCAACTGAGAATTATCTCTGTGGATCTCTTTTACTAATGTCAAGGCTGGCACCAAATTATTATAAGTCCCATGGTTATTGTATCCTGGGGGTTCTAAAGTAATCAAGAAAAACAAGGTACATATAGTTAAGTTTAATACTGAATTACTCAACCAGAGTACTTTCTGATACAGATATACATCTGTGGCATTTATCACCTGTTTTATTTTGGCATTTTGTGAAAAAGCTTTAATAAAATAATTTCACTTTAGTTGTCACCACTAATGAATAAAAATGTCACTTATCGAAGGATTAATTTAATTAACTTCTAATTAAATGGAAAATCCAGAGTAGCTGTCTTTTACAACATCAAGGAAATACTACTAAGGAATTGTGATTATTGAATACAGAAGACCTGAGCTTAGAGAACTAATTCTCTCAGCATGAGTCTAATATTTTGGAAAAGTATATATCCTGTTTCCATACAAATATTTTTGTTTGTGGAGTATTAACATTTAAGAAATGAGAGAAGAACATGTATTGCATTCTACTATTTTAAAATAACCATATAACATAATTGTTCATTACCTTACGTCATATTGGGATATGGATATTAAGATCTTCCCAGATGCAGAACTGATCAGGGGAATTATCCACAGTAATAATCAGACTACAAACAGGAATCACCTCAGATATGACTGACCACAAGACACTTTAGTCATGTGGATTGTCCAAACTTGCCCCAAAATAATGGAAAATACAAAATTAGTTGATTGAAGATATGTCAAAAACAAACACTGTAGTTGAGAATACAAATGTAAATGCATTGTGCAAACAGTGAACTAAGATAATAGAATGGGGGCCAGAACATCGATTCAGGTAAACCTGAGGTATAAGAATTATCTTTCGAAATTTTAAGGAAATGGAGATGGCTCAATGATTAAAGCACTTGCCATGCAAGCCTGAGTCCTGGAGTTTATATCCCCAGGACCATATAAAAACTGGTGAATGTGGCATCCCACCCCTAATTACAGCTTTTCAAGGAAATATCCAGAACAAGTTAGCAAGCATGACCAGGCGTATTTGTGAGCTTTGAATTTTTTGACAGGACCTGTCTTAAAGTGAAGGAGGAAGAGCTATTGTGGAAGATTCTTAACATGAATCTCAGACATCTACATACATATATACATGCAAACTCCAATGCATGTACACCTACATACATACAAACATACATGCACATGCACATATACACCCTCATATACACATGAGAAAGGAAACATGTTTAAAATGCAATATAGATAGTGTTAACAGAAAAAACCTGCAAGACCAGGAAGACATTTTTATAAATGAGCCAAAAAACACTTGAAAATTTTATAAGTTGAAATAATATAAACTATATAGTTGAGCTTAAGTTACGTTGAGCAATGGAGAGGACCAGTAAACTGAAATATTTAGTACAATATACCATCCATATGAGTAAAGAGTCAGAGTTGAAGGAAATGAAAGGAAGAAACAGTTATCTTATTCTGAAGGCTAAAAAATAGGAATGTAACACAAT
Source organism: Typhlomys cinereus (assembly GCA_023101885.1). Lineage (NCBI taxonomy): Eukaryota > Metazoa > Chordata > Mammalia > Rodentia > Platacanthomyidae > Typhlomys > Typhlomys cinereus. The sequence continues at coordinate 2,367,623 of JALPQD010000230.1, read as the reverse complement.
ATTAACAAAGTCTAATAAAAGAATTAGCAATTCATAAGTTATTCATTTGGAAACTAGATAGAGTCAATAGACTTAGAAGTTTATGGTCAGAAATGCACAAACAAAAATACTTAAATGACAATTCCAACGTACCACAACAAAATGAATGAAAACATCCTAAATACATTTAGAGAATAATATGAACAAATTGTTTAAGAAAGAAAACTCTATGTAAGTTTGCATACACTCCTAAAAGAGAGTGAAGCATGTTTAGATTGCAGAGGGAAACAGATCCACTTAAACTAGGTGTGGTACACAACCTGTAATCCCAACACCTGGGAAACTGAGGCAGAAAATCACAACAAAGCCAGCCTGTATTATGAAGTAGGTTCAAGGCAATCCTAAATTGTTTAGGGAGACAGTGTCTTACAAGAAGCAAAAAAAAAAAAAAAAAAAAAAAAAAAAAAAAAAAACTCTAAAACTGAAGCATATTTAATGTATAAAACCTTATCCAAAGTACAAACATGAAGCAACACACTTGCCAATATGAGGTTTTCTTCAGTACTTTTCAAGACAAAATATTTTTCTTTTTTTTAAAATTTTTTTATTATTATTATTTATTCAACTGTGTGCATATGCGTGTGTATGTGCGCGCGTGCGCACGTGTGTGTGTGTGTGAGTGTGTGTGTGTGTGTGTGTGTGTGTGTGTGTGTAGAACCACGGACGAATTCGCGAACCACCATGGACGCCTCCACCTCCTTCTGCACCGAGATTCACAGGCTCCGCCCTACCAGGACCAGAAGCGCAGGCCGCCCCCGCTTCCGCCTGGCGTCTATACGTGGGATCTGGAACTCAGGACCTTCCACCTGCAAGGCGGAGGCTTAACCCCTGAGCCACCTCTCCAGCCCCAAGACAAAATATTTTTCTATAGAAAAAATAGATAAGTGCTGGGAAGACGGCTAAGCATTTAAAGCATCTGCCTGGCAAGCAAGAGGACAAGACTTCAGATCCCCAAATACCATGCAAAATGTTGGACTGGTGCGAGAGTCTACTTATAACTTCAGCCTCAGGAGGCAAAGACTGAGAATCACCAGAACATGACAGCTTGTCAGATGACCCCCTGCATCTAAAGAACAATGTAGAAGAGCTATTCAGGATGAGTTTTAATACCAACCTTGCCTCCATCCATATGCATATGTGCACTTTTCATATAGACCCACATACACACATGTGCAAACACAGATGCAGACAGAGAGATACATACACAGAGAAAAATATAAAACTGAGACAAATGAAATAATGAAATATGTGTGAAAATCCAAGTGTGGTGATCATTGAATCAAAGGGACTATGCTGTATCTAATTCACAACTACATAAATCTATTCAAATGACTTTCACACAGTTTGTTTAAAATCAGGAAATATAGAGTTTCTGAAAAAATTTTGAGTGACTGCTGAAAAACAATCCAAGATTATCTTGTAAAAAGTCGATGACCCTTAGACTGTGCAGTTTGCAGAATATCTTTGATTCTTTTATGAGAAGCAGTTTGTATAACAGGACACACGGTGGCATAGGCATTAAGTAGAAGGTTCTGGGCACTCAGAAGAATGGTGTCATATGTCCACAGCAAACCTGAGAAGGTTTGGATGATAAGGTTCATCCAGTACATGACCACGAAGACGCTCACCAGCATTAGGATCGTCAGGGTGGCCCTTTGCTCTGGGGAGGCTCTTAGAGAGAGGCTGAAGCTGTGAAGGTATTGTGATCGTCTCCGGTGTCTGGACAAGAGAACCACCATGTATGCACTGGATATTAGCATGAATCCTACAAGGAAGATATCTCTGGATATCCCCAAGGTGTAAACCAGTCCCTTGACCATGGAGCTCATGGGAGAAATTGAGCAGTATTTATTTATGTAAAGCACATTGGTCTGGTTTTTGCTGGAGTAAGCTACAGTAAGGAAGATGATATTACTATTTAAAGACAAATTGAGGAACCAGAGAAATAGGAAGAACTGGGTCATATAATTTATAAAGTAGTGTTTAATTCTCATTAACCAGGACCTGCTAGGGCCAATGGTGATGGCCTGATAAATGCTCAAGAGGCAGGTATAGCAGATGGAAAGGCCCCTCATCACCCTGTGCATGTAAAACAATGCCTTGCACATGAGTGCTCTATGGAAATGCAAGGACTCAAACAGGTTTGGGGGAAAAAATTGCAGTGCAACAAGGAGCATCACTATGTGGACCAGAGCCAGGTGGCAGGTGAGCAGCTCATTGGGTTTAACTCCGCAAACCTGAGGCATGCTGAGGACGTGCAAGAAAAGAAGCAAAGTATTGGCAGAGATTCCAACGCCAGACTGGAAGAAGAACACCTTTTTAAAGATAACCTGAGAGCGAGCTTGGTTCATCTTCATGCCTTCTGGGACATTTTTTGCAAATATTTCTTCAAGAAAAGAAAAAATAGAAAATCAGTTTTCTTCTTTGAGTAGTCAAAATCAAATCAATTTTTCTAATATATATTCTTAATAAATCTTGATATTCACATAAAGTCATATTAATCAGCACACTACCTTTTATATACCAAGTAACATATGTAAAAAATAGCCACACATATATACAATCAAACCATAAATCTACATGCACATTGTATACACTATTTCACTTGGATGTCTCATTTTTGAAATCATGTCTTGACTCACCTGCATTTTATATACAGAATGAGATATATGTAGCACATAAAATAGCAACATTTGTATATCTGTGTTAGTGAAACTTTATTCAAATGTAAGAAATTCAAACAAACAACTGGAAAACAAACCCGACTCCTGTTCCATCCTCTGTTTCTCATCCATGTTTTAGTGCCCTTTTGATTATACTGGACCTTCGAAAGTGATTTCTAATACAATTTTCATGTTCAGTCACCAGATGAATAGCTTCATACCAGAAAACATCTTTTCTCCTCTTCACCACAAAATATTTTATGGCCGTGATACCAGAAAATTATGGCATGGGCAACTATGAGGGGAGGTTTTTCTGCTGGGTAAAACCCCACTGACAGGTATAGGGAGATGGCTCAGTTGATGAATTGCTTCCCACACAAGCGGGAGGATCTGAGTTCAGATCTCCTGACTCCACATAAAGCTGGATGGGTTAATGCAGGCCTTTGCAATACTAGAAGTCATATGGAGAAATGATAGGCAAAGACAGGAGAATTCTCAGAAGTCCACAGACCAGCTAGCTTGCTGTATGGAAATGCAGACAGATGGCAAAGGTGTCTGTCACACCCACACCATGGCATGTGCACATCTATGCACATACGTGTAAGCATATACATGCATTTGTGCACACACACATCACATTGCACACACACAGATTTATTTTAATCTCTATCCACAGTACCATCTAAAATAATTTTGGCTCTCTCCTAGTTTAGTTTAAAAAGTATTCACTCTGCCAGCTCCCTTCACCTCAGGAGACAATCTCAATACTGAGCTCTCCATAGCCAAGAAGAACAGGGTGGGGCAGATGTGAAGCCGCAGCAGTGTGGCTATGAAGCTGTCTCTCCCCTGAGATCATGGAGATCCCCACCCATACTGCAGGAAAAGCAATGTGGGTCTCCACAGGTGAAGATTATTCCACTCAATTACTCAACATAGTTCAAATACTAGGACACCTTGTGTATCTTCACTGGATATTTTCGCACTACTTTCTTATGTCACATTCCTCGGATGCCTGAGGACTGATTTTCATCAAGTGTTGTTGATTCACAGCTTGGAATGATTCAGCCAAAGAATACAGAGAAATGGAAAATCAATTACACACAACTGTACATGCTTGCTTATATATGGTCCATATAAAGAAAGCCATACAACAAAATGGCATGAAGTAATTAGACAAAACATATAAATAATAAATATAATATCTTCTTTATTCACTCATCCTAGACAAGTTAGTTACCACCCATTGAAAAATACTTTTACTTCTGAAACAGCAAATTACATCTGCCCAAATACAGTTCCTGGTGATGAATCATGATACCGAAAGACCATAGTTTCTGCATATTTCAAACTTATATTTTATTTTTTATGAGCACATGTTTAATAAGTAAAACTAATAAGAACTTTTTGGAGTAAAAATAAGGTATACTTACTTGAGAGAACAACTTATGGCATATTCAAATTATATTTGTCACATTGTATCAAAAGCCACATAACTAATATTCTGTTCAATGTTCTGGCTCAGCTTCAATATAAAATATTAAATAATAACACCAAACTTTAGATAATATTTGAAATCTTTCTGAATATTTTAATTCAATATTTTAGTTTCACATAGTCATTAACAATGTAAGATTTCCTTAACACCAAAAGTCATATTTCCAAAAGACCTTCATAGTAGCCAATGCTACTTTCATACTATAACAAAATAAACCAAAAGACTTCTGTGACTATCTCTGAAGGTCTCATTATTATGAAACATTAAGAGTATCTATCATGTTTTTAATGATGCAATGAAGTAGTATTTCAAATCTAAAATAACTTTAAGGACCTTAAAATCTTAAAGGCCAATTAAACAAGTAAAGAATAGTGAATTAATTCAGATTTGGTATGTCTTCACAGATAAATTTCTCCAAAGTATATACAGGAAGGTAAAAAGAAAAAGAAGTTTAAATAAAGGAAGGCAAATATAGTTACAATCTAAATTTTCCCCCAGATTACAAATTTTCCTAAACCTATAAACTTGGATTTTGTACATTTCATGAAACTGTCACTTTCCTATCTGGAAACATCTTTACTTACTCCTGTCTCAGTATGATGTCAGATAAGGTTGGGAACAGAAAACTGCCCAGGAAAGTTGTAAACCATTCTCCTTCTCCTCCCTTTTACCCTGTGTCCTGCTTGTCTACTGGTAATGAAGCAGAGAAACAAATAGTCTTCTGACTGAGGTTCGTGTTGCGTTCTGAGATATAAGCTTCTGAGGTTCTGAGATAGAAGAAGGGTTCCATCTGTCCTTCTCCCAGCAGGCCCATAATCATACTGTCTGTTTTAGCACACAAGACAGCCCTGACCTCGGGAACTTGAAAGAAAGAATTAACAGAGGGAAAACTGAAGTTGTTTAGTTCTTGGAAAACAAGAGTAGGCTCAGCTGGGCTCCAAACTTTTCCCTCAGAGAAATTATTTCCTGAGCCAAGCTCAATAAAATAATCACCCTTTATTTACATCATGGAACAAACCAGGTCAGGTGTTCCAAATTATACACACTGCTTCCAAAGTTTTCTGGTGGGCACTAGGGAAATGGCTCAATCAGGGAAGTGCTTGCCATACAAGGATGAGGACCTGAGTTCAATCCCTGGAGCCCACACGGAGAGTTGGACGGCTGCCGTGGTGGTGTGAGCCTGTGATCCTGGAGCTGGGCAGGTAGAGACAGGTTCATCCCTGGAGCTCACTGATCAGGCCAGCCTTGTCAATCATGAAGCACCAGATTCAATGAGAGAGATCCTGCCTCTAAAAGTAAGGCTGAGAGATGGAAGAAAACAGCTCATGTCAACCTCTGGCTCACACACAACACACGTGTGTGTGTGTGTGTGTGTGTGTGTGTGTGTGTGTGTGTGTGTCCCAGAATGTACATTTCCTCATGGTTTCCATATTCATCCTTTTAAGGTCTGTGGTTATCAACAAAAGATAAGGTACATTTGTACAAATTTTAAAAACTCCCCCTTTGGAAAAGAGGGGAAGAAGCAAGGGGGTGCAGGAAGGGGTGGAGGGGCGGGAGGGGACCGGGGTATGAGCAGAAATTTTAAAAAAATCCCCCTTCCTCAAAACAATCTGAAGAAAAAGCAATGTGAAGACATAAATTCCTTTTGGTCTAGCAGACAAGGGCTTTGGCAAAGCAACCATATCTTTCCAGACTCCAAAGTCTCACAATCTAGGCAATTTCATTTTAGCAGCTTAACGTTCTCAACTTGGGTCCTTACAGATGTGTTGATACTGATAGAGTACAATAGTAACTCAGATAATTCTTGTTTCAACTTGATAGCATAACACATTTGGACTGTGTAGTATGTAACTATTACCATCACTAGAAAAGGCTAGTCTTGAAGATTAGTGATCCTAAGGAAACAAATCTCTCTCTCTCTCTCTCTCTCTCTCTCTCTCTCTCTCTCCACCCTGATTCATATTTGTCCTTTTTCTTCAGCAATACTGTGAAATGGGGGTGGGGGAATAGCAGCCATGACAATGTTCTTTTTTGTGTGCATCTGTGTGTACACAGAGAGCACTGGCATGTATGTATTTACCTTTTGAGGCCCAAGGTGACATTGAAAATGATACTGATTATTACATCTTGGTACTGCATTATTGCTTTCCTCTGGGTGTCCTAGACCTCACCTTCCAGGACAGAACTACAGGCCATCATTATATGAACACAGCATTTGTGTATGGGATCCAGGGATCCAAACTCAGGTCGTTTGCTTGCAAGGCAAAGGCCTTAACCACTGAGCAAACTTCCAGTTCTTAACAATGCTCTTTATAACCAATATTTGCCTATTTCTGGCTTTTAACACTACATAGCTAGCTGAGGGCCGAAAGAAAGAAGAGACGCCAAAGCTTCTGGCAAAGCGTGTATCAGAAGTTATGGTGTGTCCCTTTGGAAGACCAAGGGTGACTTCGAGAATCATCCTGGATTACTTCCACCACCTTCTTGCTTATCTCTGAGATTTCCCAGGCTTTGCCCATCAGGGCTGGAAGTGCAGGCCACTGCAATTTCCACCTGGCATTTTTACCTGGGACCTCGAAGCCAAACTCAGGACCTTCTGTTTGTGAGATAGAGTTTTAACCCCTGAGTCATCTCTCTCCAACCCTCAATTTGCTTGTTTTGGATATTCTTTGCTTCTATATGAAAATGTTTTTGTTTTTTTTTTTTAGTCCTTAAGGGATGTCAATGGGATTTTGTTGAGTAAAGCACTGGATCTGTATATTTATTTCAGTAACATAGCCATTTTCGTACATTAATTATTTGTGAACATGGGAGTTCTTACTTTTTCTGCTTTCTTCAACTTTCTTCAGTGCTTCAAAGTTTTCATTTTAGAGCTCTTTCGCTTTTCTAGGTAGGTGTTTTCCCAGGTAATTTAATTATCTAAAACTATTGTCAGTAAGATTTTCTCCCCAATTCTTTCTCAGCAAATTCATTATGGTTGTAAGAAAACTATTAATTTCGTATGTTGATTTCATATCCTGTTGCTCTGTGAAGATTTTGTAATGTCTGAGTTTTCTTTTGAAGTCTTAGGGCTTTAAAATATTGAAAAATGTCTTGTGCAAATAGGAATAATTTTTAAATTTTCTTTTCCTAATATAATCCATTTGATTTCTTTTCCTTATGTTATTGCTTTAGCTAAGCCTTTGAACAATGTTTTGAATACGAGTGAGGGTGTGGGCACCCATGTCTCATACCAGATTTTTGAGGAAATGCATTTCATTTCCTCATTTAGTATACTGTACAATTTTATAAAAAGTACAGATTTATCATAGGCAGACTTCATTATGTTAAGGTTTATTCCAGTCATTCCTTGTGTCTTAAGGAATTTCCTTACTAAGGGATGCAGAACTTTTTTTTTTTTTAAGGAAACAAAGGATTTATTTTCTTACTGATAGTCCAGTTACAGTCTGTAGTCCAGCTTGACAGGAGAGCATACACCAACACCAGGGCTGAGGGAACTGGCCACACTATCTCTACATAATGGCTGAGAGAGGGACGATCCTTACTTGCCAGACCAGCATGTCTGGCCAAGTGTACACAAGGATGCCGACTTTATCAACGAGCTCTCTGTGTTTTATTCCAGGGCCTAGTCCCACTCACTATAGGCTGAGCCTTCTCCATCAGCTAGACAATCTCCTGTAGGCTTGCTCTGGGCCCACCTCAACCACTAATTCTCTATAAATGTGCCCAGAGCTCAAACCTTCAACAGTCAAGTTGACACCTGTGCCTAACTAGGACAGGAATCATGCCTGGACTTACTTTCCTTTGTACTCTCTTTCCTGGGGTGCCTGGCCCCATCCATGCTCACCTTGAGCTTGTGCTCCAGCATCTGCTGCTGCATCTCAAAAAGGTCTCCTTTTCCTTCTCCATCTTCTCCAAGGATGCAGAACTTTTTTTATAATACATTTTTATTATTATTTCCGCTCATACAAACTTAATAGGTACACCAGTTCCCTCCCTCCCTCTCCTTCCCCGAACCCCCTGCTCCCCCTCCCCACCCCTCGCTCCCCATCCCCCCGTGCCTCCCGCCCCAATTCCCAGTGCATGCCTGACTCTCCTCTGGGCCCTCCTCTCCGATGACGTACAAGAACCCAGTGGCATTTCCCTGAACCCTTTCCTGTGTTCCCCTTAAGCATAGGAACACTACTGTGGCTCTCAATCCCTTGCCTCCAAGGATCTTGGTGCCTTTAGCAGATGCTAGACTTTGTGAGGTCAATAGTGTGTTGGACATTGCGCCGGGCATGCAATGTCCAATTATGATTTTTTCGGCCCTAACTTGTGTGGAGTATCTTGCAAATCATTGCTCCTCCCATCCTTGTGCTCTTACACTCTTACCGCCTCCTCTTCCGCAAATGTCCCTGAGCTTCAGGATGGGGAGAGATTAGGCTGGCCTAGTTCTAGGTGGTTGATATAGAGTCTCTGAAGTTCTGGATAGTGGTTTGTTGATTTTCTTTTACAGTTTTGTTGCTCCTGCAATGCCCTTCACTCCATCGTGATGGGCACTGTATGTCACCCCCTGGCCAGAGACAAAAAGATGTTAAACTGGAGTCTTATTATAAGAGCGCATTCAAGGGTAGATGTAATACTTATACCCAAAAGTGGAATCGCAGGGTCATATGGCATTTGGCAATGGGAGGGGTCAATCACCCATTTGCAAAATGGTTACTTTTTAATCTGCCGGACTATATGCCCTCCCCTTCTGGTGAGTTCATACCCCCTTAGTTGTAAATGATCAGGAACGAATGTCTGTGAATTTAACCAGGTGTTACCTTACTTTCTTGCAGTCCTTGATGGAGGCCTATTTTCTCTGCTGTAACATGGTCACTTCTCTCCTTGTTTCTGGTGTGGCCCTCCAACCCCATCTCTCCTGTTCATAATCCTTGCAATTACTGTAGGTAATACATAGATTTACCTATGAGTGTCTCAAGGTGGGCTGAGTGGGTTTGGTACTAGGAGCCTCCTATTAGGGAGTACATACGGGATGCAGAATTTTTCAAAAATATTTTCTGTGTCCATTGAGATGAAGATCTGTGTCCTTGAGAGGACTGATAGTTTGAATTACATTACAGCATATGTGTGACTGCTGCATCAGATTTTCAGGGACGGTTTTGTCATAGTAGTTATTAATTAACTCCATGTAATGGGATGCATAAAACAGGAAGCTTATACATTACATTCATTTAAAAATTTGGTAATTTTCTAGTGTTCTTACCAAAGTACCAAGCAGTATTCAATATTCTAATCTTCTGAAAAGATCATTTTAAAGTTCTAAATAGTATCCCTGCTTTCTGTAGAAATCTTTATGGAAAAACTGGTAGTGTCTAGGTTTTTGAAATCCGGGTTTAGTCAACTTGTGTGTTCTATATTACAGAATTATTTTAGCTCAAAGCCTGAACAAGCTTAGATGAAGAGTTCTACATCTTGTAGTCTTACCAAGGTATTGGAAAGCCTGTGTGTATACACTTTCTTGAACATGATAGAGATAAAGGCAAATAACATAATATGGATGATTGATATTTACAGACTGATAGGTGAGCCAATTAAAATTCTGTAGATTGCTATCAGATGATACTATGGACAGTTCATATGTGGTATTCCATTGTGAATATTGCAGTGAGAGATTACACTTAAAATTAACCTTGGTTTCCAGAGAAACATCTTAAACCCCACTTAGTATTGATTTCTCATGAGAAACTTTAATAAATGCTGCTTGGCAGAAAGTAAGAGAGAGTAAAATGCTCTGTTTCCTTAACTATCTGCTACAGGCCCATGCTTTCTAATTCTACTATTGTATTCTGGACTCAGTTCAGAATTCTGACCATGAACATTGCCTGTGGAGATTAAGCTGGTGAATCCATTGTGAATACCCTGTGTCTGAGAGGCATTAGAAATGACAACACTGAAGAAGACCAAAATAAAAGTTGACTACACTATTGGAGGCTTCCAAAAATTTTCATTTAACTCACTGAATATGGTACATGGAATTACCACTTGAGAAGCCACTCAAAATTTACAGGCTTAGCAGATCATCATAAAGCTGTTATTTCGACCATTGCTATCATTAAAATAAAGGCTGCATAGGTAGATATTCTTCAGTTGTTGGAGATTGTAGATATGAATTACTACTTGTGTTTGTTACACGGTTTAACATTTAATTTTAAGACATCAATGTATATATCAATATAAATATCTAAGAAACTTGATCATGAAAAATTTTTATTAAGAACATTGTGGATTTCTTTTTTTTCTTTCCGTTCATACAAACTTAATAGGTATACCGGTACACCGATCCCCTCCCTCCATCCCCCCACCTCCCTGTTCTCCCCTGCCCTCCCTCCTCCCCCCATCCCTGGAGCATCCTTTAATGTGCATACCAAACTCTTCTCTGGGTCCTCCTCTCCGATGAGGTACAAGGACCCAGTGGCATTTCCCAAAACCCTTTCCTGTGTTCCCCTTAAGCATAGGAACACTACTTTGGCTGTCAATCCCTAGCCTCCAAGGATGCTAGTGCATTTAGTCCATGCTAGACTTTGAGGGGTCAGTAATGTGTTGGACATTGTGCAGGTCATGCAAAGTCCTATTATGATTGCTTTGGCACTAACTTGTGTGGAGTATCTTGCATATCATTGCTCCTCCCATCCTTGTGCTCTTACAATCCTACTGCCCCCTCTTCCGCTAATTTCCCTGAGCTTCAAGATGGGGAGAGATTAGGCTGGACTAAGAACATTGTGAATTTCTTTTATCATATTCATAATTCAAAGACTTTAAAAGTTTTCATTTCCCCTAAAGTAATGTTAAATATTCTAAACAACCCTGTCATGATTCATGAATCTCTAATAACTTTGGAATTAAATGTTCAACAATGATAATAATTTTCTAGTATAATCCTCAATGTACTAAGAATTTCTCTGGTAGGCCAAATTAAGTATCAGTTTAACAGCTACTTCTTAACATGTTGATCTTGATTCTGTCTTGGTAACGGTACTTTCGGTTTTCTTGTGGCTGATTCTTGAACGGCAATGTTTTCTGGTTTCAGTGTTTTTCCTGAAGCACAGATCATATATCATTTTAAATTATTTAATTTATTCTCTTTGAGTTTCACATACTAATACAATAAATTTATGTTATTTTCACCCTTATTGCCCAATCCCACCCCTCCTCCTTTTCCTACTACCAACTTTCTCTACTACCAGCCTCTCTCCTATTTTTATATCTTTCTTTCTTTGTCCTATTGAGTTTCATCAGGGTTGCCTTTAATGGAAAGTGTCTGAATACTTGCTGAAGCATGACTTATATGTCAATGGATATACCATTGAGGAAATCAGCTGCCATTCCTCCACTCTCCAACATTAACCCTCAGTAGTAGTCTCTGGGGAGTTGTGGAATATCCTAACATCTTTTCTTTTCCATGATGAAATGTTGCCAGACCAAATCTTGTGCAGGTCTTATGGAGGTCGACACCACTGTAGTGAGTTTATTGGTGTAGCAGTACTGTCATGCTCAGAAGACCCTGTCTAGCTACACCCTTCCCTTCTTCAGGCTCACAAATTCCTGCTGCTCCTTCTGCCATGTTCCCTGAGCATTGATGGGGGAAAGTGGTTTTGATGTTGTACCAGTTAGTTGGCATTGTTGCAGATAAGTCACCATCAAATGGCTTAAGAAAACAAGGTGTTTATTTTCTTATGATAGTCTGGTTACAGTTTGTAGTCTACCTTGATAGGAGAGCATGCACCAACACCAGACCAAGGGAACTGGCTACGCTATCTCTACACAATGGTTGAGAGAGGGACAACCTTTACTTGCCAGACCAGCATGTCTGGCCATGTATACACAAGAATGCCGACTCTCTCAACCAGTTCTCTGTCTTTTATTCCAGGGCCTAGTTCCACCCACCATGGGCTAGCCCTTCCCTATGAGCTAGACAATCTCCTGCAGATTTGCTCTGGGCTTAACTCAACCACTAATTCTCTACAAATGTGCCCCCAGAGCACAAACCCTTAACTGTTACGTTGACACCTGTGCCTAACTATGACAGATGCCCTGTTAAGGGTTGAGCAGTCCATTGACTCTTTCAGGAACATACTGTGATATTTGATAAAGGAAAATTCTACCTAAAGGTTGATAAATGAGATCTTACTGGAGTTCTGGCAGAAATAAGTAGGAGTTATTATTGTCAGACCCCTACAGAGAATAGCATGAAACCACACCTGGGCTCTCTGGAATATTCCACACAAACTTTATTCATGAGAAAGAAAAGTTGGTTGGTTCAATAAACATTTAATCTTCTCTTCTCTAAAGTATTTTGAAGATGAGATCAGTGAAGAAAAGATCTAATGTAGTTATGGTGTCCGCGATGTTCATGAAAAATGAACATCATGAACATACAGCAACTCAAGAAAAATATTGAACTAAATTGTCTATTCAGAAGGTGCTTCATCAAACAAGATATATAAAAGATATGAATTGATATATCTCACAAGAGAACATGCCAATGAATTGTTCATTATAACCAATTACCAAGGAAGTGTGAAAAAACATAGTAAGTTACTACCTTACACTTATAAAATGGCTTTTATAAATGAGACAAAATTTAGCAGTTGTCTAGCACTGTGAAGAAGTGTGTGAAAGACATGTAATGCACTATAATCATGATGGCAAATAGTAGAAATATTCTACATTTTTAAATGTACCCACTATGTTACATAGCTGTCTTACTTTAATGTATATTCGAATATGTTAAAAGAAAGTAAGTATTTCTAAGAGATATAGGCAGCCCTAGGTTTATTGAATATTAAGCACAATGGACAAGATAAGGAAAAAAACCTAAGTGTCTATAGGAAAAACTTGTGTATCTACACAGTAAAATAATATTCTGACTTAAAAATTGAAATAATTTTATCTGCTGCAGCATAGATTAAATTATAGGACATTATGCTATATGAAATGAGGGAGTACAGAAAGACAAATGCCATATGCTCATTTAGAGGTGAATTTTTTAAAGGAACAACAAAAGAAGATCTTGAATTCAATTCCTATGAGCAGAGTGCTCTCTCTCTCTCTCTCTCTCTCTCTCTCTCTCTCTCTTTCTCTCTCTCTCTTTCTCCATCAAATAAATACATAGACTATTGCAAAATCGAACAGTCCAGCTGGTCTTTGTCTAAGCTGGACTAGAGTACCCCCATGCTTCAGGACTCCAAGGATGTATTCTAAAGCTTGTCAATCAGAAAAGCTATGTTCTTCACTGTCTTGGCACTTTCTGATTCCAGAATCCTGCCTCCTGCACTTAGGTTCTGCCAGGGCTTTTGTAGCCCTGCGACCTGCCAGTGCCAGAAACTTCTAGGAAGAAGCCAAGGACACCTTGAAAGTCAGAAATGGAGAACATTGGGCAGCTGCGATGGCTGGAACCAGTCAGGATTTGGCTTGGGGACTCAGGTTCCTATTCAGCTCTAGAAGAATGGGTATAAACACTTTGGGTGTAAGGCACTTTAATGTCAATTCCACACCATTATCCATGGTTATGTTGACATAACACTTCGAGTATTCTGAGATAAAAAATCAGACCAGTGATGATGGACTTTATCTGTAGCTTGGAGGTTCTGCTCAGAAGAGATAGCATATACCTTTGTCTTTCAGGACCCAGATCACCACCCTCAGTATGTTTTCAATATATTCTTTAGGACCCAATCTCTTTTATCTTCTGAACCAACTGAGAATTATCTCTATGGATCTCTTTTTACTAATGTCAAGGCAGGCACCAAATTATTATAAGTCCCATGACTATTGCATCCTGGGGTTCTAAAGTAATCAAAAAAAGAAGGTATATATTGTTAATTTTAATACTGAATAGTCAATCAGAGTCCTTTTTGATGCAGATATACATCTGTAGTATCTATCACCTGTTTTATATTGGCATTTTGTGTAAAAGCTTTAATAAAATAATTATACTTTATCTGTCACCACTAATGAATGAAAATGTCATTTATTGAATGAGATTAATTTAATTAACTTCTTATTAAATGGAAAATCCAAAGTGGCTTACAACATCAAGGAAATATTAATAAGGAATTGTGATGGTTGAATACAGAAGACCTGAACTCATGAACTAATTCTGTCATTATGAGTCTAATGTTCCTGGAAAGTATATATCCTGTTTCCATATAAATATTTTTATTTGTGGATCATCATCACATCAGAAATGAGAGAAAAACAAGTATTGTATTCTACTATTTTGAAATAACTATGTAATTATATTTTGTTTATTACCTTATGTCATATTGGGATATAGATATTGAGATCTTCCCAGATGCAGAATAATCAGGGGAATTATCCACAGCAGCAATCAGACTAAAAACAGCAGTCACCTCAGATATGACTGACCACAAGACATTTTAGTGATGTGGATTGTCCAAACTTTCCACAAAGTAATGGAAAAGACAAAATTAGTTGATTGAAGATATGTCAAATATCAAACACTGTAGTTGAGAATACAAATATAAATGATTGTGCAAACAATGAACTAAGATAATAGAATGGGGGCCAGAACATCCATTCAGGTAAACCTGAGGTATAAGAATTATCTTTCGAAATTTTAAGGAAATGGAGATGGCTCAATGATTAAAGCACTTGCCATGCAAGCCTGAGTCCTGGAGTTCATATCCCCAGTACCATATAAAAACTGGTGAATGTCAGAACATCAGAGACCCTACATTAATCAGCAGGAACCAGGCCAGCCTAATCTCTCCCCATCCTAAAGCTCAGGGAAATTTGCAGAAGAGGAGGCGGTAAGATGTAAGAGCCTAAAGATGGGGAGGAGTTATGACATGCAAGATACTCCACACAAGTTAGGGCCGAAGTAATCATAATAGGACTTTTCATGACCTGTGCAATGACCAACATATCATTGACCCCCCCAAAGTCTAGCATGGATCACAGGCACTAGGATCCTTAGAGGCAAGGGATTACCAGCCACAATAATGTTCCTATACTAAAGAGGAACAGAAGAAAGCTCTAGGCAATGCTACTGAGTCCTTACACCTCATCAGAGAGGAAGACCCAGAGGGAAGTTTGACATTCACACTAAAGGATGCTCAAGGAATGGGGGGAGGGGCACTGGGGCAAAGGGGGGGAAGGAAAGGGAAAAGGGGGGAGGGAGCAAGGGGATCAAAGGAAGGGGTGGAGGGAGGGAGGGGATGGAGTACCTATCAAGTTTCCATGAGTAGAAAACAAAAAAACTGGTGAATGTGGCATCCCACCACTAATTCCAGCTTTTCAAGGAAAAATAGAAGCAAACAAGAACAGCTGTATTTGTGAGCTTTGAATTTTTTGACAGGACCTGTCTTAAAGTGTAAGGAGGAAGAGCTCTATTGAGGAAGATTCTTGACATTAACCTCAGATGTCCACATACACATATTCATGCAAACTCCAATTCATGTACACCTACAACACATACAAACATATATATACATATACATATGAGAAAGGTAACGCTTAAAAATGCAATACAATTACGGTTAACAGAGAAAACTCCTGCAAGACCGGCAAGACATTTTTGTAAAATGGGCCAAAAAACACTTGAAAATTTATAAATTGAAGTAATATAAAATACATAGTTGAGCTTAGGTAAGCCTGATCAATGAAGAGGACCAGTACACTGAAATATTGAGTACAATATACCATCCATATGAGTAAAGAGTCAGAGTTGAAGGAAATGAAAGGAAAAAAACAGTTATCTGATTCTGAAGGCTAAAAAAAAAAAGGAATGAAAGACATCAAAATGTTTCACTAGAAACTACAATATTAACAAAGGTTCTAATCAAAGAATTAGCAATTCGTAAGTTATTTATTTGGAAACTAGATAGAGTCAATAGATTTAGAAGTTTATGGTCAGAAATGTACACACAAAACTACTTAAATAACAATCCCACTCTATCACACCAAAATGGATTAAAACATTCTAAATACATTTAGAGAATAATATGAATAAATTGTATTGAAGAAAGAAAATTCTATATAAACTTGCATACACTCCTAAAAGAGAGTGAAGCATGTTTAGATGAGAGGGAAGCAGATCCACTTAAACTAAGTGTGGTACACAACCTGTAATCCCAACACCTGGGAAACTGAGGCAGAAAATCACAACAAAGCCAGCCTGTATTATGAAGTAAGTTCAAGGCAATCCTAAGTTATGTAGGGAGACAGTGTCTTACAAGAAGAAAAAAAAAAACCCTAAAACTAAAGCATATTTAACGTATAAAATCTTATCCAAAGTACAAACATGAAGCAACACACTTGCCAATATGAGGTTTTCTTCAGTACATTTCAAGACAAAATTATTTTTCTATAGAAAAAATAGATAAGTGCTGGAAAGACGGCTAAGCATTTAAAGCATCTGCCTGGCAAGCAAGAGGACAAGACTTCAGATCCCCAAATACCATGCAAAATGTTGGGCTGGTGTGAGAGTCTACTTATAACTTCAGCCTCAGGAGGCAAAGACTGAGAATCACCAGAACATGACAGCTCGTCAGATGACCCCCTGCATCTAAAGAACAATGTAGAAGAGCTATTCAGGCTGAGTTTTAATACCAACCTTGCCTCCATCCATATGCATATGTGCACTTTTCATATAGACCCACATACACACATGTGCAAACACACATGCAGACAGAGAGATACATACACAGAGAAAAATATAAAACTGAGACAAATGAAATAATGAAATATGTGTGAAAATCCAAGTGTGGTGATCATTGAATCAAAGGGACTATGCTGTATCTAATTCACAACTACATAAATCTATTCAAATGACTTTCACACAGTTTGTTAAAATCAGGAAATATAGAGTTTCTGAAAAAATTTTGAGTGACTGCTGAAAAACAATCCAAGATTATCTTGTAAAAAGTCGATGACCCTTAGACTGTGCAGTTTGCAGAATATCTTTGATTCTTTTATGAGAAGCAGTTTGTATAACAGGACACACGGTGGCATAGGCATTAAGTAGAAGGTTCTGGGCACTCAGAAGAATGGTGTCATATGTCCACAGCAAACCTGAGAAGGTTTGGATGATAAGGTTCATCCAGTACATGACCACGAAGACGCTCACCAGCATTAGGATCGTCAGGGTGGCCCTTTGCTCTGGGGAGGCTCTTAGAGAGAGGCTGAAGCTGTGAAGGTATTGTGATCGTCTCCGGTGTCTGGACAAGAGAACCACCATGTATGCACTGGATATTAGCATGAATCCTACAAGGAGGATATCTGTGGATATCCCCAAGGTGTAAACCAATCCCTTGACCATGGAGCTCATGGGAGAAATTGAGCAGTATTTATTTATGTAAAGCACATTGGTCTGGTTTTTGCTGGAGTAAGCTACAGTAAGGAAGATGATATTACTATTTAAAGACAAATTGAGGAACCAGAGAAATAGGAAGAACTGGGTCATATAATTTATAAAGTAGTGTTTAATTCTCATTAACCAGGACCTGCTAGGGCCAATGGTGATGGCCTGATAAATGCTCAAGAGGCAGGTATAGCAGATGGAAAGGCCCCTCATCACCCTGTGCGTGTAAAACAATGCCTTGCACATGAGTGCTCTATGGAAATGCAAGGACTCAAACAGGTTTGGGGGAAAAAATTGCAGTGCAACAAGGAGCATCACTATGTGGACCAGAGCCAGGTGGCAGGTGAGCAGCTCATTGGGTTTAACTCCGCAAACCTGAGGCATGCTGAGGACGTGCAAGAAAAGAAGCAAAGTATTGGCAGAGATTCCAACGCCAGACTGGAAGAAGAACACCTTTTTAATGATAACCTGAGAGCGAACTTGGTCCATCTTCATGCCTTCCGGGCATATTTTGCAAATATTTCTTCAAGAAAAGAAAAAATAGAAAATCAGTGTTCTTGTTTGAATAATCAAAATCAAATCATCAATTTTTCCTGTTCTCTTCTTGATAAATCTTGATAGCCTCACATAAAGTCATATTAATCGGCTCACTACATTTTACATACCAAATAACATATATGTAAAAAAATAGCCACACATACATACAATCAAACCAAAAATCTACATGCACATTGTATACACTATTTCACTTGGATGTCTCATTTTTGAAATCATGTCTTGACTCACCTGCATTTTATATACAGAATGAGATATATGTAGCACATGAAATAACAATATTTGTATATCTGTGTTAAGTGAAACTTTATTCAAATGTAAGAAATTCAAACAAACAACTGGAAAACAAACCCGACTCCTCTTCCATCCTCTGTTTCTCATCCATGTTTTTGTGTCCTTTTGATTATACTGGACTCTCGATGGTGATTCCTAATACAATTTGCATGTTCAATCACCAGATAAATAGCTTCATACCAGAAAACATCTTTTCTCCTCTTCACCACAAAATATTTTATGGCCGTGATAACAGAAAATTATGGCATGGGCAATTTTGAGGGGAGATTTTTCTCTTGGGTAAAACCCAACTGACAGGTATAGGGAGATGGCTCAGTTGATGAATTGCTTACCACACAAGCGGGAGGATCTGAGTTCAGATCTCCTAACTCCACATAAAGCTGGATGGGTTAATGCAGGCCTTTGCAATACCAGAAGTCATATGGAGAAATGATAGGCAAAGACGGGAGAATTCTCAGAAGTCCACAGACCAGCTAGCTTGCTGTATGGAAATGCAGACAGATGGCAAAGGTGTCTGTCACACCCACACCATGGCATGTGCACATCCATGCACATACGTGTAAGCATATACATGCATTTGTGCACACACACATCACATCACAAATACAGCGGGTTTTCTTTTTCCAATCTCTATTCACGGTACCATCTAAAATAATTTTGGCTCTCTCCTAGTTTAGTTTAAAAATTATCCACTCTGTCAAAAATCAGGAGACAATTCTCAATACTGAGCTCTCCATAGCCAAGAAGAACAGGGTGGGGCAGATGTGAAGCCGCAGCAGTGTGACTATGAAGCTGTCTCTCCCCTGAGATCATGGAGATCCCCACCCATACTGCAGGAAAAACAATGTGGGTCTCCACAGGTGAAGATTATTCCACTCAATTACTCAACATAGTTCAAATACTAGGACACCTTGTGTAACTTTACTGAATAATTCCTCACTACTTTCTTATGTCACATTCCTCTGATGCCTGAGGACTGATTTTTATCAAGTGTTGTTGACTCACAGCTTGGAACTATTCAGCTAGAGAATATAGAGAAATGGAAAGTCGATTATACAGAACTGTACATGCTTGCTTATATATAGTCCATATAAAGGAAGCCATACAACAAAATGGCATGAAGTAATTAGACAAAACTTATAAATAATGACTGTAATATCTTCCTTATTCACTCACCCTAGACAAGTTAGTTACCACCCATTGAAAAATACTTTTACTTCTGAAACAGCAAATTACATCTTCCCAACTATAGTTCCTGGTGTTGAATTGTGATAGAGAAAGACCATGGTTTCTGCATATTAAGTTTGATAACTGCATTTAAACTTATATTTTACTTTTTATGAGCACATGTTTACTAAGTAAACCTAATTGGATTTTTTGGAGTAAAAATCAGATATACTAACTTGGGAGAACAATTTATGGTACATGCAAATTATACTTGTCACATTTGTATCAAAAGCCACATAACTAATATTCTGTTCAATATCCTGCTTCAGCTTTAATATAAAATATTAAATCATAACACCAGACTTAAGAAAATATTTGAGATTTCGCTGAATATTTTAATTCAATATTTTAGCTTAACATAGTCATTAACATTGTAAGATTTTATTAATAACAAGAATCGTATTTCTGAATAGCTTCATAGTAACCAACACTACTTTCATAGTATTATAATAGTATAAACAAAAACACTTCTGTGACTATCTCTGAAGGCCTCATTATTATATAACATTAAGAATATCTATCATGTTTTTAATGATGCAATGAAGTAGTATTTCAAAACTGAAATAACTTTAAGGACCTTAAACTTAAACTTTAAAGACCAATTAAACAGCTAAAGAATAGCGAACTAATTCAGATTTGGTGTTTCTTAATAGACAAAATTCTCCAGAGGTATATACGGGAAGGTAAAAAGAAAAAAAAGGTTAAAATAAAGGAAGGCAAATATAGTTCAATCTAAATATACCCCCATATTACAAACTTTCCTAAACCTATAAGCTTAGATTTTGTACATTTCATGAAGCTGTCACTTTCCTATCTGGAAACATCTGTACTTACTCCTGTCTCAGTATGATCGCAGATAAGGCTGGGAACAGAAAACTGCCCAGGAAAGATTGCAAACCATTCTCCTTCTCCTCCCTTCTGCTCTGTGTCCTGCTTGTCTACTGGTAATGAAGCAGAGAAACAAATAGTCTTCTGAGGCTGCGTGTTGTATTCATGGGAACTGAGCTTCTGAGATAGAAGAAGGGTTCCATCTGTCCTCCCAGCAGGCCCATAATCATACTGTCTGTTTTAGCACACAAGACAGCTCTGACCTCAGGAACTTTAAAGAAAGAGAGTTAGCAGAGGGAAAACTGAAGTTGTTTAGTTCTTGCAAAACAAGAGTAGGCTCAGCTGGCTCCACACTTTTTCCTCAGAGAAATTATTTCCTGAGCCATGCTCAATAAAATAATCACCTTTTATTTATATCACGGAACAAACCAGGTCAGGTGTTCCAAATTATATACACTGCTTCCAAAGTTTTCTGGTGGGAACTAAGGAAATGGGTCAATCAGGGAAGTGCTTGCCAAACAAGGATGAGGACCTGAGTTCAATCCCTGGAGCCCACATGGAGAGTTGGACAGCTGCCGTGGTGGTGTGAGCCTGTGATCCTGGAGCTGGGCAGGTAGAGACAGGTTCATCCCTGGAGCTCGCTGCCAGCCTTGTCAATCATGATGCACCAGTTTCAATGAGAGATATCCTGCCTCTAAAAGTAAGGAAGAAAACAGCTCATGTCAACCTCTGGCTCACACACACATGTGTATGTGCAAGAATGTAAGTTTCCCAAAAGTCTCCATATTCATCCTCTTAAGGTCTGTGGTTATCAACAAAAGATAAGGTATACTTGTACAAATTTTAAAAACTCCCCCTTCCTCAAAACAATCTGAAGAAAAAGCAATGTGAAGACATAAATTCCTTCTGGTCTAGCAGGTAAGGGCTTTGGCAAAGCAACCATATATTTCTAGATTCCAGAGTCTCACAATCTAGGCAATCTCAATATTTGCCTATTTCTGGCTTTTAACACTACATAGCTAGCTGAGGGCCGAAAGAAAGAAGAGACGCCAAAGCTTCTGGCAAAGCGTGTATCAGAGGGCATCGTGTGTCCTTTTGGAGGACCAAGGGTGACTTCGAGAATCATCTGGATTGCTTCCACCACCTTCAGTATCAGTGTTGATACTGATAGAGAATGATAGTAACTCAGATAATTCTTGTTTCAACTTGAAAGCATAACATATCCAGACTGTGTAGTATGTAACTATTACCATCAATAGATAAGGCTGGTCTTGAAGACTAGTGAACCTAAGGAAACAAATCTCTCTCTCTCTCTCTCTCTCTCTCTCTCTCTCTCTCTCTCTCTCTCTCTCTGTCTCTGTCTCTATTTGTCTCTCTCTCTCTCTCAACTCCCCAATTCATATTTGTCCCTTTTTCTTCAGAACAAAACATGGGAGCAATACTTTGAAACCGGGAGAGGGGGGGATTGCAGCTGTGACAATGTTCTCCTTAATAATCTTTTTTTCTGTATATATGTGTGTAACAGAGAGCACTCGAGAGTGCATACCTTTTGAGGCCCAAGGTGACATCCAGAATGATACTGATTATTCTACCTTGTTACTGCTTTATTGCTTTCTTCTGGGGTCTCCCAGGCTCCACCGTCCAGGACAGAATTACAGGCCCCCATAATCTGAACCCAGCCTTTTTATATGGGATCCAGGGATCCAAACTCAGATCCTTTGCTTGCAAGGCAAAGGCCTTAACCACTGAGCAATCTTCCTGTTCTTAACAATGCTCTTTATAATCAATATTTGCCTATTTCTGGCTTTTAACACTACATATCTAGCTGAGGGCCGAAAGAAAGAATAGGCGCCAAAGCTTCTGGCAAAGCGTGTATCAGAAGGCATCGTGGGTCCTTTTGGAGGACCAAGGGTGACTTCGAGAATCATCTGGAATGCTTCCACCACCTTCTTGCTTTCCTCTGGGATTTCCCAGGCTCTGCCCATTAGGGCTGAAGTCCAGGCCACTGCAATTTTCACCTGGCATTTTTACCTGGGACCTGGGAGCCAAACTCAGGATCTTCTGCTTGTGGGACAGAGTCTTAACGCCTGAGTTATCTCCAGCCCTCAATTTGCTCTTTGTTTTGGGTACTCTTTGCTTCTACATGAAACCTTTTTTGAGTCTGTTAGGGATATCAATGGGATTTTGTTGAGTATAGCACTGGATCTGTATACTAATTTCAGTAACATAGCAGTTTTTGTACATTAACTATCTGTGAACATGGGAGTTCTTACTTTTTCTGCCTCCTTCAACTTTCTTCACTGATTCAAAGTTTCCATTTTAGAGCTCTTTCGTTTTTCTGGGGAGGTGTTTTTGTAGGTAATTTAGTTATCTAAAGCTACTGTTAATGAGATTTTTCCTCTGATTCTTTCTCAGCAAATTCATTATGGTTATAAGAAAACTATTAATTTCATATGTTGATTTCATATCCTATTGCTCTGTGAAGGTTTTGTAATGTCTGAGTTTTCTTATGAAGTCTTAGGATTTTAAAATATAGAAAAATGTCTTCTGGGACATGGGAATAATTTTTAATTTTTCTTTTCCTAATATAATCCATTTGATTTCTTTTCCTTGTGTTATTGCTTTAGCTAAGCCTTTGAACAATGTTTTGAATACGAGTGAGGGTGTGGGTACCCATTTCTTATACCAGATTTTAGAGGAAATGCATTCCCCATTTAGTATACTATATTATTTTACTAAAAAAGTATAAGTTTATCATATGCAGACTTCATTATGTTAAGGTTTATTCCAGTCATTCCTTGTGTCTTGAGGAATTTCCTCACTAAGAGATGCAGAACTTTTTCAAAAATATTTTCTGTGTCCATTGAGATGAAGATCTGTGTCCTTGAGAGGACTGATACTTTGAATTATATTACAGCATATGTGTGGTTACTGCTTCAGGTTTTCAGGGGCAGGAAACAGTTTTCTGCTACCTTGTTTACATTTCAAGTTTTCTGTACTTTATTGTCAATTTTAGCTTGATTATTTCAATACATCCATATGCAATTAAGAATAAAAATTGTACCCTTTCTCCTCCCTCCCGGGATGCATGCAATCCAGCCAAACACACTGAGCCCTAGGTAAGCACCCTCTGCTCACCCCCAAACCCCAGGCAACCCACTAGTCCCAGCTCCTCCCACCAGGCAGCTGGAGCAGGCACTGCTCCAGGCCAGGGAGGACCCCTGGGCCATTCCACAGCTCCCCAAGTTAATTGCGAGGGCCACCAGCACCTCTCCCCTTTCCTCACCTGCCCAAGATGTGTGCAGTCCAGCCAGGACACACTGCACCCTAGGTAAGCTTCCACTGCTCACTCCCAAACCCCAGGTAATCCACAAGTTCCAGCTCCTCCCACCAGTCAGTCAGTGCAGGTGCTGCACCAGGCCAACTAATTCAGTTCAGTCAAAAACACACAGAAATTAGGGTTGGGGATTTAGCTCAGTAGTAGAACACTTGCAAGCGCGAGGCCCTGGGTTGCATCCCCAGCACTGAGAAAAAAAAAAAAAAGTTAAATTACAAAAAGACCAAAAAAAAAAAAAAAAAAAAAAAAAAAAACCAAGGGAAAAGGACACAGAAATTGAAAGAAGGTCTTAAGAGATAAAACAACAATGCCCAAGTCAAAGAGCAAATCCATGAGAAACAAAACCCAAGAAAACAAATCTCCCACTGAAGGAATTAATCCCATAATGATAGACTCCAAACAGAACAAATCCACGGAAAATAGCCAAGAAAGCCTGACCCAAGATAATTACCATGATCAATACTATGAAAGAAGAAGTCCGGGAAGAATTAAATAACCGCATCAACCATTTTGAAGAGAAACACAACAGACACTTGGAGGAGTTGAGAAAAACAGTTCAAGAAACAAAAATAGGCATAGAGCAGTTAAAACAGACTCAAGCAGAGTTTAAAACTGAACTAAAAGACAAGTTATCTTCAACCCAGAACTCAACAGAGAGTCTTATCAGCAGAGCTAACAAAGCAGAAAATAGAATTTCAGACCTTGAAGACAAAGTGGGAGTATTAACCAGCTCAATGGAAGGATTGTTAAAGCCAAAAAGATACTCGAGAGAAATATTCAAGCGTTATGGGACACCCTGAAGAAGCCTAACATGTGTATTCATGGAATACAAGAGCAAGAATCCCAAAATACCACACCTGAGGACAATTTTCAAACAATCATCAAGGAAAACTTTCCTCATCTAAAAAAAGAGAGGCCCATACATATACAAGAGGCATTCTGCACCCCAAACAGATATGACCAAAACAGAAGCTCCACGGCAAATAATAGTTAAAATACTCCACATTCAAGATAAAGAAATGGTGCTGAGAGCTTCAAGGGAAAAAAATAAAGTCACTTTTAAAGATAAACCTATTAAAATAACAAATGACTTCTCAATGGAAACAGTAAAAGCAAGAAGAGCTTGGAGAGACATACTTCAAGTATTCAATGAGCAAAAATGTCAACCCAGGCTGGCATACCCTGCAAAACTATCTGTCACGATTGAGGGAGAAAGAAAAAATTTCCAGCACAAAGACAACTTGAAGGGATACATGTCCACCAAACCAGGCCTTCAAAAAATGCTAGAAATGATACTCAAGCTTGAAGAAAAAAACAAGCATATCCAGAAGGACAGAAGGGAAGTATAATACCACCAAAACCTTAAAGTGAAACAATACACTTACAAAAGCCACTAAACATAATAAATGTCCGGAATTAAAAATAATTTCTCCATTATACAATTAAATGTTAATGGAATTAACTCACCGATCAAGAGACACAGATTACAAACTTGGGTTAAAAATCACAACCCATCAATCTGCTGCTTGCAGGAAACCCATCTCACCACAAAAGATAGGCACATTCTAAAAATGAAAGGCTGGTCCAAAATTCTGGAAGCTAATGGAACCAGGAGACAAGCAGGGCTAGCCATTATGCTATTGGACAAAGTGGACTTCAAACCAAAAAAATCATAAGAGACACAGATGGATACTACATTTTAGTCATAGGTACAATTCACCAGGAAGACTTCACAATACTGAACATATGTGCACCCAATACGGGTCCCCCCCAACATTCATTAAGCAAACCTACAATGTCTAAAACGAGAAATCAACCCCAAAATGATAATTCTTGGGGATTTCAACACTGCCCTCTCAACATGGGATAGATTAACAGGTAAAAAATTTAACAGAGACACTTTGGAACTTAATCAAACCCTTACTGAAATGGACCTTACAGATCTCTGTCAAAATTTTCATCCATGCACCAAAGAATACACATTTTTCTCAGCAGCACACAGAACTTTCTCCAAAATAGATCACATTTTTGGCCACAAAACGAATCTCCAAATATACAGGAAAGTGGAAATTCTAGCCTGTATCCTATCAGACCACCATGGCCTAAAGCTTGACATCCACAACACAACAAACAACAGAAAATACACTAACTCCTGGAAACTTAACACTATGATGCTGAATGAGAATTGTTTTCAGGAAGAAATTAAAAAGGAAATTCAAGATTTCCTGAAAGCGAACGAAAATGAAAATACAACTTACCAAAATCTCTGGGACACAATGAAAGCTGTCCAAAGAGGTAAGTTCATAGCTCTTAATGCCTACATCAAAAAAATGGAAAAATCAGAAATTAATAATGTAACAATGCAGCTTAAAGCTTTAGAAATACTAGAGCAATCTTATCCCAAAAGCAGTAGAAGAGAGGAGATTAGCAAAATAAAGGGAGAAATATCCAAAATCGAGATTAGGAAAACAATATAGAAAATCAACCAGTCAAAAAGCTGGTTCTTTGAAAAACTCAATAAGATTGATACACCCCTAGGTAAATTAACCAAAAGCAAGAGAGAGAAAGCCCAAATCAACAAAATTAGAAATGAAAATGGAGTTATCACTATTGATACCCAAGAAATCCAGAGAATTATTACATCATATTTCAAAAACTTATACTCTGTGAAATTTGACAACACAAAAGAGATGGATGAATTCATAAATAAACACAACTTACCGAAATTGAATCAGGAAGTTGTGAATTACTTAAATAGCCCTATAACATATGAGGAAATCGATGAAGTAATCTCAAATCTTCCCACCAAAAAGTGTCCTGGACCAGACAGATTCAGCACAGAGTTCTACCAGACATTTAAGGAGCTAATAACACCAATACTCCTTAAACTGTTCCATCAAATAGCAAAGGAAGGAACACTACCAAATTCCTTCTATGAAGCTAATATCATCTTATTCCCAAAACCTAATAAATATACACTTAAAAAAGAAAACTATAGGCCAATTTCTCTGATGAACACAGATACAAAGATTCTCAACAAAGTCTTAGCAAATCAGATTCAAAAACATATCAAAAAATCATTCACAGGGATCAAGTAGGCTTTATCTCAGGCACACAAGTTGGTTCAACATATGCAAATCAATATATGTGATTCACTATATAAACCAGTCCAAAGTCCAAGACCACCTTATTTCGATAGATGCAGAAAAAGCTTTTGACAAGATCCAACAGCCCTCTATGATCAAAACCCTAGAGACAGTTCAAATAGAAGGAACCTTTATCAATATAATAAAAGCTTTATGCAACAAGCCACAGCAAGGATTATACTAAAAGGGGAAAAACTTGAAGCATTCGCACTTTGATCAGAAACTAGACAAGGCTGTCTACTCTCACCACTTCTATTCAATATTGTACTTGAAGTCTTAGCTGAAGCCATAAGACAAGAAAGGGACATAAAAGGAATTCAAATCAGCAAGGAAGAAGTCAAGTTATTATATTTGCAGATGGAATGATTTTATACCTGAGTGACCCCAAAAACTCCTCCTGGAACTAATACAGAAGTTCAGCAGGGTGGCAGGATAAAAAATAAATGTATAAAAATCAGTGGCCTTCCTGTATGCCCAGAATGAAAGAAGTGAAAAAGCCCTAAGAGAAATAATCCAATTTACAAGCCTCTAAAAAAATGAAATACCTTACTATAAACCTAACCAAGGAAGTAGGATTCCTTTATACTGAAAACTTTAAAACCCTAAAAAAAGAAATTGCAGAAGACACCAGAAGATGGAAAGACTTCCCGTGTTCCTGGATTGGCAGAATCAACATCGTAAAAATGACCATCCTACCAAAGGCAATATACAAATTCAATGCTATACCAACTAAAAATCCCAAAGCAATTCTTTAAAGAAGTTAACCAAACAATCTCAAAATTCATATGGAGGCACAAAAGTCCCAGGATAGCAAAAACAATCCTGAGTAACAAAAACACTGCTGGAGGTATCACCATACCAAACCTTAGTTTATACTACAAATCCATTGTTGTAAAAACAGCCTGGTATTGGGCTCCAAAATAGACACACAGATCAATGGATAAGGGTTGAAGACCCAGATACAAGCCCACACAACTAGAGCCATTTGATCCTTGACAAAGGGGCCCAAAAAATCCAATGGAAAAAGAACAGCATCTTCAACAAATGGTGCTGGCAAAACTGGATATCCACATGCAGAAGATTAAAGCTGGACCCGTACTTGTCACCATGTACAAGAATTAACTACAAATGGATCAAGGATCATGATATAAGGCCAGAGACTATAAAAACCATAGTTGAAAGGGTAGGGAACTCCCTAGAGCTGATTGGACTAGGCCAACATCCAAGCACAGTCACTACAACCAACACTCAACAGATGGGATCTTGTGAAATTAAAGAGCTTCTGTTCACATAAAGAGATTGTAACTCAAGCACAAAGGCAACCCACAGAATGGGAGATCTCTATTATCCAGAGTACACAAAGAACTTAGAAAACTAAACATCAAGGAAACAAATGGGCCAATTAAAAAATGGGCCTTGGAACTTAAAAGAAACTTTATAAGGGATGAAATTAAAATGTCTAACAAATATCTTTAAAAATGTTCCACATCCTTAGCCATCAGTGAAATGCAAATCAAAACTTCCCTGAGATATCCATTTTACCCCTGTCAGGATGGCAAAAATCCACAATACAAACACCACCAAGTGCTGGAGAGGATGTGGAGAGAGGGGAACTCTCCAACATTGTTGGTGGGAATGCAGGTTCATACAACCACTCTGGTGAGCCATCTTGCGATTCTTAAAGAAATTAAGGATTGAAATGCCATTTGACTCTGCTATTCCACTTTTAGGAACAATCCCCCAAACAGCAAAAATTCACCTTGATAGCACAAGCACAACCATGTTCATAGCAGCACTGTTTACAATAGCAAAGTCATGGAATCAGCCCAAAATGTCCAACAGTTGACGAGTTGATAAGGAAAATGTGGTACATTTATACAATGGAATACTACTCAGCCATCAAAAATGATGAATTAATGAAATTTGCCAAGAAATGGTTGGAATTAGAAACAATTATATTGAGTGAAGTATCCCAGACACAGAAAATTAAGCACCGTATGTACTCCCTAATAAGTGGATCCTAGTACCAAACCCACTTAGAGACACTCAAAGATAAATTTCTGTAATATCTACACTATTGCAAAGATTATAAAAAGGAGGAATGGGGAAGGAGGGCCACACCAGAAGCAAAGAGAGAGGAGATCATGTTACAGAAGAGAAAATAGGCCACCATCAAGGACTACAAGTAAATAATGAGACATCTGGTTAAGTTCACAGACTTTCCTTCTGATCATTTGCAACTGATGGGGTATGATCTCACCAGAAGGGGAAGGCATACAGTCTGGCAGATAGAAAGTAACCATTTTGCAGATGGGAGACTGACCCCTCCCTCACCGCGGTCTCCTACTTTTATTCCATCTACCTTTGAATATACTCTTATAACAAGACTCTAATTTAACAGGTTTTTATCTCTGGCAAGGGGGTAACATCAGGATGGAGCCAAGGCATTGCAGGAGCAGCAAAACCGCAAAAGAAAATCAACAAACCATAATTCAGAACATCAGAGACTCTATATCAAATACCTGGAACTAGGCCAGCCTAATCTCTCCCCATCCTGAAGCTCAGGGAAATTTGTGGAGGGGGGGTAAGATTGTAAAAGCACAAGGATGGGAGGAGTAATGATATGCAAGATACTCCACACAAGTTAGGGCTGAAGCAATCATAATAGGACTTTGCATGACCTGCACTATGTCCAACACATTGACACCTCAAAGTCTAGCATGTACTAAAGGCACTAGGATCTTAGAAGCTAGAGATTATTCAGGCCCAATAGTGTTTCTATACTTAAGGTGAACACAAGAAAGAGTTCTAGGAAATGTCACTGAGTCCTTACACCTCATCAGAGAGGAAGACCCAGAGGAAAGTTTGACATACACATTAAAGGATGCTCTAGGGATGGGGGGAGGAGGCACTGGGAGTTAGGGAGGAAAGGGGGAAAGGAAGAGGAAAAGAGGGGAGGGAGCAAGAAGGTCCCGGGAGGAGGGAGGGGACCCTTTACCTATTAAGTTTGTATGAACGGAAATAAAAAAAGAATAAAAATTGTATATTGTGCTAAACATATGATTCAAAACATATGTATGTCTTAAGAAAAACAATGCAAGAATAAGAGTGGTCCTAAAAGTTAATCATATAGATCATCTTAAAATGTTTTGACTTGTAGAAAAACATATCACAACTATTTATAAACACATGCATAAGAAGATAAGGGTCCTGAAAATGTCCTAATAAATACCTTTAAATTTATCAAGTTGTATCAGTATCTATTCATCCTTATAATCTGTTAAATTCTAATACTTGATTTTACAATAAGTTGTGGAAAGAGTAGTTAACAATTTTTGAGGTATAAAATAATAATCAGAATTTCATTCTCTATATTAAGTATGACCAAAACAATAGAATAATTTTAAAATTTAATAATTAAATTAACCATTGTACACCTAAAATGGTGTATAAAGATGAAAATGGACATAATGAAAAAGTTTGAAGATAATAGTTTTGTCATAGTAATTATTATTAACTATGTAATGGGATGCATAAAACAGGAAGCTTATACATTACATTCATTTAAAAATTTGGTAATTTTCTAGTGTTCTTACCAAAGTACCAAGCAGTATTCAATATTTTATTCTTCTGAAAAGATCATTTTAAAGTTCTAAATAGTATCCCTGCTTTTCTGTAGAAATCTTTATGGAAAAACTGGTAGTGACTAGGTTTTTGAAATCCAGGTTTAGTCAACTTGTGTGATCTATATTACAGAATTATTTTAGCTCAAAGCCTGAACAAGCTTAGATGAAGAGTTCTACATCTTGTAGTCTTACCAAGGTATTGAA
This sequence comes from Typhlomys cinereus, assembly GCA_023101885.1. NCBI lineage: Eukaryota > Metazoa > Chordata > Mammalia > Rodentia > Platacanthomyidae > Typhlomys > Typhlomys cinereus. The sequence continues at coordinate 2,336,837 of JALPQD010000230.1, read as the reverse complement.
AAGCCTGTGTGAATACACTTTCTTGAACATGATAGAGATAAAGGCAAATAACATAATATGGATGATTGATATTTATAGACTGATAGGTGAGCCTATTAAAATTCTATAGATTGCTATCCAGAACTTCAGAGACTCTATATCAACCACCTAGAACGAGGCCAGCCTAATCTCTCCCCATCCTGAAGCTCAGGGAAATTTGTGGAAGAGGGGGCAATAAGATTGTAAGAGCACAAGGATGGGAGGAGCAATGATATGCAAGATACTCCACACAAGTTAGGGCCGAAGCAATCATAATTGGACATTGTATGCCCGGCGCAATGTCCAACACACTATTGACCCCACAAAGTCTAGCATCTGCTAAAGGCACCAAGATCCTTGGAGACAAGGGATTGACAGCCACAGTAGTGTTCCTATGCTTAAGGGGAACACAGGAAAGGGTTCAGGGAAATGCCACTGGGTCCTTGTACGTCATCGGAGAGGAGGGCCCAGAGGAGAGTCTGGCATGCACATTAAAGGACTCTCTGGGGATTGGAGGGGAGGTACTGGGGGATGAGGAGGGAGGGGTGAGGGGAGGGGGAGCAGGGGGTTTGGGGAGAGGAGAAGGGAGGGAGGGAACTGGTGTACATATTAAGTTTGTATGAGCGGAAATAATAATAAAAAATGTTAAAAAAAAAAAAAGAAATGACAACACTGAAGAAAACCAAAATAAAAGTTGACTACACTATTGCAGGCTTCTAAAATTTTTCATTTAACTCACTGAATATGGTACATGGAATTACCACTTGAGAAGCCACTCAAAATTTACAGGCTTAGCAGATCATCATAAAGCTGTTATTTCAACCATCGCTATCATTGAAATAAAGGCTGCATAAGTAGATATTCTTCAGTTGTTGGATATTGTAGAAGATATGATTTACTACTTGTTTTTATTACATGGTTTAACATTTAATTTTAGGACATCAATGTATATATCAATATAAACATCTAAGCAACTTGATCATCAAAAATTTCATTAAGAACATTGTGATTTTTCTTTTATCAGATTCATAATTCAAAGACTTCAAAAGTTTTCATTCCCCCTAAAGTAACGTTAATTATTCTAAACAACCCTATCATGATTCATGAATCTCTAATAACTTTGGAATTAAATGTTCAACAATGATAATAATTTTCTAGTATAATCCTCAATGTATTAAGAATTTCTCTGGTAGGCCAAATTAAGTATCAGTTTAAGAGCTACTTCTTAACATGTTGATCTTGATTCTGTCTTGGTAACGGTACTTTCGGTTTTCTTGTGGCTGATTCTTGAATGGCAATGTTTTCTGGTTTCAGTGTTTTTCCTGAAGCACAGATCATATATCATTTTAAATTATTTAATTTATTCTCTTTGAGTTTCACACATTAATACAATAAATTTATGTTATTTTCACCCTTATTGCCCAATCCCACCCCTCCTCCTTTTCCTACTACCAACTTTCTCTACTACCAGCCTCTCTCCTATTTTTATATCTTTCTTTCTTTGTCCTATTGAGTTTCATCAGGGTTGCCTTTAATGGAAAGTGTCTGAATACTTGCTGAAGCATAACTTATATGTCAATGGATATACCATTGAGGAAATCAGCTGCCATTCCTCCACCCTCCAACATTAAACCTCAGTAGTAGTCTCTGGGGAGTTGTGGAATATCCTAACATCTTTTCTTTTCCATGATGAAATGTTGCCAGACCAAATCTTGTGCAGGTCTTATGGAGGTAGACACCACTGTAGTGAGTTTATTGGTGTAGCAGTACTGTCATGCTCAGAAGACCCTGTCTAGCTACACCCTTCCTTTCTTCAGGCTCACAAATTCCTGCTGCTCCTTCTGCCATGTTCCCTGAGCCTTAATGGGGGAAAGTGGTTTTGATGTTGTACCAGTTAGTGGCATTGTTGCAGATAAGTCACCATCAAATGGCTTAAGAAAACAAGGTGTTTATTTTCTTATGATAGTCTGGTTACAGTTTGTAGTCTATCTTGATAAGAAAGCATGCACCAACACCAGACCAAGGGAACTGGCTACACTATCTCTACACAGTGGTTGAGAGAGGGACAATCCTTACTTGCCAGACCAACATGTCTGGCCAAGTATACACAAGGATGCTGACTCTCTCAACCATTCTCTGTCTTTTATTCCAGTCCTAGTCCCACCCACCATAGGCTAGGCCTTCCCTATCAGCTAGACAATCTCCTGCAGATTTATTCTGGACTTAACTCAACCACTAATTCTCTACAAATGTGCCCCCAGAGCACAAACCTTCAACTGTTAAGTTGACACCTGTGCCTAACTATGACAGACGCCCTGTTAAGGGTTGAGCAGTCCATTGACACTTGCAGGAATATACTGTGATATTTGAGAGAGGAAAATTCTACCTAAAGGTTGATAAATGAGAGCTTACTAGAGTTCCTGCAGAAGTAAATAGGAGTTATTGTCAGACCCATACAGAGAACAGCATGAAGCCAAATCTGGGCCCGCTGGAATATTCCACACAAACATTCATCATGAGAAAGAACAGTTGGTTGGTTGTCAATAAATATTTAATCTTCTCTTCTCTAAAGTATTCTGAAGATGAGATCAGTGAGGAAAAATCTAATGTAGTTATGGTTTTCTGCAATGCTAATGAAAAATGATACATAAAGCAACTCAAGAAAAATATTGGACAAAATTGTCTTTTCAGAAGGTGCCTCATCAAGCAAGATATATAAAAGTTGTGTATTGATATATCTCACAAGAAAACATGCCAATGAATTGTTCATTGTAACCAATTACCAAGGAAGTGTGAAAAAAACATAGTAAGTTACTACCTTACACTTATAAAAATGGCTTTTATAAATGAGACAAAATTTAGCAATTGTCTAACACTGTGAAGAAGTATGTGACAAAAATGTAATCCACTATAACCATGATGGAAATAGTAGAAATATTCTACATTTTAAAATGTACATAGCTGTCTTACTTTAATGTATATTTGAATATGTTAAAAGAAAAAATTTGTAAGAGATATAAGCAGTCCTAAGTTTATTGAATATTAGGCACAATGGACAAGATAAGGAAAAAACCTAAGTGTCTATGGGGAAAACTTGTATATCTACATAGTAAAATAATATTCTGACTTAAAAATGGAAATAATTTCATCTGCTGTAGCATAGATTAAATTGTAGGGCATTATGCTATCTGAAATGAGGGAGGTGCAGAAAGACAAATGCCACATGCTCACTTAGAGATAAATTTTTTAAAGGAACAACAAAAAAGATCTTGAATTCAATTCCTAGGAGCAGAGTGCTCTCTCTCTCTCTCTCTCTCTCTCTCTCTCTCTCTCTCTCTCTCTCTCTCTCTCTGTTTCTCTCTCTGTTTCTCTCTCTGTTTCTCTCTTTCTCTCCTCTCTCTCTCTCTCTCTCTCTCTCTCTCTCTCTCTCTCTCTCTCATCCTCTAACAAATAAATACATAGACTATTGTAAAATCAAACAGTCCAGCTGGTCTTTGTCTAAACTGGACTAGAGTACCCCTGTGCTTCAGGACTCCAAGGATGTATTCTAAAGCTTGTCAATCAGAAAAGCTATGTTCCTTACTGTCTTGGCATTTTCTGATTCCAGAATCCCGCCTCTTGTACTTAGGTTCTGCCAGGGTTTTTGTAGCCCTGCGAACTGCCAGTGCCAAAAGCTTCTAGGAAGAACTCAAGGACACCTTGAAAGTCAGAAATAGAGAACATTAGGCAGCTGGGATGGCTGGAACCAGTCAGAATAAGGCTTGTGTACTGTTTACCTCCAGAAGAGTGGGTATAAACACCTCCTGGCAAAGCTTTGCTCTCTCTTCACTTGGTTCATTCTTAACTGTGGTAGCCTGGGTATTCCTTGGTGTCTCTTCTCATGCCTTTGAAGAATTGGTCTGGGACATTCTCAGAGCAGTTCCCTGTAGCTCCACACCTCTCAAAGTGTGCTTGTAAACACAGCAGGATCCCTAAGGAATCATGATTGGTGTGGGCTTTGTATAGGTAGGAGCAGTGGCCTATGGACTCTGAACCTCCTGTCCCCTAGATTCACTCATTCACTTTCTGTTCCTTTTGGACTGGTGATTTCAGTAATAATTGGTAGGTTGGGATGCATCTATTACACAGATAGAAAGCACAGTAGACAACAAGCCACATCTCAAGTGTTTGGCATTAGCAGATATTATATCTCTGGACCCTTGACCTGTCCACAGGGAGCAGCAGCATGAGCCAGACAGGACCCTAGAGCTGGTGCCGTCTAGTGTCACACCTCTCATTTAGCACTTTAATGTCAATTCCACACCATTATCCATGGTTATGTTGACATAATAGAGTATTCTGAGATTAAAAAAAAAAATCAGACCAGTGAGGATAGACTTTATCTGTAGTATCTGTTCAATGCTTGGAGGTTCTGCTGGAAGAGAGATAATATATAACTTTGTCAGTCAGGACCCAGGTCACCACCCTCAGTATATTTTCAATATATTCTTTATGATCCAATCTTCATCTTTTGAACCAACTGAGAGTTATTTCTATGGATTTCCTTTTGCTAATCTCAAGGCAGGCACCAAATTACTATAAATCCCATGATTATTCCATCGGGGGTTCTAAAGTAATCAAAAAAAAAAAAAAAAGAAGGTACATATAGTTAAGTTTAATGTTGAATTAGTCAACTAGAGTCCTTTTTATTTCTATTTTGGCTTTTTTTGCAAGAGCTTTAATAAAATAATTACACTTTAGCTGTCACCACTAATGAATGAAGATGTCACTTATTGAAAGAGATTAATTAAATTTACTTCTGTATTAAATGGAAAATGCAGGCTGACTGTCTTTCACAACATCAAGGAAATACTGACAAGGGAATGTTACAAGTGAATACAGAAGACCTGAACTCAGAGAACTAATTCTCTCAGTATGAGTCTAATGCTTTCAGAAAGTATATGTGCTATTTACAAATAAATACTTTTATTTGTGGAGTATTATCATTTCAGAAATGAGAGAAAAACATGAAACTGCATTCTAGTATTTTGAAATAACCATGTAATATATTTATTTGTTACCTTATATCATATTGGGATATGGATATTGGGATCTTCCCAGATGCAGAACTAATCAGGGGAATTATCCAAAGCAGCAATCAGACTAAGAACAACAGTCACCTCAGATAAGACTGAACACAAGACACTGTAGTCATGTGGACTGTCCATACATTCAGAAGGTAATGGAAAAGACAAAATAAATTGATTGAAGATATGTCAAACGTCAGACACTGTAGGTTAGAATACAGATATAAATTATTGTGAAAACAGTGAACTAGATATTAGGATGGAGGCCAGAAAATCCATTCAGATAAACCTGAAGTTAAGAATGATCTGTGTCCTTGGAGGCAAAGGATTGGCAGCCACAGCAGTGTTCCTATACCTAAGGGGAACACGGGAAAGGGTTCGGGAAAGGCCACTGGGTCCTTGTACGTCATCGGAGAGGAGGACCCAGAGGAAAATCAGACATGCACAAGAAAGGACTCTCTGGGAATTGGGGTGGGAGGCACTGGGGGATGGGGAGGGAGAGGGGTGGGGAGGGGGAGCAGGGAGTACGGGGGGAGGAGGAGGGAGGGAGGGAACTGGTGTACCTAATAAGTTTGTATGAGCTGAAATTAAAAAAAAAAAAAAGAATGATCTGTGGAAGGTTTAAGTAAATGGAGATGTTCAATGATTAAAGCATTTGCCATGCATGCCTGAGTATTATATTCAGATCTCCGGAGCCATATAAACACTGGTGAGTGTGGCATCCCACCCATAACTCCACCTTTTCAAGGTGGAGACAGGAAATCTCCAAAGCAAGCTATTAAGCAAGGCCAGTTATATTTATGAGCTCTGAATTTTGTTGACAGGCCTTGTCTAAAAGTGTAAGGAGGAAAAGTAATGAAGGAAGATTCTTGACATCAATCTCAGACCTCCACATGCATGTACATATGTAAACACTAACACATGTACACCTACACACATACAAATGTATATCCCCATGCACATATACCTGCTCACATACACATGAGAGAGGAAAAATGTTTAAGTAAATGGGATATAAAATGTGGTACCCAAAAATTCTGTTAAAGAAAAAGAAACCTACAAGTCCACCAAACACTGTGTAAATGGGCCAAAGAAAAAGCAAACACTTGAAAATTTTATAAATTACAATAATACAAAATATATAGTTGAGCTTAAGTTAGGCTGAGCAATGAAGAGGACCAATAAACCAATCCAGCACAATGTATCCATGCATTTGAGTAAAGAGAGTTGAAGTAAGTGAAAGAAAAAAACGTTTTCTGAGTCTGAAGTCTAAAACAAGAAGGAAAAAAACACATCCAAATGTTTCATTAGAAAGAACAACAATAATAATAAATCAAATATAATAATAAATCAAAGAATTAGCAATTCATAGTTTCTTGATTTGGAAGCTAGATAGAGCCCTTAGATTTAGAAGTCTATGGTCAGAAATGCACACTCAAAAATACTTGAGTAACAATTCCATTCTATCACACCAAAAAAGAATAAAACATTCTAATGGTATTTAGAGAATAATATGAATAAATTGGTATAAAGAAAGAAAAGTCTACATAGCTTACATACACTCATAAAAGAGAGGGAAGCACATTTAAGTTGCAGAGGGAAGTGGCTATTGTATCTAGAATTAACCACTTAAATTAGGTATGGCATACAACCTGTAATCCTAACACCTAGGAAACTAAAGCAGAAAGATCACAAGTACAAAGCCAGTTTGGACTATCAAGTAAATTTAAGGCAATCCTGAGATATATAGGGATACACTATCTTACAAGAAGAAAAAAAAAAAACCCTAAAACTAAAGCATAAAGGATAAATCTTTTCCAAAAAGAAGCAAAAAAAAAAAAAACCCTGAAACTAAAGCATATTTAATGTATAACATCTTTTCCAAAGTACAAACATGAGGCAACACACTTGCTAACATGTTTCCTCCAGTACTTTTCAAGAAAAAAGGTTTTCCTGTAGTAAAATTAGATAAGTGCTGGGAAGATGGCTAAGCATTTAAACCATCATCTGCCTGGCAAGCAAGAGGACTGGAGTTCAGATCCCCAGATCCCATGCAAAATGTTGGGCTGGTGTGAGAGTCTACCTATAACTTCACCCTCAGGAGGCAAAGACTGAGAATCACCAGAACATGACAGCTCGTCAGATGACCCCCTGCATCTAAAGAACAATGTAGAAGAGCTATTCAGGCTGAGTTTTAATACCAACCTTGCCTCCATCCATATGCATATGTGCACTTTTCATGTAGACCCACATACACACATGTGCAAACACACATGCAGACAGAGAGATACATATACAGAGAAAAATATAAAACTGAGACAAATGAAATAATGAAATATGTGTGAAAATCCAAGTGTGGTGATCATTGACTCAAAGGGACTATGTTGTTTCTACTTCACAACTACGTAAATATATTCAAATGACTTTCACACAGTTTGTTTAAAATCAGGAAATCTTAGAGTTTTTGAAAGAATTTTAGGTGATAGATGAAAAACAATCCAATATTATCTTGTAAAAAGTCGATGGCCCTTCAACTGTATAGTTTGCAGAATATCTTTGATTCTTTTATGAGAAGCAGTTTGTATAACAGGACATACGGTGGCATAGGCATTGAGTAGAAGGTTCTGGGCACTAAGAAGGATGGTGTCATATGTCCACAGCAAAGTTGAGAAGGTTTGGATGATAAGATTCATCCAGTACATGACCACGAAGATGCTCACCAGCATTAGGATCGTCAGAGTGGCCCTTTGCTCTGGGGAGGCTCTTAGGGAGAGGTTGAGGCTGTGAAGGTATTGTGATCGTCTCCAGTGTCTGGACAACAGAACCACCATGTATGCACTGGATATTAGCATGAGTCCTACAAAGAAGATATCTCTGGATATCGTCAAGGTGTAAAACAGTCCCTTGACCATGGAGCTCATGGGAGAAATTGAGCAATATTTATTGATGCGAAGCATATTGGTCTGGTTTAACCTGGAGTAAGCTACAGTAAGAAAGATAATGTCACTACTCAATGACAAGTTGAGAGTCCAGAGAAAGAGACAGTCTTGGATCGTATAATTTATAAAGTGGTGTTTAACTCTCGTCAACCAGGAGATGCTAGGACCAATGGTGACAGCCTGGTGTACACTCAAGAGGCAGGTATAGCAAATGGAAAGGCCCCTCATCACCCTGTGCGTGTAAAACAATGCCTTGCACATGAGTGCTCTATGGAAATGCAAGGACTCAAACAGGTTTGGGGGAAAAAATTGCAGTGCAACAAGGAGCATCACTATGTGGACCAGAGCCAGGTGGCAGGTGAGCAGCTCATTGGGTTTAACTCTGCAAACCTGAGGCATGCTGAGGACGTGCAAGAAAAGAAGCAAAGTGTTGGCAGAGATTCCAACGCCAGACTGGAAGAAGAACACCTTTTTAATGATAACCTCAGAGCGAGCTTGGTCCATCTTCATGTCTTCTGGGACATATTTTGTAAATATTTCTTGAAGAAAAGAAAAATAGAAATATCAGTGTTCTTCTTTGGGCAGTCAAAATCTAATCATCAATTTGCCATTATTCAATCTTGATATCTTGAATTTCTCATATAAAGTCATATTAATCAGCTCACTGCATTTTTTAAAATTTTTTATTATTATTATTTTTTCAACTGTGTGCATATGCGTGTGTATGTGCGCGCACACGTGTCTGTGTGTGTGTGTGTGTGTGTGTGTGTGTGTGTGTGTGTGTGTGTCTGTGTATGTGTAGAACCACGGAGGAATTCGCGAACCACCATGGACGCCTCCACCTCCTTCTGCCCCAGGATTCACAGGCTCCGTCCCTACCAGGACCAGAAGCGCAGGCCGCCCCCACTTCTGCCCGGCGTCTATACGTGGGATCTGGGATCCGAACTCAGGACCTTCCGTCTGCAAGGCGGAGGCTTAACCCCTGAGCCACCTCTCCAGCCTCCAGCTCACTGCATTTTATATACCAAGTAAAATACATGTAAAAAATAACCACGCAGATACACAATCACACCAAAAATCTACATGCACATTGTATACAGTATTTCACTTGGGCATCTCATTTTTGAAATCATGTCTTGACTCACCTGCATTTTATATACAGAATGAGCTATATGTAGCACATAAAATAGCAACATTTGTATATCTGTGTTAAGTGAAACTTTATTCAAATGTAAGAAATTCAAGCAAACAACTGGAAAACAAACCCAACTCCTCTTCCATCCTCTGTATGAATAGCTTTCTGGTATGAATAGCTTCATACCAGAAAACGTCTTTTCTCCTCTTGGCCACAAAATACTTTATGGCCATGATACCAGAAAATTATGGCATGGGCAACTATGAGGGGAGGTTTTTCTGCTGGGTTAAAACCCCACTGACATGTATAGGGAGATGGCTCAGTTGATGAAATGCTTCCCACACAAGCAGGAGGATCTGAGTTCAGATCTCCTGACTGCACATAAAGCTGGATGGGTTAATGCAGGCCTTGGCAATACCAGAAGTCATATGGAGAAATGATAGGCAAAGACAGGAGAATTCTCAGAAGTCCACAGACCAGCTAGCTTGCTGTATGGAAATGCAGACAGATGGCAAAGTTGTGTCTGTCACACCCACACGATGGCATGTGCACATCCATGCACATACGTGTAAGCATATACATGCATTTGTGCACACACACATCACATTGCACACACACAGATTTATTTTAATCTCTATCCACAGCACCATCTAAAATAATTTTGGCTCTCTCCTAGTTTAGTTTAAAAAGTATTCACTCTGCCAGCTCCCTTCACCTCAGGAGACAATCTCAATACTGAGCTCTCCATAGCCAAGAAGAACAGGGTGGGGCAGATGTGAAGCCGCAGCAGTGTGGCTATGAAGCTGTCTCTCCCCTGAGATCATGGAGATCCCCACCCAAACTGCAGGAAAAACAATGTGGGTCTCCACAGGTGAAGATTATTCCACTCAATTACTCAACATAGTTCAAATACTAGGACACCTTGTGTATCTTCACTGGATATTTTCGCACTACTTTCTTATGTCACATTCCTCTGATGCCTGAGGACTGATTTTCATCAAGTGTTGATTCACAGCTTGGAATGATTCAGCTAGAGAATACAGAGAAATGGAAAGTCAATTATACAGGACTATACATGCTTGCTTATATATAGTCCATATAAAGAAAGCCATACAACAAAATGGCATGAAGTAATTAGACAAAACATGTAAATAATGACTGTAATATCTTCCTTATTCACTCACCTTAGCCAAGTTAGTTACCACCCATTGAAAAATACTTTTACTTCTGAAACAGCAAATTACATCTGCACATTACATCTGGTGATGAATTGTGATAGAGAAAGACCATGGTTTCTACATATTAAGTTTGGCAACTGCATTTAAACTTATATTTTACTTTTTATGAGCACATGTTTAATATGTAAACCTAATCAGGATTTTTTGGAGTAAAAATCAGGTATACTAACTTGGGAGAACAATTTATGGTACATGCAAATTATACTTGTCACATTTGTATCAAAAGCCACATAACTAATATTCTGTTCAATATTCTGCTTCAGCTTTAGTATAAAATATTAAATCATAACACCAGACTTAAGAAAATATTTGAGATTTCCCTGAATATTTTAATTTAATATTTTAGTTTCACATAGTCATTAACATTGTAAGATTTGATTAATACCAAGAGTCATATTTCCAAATAGCTTCACAGTAACAACACTACTTTCATAGTCAATATTATAATAGTATAAACAAAAACACTTCTGTGACTATCTCTGAAGGCCTCATTATTATATAACATTAAGAATATCTATCATGTTTTTAATGATGCAATGAAGTAGTATTTCAAAACTGAAATAACTTTAAGGACCTTAAACTTAAACTTTAAAGACCAATTAAACAGCTAAAGAATAGTGAACTAATTCAGATTTGGTGTTTCTTAATAGACAAAATTCTCCAGAGGTATACACGGGAAGGTAAAAAGAAAAAGAAGGTTAAAATAAAGGAAGGCAAATATAGTTACAATCTAAATTTTTCCCCAGATTACAAACTTTCCTAAACCTATAAGCTTAGATTTTGTACATTTCATGAAGCTGTCACTTTCCTATCTGGAAACATCTGTACTTACTCCTGTCTCAGTATGATCGCAGATAAGGCTGGGAACAGAAAACTGCCCAGGAAAGATTGCAAACCATTCTCCTTCTCCTCCCTTCTGCCCTGTGTCCTGCTTGTCTACTGGTAATGAAGCAGAGAAACAAATAGTCTTCTGAGGCTTCGTGTTGTATTCATGGGAACTGAGCTTCTGAGATAGAAGAAGGGTTCCATCTGTCCTTCTCCCAGCAGGCCCATAATCATACTGTCTGTTTTAGCACACAAGACAGCCCTGACCTCGGGAACTTGAAAGAAAGAGAGTTAACAGAGGGAAAACTGAAGTTGTTTAGTTCTTGCAAAACAAGAGTAGGCTCAGCTGGCTCCAAACTTTTCCCTCAGAGAAATTATTTCCTGAGCCATCCTCAATAAAATAATCACCCTTTATTTACATCACAGAACAAACCAGGTTAGGTATTCCAAATTATACGCACTGCTTCCAAAGTTTTCTGGTGGGCACTAGGGAAATGGCTCAATCAGGGAAATGCTTGCCATACAAGGATGAGGACCTGAGTTCAATCCCTGGTGCCCACATAGAGAGTTGGACAGCTGCCGTGGTGGTGTGAGCCTGTGATCCTGGAGCTGGGCAGGTAGAGACAGGTTCACCCCTGGAGCTCGCTGAT